>JAHHUM010001741.1:0-748617 GCA_036173005.1 Crenichthys baileyi
TGTGAGAGGGAGCACAGTCTCAACATCTCAAGCTTGCCCTATTGCTTTTCATCTCACTGTAGACATACACAACACACACATGCATACACACCCTTATGTGCACAATGCGACTTGCATAAACAAGATCACAGATTAGATGAGTTTATGCAGTTATATTCCTCCAGTCTCCTATCTAGGGCGGCAAACAAAATTGTTTGTCTGAATGTTTTAATAAAGATTCCGACCCCGAGATTGAGGACAGTTTTTGAAAATGGAGGCATCATGTCTGGTCAACATTTTTAAATTAAGGCTAAATTAAGATAACAGTTTAGGTGATAATGAATCTAGTCTGAGCCAAAGCACCATTCTGTTTGGCTCAAAGGACGTGAGCCATATTTAGAGGTAGATGAACTAGTCTACTATGCATGCACCTTTTTAAACATTTTAAGCATTCTTAAAAATTTTGGTGAGAAATGTTTCGTTCATTATGTTAATGTAAATGTTATTAATTCTGGCTAATATTTTTTTGTAACCTAGCAACATAATCTGAAAATGTATCATTAATCCTGCTATTTGTTGTGCGTGTACATAAAACAAGGCATCATACTGATGTACAGCGCATGGACATGTCACATTTGACCTCCTAGAATTTTAATAGTAATGCTCCCTTTGAAATAACCTTGCTTGCTCTGTGACAATATTCTCCTATTCTAGCTTGGTGATGTTCCAAAATCTCAGAAATATAAATGTTTTTTTCATGACATCGCCTGTTGCTTTGTCTGAATGTCAAAACATCAGTTTAATGAAAAAGAATGATCTTATATTAACATTTAGAAATATATTTAGATTTACATTAAACCATAAATAGTCATAAAATAAAATTTTGAATAGCGGGTTAAACCTTGAATGTGATTGTGTGTCTTTTTAATCAGTGAAATGCTACTGAGGCAGCTGGGTTCAGACTGACTCATTTACAGAAAGAAACAAAAAACGCATCAAGAACTTTGCACAACCGGGTCAGAGCCTGACCTGATCACCTTGCTGGATTCGATTCCAATAAATTCTAAAATATGATGTGCTATGTTTGTTGGTTTTTCTGTAAATCTGTGCAAGATTCTAATTTGCCTCCATTCACCTTGGATGTGTGTCTGGGTGTACTTTGTAATTTACTTAATGTTTTTTTATTTTTTCCTTTTACCAACCTGTTCCAAATTTAAAGTGGGGAACCACCAAGACATCTAAAGACCTGGGCCAGAACTGACAAATGCCAGCCAGCATGACCTACAGGCTGAAATCAAAGATGATTGTGCCAAAGTAGCTGAGAGAAAGTACTGTGGGAACACCATTAGCAGAACTCCAGCTGGATCTCAGTTTGAGCCCCCTTATGGTTTTTGTGTTGGATCAAGGTCCAGGTGGTTCCAAGACACTTAGATTATTGTTAGGTAGTTCCTAGGTAGGTAGGCCTTAAAACTCTTTTCCTCAGAATAGATGAATAAACTCTTGATAAATGTCGGCTCTGATTATATTTTACCAATTAATTCACTAGTCACGAACTTCCCTCTTTTAGTCATAGTTTGTGGTGTAGAATTATTGCAGTATTTTTGTTTATTGTTTGTATTGGTTTCTGTTTTGTTTGACTGATTCTAAATAAATATAATCTTCAGAAATACACAGTTATCCTAACCTTACTTCTTTTAAATGTGTGATAAAGATTGGTTAATGCTTAGTAAAGACTTTTTTGATATACTGTAAAACTGGTTGATTTATTAAACTTAATATGATGTAGCCTAATCATGCAATGAAGTCAGGGGTTGTTTAAATTATAGATGTGTCTGCGGTAATTTTGTTAAAAGGACCTTTAGATTTCTGATTTAAAATGTTTTCTAGATGTTCTACTATGAAAGATGTGCGGAGAAATTGTGAAAGGCTCTCAAACAGACTAATCTGAATTTCTGTACAAGGTAAAAGCCGACCGTGTTTAGATTCTTAAGTACTTCACACCCCATCTGCTCTTGTCTGGCCCCAGAAAATTGTAAGGGCTTAGCTTTCTTCCTTGTCAATGGGTCTCTTAAAAGCCTGGCCATGATTTAGTTCAACTGTCACTGCAGATTTAATGGGATATTATTCATGCAGCAAGACAGGGTCAAGGGCAATAAAAGTTGCAAGGATTTAAAAAAAAACCTTTGTGTGGGAAAAAAAGCTGGTGATATATGCTTAAAGTGAAGAAATATAAGATCATGTTCTCATTTGAGTTCAGCGATTTTAGAGAAGATAGGAGTTGACAGGCTTGCCTGTTTGTCCTACCACATGCTGTCTGCTCAGCGGGTGTTGCAGAGAGTACACCTCATCACCTTTAGGTGGGTTGGCTTGACTTTTTAACTGTTTGCTTGTATAGCACCATTTTCTTTAGATTGTTCAACTTTGCATACCCACTAAAATATAGTTTTTTAAATATTAAAAGCCATCATTTCAACTGTTAACTAAAGCCATTTAAAAGCCGTCAAAGGGGACAAAGTGCTATACAGTACCAGTAAAAGTAACTCTCATAAAAATAATAAGAAGCAAAAAAGACTAATTCAACTAATTAAAAGGTAGAGAAAGCCATAGTAAAAAGATGTTTTAAGTGAAGTTTTAAAAGTAGCAAATGAGGAGGCCTGTCTTTAAGGTAATGGGAGGTCATACCATAACTTAGGCCCCAACACAAGAAAAGCCCAATCTCTACTGATCTTAAATCTGGTTCTGGGAACATTCAGAATCAGCTGATTAGCAGATCCAAGTCAGTGTTTCCCAGTCTTAACATGAGTATGAAAATGCTGCTTTTGTGTTGTAAACAGAAATAAAAATGTGAATAGAATTTTTATTACGCAGTAGTTAATACACTTCTGCAAAAATGTATACTCTGCAACTTACTTCAGCATTATTTTCAGAAAGTGAAGTCTTGTGAAAAAACGTGTTAAATGTTTGTACACTATGTAATATGTCAGATTGCATATTAATGAATTAATTGTGTACTTTTGTCATCGTTTGTTTTAAGGCCGACTTGACCCACATGCAGAGAGAACACTTAAACAGAGAAGCGTGGATTCAATGATTTATTTTTACACGACCTCAGAGAAAACCAGTCAGAGAGTGAAGGGGCCGGTAGTCGGGCTGAAAAGGAAATGGCAGAAGGTGAGTGGTGGCCAAGGCAAGAAAACACTACAACGGACTTAGCTCACAGTTCAGGTAGAGATGGATCCGCCGGAGAGAGAGAGAGATGCGAGTCTGGTTCTGTACTGCTGCGCCGGTAGGCAACGGGGTCAGATGGTCCAGAGGGTCTCGTGGGAGAGCGAGCAGGTTGCACACGATCAGACTGGAGGGTACACAAGAGCGGCTGTCGGGCAAAAAGTGATCCAAGTAAATCCAGATTCTGTTACAGGTGGTTCCAAGAAGATCTTCAGCGTGGAGCTCAGTTTACAGGCCTAGGAATCAAGGAGACAGATCAGGCAATTAGTCAGAGAACTACTGTGCAGGATTACAAAGTAACAGCCAGGTGATCACTACCGCAGTGGTCAAAACACTCAGGCGCAGAAGTGCTGGCGAGCCGCCCTCATATAGTCCTCCAGCTGATGAGGCAACGATGTGCACCTGTCAGGAACTCAGGACTCAGCTCCTGCGCCCTTTAGTGGTGGAAAGAAGGTTAAGCAGCAGGCAGGATGAAGAACAGACTCTGACACCTTTAGCGATCTCTCCTATTTTTACATCTACTTATTGCCCTCTCTTTTCTGTGCTCACATATTCTGTATTCTATTATGACTTAATTTATAATATCGATGCTTTGATTAAGATTTACAAATAGAATACTTGATTAAAAAATATGAAATAGAAATTTAAACAGATAGTTCTGTCACGTTTGGAGGTTGTTGAGGACCTAAGCAGCAACAGGCCAGGTGCCATGATGGAGATAGAATATTTAATGAATAACGGACTTACAGAACTCGAGGAAAACAAACACTGGAACCAGGATATTAGCAACTGTAAAATCCAGCGAATAATTACCAAGACTGAGGGACTTAAATACTGTGGAGATGTGATGAGAAGCATTGAACCTAGATGAGTAAAATCAACAAAATGCAGAGTAGCAGGGGAGGATAATCTATTCAGAGAACTGAGAAAAGTTTGAAAAATGAGCAGGAGAAACTTAATAGGGAACACAAGTGATAACCAAAAAAAACAAATAGCTGTGGATCATGACAGGTACGGATTGTGGACAGATTGTGGATACAGCTAGTGTCCCCAAATATCGTGAATTGTAACCATGAAGAAATATTTTCATTTTGATTTGTTTTAAATTGCTAAAATTAACAATACGGGAGACTACCAGTTTGCCGTTCACTGCTTGGGGTTTGTTCATGTTATATCATTTGTTACATAACATCTTTCTACTGAAAGTGTTACTGATCACTTAACAGAGCTTCACATTGAAAAACACTTTAAATGATTCTGTATAAATGAAGACAAATGAAGAGAAAATGTAAGGCTCCTAAAACAGATTCAAAAATAGAAACATTGTGTTCAATAAATAAAAAATCTGTAATCCTATTTTAGTATGAGAATATTGATCCAAAAAGTCAGTAGTAATAGCCTCTACTTTCGTAAACTTGCTCTGTAATCTTGCAATAAATAAATGTACAGTAGTAAAAAAGTTAGACACGAAAACTCAAAGTTACTTTCCTTTGCTCTGCATCTACAACCTGTGACCTGGACTAGAGTATTACATGCTAAAAATATGGGTACATGCAGACCTGGGTATGAAGGTACAACTTCACGTGTGCTTTCATGATCAATGGCTAAGGCATGTGCTTTCATGTGTGTTTTTTTATATATACAGTATATATACTTTAAATGACCAGTAATTCTAGCTATGCCTTCACAGATTATATATAAACTTGGGTTGTTGTATTTGGTAATTAGTACAAATTTCAAAATATTTTAACATTGACCAAAGTTAAACAGTATGGTAAACAGCAGCAACTCAATGAGGAGCTCTTTTTTTCCCAAACAATTGCAGAGATTTCATTAAACATGTGATTAACAGACTTTTTTTGTGATCAACGTAGCTTTTTATTTTTAAATCTCATCTAGCTTTTCCTTTGTCTACTAATACCTTGTTGTGCTTTGATCTTAGCGCTGTGAGTTGAATTGTGCCATGTTTGATCAGTTCGCAGTACTCTTTATTTTTGATATTGCTTTGGTGGAACTCAAATTTTATAATGATAGAGTTCAGTGAATTGAAAGTAATTTTAGATTATATTCTTCAACCATGAGATCTTTAGCTGCAGTTAAAAATGCACACTTGATTAAAAACCTTGACTTGGAACTTGATTGGCTGCAAAGGCTGCATATAATGAATTACCGTACTTATTCAATCTGTTTATTTTTTTTATGCACATGCTCTGACGCTTTAAAATGTAACCTTATTTTACCTGTTCTTTTGTTCAAAGCTTCTTAAAACTTACACAGAATACACCTAATCATAGTGTATTGTATCATGTTGAAATTTGTTGGAAACTTTTATTGGCTCATATTTTAGAGACAATACTATTTTTTTCTTTTGTGTTTTAACAATGATCTGTCTTGCTGCTTGAGTGGTTGATTAATTGACTGAATGGATTTGCAAGTGACAAGAGAGTGTACAATAAACTGGAAATTAACACCTGGAGCTACTGCAAGTGAAACATTTTCGAGCCGCTCATTTGCCAGAAGCAGAAATTCTTTAGTTGTGTTACTATCCTTCGGTGTTTAGGTTTTAGTTTTCATTATTCCCTTGTTTATTTATGTTCTGTAGGTGTTGCCATATTAGTTTATTCCTTTGTGTTTAGTTTTTTTTTGTCTAATTCTTGTGTTCTGTTCACCGTGTACTCTTGTTTATTCTCTCAGTTCAGTGTTAGTCTTTCCCCTTTGGTTAGTAGTTTCTTTGTGACTAAGTTCAGCTCCCTCTGTGTTAATAAGTCTCCCTCCCTCAGCTTCCCTGCTTTCCATGCCATAGTTGTTTCACATTTCCTCTGATTAGCTTATTAGTTCCTTTGTTTTTCCCCACCTTTGCCTCAGTATATAAGCTAACTGGTTCTTAATGTTCATTGCTGGCTTCTTGTGTTGGACTGGCTGTTACTTCTTTGCTCTGTAATACTGCCCGTTACTTTCTTTGTTTTTCTGCCTTTGTTCCAAGACCTGTTCCTCTTGCGATTCCCCTTTAAGTTCTCCTTATTTTCATTATTAAAGTATTCCACTTACCACAGTCTATCTCTACACCTCTGTCTTTACAAATGAACAAACATGAAAGGTCAACCAATATCTCTGAATCTAGGTTTTAGAAGGGAAAGAATTTTGACCTGGTATTTTACATAACACTTTCTATCAATAGCTTTAAGAAACACATTGCAATTTGTCCATTAGTTTTTGGTACAGTCAAACACTTCTATTTCAAAGTACATTAAAGCGTGAAAGAGTCTTATTTTAGTTTCTTTTAGGGATATTTGTTATGATTCCTTTTTACTGCAAGGCACTTGAAAGAACCTTCTAATTTAATATATATTATGTGACAGTTTAATAGAGCTAAATATCTAAGACCAACATGCCAGTTATTTCTACATATGATTGAAATTGTGGGATTCCAAAGTGGGATAAAATACACTGCAGTGCTGCAGAAAGCATTTATCCTACTCTCCCTTATTTCAGTAACAAGCCTACTCAGGTCCAAACTGTTCATTGGCTGCACATTTTAATACCTAGTGCTTACCCATTCTAAACCGCCTTGGGAAACAGCCCATATCAAAACTGCCACTGCACATAACAATCTCAGCTGTGATTAAAACCAGCACTGTTTTGAAGTCTCCAATGGACTATCTTCTTAAAAATAATTCATCAGGGGGAGTACTTGACAAGCACTTTTTAGGGGTGGTTTTTGGGAGGTAACTGTGACGTATTACATTACATATTCATAGTAATTATAACAATAACAAATAAAGAACATTTATAAGCTTTTTTTATATATAAACACGTTAAACAGGTTAATGTAGAATAACTTTTTCTTTCACATTTGTTTGACTAAATATAACATCTTTGAGTCGGATCTTTGGTTAGAGGAATTAAATATGATCAGTACTGTAAAATCAATGAATCGACTGCAGTTGTTCATCAGTGACCCAGCAGTCCTGATTGGAACTTTAACAGCGTGACAAAAGTTATCCGTTTTAATATGTTTGACATGAATGTTATTTATGCTATTAATAACTAGTACTGGACTGATCCTGTTTATAATAATTTACAATGATGACCTAAATAAGATCCTTTTCAGTATGCACAAAAACTAGGAACAGGACGCTATAAAGTATTTATCTAAAATGATAAGTCATGTTGGAAAACCTCTGGTGTCATAAAACAAAAATAGCATGGGAAAAAATGCATGTTTGTGTCAGCATGGGGACTGACATGTTTGATTTAAAGGACGCAAGTGCAGAGCCTGGCAGAGGTGAGAAAAAAATCCTTCAATAATAAAATAAAGAAAACTTACAAGGTAGGTATAAAGAATACAGGGCATAAAAACCGGCAAATGCAGAATAGGCAGGGCAACGGCAAAACAGGGAACAGGAAGAAAGTGGAAGAACCAAAAGAGCTAATCAGATGGAATAATGAGTATCTGTTGCAGGGAAAGGGCAGAGAAGCTGAAGTAAAGAGACTAATTAGGATGAGCAGAAACAGTCCTGTCTTGGGTCTTTCAGGGCAGGCCTGTGGCTCCTCACACCCGCTATTGCATATTTTTATGAAGAAACCTTAAATACAAAAGCACGCTCACACATACACCCACAGGTGTTTGGGTTCAGGTGTTAGTAGATACACAGATGTTCTATATTGAGCCCCAGTTACCACCAAATACATCTTGCATTCAAATTGCTGTTGTTATATATGCATTTTTGCAGGTGTAGAAGCAGTCTTCTAGGATGTCTTGTCTTGTATTTCTTCATCTTTCTTTCTCTCTATCCTTTTCTCCTTCTCTCCAAACCTCTCTCTCTTTCTGGCTTCCTTTATTTTTCCCCATTTTGTTTCTGTCTCATTGTCCATTGCAATTGAAATAATCCCAAAGCAGGAACAATATAGTGTTATCTATATTATCATATATATATATATATATATATATATATATATATATATATATATATATATATTTATACAGGGGTTGGACAATGAAACTGAACCACCTGTCGTATTGTGGGAGGTTTCATGGCTAAATTGGACCAGCCTGGTAGCCAGTCTTCATTGATTGCACATTGCACCAGTAAGAGCAGAGTGTGAAGGTTCAATTAGCAGGGTAAGAGCACAGTTTTGCTCAAAATATTGAAATGCACACATTATGGGTGACATACCAGAGTTCAAAAGAGGACAAATTGTTGGTGCATGTCTTGGTGGCGCATCTGTGACCAAGACAGCAAGTCTTTGTGACGTATCAAGAGCCACGGTATCCAGGGTAATGTCAGTATACCACCAAGAAGAACGAACCACATCCAACAGGATTAACTGTGGAGGCAAGAGGAAGCTGTCTGAAAGGGATGTTTGGGTGCTAACCCGGATTGTATCCAAAAAACATAAAACCACAGCTGCCCAAATCACGGCAGAATTAAATGTGCACCTCAGCTCTCCTGTTTACACCAGAACTGTCCGTCGGGAGCTCCACAAGATCAATATACACGGCCGGGCTACTATAGCCAAACCTTTGGTCACTCATGCCAATGCCAAACGTCGGTTTCAATGGTGCAAGGAGCGCAAATCTTGGGCTGTGGACAATGTGAAACATGTATTGTTCTCTGATGAGTCCACCTTTACTGTTTTCCCCACATCCTGGAGAGTTACGGTGTGGAGAAGCCCCAAAGAAGCGTACCACCCAGACTGTTGCATGCCCAGAGTGAAGCATGGGGGTGGATCAGTGATGGTTTGGGCTGCCATATCATGGCATTCCCTTGGCCCAATACTTGTGCTAGATGGGTGCCTCACTGCCAAGGACTACCGAACCATTCTTGAGGACCATGTGCAATCCATGGTTTCAAACATTGTATCCTGAAGGTGGTGCCGTGTATCAGGATGACAATGCACCAATACACACAGCAAGACTGGTGAAAGATTAGTTTGATGAACATGAAAGTGAAGTTGAACATCTCCCATGGCCTGCACAGTCACCAGATCTAAATATTATTGAGCCACTTTGGGGTGTTTTGGAGGAGCGAGTCAGGAAACGTTTTCCTCCACCAGTATCACGTAGTGACCTGGCCACTATCCTGCAAGGAGAATGGCTTAAATTCCCTCTGACCACTGTGGAGGACTTGTATATGTCATTCCCAAGACGAATTGACGCTGTATTGGCCGCAAAAGGAGGCCCTACACCATACTAATAAATTATTGTGGTCTAAAACCAGGTGTTTCAGTTTCATTGTCCAACCCCTGTATATATATATGTATTCTCTCTGCTTTCTGTGAAAATTAGACATTTTATAATTACTTTCAAAAAAAGAGAAGAACAAATCTACAAAGTGAATAGGAAACACTTCCATTGATAGCAACTTTCAAAAAGCCAGGAATGTCTCTACCTCCCAACAAGCTTGACAGAACTCCCCCCCTCATTTTTTACTCTACTGAAAGGCTATCGAAAGCAAACTGAGCTGCTGCATCGCTGTCTGGTGGGGAAATTGTACCGTATCATGTTGTTAGACTTTGCACTAGATTGTGAAGACAGCTGAAAGGATCTTTTGAATTTTCTCTTCTCCTCTTTCACAGACATCTCCACTACCCCTGCACCTGCAAAGCTATCAGCGTCGTGTATGACCCCACACACCTTTCACACAAACTCCCCAGCCTCTTGTCATGGGGAAGAGGTACCAAACCTTTCAGGCCCTCATGTTCTGTCAATGAAAGTGGGTTTGACTGTTTCTTACTTCAAGCCATCAGACTCCTCAAAACTCAGAAACTGACAACTCAGCTAGTTTAGCACAATTCCAGTCCCTTGTTAATATTTTTACAGGTTGGAAGTTAATCTTCACTTAAAATAAAATTTGCTCAAAGTTGTTTTGTAATATATGTTTTTTGATAAACATTCATGCACTGCTTGTAAAATCCAAACCTGCTTTTGACACATTTTTATTTTGTCAAAGTCTGCTGAATTTTGTCACAACCATTAACTACAACTGCTAAAAACATTGGAAGGGAAGGAAGGAAGGAAGGAAGGTTTTTTTTTTTTTAGTTTTACAAACTGTGCCACAAGTCCTTACAATTACTTTTGACCAAATAAATAATCATCAGGATATTTCTAAAAAAGAGCTGAAACATAAAATTCATGTACAACCAATCCAACTCCAATGAAGTTGGGAAGTTATGTAAAACATAAATAAAAACAGAATGCGATGATTTTCAAATGCTGTTCAACCTATATGAAATTGAATACACTACAAAAACAATATATTTTATGTTCAAATTGTTAAACTTCATTGTTTTTATGCAAATATTCACTCATTTTAAATTTGATGCATGCAACACGTTCCAAAAAAAGCTGGGTGTTGTTGATATATGACTTTGGCTTTGCATGGAAGAGATTTAACTTGCACTTGCAAATGGAGAGACAAACTGTGTTAACTGACGGTGGTTTTCTGAAGTTTTCCTGAGCCCATGTGATAATATCTGGTACAGAATGATTGTTTTTAATGCGGTGCCTCCTGATGTATGTTTTGGGAATACTACTTTTATTCAATTCAATTCAATTCAATTCAGTTTTATTTATATAGCACCAATTCACAACACATGTCGTCTCAAGGCCCTTTACAAAGTCAGTTCAATTGAATCATACATATTGCACCAAGTCAGTGACTTATGCATTCACTCCTCCTGCATAATCATGTAGCAACAGTGGAAAGTCGTTTGCAGCAATCCCTCATACTGAGCATGCATGTAGTGACAGTGGAGAGGAAAACTCCCTTTTAACAGGAAGAAACCTCCAGAGAACCAGGCTCAGTGTGAGCGGCCATCTGCCACGACTAACCTGGGGTTTGAGAGAACAGAGCAGAGACAGAAAAAGAACACAAAAGCACTGATCAAGTAGTACTTTCTTTAGGAAAGAAAAGTGAAACATTAATGGTTATAGCTTCTGCAGAGGCTTCATGTAGGACAGAAAGACAGAAACTGGTTCAGGGTTCATCTTCTTAGCTAAGTCTAAAGTATAGATACAGTTAGTCACAGTAGTGTACAGCCAGTAGCTATGTCTAGGAGAGACAGTGTAAAACACTGAAAGACAGGGCCAAGTGTATCATCTGGATAAGGTGAGCATTAAGTTGTTGGCAGCAGCAGATTGGCAATTCCCTCTCCAGGAAGGTGCCACAGCTAAACACAGAGCCAGGCCAGGTGTAGCTTCTAAAAAAGAAAAAGGAGAGAGTACATAAAGTTAAAAGCTGAAATAACAGCTGTAAGAAATATGATTATTGATTAATTAATATTTATCAAGAATTATAATTTAAAATCATAATTTGAAAAAGATTAATTTCTTAACCAAAAATCATTACTTACGAATCGAAATCAGAGATGTCCTCTGGTGTTGTAATTATGGCTCAAAGCCCTTGATTATTACAATTAGTACATTCTCAGTAATAATTGATAACTATTACTAGATGTCACTGTTTAATCAACCACTTCACCGAAGGTGGGGGAACTTTGACCTTATTTTGACAGACAAATCACTCTTGCTCAAAATAAACACAAACGCTTTCTCTTTATCTACGTGAATATTTATTAAATCAACAGCCCCGATACACTTCACTATTCTGATTCATTAATCTTCACCTAATCAAGCATGCAAACATTCTACAAAAAAGGGGTAAAATAACTAACTAAACAAGATAAAACAACATTGAGTGTGTATGAAAGTCAAACCAGCAGTTATGGCAAAACAAGAGAAAATATGGTACTGAGCAAAGCTTTGGGAGCGGCCTCCACCAGGCTGTAGTCATAAAACCCCCAAAGTTGGAGCTCAGTAAAACACAAAGGGTCATAAAACGTTTAGATGGCAACCAGTGGAAAAACACGAAGAGTGAAGACAATGGAACAGTGAGTATTCCACCGTCAGGTTCTTGCAGTCCAACTTTAAGTTCACCTGAGTCTGCGCTCAGGTGTTCAAACACAGTGAGACACGCACAGCTTCAAAGCACAGCGGCTTTCAGAGTCCAACAACAATCAAAGTTTCAATAAGACATTGCATGCATATACAACTTAGAACACAATGGACTATAAGTGGCGATTCTAAATCGCTCCAAAATCCTACTCTATCCTGCCCAAGCTATTTGTAATAGAAATAAAAACAAAACGGGATTACTTGATGTCGTCTTCTCTGGAGCAGTTCACCTGTGATATGTTACAAACAGGTATTTTTTTAGCATTTCTAAAATTTCCCAGTCTTTTATTGCTTCTGTCCCAGCTTTTTTAGAACATGTTGCAAGCATCAAATTCAAAAAAAGTGAATATCTGCAAAACATATTAAGTTTATCAGTTTGAACATTAAATGTCTTGTTTTTGCAATGTATTTAATTGCATTTAGGTTGAATAGGATTTGAAAAAATCATTGTATTCTGTATTTATTTACGTTTTACGCAACGTCCCAACTTCCTTGGAATTGGGGTTGTATTTCATAAGAGAGCTTCTAGCTAAATACGCAGGATCAGACCATGATCATAGCTGCTCTCATTATATCCTCCTTTCAAGTTAAAGGTGAATAAAATTAGTTACATGCACAGGCTCTATTACCTGATTTTTATTTTTATTTTTTTGATTAGGTGTGTGTTTCACTGTTTCTGTAACACTATTAACATTGCCACAAAGGTCAGCAAATCAATGCAATTCATCAAGAAAAAGTTTTCTTATTAAATCATATTGACTGAACTTTGTACACATCCATCAGTTTCCATAAACATGCATGCAACCCTGAGGACAGTTCTTGAGTAGAGCAACAAACAGAATAAACAAATGTGCTCACCAGCACACAACTGTCAAAGCGTACAGTTTGGGAAAGCAGAGGATCTTCTTTGATGTTTGAGAATTAATGCTGGCGAGTCAGAGGAGGCTGATAAATATTTAACACAGCTTTTAGGCTCTTTAACTGTTTTTGCACGTTTTGCTCTTGTGATCTTTGCTATTTGGGGCCACGAAGAAACAAATGCCAATGTGTAATTGCTTGTGGCTAAGTGACACATATATTTATGAGAACCTAATGCTCATAATGTTAAACATAACATGTATGAATATTTCACTTCTAATGACAATTAAGGGCACCAAACTTGCATAAGTAAAAACATATTCAATCTTAACATTAACTGGCTTTAAACGAATCACTTAATAAACCATCAATGACATGGTGTGTCCTCTTCACTCCACTTATTTCAACAGCCTTTTCATGACGTGTGAATGTGCACACGAGTGTCTATGCATCTATCTGGCAGGCTGGCTGGGACAACACACAATATCTGCACAAATTGAGTCATGTATGTGCAAAATGTAAGTTATCTGCAGTCCTCAGTTCTTATTGGATATAGATACAGAAAATCTTGATAATCTAGATTCTTGTCTAGCCAGTGGTCTTTGGCTCTGACAAAAGACTACATTTGAAAAAGTCTAAAATGTAATAGGGAATATGAATTAATTGCAAGTCTTTATCTGATGACAAGATAGGTTCTCAATGGTGAGTTTTTGAGCCAATCAAACATAGTCACACCATGTTCATTAAACTATGTATTGGTACTTTTATTAGTGTTTATCAAATTAAATTAAATCAGCATCTCCATAAAGCTTGTCAGCAGTGGGAAGCATGAATTGTTTTAAATTTTTCTGGTAGGCCTCTCCTTGTGAAACTATGAACTATGGAGCATACTCTACTCCATTTAGAGGGTGCTTTGTTGCCTCTGGCAGGGCACGGCACATTAAAATCTGGAGACTACAATAGCATCCTGGAGGAAAACGTAATGCCTAGTGTAAGGAAGATCAGCCTTTTCAGGTCCAACTGGTTTTGAAACCAAAACATTGCAAAAGGCACTCAAAAATGGCTCAGAAAAACGAAAGCAATTTGGACAATTCCAAAAGTCTTCCTCCACAACCTCTGATCTTATTCCTATGAACATCTTTAGAAAGCTGTGAAACTTACAATGTGGAGATATTACCCAAAGACAGCTTAAGCAGTTTTTTAACTAATTAGAATATCATTGAATAGTTAATTTACTTAAGTAATTTAATGAAAGTCAAACTCATGTATTATACAGATGTTTCACACAGAAGTATGTAGTTCAAGCATCTGATTATAAGTTATGAGTTACAGCTAATAAAATTCGAAATTCAGTTTCTCCAAAAGTTACAATACCAATAAAAAATGTTTAATACAGAAATGTTGGCTTCCTGAAGGTAGTGTCCATGTATTGTACAGTATATGCACTCACTGCTAGGTCTGAACTCCTTTTTGCATAAAATACTGCATCAATGCAGCTTGGCATGGAGGTGATCAGCCTGCGGCTCTGCTGAGGTGTTAGGAAAGTCCAGGTTGTTTTGAAAACGGTCTTCTGCTCGTCTGCATTGTTGGGTTTGGTGTCTCTCACCTTCCTCTTTATAACGCTTCGTAGGTTCTCCATAGGTTTTAGATCAGACGAGCCACTGACTAATCAAGCACAGTGGTGAATAAACCAGGTAATGGTACTGGTTGCTGGTGATGAGTCCTCCTGGAAAATAAAATCAGCATCTCTGTAAAGCTTGTCAGGAGAGGGAAGGACAAAGTGGTCCAAAGGTTCCCGAGTGACGAGTACGAGGAATTTGTTCTTGAGAAAACACAGTTCATCAATGCAGCACATAACAAGGCTCCACAGATATTGTGCAAACTTTTGACTGGACCTTAAGCAATATGGACTCTGTGTCTTTCTACTCTTCCTGGAGACTGGGGGGAAAGGTGAACATGGGACCTCTGAGCAACAGCCTAGTCATTTTTTTTCATTAGCCCAGGCAATATTCCTGATGTCTTTAGTTCAGATAGGGCTTAACATACCGATAGAAACAGTTGTAGCCCCAATAAAGACTGTGTAGTGACTCTTGAAACTTTGACTCCAAAAACAGTCCATGCCTTAGAAATCTTCAGAGCTTCACAAACTCCTCAATATTGTAGTTATCTCGTTTGCTTGCTCATCTTTTTCTAACACACCTTTTCTTTCCACTCAAGCTTTACAGTAATGTGCTTGGATAAGAGTACCCATTGAAGAGTTTCTGTAGCAGTGACCTTTAATGCTTACTCTCCATGTGGAGGGTGTCAAGGACTGTCTGCTGCTGCACTACTGTCAAGTCAGCAGTCCTCTCTATGATTAAGTACGCCATATTAAGGCCATAACAGATAATGTTTGCATTAAAACCCATTTGTTAAATAAATAAATAGTTTCTGTGCTTTTATTTGATGCTACAGATACAAATTTGATAGACTTCACACTTGTATTGTTGTAGTTATTACATTTTTTTTGTAATATCTAATATCTTGTAATATCTATCCAAATAAAACCTGTTCAGCTGATCTTAATTTTAAGAAACACCTAAATATAAGGGGGCTGCACGGTGGCCCAGTTGGTAGCACTGTTGCCTTGCAACAAGAAGGTCCTGGGTTCTACTCCCAGCCAGGGGGTCTTTCTGCATGGAGTTTGCATGTTCTCCCAGTGCACGCGTGGGTTTTCACCGGGTACTCTGTTTCCTCCCATAGTCAAAAGACATGCCTGTTAGGTGAACTGGTCTCTCTAAATTGCCCTTAGGTGTGTGAATGAGTTTGTGCATGGTTGTTTGTGTGTTGTCCTGCGATGGACTGGCGACCTGTCCAGTTTCTCCAAAAGTTAAAATACCAATAAAAAATGTTTAATACAGAAATGTTGGCTTCCTGAACGTAGTGTCCATGTATTGTACAGTACTGTCCAGGGTGTACTCAGCCTCCTGCCCATAGACTACTGGAGATAGGCACCAGCTTCCCCACCCCACCCTATGGAAGAAGCAGTAGAAAATGACTGACTGACTGACTTAAATATAAGGCACATTCTATAGTTAAACATTTTTAGCCTTGTTTTTCTATCACCTTGCAATCAAGTGAAAAGATACAGTGACGTATATAGCTAATAAAATGCAGGAATGGATTGTTAGACTAGGGGTTCCAATGAAAAGACTATTTATATTTTTTCATAACCACCAAAATTAAACCATGTTCATTTACAACTTTAATTGTGCTATGACATTGCTGCTCAGTTTCAATAATATGAGACTGATTTACCCAAACTGCATTTAAGCCATTCATTTTCTTTTGATTTTGGATCTACCTTTGCAAACAAAGCTGCCATTGTCTTCATCTTGTTTAAACCCAGGTGAACAGGACATCTACACCAGCTACACCAGAATCTTGTTTCTTTGTCTTATTAATGTTCCACATTGGAAGAGAGATCTCAGTCCTCTTGGAAGTTCTGACACCTAAAAAGTGGGGTTAACTACAATCAAAAACAAAGAGACCCCTCAATGTGATGATTCGTAGGTGAATGATGATAGCTGCTCCCCGGCCTAATAAGAATAGCCTCTTTCTCCCCTTTCTAACCTTGTTCTTTGTTAATTAATGTGCTTCTCTTAAGTGCAAACAGAATATTGGTTACATCTTTTTTTCAATGACCAAAAGAAAAGAAATCCATAAAAAATAAATCGTAACAGTGGTACTGTCTGAGCAAAGCTCAGAGATAGAAAATGTGTCATGCTTTCATATCCATGGTTGTATTACAAATTATTTAAAATAAATTAAGTATCATTTAATTATAATTTATTTTATTCCCTTTCTGTTAATATGATGATCAAACACATTACACATTTTAATATTTGTTCTATGTTTTAGTAGTTTTTGTGAAGCATGCACACTTCTGTTTAATATGCTTTAATGAATGGCAGCTGGTTAGACAAAAGGTAGGAGAAAGGCATGGTGCAGACTAAAGAAATAGGTTAATGCTGTGATGCATTATAATGAGGATGGCCTGTTTTACTTACAATACACTGAGGATCAGTGGTGACTTGCATGCAAGCAATAAAATACACTTTAAAAGTCCTCAAACTCAACTTGCTGTCATGGTTTGCACTGGTGAAAGACAAAAGCAGCAACAGGACATCGGCAAGTGCATGGTAGATGGCTATATTCTATTAATAAACATACAAACACGATGGAAACAGGAACCAGGGAGACAGCAACAATAACAGCATAGAAAACAGAAAACAGGAGCTTAAATAGAGTTGAGATTAACTGAACTACATGGAAAACAGGTGGGTGCAATTAACATTTAACACCGCTGTGGATGCTTCCTTGCTGTGCTGTGATATACCTGTTTAGGTAAAAGGCAGGTCTGATCAGAAAAGATATATGAGCAAGATGTAAAATGGCAAATGGACTGAACTTATAGCACCTATGCAGTCATACCAACCACTCAAAGCACTTTACACTAGAACCACATTCACCAGAGTCACACTCACTAACGCACACACATTCATACACCGATATGCAGATCGATAGGTAACTTGAGGTTAAGCACCTTGCCCCAGGGCACATCATGTGGCAGGATATGTGGAAGGAAAAAGCTGGAATTGAACACACAACTTCTGGATTGCAAGACAACTACTTTTCCCACCACTGTCACCTCAAACATGTAAATTGTTGGACTCCATTTTACATTCAGCACTGCATTAGGACAGACATTCTTCAGAGATTTTGGTTTATACTGCCATGATAACATCCTGCAGATTTTTTTGGCTGCACATCCATGATGTGAATCTCCCCTTTCACCACATCCCATAGCTCCTCTATGGGATTGAGATCTGTGGAGGCCACTGGAGTACAATGAACACATTGTCATTTTCAAAAAAACAGTTTGTGATGTTTTGAGCTTTTAGTCCTATTGCATCAGAAGACAGGAACACTGATCATAAACGGATGGACATTGCCGGCAATTAATTTTGGTGGCCTATGCTACTTGTAGTCTAAGTTCACTACCTGCCACATGATTGGCTGATGCATTGCTAAGCCTCTGTCTTCACCTTCATCTTCTGACCTCTCCTCACCACCTTCAGAGCAACATTGATCTTCCCTTTCTATACTTGCATCATCCTTTTTGTCATCTCTCTCTTTTTCTGCTACGTGGAGGGCAGACCACACACAGAGAAAATGGATGTGGGATTATTTTAACCTGCCTATAGCCTAACACACAATAAAAAGCTAGTTGATGTAAAAGTTGCCAAAACCCTTTCATTTCCATCAGCTACGAATGATATCTTAACTGCAGTCAGCTATAAGCTAGATGAGCTTCATTATGGTGTTAATCAGTCAGATATTTAAGAAATGCAACACAAAAAAGCCTTCTCATTCCAGGCTTTTTGAGAGTCCCTCTGGTTGTTTCTGTGAGTAAATAAGTAACAGACAAAACTGTCTCAAAATGAAAAAAATAACTATTTAAATCCAGTTTCATAATAGCAAATAAAAACAAAATAACACAAAAAGGTAACAAACTTTATTCCATCCTCAAGTGAATTCTTGCATAATATCAGAATGTCTGTATAGTCATGGTGAAAATAAAGCACACCCCTTTAAATTGCAGGGTTTAACATATTTTGTATGTATCTAAGATGTTTTGGGTATTCTCAAGCTTCTCTATTTGTCTTCATCTTGTTTAGTACAAAATATTTGGGTTTGAGGACCTGAGGTTTGATTTTATTTCATTTTGAAAGCTGGTAAAGATCAAATCAATTATAGATTAAAACCTTAGAAAGTATGGAGGGTGTTTTGCTTTTGTTTTTACTAATGCCATTTTGTAATATCCACTATCGTTTTACAGTAGGCTGCCACTACTTGTGTCTTGTCCAGATTCTGACCTGCTACAATAGAGACAGTAAATGCAAGAGCTGTTGATTTCTGCTTTGAATCTGTGGTTAAACACATTCTGCCTAAGAAAGACAAAGAGAGGCCATAAATTGCATTTTCTGGAGGAGTAACCAATCTTGAGAAATTTGTAGAGCACACAGAGTACTTATACTGTACCTTGTATTTGACCTCTATCTTTTTCTTTATTTACCTTTACCTTTATTCTTTTTGATTTTGAATAGCTTCACCAGACTTTAGATTCTGCCAAAACAAAATCTTTCCTAACATTAGTGAGCCAGTTTGTGACAACAATATCTATCTTCAGCATGACCTTGCTATTTGAAAGCTGACAATAGATGTGAAAACCTTTTTCCCAATCGAGACCAAATGCAAAAAAAAATGACAATGGTTTTTACATGACTTTTTTTATTTAGAAATCCAGAAGACATCTGTTTGATAGTCTTAGAGTGACCTTTAGCACACCAAACTGCTGATCTTCAGAAATTCGAGTACTGCTCAGCCCAAGAGAGACAGAGGTGGGGTCAGAAACGCAAACCGGTTTCATGAAAGAGACAGCCTACACCTGACCCAGTAAGGTGTTTTCTCCTGTTCTGTTGTGGTGTTTATGGTGCTGAAAGTATCAAGGCTGGTTTAGAATTTAGCTTTTGTCTCCTCTTTTTAGTCTTTTCCCTTTTTACCTTAAGTGGGTATTATCACAAAGCCATAAAAGTCTTTAAGGACAATCCCTGATAAATTGTACATACTTTGCCAGTTAATTAAATTTATTCTTCAGCGGTAGTTTGTAAAACTATTCATTTTTGTTTCTTACTCATTTTATGTTGCCTGTGTCTTTCTTTGAGTTCATCAACAGTTAATTCAGACTAGTTGAGGATAAATATAATTCATGATTAAAGTTACTGGTTTTTGTTGATTCTTATCTCAAGCTGTTGATTAAACGTACAACGGATTAGGAAACATATTAAAATCTCATGTTTCTTCTTCTGATATTTGATGTACATCACTAAGTGGAGAGGTGGAAAATGCATGCTTTAGACTGACTTTTGACAGATTATGAGACTAACTGGTTCATGAACATTATATTAATTCAACATAGCTTACTGTTACTATAGTTCTAGTGAGGGCTTTACAGCTTTGAGAAAGTAATGCAAGATAAAACAAGACTTTATTTTGAGTGATGTGTTTTGTGTAGCTTAATTGGCTAACCTGATGCAAAACCACAGCAGAATTAAATTCAGTTTATGCTTTGACATTTTAAATTCCATCAAAATACCAGAGTGCATATGGATCTGCAGTCTTCATTAGGGGAAGTAATATCAGCCAAGAAAATTTGACAAAGATACTATCATTAAACATATAAAATGCTTTTGCAGGGAAAAATTATCAAGATGAGCTTGCATGTCAGAGAGTTCATGAGTCCCTTTTTCCTATGCTTTTTAGGGGCAGCAGTGCCTCATCTGGCTGTTCAGAGACTAGCCCTCTGGCCTCCTGGCTGCCAGTGCTTAGCCCTTGGCTAGCAATAGGTTATTGCTCAGGAGGTCTGTCCCCCAGAGCTCATTACTCAAAATGCCCATGCTAGCTCCACCACCTGGGGCAGAGAGTCAGTGACTCATTGACCATGCTACTGAATACAACCTACAAGATGCATAGCTGAGAAGTGAAAACTTTTGAGAGCAATATTCTTGAGAGCATCTTCAACACTTTTTTTTCGGCCGGTATTATTCCTTGATTTTGATGTTAATGGTGCAGTCCCTGGCTGAGAAACATTAAAAATTAGTTTAAAAAAAAATTGTTAATTTGGGACTTCTAACTTTGACTACAAACTGAAAGATGCCACTGCTCTTGATGCAGCTATCTAGTGGTCAGCCATTTTCATTTAGACTTAAACTGCCATTTGCTAAAGAAATGTAGATTGTCAAATGATATTCTTAAGCCCCTAAATGCTTCTAATTGTATAAAGGAGATGCCAGGAAGAGAACAGAATGCCAGAAAAGCAATTCCATCAACTAGATACTTGAAGCACATGTTATTTGTAAAATGTCCTGTTACCTGTGTTGCAAACTGCCCTTAAATTAATACTAATTAATTGGACTGAGTATGAAAAAAATCATGTTTCACCTGCCCGACCCTGGTACCCAATAATTGCATAGAAGGAATGGAAGGTAAGCTAAGCACACTCACAAAAGGACCACACTGTTCTTCTCATATGTGGTTTTGCATTGGCTTGGATTTTTGTGAGTGTTAACAGTAATTCAAGACAAAATTGGCAAAACTGAATTGTTTTCCACATGCTTAATAGGAAATTTGGTGCAGTTCAAACCAGAATGCAGGACAGTTGTAAGAACAAATGTAAAAGGCAGCATGATTGCACCCAAGCAGAGACTCACTGAAAGTGATTAGAAATTGCCTCTTACAGTTGAAAAAGGGACTCTTGATAGGAGACCAACCCTATCCAACCCAAAGTTATTACTGAAAAAGGCAATTCAATAAGCTACTTCATAGGTGATCTTCATCTTTATATATGTCGGAGTTCTGGGAGTTTCTTTCTGTTCACCTGTTTTACCTGCTACTAACCCCATCCAACCTCTAGATGGCACCAGACGCACGTTAGGAGCTGAGTACACAGGTGTTCTCCATCAGCCTCATCAGGAGAGGAGCTTAAGTACCCAAAGTTGCCAACACTCCAGTGCCTGAGTGTTAACCTGCAGTGGTAACTCTAGCTGGCCAAGACAAGACTCCTTCAGATTATTTTCTGAGTACTTACCTTCTCGTGTTCTCCTTCCCAGGTTACCTCATGTTCCGAGCCTCTTAGCCAGTCTGCGTATGCAGAAGATCCAGACTCTCTCTCCGCAAGAGAACTTCACGGATTATCTTCTCGGTTTATCTTATCACTTTTCCTGTTTTCCTGAGTGTATTTCTGCATGTGGGTCAAAGCAGCTAGAAAAACTATGACAATATATATCAACTTTCCTGCTATACTTTTGCATCTCTGCTCTAGTGCTTTTGTCCTTCATTGGTTCATACCCTTCCAGAATCCCTGATGTCAACTACTTTTACTTGAAAAGTGACTTGATCTCCAGAACCCCTGAGGAGTTATGTAAGTTAATGGCTCTTATTGTGTAAATATATAGTGTATTACATCTGGGAAGTCAGAAATTAGATACATTTAGTTTTGTTTTTACTGAAATGATTTGCAAGAAAAAAATAACTTAATTTGAAAAAAATAACTGTTGTTTGCTTTCATTACATTACAATAGGTTAGCTCATCATTCTTGCGAAACAAATATATAGCCAACATTTTACTCTATAACAGGAATTACCTCATGCATGAAAGGTTGAGTGTGTGGCAAAAGGCTTTATTCTTGTCAAAGGATTCAATTCAATTCAATTCAGTTTATTTATATAGCGCCAATTCACAACACATGTCGTCTCAAGGCACTTCACAAAAGTCAGGTACATACATTCCAATTAATCCTAATCATTGAACAGTGCAGCCAGATTCTGTTATTTATTCAAATTGGATAAAAAGTTTTTTCTATCTAAGGAAAGGAAACCCAGCAGATTGCATCCAGTCAGTGACTTGCAGCATTCACTCCTCCCGGATGAACATGTAGAGACAGTGGACAGTCACTGGCGTTGACTTTGCAGCAATCCCTCATACTGAGCATGCATGTAGCGACAGTGGAGAGGAAAAACTCCCTTTTAACAGGAAGAAACCTCCAGCAGAACCAGGCTCAGTGTGAGCAGCCATCTGCCACGACCGACTGGGGGTTAGAGAGAACAGGGCAGAGACACAAAGAGAACAAAGAAGCACTGATCCAGGAGTACTTTCTATGGGAAGGAAAAGGTAAATGTTAATGGATGTAGCTCCTTTAGTCGTTTCACCTAGAAAGAAGGAACAGATAAACTCTGAGCCAGTTTTCAAGTTTAGAGTCTGAAGAGAGCACAGAGAGTTAGTCACAGTAAAAGCTCAGTCAGTAGCTATGTCTAGGAGAGAGAAAGGGTTAAACACTGAAAGACAGGGCCATGTGGATCATCGGTAGAGGGAGAGCATTAAGTTGTTGCCAGCAGAAGCTTGGGGATTCCCCTCTCCAGAAAGGTGTTACAGGTAGACACAGAGTCAGGCCAGGTGTAGCTTCTAGGAAGAGAAAAGAGAGAGAACAAAGTTAAAAGCTGAGATAACAGCAAATAATACAAAATTGAAGAGTAGAGTGAGAAAGTGGCGAAGAGGGTGAAAGTGGTCATTATGTCCTCCAGCAGCCTAAGCCTTTAGCAGCATAACTACAGAGATAGCTCAGGATAACCTAAGCCACTCTAACTATAAGCTTTATCAAAAAGGAAAGTTTTAAACCTAGCCTTAAAAGTAGACAGTTTGTCCATTTAGAGCCCACTGATGGCCATTGTTATACTAAAAACCACAACGATTGGGATACCTCTCTCTGTCAGATTGACCATAACCATTGGAAAAGAGAGGGGGTCATACAGGTAGCAGAAATGGAGGGTGTGTTTGCACCTCAACCGTAACTGAGCCGGCTTAGGCTAAACCTGACTCCCCCTTACTCCATCCAACAAGGGGAGAAGAAGACGGAGCTAAAATAAGGAAGACAGCTCAGGATAACCTAAGCCACTCTAACTATAAGCTTTATCAAAAAGGAAAGTTTTAAGCCTAGCCTTAAAAGTAGACAGTGTGTCCGCCTCACGGACTAAAACTGGGAGCTGGTTCCACAGGAGAGGAGCCTGATAACTAAAGGATCTGTCTCCCATTCTACTTCTAGAGACTCTAGGAACCATCAGTACACCTGCAGTCTGAGAACGAAATGCTCTGTTAGGAATATATGGAACAATCAGATCTCTGATGTATGATGGAGCTAGATCATTAAGGGTTTTATATGTGAGAAGGAGAATTTTAAATTCTATTCTGGATTTAACAGGGAGCCAGTGAAGGGAAGCTAAAATAGGAGAAATATGATCTCTCTTTTTAATTTTAATCAGAACTCTTGCCGCAGCATTTTGAATCAGCTGAAGGCTTTTAACTGCATTTTGTGGACATCCTGATAGTAAAGAATTACAGTAGTCCAGCCTTGAAGTAACAAATGCATGAACTTGTGATTGACTAAGCAGTTTCTTTTTCAAGGACTCCGGTCCAAAGAAGACAACTTCTGTCTTGTCTGAATTTAGAAGCAGAAAATTTAAAGTCATTCAAGTTTTTATGTCTTCAAGACATGCTTGTAGTCTATCTAACTGGTTGGGCTCATCAGGATTCATGGATAAAGCTGAGTATCATCAGCGTAACAGTGAAAATTTATCCTATGCTGCCTGATAATTTTGGAATTTTAATATTGGAAGCATATATATAGTGAAGAGAATTGGCCCAAGCACTGAACCATGTGGTACTCCACAATTAACCCTGGAGTTTAAAGATGATTTATCCTTTACATGAAAAAACTGGAATCTGTCAGACAAATATGATTTAAACCAGGCTAGCGCTGTTCCCCTGATCCCTACAGCATATTCCAGCCTTTCTAAGAGAATATTATGATCGACTGTATCAAATGCAGCACTGAGATCTAACAGGACAAGTACAGACACAAGTCCATTATCTGAGGCTAGGAGAATATCATTAGTGAATTTCAGCAGAGCTGTTTCAGTGCTATGATGAGCTCTGAAACCTGACTGAAACTCTTCAAACAGGTCATTGCTGTGTAAATGCTCACACATTTGATTAGCAACTATTTTCTCAAGAATTTTTGATAAGAATGGAAGATTGGATATCGGTCTGTAATTTTTTAAGTCATCTCGATCAAGCGAAGGTTTCTTAAGTAAAGGTTTAATTACAGCTACCTTTAAAGCTTGTGGTACATACCCATTTACTAAAGATAAATTAATCATATCTAAAATGGGGCTGATAATCAGAGGGAACACTTCCTTAAATAATTTGGTTGGGATTGGGTCTAACATACAAGTTGAAGGTTTAGATGAAGCTAATATTTCTGATAACTCAGGAAGCTCCACAGGATCAAAACAGTCCAAACACAGATCAGGTTCTACAGTTACTTCCAATGTTGTCTCACTTGTTGAGGATGAAGTAATCATCTTCGGGAGTATGTCAAAGATTTTCTTCTTAATGGAATAAATTTTATTTTGGAAGAATCCCATAAAGTCATGACTGCTGAGAGCTAAGGGAATGGATGGCTCAACAGAGCTATGACTCTGTGTAAGTTTAGTAACTGTACTAAAGAGAAACCTAGGATTATTCTTGTTCTCTTCTATTAAGGATGAGAAATAAGCTGTTCTAGCTTGGTGAAGTGTCTTTTTATACAACAGTAGGCTATTTTTCCAGATTAAGTAGGAATCCTCTAGTTGTGTAGAGCCCCATTTTCGCTCCAATTTTCTAACATTGTGCTTTAAAGTACGCAGCTCTGAATTAAACCAGGGAGCCAGCCTCCTATGAATAATTTCCTTCTTTTTCAAGGGGGCTGCATTGTCTAATGCACACGCAATGATGAAGTAACACTCTGAACAAGAGAATCAATTTGTGAAGGGGAAGAAACAAAATTATTGCCCTCCACTCTGTTTTTCTGTGATAATGAGGAAATTAAAAGTGGAACAGATTCTTTAAAGGTTGTAACAGCATTGTCTGATAATGATCTACTAGGATGATCTAAAGGATGTCATTATATCCTTTGTGCTGAATCATTAAGTAAAGAAATTTGTGTCTTGAACTAGAAATGCATGTCTAAGGGATTATGTTGCATGACTGGTGGTAGCATATGTCAGGCTGAATCGCTACGATTAGATTCTGTTGAGAATTTCTGTCTATTATATTCCATCATGCTATGGGTGTCTGAATTATGTCTCCAAAGGTTATGTCTTACAGATGGCTACCCAGATTATGTCGTATGTCAGGAACAATGAAGCCAGTGTCTCCCTGCCCACCCCCTTGGTCTATGCTCCTTTATATCTGGATTTGGAGTTGCCAAGTACCCAGATGGTAGGAAGACCTACTGTTGCTTCTGTGCATATATGGCCACACACACACACACACACACACACACACATAATTTTATAATATCTTAAACAAGGATTTTGTCAGCTCTTAAATTGGCAATTTACTCAGTTGCTGCTGTTATCCCTCAATCCTGTAAACCAGTTTGCTTTGCTTCCAGCATATGATGTTTGAAGTTTGTTATGCCTCTCTCATTCTCCCTTCCGTGCATATAAAAAAACTCAAGTACTTAATTTGTTGTTTAGTGGTTTTGCAAAAGCAAGGAACATGACAATAACAAAATAGTTCTCATTTAGAGTTACCACCGCAGAAGTGTTTACGCTGGCTGGTCTGCACTCTGCTCTATTGCCACCAAATCATCTTAACCCTCTTCCAAGAACAAACACACACAAAGCATCCCATTATGAACAGAAGTGTGCACTCACAGGTCCAATCGTACCCACTAGCACTCAAACATTTATACACTGATACGCCAACCGGTAAACAACTTGAGGGTAAGTGCCTTGCCCAGGGGCACATGGGTTTGTGGACGCTGGAACTGAACCCTCAACTTTCAGATTGCAAGATGACTACTCTTCCCACTGAGCCACAGTTATCTGCACAGGTTAAGCTACTAAATCATAGAAAGTAACAAGATAGATGACAGGATGCCTAATCTAACTGTAAACACATTTGCTGTTAATCCTGAAAAAGAAGGCCCTGGAAAAAGTAATAACAAAAAGAATATCAAACCTTGAAGAAGAAGCTGAGAGTTGGGGAAAATGAATTTCAATTTATTTCGTAAAATCAAGCTTACAGTTTATTTTAGTTTTCATGTCCAAAGTCCATTGTCAATTTAATTCAGTTGAATTGACAATATTTATTCAATTCACAACACATGTCGTCTCAAGGCACTTCACAAAGTCAGGTACAAACATTCCAATTAATCCTAACTATTGAACAGTGCAGTCAGATTCAGTTATTTATTCAAATTGGATAAAAAGTTTTTCTATCTAAGGAAACCCAGCAGATTGCATCGAGTCAGAGACTTGTAGCAGTCACTCCTCCTGAATGAGCATGTAGCGACAGTGGACAGTCACTGGCGTTGACTTTGAAGCAATCTCTCATACTGAGCATGCATGTAGCGACAGTGGAGAGGAAAAACTCCCTTTTAACAGGAAGAAACCTCCAGCAGAACCAGGCTCAGTGTGAGCAGCCATCTGCCACGACCGACTGGGGGTTTGAGACAACATAGCAGAGACACAACAAGAACACAGAAGCACTGATCCAGGAGTACTTTCTATGGGAAGGAAAAGTATATGTTAATCATTGTAGCTCCTTTAGTCGTTTCATCTAGGAAGAAAGAACAGATAAACTCTGAGCCAGTTTTCAAGGTTAGAGTCTGAAAGAAAGCACATAGAGTTAGTCACAGTTAAAGCTCAGCCAGTAGCTATGTCTAGGAGAGAGACAGGGTTAAACACTGAAAGACAGGGCCAAGTGTATCATCGGTAGAGGGTGAGCATTAAGTTGTTGCCAGCAGAAGCTTGGACGATGCCCCCCTCCAGGTGTCAAAGGTAGACACAGTCAGGCCAGGTTTAGCTTCTAGGAAGAGAAAAGAGAGAGAACATAAAGTTCAAAGCTGAAATAACAGCAAATAATGAAAAATTGGAGAGTAGTATGCAAATGTAGCGAAGACAGTGAAAGTGGTCATTATGTCCTCCAGCAGCCTAAGGCTATAGCAATGTTGGGACCATGGATTTCAACATTAAAACTCCGGTACAAACTCTTCTGGAATTTTCAAAATAAATTGCATTTAACTGACTTCCAGCAACTGAAAAAGGGGGGTAGCAGCAGACTTCCCATGATGCCACTGGCTGTATAAAAGCACCCCCTCTCCCACAAGCCGACCTCTCCAAGCCGGTTGACCATCGGAACAAGGAGCAGACAAGTCTTTTGCTGGCAAAAAGACTTAACTCTTCAAACTGGATCCCAGAGTCTCATATGATCACCAATCATATGCAAAAGTTGAGTATTGAATGAATTGCTGTTTGTGTATCCGGTATTCATTCACGAACGGGGAATTAAGGCACCGGCATTGTTGACTTTCTCTCCGAGCCCTGCAGACGCACACGGTGTTCGAGGAAAGTCCCCAGCAGAGACGCGGTCTCTACAACCTGAGTGAAGCGGTTTTCCTTGCCTGAGAGAAGGATGACGCCGCATCACTGGTAACGTGCTGTCTTGTCCGGCCGACAGAACGAGCCGTATCTTAAGCCACAGCCCCGGAGGTCAGGTTAGCCGAAGCTAACCCCTTGTTGACTGTGGACGTTTCTTGAAACTTCGCCGCCCCGGACATCTTTTCCTCAACATGGTCAGAGGTTAGGTTTGGGCAGAATAACAGTTAGGATGAAATGATCTAAACGTTTTTCATTTTATGAAGTTTGGTTTTGTTTGTGTGAAACTGCTATCTTAATGCTTGCAGACTATCTGTACACGTGATCAGCTTTGTGTTCTGTGTTTATGTGTTTTTAAAGTTAAGACAAACTTTATTTAAAGGGTGATTTTAAACACAGAAGGTTGCTCATAACGCGCCCTCCGCGCTTATGCATTTTAACCCTTTTATTGACGGAATTTTAAGTGTGTGTGTTTTGATTCTGGATGCTAAGCTATCAGCCTCCTTTGTTAGCTTAACTGCTAACAGCCTAGGCCACCTGCTTGCTGCTGAAGAGTATTTACCCAGAACGGTTTAGTTTTCAAATCCAGTAAATTATGTCCCTAACATCATTTTACTACATTTGATAACTAAGTAAACACCATTAAGCCCATTTCTCCAGAAAGATTTGGCTCTTTTCAAAGATATTTCCTTACATAATTTACCGTTACCTTTAATAATATTTCTTTAAATATTATTTCAATAAATAAAGGCAGCTAATGAGACACCGTTGAGAATTAGTCATCCAGAAGGTTGGTTTTATTCAGCAGATCATTCTTTAAAACATTATTTTATTAAAATCATATTTTATCTGATCTTGAATTGTGAATGGTTGTCTAAAGGTATACTGATTACTGCCTAAGTTGGTTCCAAGACTAACTTAACTTCATTTCCAGATTCTTCAAGATAATCCTTGGTTCTCAGACATCAACAATCAACTTGTTTATATTGTACATAGCCCATTAGTCTTCGTCATTTTTTAATTCTGCTTGGTAGTTTAGTTGGATTGTTTTAGCATAGTAAAGAGTTTGTTGATTGAAATATGTTTGACTTTGAGTTGACTTATTTTTGTTAATAAATTCTTGTATTTTAAGAAATTGTGTGAATTCATTCCATGTGTGTACAGAGTTTATGCTGTTCAATAATGTCAGAGCTTGGCTCACACCTTTCAACTTTGTTCTAAAACCATTGCCTTACTGGGCTGGTATTCACAGGACAACCCTTAACAGACCGAAATATTATTTGATAAAATATTAAGATATTAATATTAAATATTAAATAATATTGTCAGATTAATAACCACAACAGCAGCATAACTACAGAGATAGCTCAGGATAACCTAAGCCACTTTAACTATAAGCTTTATCAAAAAGGAAAGTTTTAAGCCTAGCCTTAAAAGTAGACAGTGTGTCCGCCTCACGGACTAAAACTGGGAGCTGGTTCCACAGGAGAGGAGCCTGATAACTAAAGGATCTGTCTCCCATTCTACTTCTAGAGACTCTAGGAACCATCAGTACACCTGCAGTCTGAGAACGAAATGCTCTGTTAGGAATATATGGAACAATCAGATCTCTGATGTATGATGGAGCTAGATCATTAAGGGTTTTATATGTGAGAAGGAGAATTTTAAATTCTATTCTGGATTTAACAGGGAGCCAGTGAAGGGAAGCTAAAATAGGAGAAATATGATCCTCTCTTTTAATTTTAATCAGAACTCTTGCCGCAGCATTTTGAATCAGCTGAAGGCTTTAACTGCATTTTGTGGACATCCTGATAGTAAAGAATTACAGTAGTCCAGCCTTGAAGTAACAAATGCATGAACTTGTGATTGACTAAGCAGTTTCTTTTTCAAGGACTCCGGTCCAAAGAAGACAACTTCTGTCTTGTCTGAATTTAGAAGCAGAAAATTTAAAGTCATTCAAGTTTTTATGTCTTCAAGACATGCTTGTAGTCTATCTAACTGGTTGGGCTCATCAGGATTCATGGATAAAGCTGAATATCATCAGCGTAACAGTGAAAATTTATCCTATGCTGCCTGATAATTTTGGAATTTTAATATTGGAAGCATATATATAGTGAAGAGAATTGGCCCAAGCACTGAACCATGTGGTACTCCACAATTAACCCTGGAGTTTAAAGATGATTTATCCTTTACATGAACAAACTGGAATCTGTCAGACAAATAAGATTTAAACCAGCCTAGCGCTGTTCCCCTGATCCCTACAGCATATTCCAGCCTTTCTAAGAGAATATTGTTATCGACTGTATCAAATGCAACACTGAGATCTAACAGGACAAGTACAGACACAAGTCCATTGTCTGAGGCTAGGAGAATATCATTAGTGAATTTCAGCAGAGCTGTTTCACTGCTATGATGAGCTCTGAAACCTGACTGAAACTCTTCAAACAGGTCATTGCAGTGTAAATGCTCACACATTTGATTAGCAACTATTTTCTCAAGAATGTTTGATGAGAACGGAAGATTGGATATAGGTCTGTAATTTTTTAAGTCATCTCGATCAAGCGAAGGTTTCTTAAGTAAAGGTTTAATTACAGCTACCTTTAAAGCTTGTGGTACATACCCATTTACTAAAGATAAATTAATCATATCTAAAATGGGGCTGATAATCAGAGGGAGCACTTCCTTAAATAATTTGGTTGGGATTGGGTCTAACATACAAGTTAAAGGTTTAGATGAAGCTAATATTTCTGATAACTCAGGAAGCTCCACAGGATCAAAACAGTCCAAACACAGATCAGGTTCTACAGTTACTTCCAATGTTGTCTCACTTGTTGAGGATGAAGTAATCATCTTCGGGAGTATGTCAAAGATTTTCTTCTTAATGGAATAAATTTTATTTTGGAAGAATCCCATAAAGTCATGACTGCTGAGAGCTAAGGGAATGGATGGCTCAACAGAGCTATGACTCTGTGTAAGTTTAGTAACTGTACTAAAGAGAAACCTAGGATTATTCTTGTTCTCTTCTATTAAGGATGAGAAATAAGCTGTTCAAGCTTGGTGAAGTGTCTTTTTATACAACAGTAGGCTATTTTTCCAGATTAAGTAGGAATCCTCTAGTTGTGTAGAGCCCCATTTTCGCTCCAATTTTCTAACATTGTGCTTTAAAGTACGCAGCTCTGAATTAAACCAGGGAGCCAGCCTCCTATGAATAATTACCTTCTTTTTCAAGGGGGCTGCATTGTCTAATGCACACGCAATGATAAAGTAACAGTATGAACAAGAGAATCAATTTGTGAAGGGGAAGAAACAAAATTATTGCCCTCCACTGTGTTTTTCTGTGATAATGAGGAAATTAAAAGTGGAAAAGATTCTTTAAAGGTTGTTACAGCATTGTCTGATAATGATTTACTATAATGAAATTTTCTTTCAGGTGTGTACTGGTTAAATTAAACTCAAAGGTTATTAAAAAATGGTCAGACAGGACAGGGTAATGAGGAAATATTGTTATTTCTTTACACTCAATGCCATATGTCAGCACAAGGTCCAGAGAATGAAGACAAAGGTGGGTAGGTTTGTTAATGTTTGAGCAAAGCCAATTGAGCCTAAGATAGCATTAAAGGCTATCACTTTCAGCGTGAACATGAATGTTAAAATCTCCCACTATAAAAACCTTATACGTATTTAACACTAAATGAGATAAAAGGTCTGAAAACTGATCTAAAAATTGAGAGTAAGGGCCTGGTGGACGGTACAAAACAACAAACAGAAGTGGTTTTAGTGCTTTGGAAATTGGATGAGGAAAACTAAGGATTAAATATTCAAAAGAGTTGTAGCTATTAATTGGTCTGGAACTAATCAATAAATCGGACTGATGGTTGCTACTCCTCCTCCTCGCCCATTATTTCGAGGTATGTGAAAATTTAAAGTGACAAACTTTATTCCGGGATCTTGTTCTATCGGTCTTGACCCAAAGCTCATGGCCATAGATGAGGGTAGGAACGTAGACCGACCGGTAAATCGAGAGCTTCTCTTTTCAGTTCAGCTCTCTCTTCACCATAACGGACTGGCACAGTGCCCCCATTACTGCGTCAGCCACACCGATCCCTCTGTCGATCTCCCGCTTCATTCTTCCCTCACTCGTGAACAAGACCCCTCCCCTCCAACCTGAACAGGACAAGCCATCCTTTTCCAGTCGAGAACCATGGCCTCGGACATGGAGGAGCTGATCTTCATCCCAGCCGCATCACATTTGGCTGCGAACCGCCCCAATGCATGCTGTAGGTCTTGGCTAGAGGGGACAAGCAGGACCACGTCATCTGCAAAACAGAAGAGTCGAAATCCACTGGTCCCCAAACCAGACCCCTCCGACCCTTGGCTGTGCCTAGAAATCCTGTCCATAAACGTCCTGCACCGGGAACAGGTCCGACTTAGTCCTGGCATTGCGGACCAAACTCCTGCTCCGCTTGTACAGAGACTGGATGGCGCCTAATAAAGGGCCCCCGATTCCATACTCCTGGAGCACTCCCCACAGTCAAATGCCTTCTTTGACCAGTGGGCAAATTCCCATGAACCCTCGAGTACCCTGCAGAGGGTATAGAGCTGATCCAGAGTTCCACGGCCGGGACTAAAATCACAATGATCCTCCTGAAGACAAGGTTCGACTATCGGCCGGACTCTCCTCTCCAATACCCTGGCGTAGGCCTTACCAGGGAGGCTGAGGAGTGTGATCCTCCTATAGTTGGAACACACCCAGAGACTTGAGGTACTCAGGACGGATCTCATCCACCCCTGAAGCCCTGCCACCGCAGAGCTTTTTAACCACCTCTGTGACTTCAGCCTGGGTGATGAAAGAGTCTAACCTCGAGTCCCCAGGCTCTGCTTCCACCAGGGAATGCGTGATGGCAGGATTGAGGAGATCCTTGAAGTACTCCTTCCACCCCCGATAATGTCCCCAGTCGAGGTCAGCAGCTTCCCAACCCCACTGTAAATAGTGTTGGTGAAGCACAGCTTCCCCCTCCTGAGGCGCCGGACGGTTTGCCAGAATCGCTTCGAGGCCAACCGGTAGTCCTTCTCCATGGCCTCACCGAACTCCTCCCAGGAGAATTTGCCTCTGCCACAGCCCGGGCCGCAGCATGCTTGGCCTCATGGTACCCGTCAGCCACCATAGGAGTACCACAAGCCAACCACAGCCGATAGGACTCCTTCTTCAGCTTGACCGCGTCCCTTACTGACAGTGTCCACCACTGGGTTTTGGGATTGCCACTGCGACAGGCACCGCAGACCTTATGGCTGGAGCTACGGGCAGCAGCATCGACAATAGATGTGGAGAACATGGTCCACTCGGACTCTATGTCTCCAACATTCCCCAGAACCTAGGCAAAGCTCCCAGGAGGTGGGAGTTGAATACATCCCTAGCTGAGGGCTCTGCCAGAAGTTCCCAGCAGACCCTCACTATGCGCTTGGGCCTGCCAAGTCTGTCCGGCTTTCTCCTCTTCCAGCAGATCCAACTCACCACCAGGTGGTGATCAGTAGACAGCTCAGCCCCTCTCTCCACCCAAGTGTCCAAAACATGCGGCCGAAGGTCTGACAACACGACAACAAAGTCGATCATTGACCTCCTGCCTAGGGTGTCCTGGTGCCAAGTACACTGATGAACATCCTTAAGCTCAAACATGGTGTTCATTATGGACAATCCGTGACTAGCACAGGAGTCCAATAACGAAACACCACTCGGATTCAGATCGGGGAGGCCATTCCTCCCGATCCTGCCTCTCCAAGTGTCACTGTCATTTCCCACGTGGGCGTTGCAGTCCCCCAGCAGAATAATGTAGTCCCCGGGGGGTGCACTATCCAGCACCCCCGTCAGGGACGCCAAGAAGGCCGGGTACTCCGCACTACCACCCAGCCCGTGGCCGAAACGACAGTCAGAGACCTGCCCCCAACCCGAAGGCGCAGGGATGCGACCCTCTCATCCACCGGGGTAAACCCCAACACGAGACGGCTGAGCTGGGGGGCAACAAGCAAACCCACCCCAGCCCACCGCCTCTCCCTGCGGGCCACTCCAGAGTAGAAAAGAGTCCAGCCCCTCTCGAGGAGACAGGTTCCAGAGCACACGCTGTGCGTGGAGGCGAGCCCGACTATTTCTAGTCGATATCTCTCGACCTCCCGCACAAACTCAGGCTCCTTCCCCCCCAGACATTCCATGTCCCTAGAGCCAGCCTAAGCATTCGGAAATCGGGCTGCCGAGGTCTCCACCTTTGTCTGCTGCCCAATCCTCTTTGCACCAGTCCCTCATGGTTCCCCTTACAGGTGGTGGGCCCACTGGGGGATGGCCTCACGTCTCTCGTTCGGGCTTGGCCCGGCCAGGTCCCGCGAGGAGCAACCCAGCCACCAGGCGCTCTCCACATTGTCATCTGGCATAACCACAACTACATGATTTTTCAAAAAGGAAACCTTTTAGGTTTCAAAAGTTATTATTATATACACCTGCTTAATTGTTGTGAACATAACTAGTGAATTAGTCAATCACCTGGAAATATCTCAATGCACACAGGCATCTAGATGTGGTGAAGACAATTTGCTGACGATCAAAGTGGGCAAACTGCAGGAAGTTATTTTTACAATGTCATGCTTTAGGCTATGTTGTAAACACTATGATTCTTGAAACAATTATAAGTCATGCAAACCTGCAAAACTGTAAAGTGAAAGTGTAAACGCAAAGAAAGATTCCAAAGTTACAACACAATGAGTAATTTGAACTTTTTACATAGCTTCTTAGTACTAAAGTCAAAAACACAATCATCAGTTCTAAAGAAGTCACCATTCAAGTGAACAACATGCCCTAGGGCATAAAACTGCAATGTTTTTGGACATGTGGAAAAGAAGCTTTTATTTTCAGAGTAAGCTACTTAGAGATGAGTACTTTAAAATACTTTCCAGAGAAAAAAATGAACAGGGAGCTGCTGGAAAAAAAGATGACATTTAGAGTGACTGTAAAGGTAAAGCAGAGAATGTGGAGAAATAAACTGGACAGAGAAATAAAAAATGAAATTAGGGGTGGATTTATGATAAAGTGGCTCACAGTGTTGTTGCACCGAGAGGCAATGAGTAAATAGCACTGTCTGTGTTAATTTTCCTCATCCCATTTGTTTTAAGATGCATAAGCAAATAGTGTTTTCCTTTGATAAAAATCATTTGATAGCGGTAGGAAAGGTTAAAGGGATCAGTGGTTTTACAGCTCACCACTTGTCCCTAAATACATTGCTTGCATTCACTATCAACATGACTAGTTGAATCAAACAAAATTTAAAAGCTGTAATGAGAAAGTTTATAAGACCTTCAGAGTAGACAGTGTCAAAGTGCTATTTCTGGATCACCAGAAGCGCTTCAGTTATTCTCTGTGATTTGCCTTTCTGTTTTTTAAAGTCCAGAGGGAATTAAAACAAAGGTCAAATGTTGTATTTGAGCATTTGTGTATCTATTCAAGTAGAAAACAAACCTCTGTGGGAAGAAAAAAATATATATTATCAAACCCTGCCCATGTCATTCATGAAAAGATAACACATTTTAAAGGTTATCTCAGATATTAAATGTAATTAAACCTGTAAAAAATAAAGTTGAAAGTAATTTGACCTTATGGGCCAATATTTTGTTAAGGATAGTGCACAGGTCTTTCTCTTTTTTTTATCCTCCAGTTGCTGTGCAACAGAAATTATCCTTAAGTTCAGTTTTCTGTTGTCATTTTTGAAACCCATTTAGGGTTCCACAGAACAGGACCAAATAACAGAGAATTATACATTTATGAAACTGCCACAAAAATGGTTAAGCCCAGAATGTTTCACATATTATCTAGGAGGGTGTAGATTATATTAACCATGGCATTTGTTAAACAGAAATATATATATAAATAAAATCTATATTTTGTTCAATCATGAAATGTTTTCTGCAAAACAAGGTACACCTGATTAGTTATAGCCTAAAGGTTTTCATAGGTTACATTGCTATAGTTTCTTTTTTAGAAAAGGCATCTGGGTATGCAGTTCCTAATTCATTTTAACAGGGTCATAATAGTAGCACTAGGATATAATCTAAACTTCAATTGAGAGACAAAATTATTTTTACTCAATGTTATAAATAATAAAGGGAGTTGTGGTAATATTCTTTGAGAACTTAAGGTTGGTGTGTTCACTGGAATAACTAGAACTAAGCAAGACTCTTTGCTGACTTTGATGTTCTACCAGATATTGAACAGCCACTGTAAACTGAAAGACTTTGAAAATAAACTTTTGTCAATTTGCTGAAAGGTTTTGCCCTCACTGACATAATCTAGTTTTTTGTGTACACAAAACATGGTTATGTTTTTTTACACACATCTGTATACACCCACCTTCATTTTGCCTCTTCTAAACCTTTTTTCTCTAACCATGGTACATGTTAGTATAACTGAATAGTGCAGAAATCGTCTTTAAATTGCTGAAGTAGAGGTATTGTTGGCTGATGTAAAATCAAAACGCTCCTCAAGTGCAGCATAAGTATTTGCGAATAAAACACCCCTTTCAGACAAATTCAAATACATTTTATGAAGAATTATATTTGAGAAGTAAAAGGCTAGTTAGACCAGATTCCAAATACTATGAGTTGACTTAATGAATATACTAATTGGCTAACAATGTTAGCTACATTGTGTTGAAGAATATCTTGCAAACACAATGAACAAATGTGAACTAGTTGTGACACGTGAATTTAATTTTAAAGTAATGAACCATAAACATTTATTTGGATTTGGAAGATTAATTATTTCATTTTTGAAATGTATGAGCTATACATTAACTGGACATATCCTATCATATAAACACATGGTTGTAAAAAAAATAAATAATGAGTGGTAGTCCTTTAGAACTGTGTCTAGATCCATTGCTGTGTGATAAGCCATAGAGTAGGAGTAAGGCTATCTGCCAGCAATGTGGAGTATTATAAAAGAAGACATTAGGGATGGCTGTTTAAACATATTGTTCCTTTAACCAGATTTGTAATGCCAGAACGTTTTAAAATACTTGATTGGGTGATATTTTATATAACAGTTTGTTCTGGGAATGCATTTATTCTCTGGTCTGGGGTTTGATCAAGACTTAAAATACGTGTGGATTTGAAAGTCTAACTTATTGCTGTGATTTTTATTTATGGATTTGTGCTTTAATGAGTAACAGGCAGTGACAACAGATAGCTTTCAGGAAATCTTGGAGGTCAGCAAATCAAAGCAGGCCATTTCATTTGAAGTTCTTAATATATGGAGCTTTATATCTCTTTCAACTTTTTCATAATGTTCCCACATTTAATTTTTTCTTCATAGCCACGCACAGATCTGTCTTAAGGCCAGACTGCTTTTTTGACTCTCTTGTAATTTATTCGAAGAAGTGCATGATTGCACATATAAAAGTAAACTAATGAGAGAAAATAATCTCAAGGAATTCCAAACAGCCATGAAACAAATTGCCTTGCAGCAAGAAGGTCCTGGGTTCGATTCCCGGCCTGGGGTCTTTCTGCATGCAGTTTGCATGTTCTCCCCGTGCATGCGTGGGTTCTCACCGGGTACTCCGGCTTTCTCCCACAGTCCAAAGACATGCCTGTTAGGTTAATTGGTCACTCTACATTGCCCTTAGGTGTATGAATGAGTGTGTGCATGGTTGTTTGTGTGTTGCCCTGCGATGGACTGGCGACCTGTCCATTGTGTACCCCGCCTCTCGCCCATAGACTGCTGGAGATAGGCACCAGCTCCCCTGCGACTCACTATGGAATAAGCGGTAGAAAATGACTGACTGAGTTTACCATGAAAGAAACACTGTCTCTGTATTTTCAAACAATAGGACTCAACAAAAATTAGCAATCGAACAAGTTCATCTGGGGAGAATCCCAGTAAGATATCCACTGTGGCACTGTTTTGGATCTGTAAACTGTTCTTCAGCTGCGGCAGACCTTTTTCATAAGAAGCTGTGATCAGCAGTGGCTATACTGTTTCACACTGCAACATATATTTGTTACACAGCTAAGATAGTAAAGCTGTGGAACAGCTATCTTTTGTCTAGCTTTCTGCTTTCTGTGTGTGGCAAGTTTATATATCACAGAAAAACAGCCAAAGAGAGAGAGTATAGTATTTGGTGGGTTTTTGCTTTTCAGACCATTTTGTGGTTCATTTCCTTATTACTTTTACACAGAATTTTTTTATCCAACTCTTCTCCTTTGAATTCTCACTTAGGTTTTAGGTCACTGCAACAAAACTAAAAAAATTACATAAAAAAATTGTAGTTGGATTTAATCAGAAGCTACAATGCCCTGTGTCTCGCTTGAAATTATTTTGATTATGTGTCAATAATTAACTTTCAGTTTAGTCAGTCATTTTGTTTTTTCAGTTTCTTGTGATTCGTTTGTTTTTGTTCATTCTAATCCCCGTTACACAATTGCATATATGCCTATTGTTTTAATACCATAGGAATTCATGATGTTTTAGGAAAAAGTCCTCGCATCACCTTATACAACATCTAACAGTGCAATATGTACAACTGATAAGGCCATGGCCACAGATTATTTATTGACATTTTTAAAAATTCCAGTGCGTGGCTTATGCAGCTGTCATATGCCATGCATGCCCCATATGTGCCACTGCAACAGAATCTACTCCAGTTTGAGCTACTACTGCAACTATCCCAATGACCCAATCATAGCATTACAACATCTGCTTTGCTATGAAAATGGTTCGCTTACCTCGGGATTCAGGATACTTGAAACAAAAAGTGAAATTTATGGCTTCATTTGCTGTCTTATTAATTTTGCTAGTGATTATCTGACTACTTAGGGAAACTGATATACACTCACTGGCCACTTTATTAGGTACACCTGTCCAACTGCTCATTAACGCAAATTTCTAATCAGCCAATCACACTGCAGAAACTCTATGCATGGGGAAGAAAGGTGATTTAAGTGACTTTGAGCGTGGCATGGTTGTTGGTGCCCTTAGTACTAATTGAGCATTGTGTCAATGCCACAGCCTACCTGAGTATTGTTGCTGACCATGTCCATCTCTTTATGACCACAGTGTACCCATCTTCTGATGGTTACTTACAGCAGGATAATGCACCATGTCATAAACTAGCAAGGTGTACCTAATAAAGTGGCCGGTGAGTGTATATTATACATTTTATTCTCAGATGGTCAACTGGACCATTAATATAAGGAAAAGAGAAAGTAAATGAAGCAGTGATGTCATAGAAAAGTAGGTTACCTGGTCATTGCTCAGCAGAACACTGTGAATTCCACACTGTCGATCAAGGTATATTTTGAACAGGAGCACATCAAAAGCCATTCACATACTTCAAAGGCATAACAGGACTTGATATCTCAAATGTACCCCTTCATTTCCTTAAAGTTAGAACTACTTAAAATGTATTTTTTTAAAACACCAGCCAGCAACATAGGAAACAGTAGCACACAAGCTATAGGTCTAGGTGTTCTGATTATCTTAGTTTTGGATCCATTTACTGTTTGCTTCCAAGTTAAATCAGTGTTTTCCTATGTTCTCAGTCTTTGACAAATAGTAATTTTCCTTCAGTTCCCCAAAGTTCAGCTCCCTATATGCCTGTCATATATTCAGTTATTTAAACTCAATAGTTTCTTGTTTTAGTTATCATTCCTCAGTTTTAAATTTTGCAGTCCTCAGTCAGACCTCGCTGTTTTTCAAAGTTATTGTACTTTTTATTCCTTATGCGTCTTGTTTTCTGGTTTTTGGTAATAAATCCACATCCACTTGATTCTGCCTGCCTCCTAGTTGCTTTTGGGTCCTTCCATTTCACATTTTGGGATATAGTAGTTCATTAAAAACAACAGTAAGGAAATCTTACTGTTTTGCAACTAGAATGAAGGGTTTGATGTTGTCCTGTTGTCTAACTTCTGACGTCAGATTCAAATGGCACACAACATAAGAAGAGTCCAGCACCTATTTTGGGTCCACTGTTGTCTAGTTCAGTTTTTCTGGGATGTTCAAATAATTTTCCACTGCTTTTCTGCTTTCAGAAATGTCTGTTTAAAACAGATCTCAATCTGCTAGAGCAACTAACCTTTTTGTCATTTTACGTTAAATGGCTCTATGATATAACTACTTTTCTTTTGTATTTACCTTGTGAATAGTTAATAATAAAATCTCACCTGATTACCACTAAAAGGAATCAAAGTACCACCAGTGGTGCTTCTACCACAGTTCAAGGACCACGGCTTTAGCTAATGAATATTTTCTTAAGACATTGCATCTGTCTCAATGTTTTACACTAGTGCAGCCTCTACTATTCAACTATCATATATTGCATTGTGGAGCAATGTAACCTGAGGCCTGCAAAGCGAAGACATCAGTTAGTACAGCTTGCTTTTTTAAGTAGCGTCTAAAACCTTTTTTGTGAAAAGAATTCTGCATCAAACACAGCAAAATATTTACAGTTTTATGATGAGCTCCCACAATTTGTGTAGACCCAAAATGCTAGTTTAACACATGATGATGTTACATTCATATATCTCAGGTAATGTATTTCTGCATGCATGCATTGCTTTCCCTTAAAAACGTTTTAATTGCATATTTTGTATTCAAGGATCTGTAAAAATTCAAATTACCATCATGTCTCCTGACTGCTGTATCTGCCTGCTGTGTCTTACTCCTCTCATTCTACACCAGAACAGACAGGTTGTGTGCCACACTAGGCATAAAATATCACTGTAGCATGTAACCTATGAAAATGATTTAAATGGGAAGTTCAGTCATTGGGTTAGTTGCTAAATATCAGGCGGACACATTGTATGTCAATGTTGGTCACTCAGTTTATGAAATTGGTTAAACATCCCACTTACAAATGCAAATAGAGACAAGAAAAAAACTAAAAACTTCTAATCTATTTTGCCATATAAAAAAGCTTTCAACAGCACCATTCAAAATTAATGTAGAGTTGACTATGTTGACTCATGTTAATCATGTTTCCAAATGATTTACCTACTCCATTTCAACTCAACTAAACTCCAACTTTGCTCCAGCTAATTTCCAACTCAACTCAACTAAACTCTAACATCCAATTTAACTTGACTCCTATCAACCTTACAAATCACTTGTACGAAAATTAAAAAATTGGTGCTAAACAAAGCAACAACAGAATAAAATAAAACAAACTTAAAAGAGTTAAAGCTATTTTGCCCTGAAGTACAGCTGTGACAAGCACCATTCATTTTTTTTTTGGTTTCATGTACTTTCTGTACACGTGTTAATTATTATTACTCAATTCAACTCCAAAGCAGCTCCAGCTCAATTCATCTCCAAGCTAACTGCAACTAAACTCCAACTCAGTTCCAAAACCAGTTCAACTCAATACTGACTGCATCTTAACTCAAACTCAACTCCAACTCCAGTTCAACTCATTTCAACTCATTTTAACTCCAACTTGTCTCAACTCAGTTCCATCTAAACGAAACACCAATTAAACTTAAATCCAGCTTAGCTCCAGTTCACCTCCAACTCATCTCAGATCAACTTCCTCTTAACTGAACTCCATCTTAATCTAACTCCAACTCAACTTGAATTTAGCTCTAGGTAAGCTCCAATTTATTTTAATTCTCCTACGATTTAACTGCAGCTCAGGTTAATTTCGTTATAATTTAATTCCAACTCAACCCCCCAAATGAACATAAAACCTTTACTTTGTCTTACTGTACTGTTTTGAACAGCATCATTAAAATGTTTATGTATCACTGGATACATGTAAATCATGTCTCTGACTCAATTCAACTTAAAGCTAGCTACGACTCAACTTTGCTCCAATTCTTGGTCAGCTCACCTTCAACCCACTTCAACTCCATCTCAACTCAAACTCAACTCCAACTTTTCTCTAGTTAGTAATAGTGGTTTTTGTGCAGCTTCAAACAAAACAACTAAGTTAAAAATAGAATTGAAGTGTGTTTCTGATCTGTAAGAAAATAAAAAGTGCTGCACATTTCAGCTCCACCTTTTGGTTTATCAGAGACAACATAGACTGTAACACAGAAATGCAGTCAAGGGTTCACAGTTTCTTTATTGGTCTCCAATATGAGGAACACAGTACATTTATACTGTTATATACAAATAATTTTTTAACAAGAGCTCTGGTGAGTCAAATCTTGTTTGAGAATTTTGAGGTCAACATGTTTTTCTGGGCATATAAGTGCTCTGCCTCTCTGGGGTATAAACCCTTAAATTATTCATCAACTAACAAGCTACAAACCAGCAATACCAAATCCAACACCAAAGTCGAAAAACTACCCTGGCTGGTAAAATGTAAATGAAATAGTCACTCATTTAGATATGCAAATGCTTTTGCAAACGTGGCCTAAAACCCCAACAACCACAAAAAGACTGTGATAATGGAAATTGTAAAACCCTGTCAATATATGCAAGATTAATTTCCCCTTTTTCCCGTTCTGATTTATTATTCCGTTTTGTTGCGTACGACCCTTTTGTTTTTGGTTTGTTGCCCTTTTGGTTTTTTTGTCTGGCCTTATGGGAGATCCTCCAGGGAGTGGACTGGACTCTTCAGATGTCTGGTGTAATGTATTGATTTCTTTCATCTCTGGTTGCTGGCCTGTGCGCACGTGCGTGTGTACAAATGTGTTTGTGTGTGCATAAGGCCACGTTTGGCAAAGACAGATGGGAGTGGGTGCTCATGTCTGTGTGGGAAATGAGTCGATCTCATTTACACTAGTCTCTTCACCCGACAAGGGAGGGCAGACACCTTGCTCGTGTGTTTGTTGCTTCTCTATTTCCTTCCTCTCCCTTTGTTTGTTTCCTCATATATGCTCATTGCATTCTGACTATGTACGTATTATCCTGACACATTTGAGTCATACTGCAGCTTTATATCCCACTGGCTGCTATATTTAGGCAGTGAACCCTCTAGCTTTCTCTGTCGATCTTTGGTTGTCTACTAGTTCACTTACAATTCCCTTTTTTCTTTTGTCTACAAACCCGCCATTTTTTTTTTACTAATTTCTGAAACTTTTAAAGTTTGTTTAAAAATTTTTTTTTTTATAAAAACTTCTATTTTTCTTTTTCTGTCTTCGAAAGTGTTTTTAAGCAATACAAAAAAAATTTTTGGGAAATGAGAGGAAAAAAATCAAAAAAATGAAGCCATTTGGTTCACCATGAGCTGGAAACTCTTAAACTTTAAATTAGGGGCACTGATTAAAGGTTTTGGGCTTGTAAAGGACGTTATGATTTTTAATCAGTTATTTTACCTTTAGGTTACATGACGGGGTTTCTCCCACACGCAGCTTGATGATAAATCCTCATAGCTGCCAGTGATGCAATGAGCGGACTGTGTATTTATAATTTTCGTTAAAAGGGAGAAAATCTGCATTAGTCTGCATCTTTGAATTTTTTTTATTAATTTTTTTGCTATGAATCTATGAATTTTAAGGCAATGTTCTTTAAGGGAATCTTGCATTTTTTAGCCAGGAGAAGAATGTTCATATGATGGTCAAACCAAAATACTTTTTTATTTTATAATTTATTTTATAATACATTTCATTAAAACATTTTATGTATTTTATTACATTTCAATAGGGTATTCTATCACATTAGACACTGAAAAGTTACCTGAGGCAACATTTATCTATGTTTGTAATTGGCAATGCCCTCAGGCCTTTTAGAAAATAGATTAAATTGTGCAATAAAAAGCAATCACTAAATAGGCATGTATGAATAAACAATATTGCACTTATTTTATAACTTGGCTAAAATTAAGGATGATAGTTACACAACAATTATGATTTTGTTGTTTGTTTTTTTACATAGCAGTTGCATAAAAGCAACTGTGACTGTAGTAAAAATCAGTAACTAATAACTTTTAATTGCTTCCATCTTTTGATAACTTCATAAAATTATAATGAGATACCAGATTGGAGAAGAAATTCAGTCAATATAGATTATTAAATATATTGTTTTTCACACATAGAAGACATTAAATAAAATATTATTAATTACAGACACAATAACTTAAATTTCCTATTTCTACCCATCATTGCCTAATGTCAGTTTTACCCGTTTGGTTATATCAGTTTTATGGATTCTGAGGTAAGTCATGAGTGGAAAATGAAGCCCTGCATTATTATGACCCCATCTACTTCCACTTATTGCCGAGTTTAGAGTAGCCATTTTGATCAATAACCAGCTCCTTAACCACACTGCTGTAACCTTGATACTTACAGCTTTAGGATTTAAGAACTGCAAATAAAACAAAACAGACATTCTGCTTGTTAGACATTTTTAAACTACACTGTTTGTCTTAATTTTGATGTTTTTTATACATGAGTGAGCAATAACTATTTGTATTGTTTGTATCTACAGCATTGGTTCAAAGTCTGAACACACATGCATCTAGCTATGTGCAATTCCTTCATAGAGGATTTACACATCATTGTTAAGCAAGTGCACAAAAGAATGTTGCTCCCCAATGTATGTCTGGTAGTCAAAGCCCAAAACATAAAATTTCAATAATGAATACCCAGTAGGAAATACTGGCCAATGACCTGTGAATTCCTGTTTATGACTGACATGACCTCCTTTTTCCTTTCATGCTCTGATAAGGACCATGAGGCCAAAACGTTTGCACGTTTGTTAACAAGGATTATTTAACTGCTGAAACTGAAAGCAGTCAAGCTTGTCCAGTAGTGCTGCACTATTTATTCATGTTTGCACGTTCAATGTAGGAATACATCATTTATTCATTTTAAATTCAATAACAAACAAAGAAAGAAATACAAGATGCATTTCTTGTACTTTTATGTTATTTTTGTCTTTGGCACTTTAGCTTTGACTCATAGATGCAGTCCTTGTTTTGTCAAAAATTGTGGTACGCAAATCCACAAATAAAGGTTTGTGTTTGATAAGGTTTTATTGCTTTTTATTGCTACAGTTGCAACTACAGTGCATTGGGAAAGTATTCACAGCGCTGCACTTTTTCCACATTTAGTTGTGTTACAGCCTTACTCCAAATGGTGTCAAATTAATTTCTTTCCTCAAAAATTTATACAACATACCACATTATGACAATGTGAAAGAAGTTTGTTTGAGAGTGTTGTAAATTTATTACTATAATATAAACTAATAAATCACATTTTACATTAATTCTCATTCATCTCGCCATTGAAGACGCAAAATTTGAGCTGAGGGTGCCATAGTGTTCTCCACAGCTTACTGGTAATCTATCTGTGGTAAATTCAGTTGACTGGACATGATTAGGAAAGGCACACACCTATCTCTATAAGGCCCCACAGTTGACAGTTTAAACACAAAACACAAAGTCAATGAAATTGTCTGTGGACCTCCGTTACAGGGTTGTATTAAGGCACAAATCTGGGGAAGGATACAAACAAACTTCTGCTGCTTTAAAGACCCCAATAAGCACAGTGGCCTTCGTCATTCATAAATGGAAGAAGTTTGGAACCACTAGGACTCTTCCAAGAGCTGGCAGACCATTTAAACTGAGAATCGGGGGAGAAGGGCCTTAGTCAGGGAGGTGACCAAGAACCCAATGGTCACTCTGTCAGAGCTCCAGAGTTCCTATGTGTAGAGAGGAGAACCCTCCAGAAAGACAACCACCTACACGATTCCACCAATCATGGTGCTATGATAGAGTGTCCCAGATAACTGAAAGCCACTCCTTTAGATGAAAGGCACAATGGACGACCCTGCTGGAGATTTGAAAAAGGCACCTGAAGGACTCTCGGACTATGAGGAACAAAATTATCTGGTCTGATGAGACAAAGATTGAATTCTTTGGTGTTAATGCCAGGTGTCATGATTGGAGGAAACGAGGCACCATTCATCCCCGGGCCAACACTATCCCTACAGTAAAGTATGGTGGTGGCAACGTCATGCTGTGGAGATGATTTTCAGCAGCAGGAACTGGGAGACTAGTCAGGATAGAGGGAACGATGAATGCAGTAATGTACAGAGACATCCTGGATGTCTCTGACTTCAAACTGTGACAACTTATGTCTCTCATGATTTGTGGGTGTTTTTGGGTTCTTCTTCTTCTTCTTCTTCTTCTTCTTATTATTATTATTATTATTATTATTATTATTATTATTATTATTATTATTCTTGAGAGGTTTGGACTGCGTGCTGCTTTTGTATTTTTCCTGTCATGCTTGAGTTTTGTTCTTCTTGTTCTCGTTTTGTCAGTTAGGATCTGGATTATGCTTTAGTTTCTGGTTTACATACAGTGTGTTTAAGTTTGGTAGAGTCTCTGTTTTTGTCTTCGCCACGTTTATGGTTCTCTCCCTGTCCCTGTCAATATATGTTATTCATTCACCTGCACCTACATTCAGTCTACTCGTTTCACCATGGTTCTTAGCTCCATATGACACTATTTTTCTGTTCATTTCCTATAAAGATCCTCGCGAAACATTTGTGATCATCTCTCTGTTCCGTCAGTCCTTTCCTTTTGATCATGTCTCAAGGCCTGTCTTGTCAGCCGCCATGTCTGTTTTGCCTTCACTGCGTCTGTAGTAAATTTTGTAATTAAATGTAAACTCATTTCACTAACCGGCATGCTGCCTGCCGCTGCATTCCGGGGTCCTTCCCGCTACACAACCCTGTTATTTGTCACATTTGTCATATAGATATTGTGTGTGAACATTTATAGAATGTAGATTAATTGATACCATTTGGAATAAGACTGTAACATAACTAACTGTGGAGCACCACAGCAAAGTGCAGCACTGTGAATACTTTCTGAATGCACTGTGTATGGAGCTGCCTTAAATACAATCTCCGTGCAAACTGCTTATTTAATTCTCTTTAATGCCAAGCTTAAAAAAGACAATCAAACACCTTGAGGCACAACTGGCTTCTTCAGCAATAACAATGAAAAGGAGTTCTATTTTTAGAGCGCAATTAGGGAGACCTTAATCACATACGACTGCTCACAAAGTTTGTAATTGTATGTGTATGTGCTTTCCTGCACCTTTTTTCTGCCATGTCCAATTTTCATATTGCATGGTAGCAAACAAACAACATACATAAATATATTTCAATAAACTATTCAACATGTGTAGACAGTAGTGAAAAGAATCTCAATACTAAAACTAATAAGACAACTGTAGAAAGGACATGATGTTTAATTAAGCCAAACAATCCAAACTCCAAGAACAAATTAACAATTACTATAGGGATGAAATACATAATGTGATAAATAAAACATCTCTAAAAAGGAAAACCCTATGCTGTACGTATATAATTCAGGGAGTTATATCTAAACCACTGCAGGTGTTGTTATCAGTAAACTAGGACAGGAAGTGTGTAGAGAGGCAGCATGCCAAGTTAGGAGAGTCTATACACAGTATAATCAATCTATTGCAGGGTGCATATGCTGAACGCCCTGGTCAGCACCAGCTGGTGAAGCAGGTTATATCCCCACCTTCAACTTGTGTTGCTACAAACATTACAGGGTTGTTTCAACATTAAACAATAATGCATTGTACATAAATACACAAGGTCAAAGAATCAGCAGAATACAGTGGCTTCCATACTTACCACACATATTATTACCCCTGGTAAGAATTGGTAAAAAGTAAAAATATTATATCTGATATTGCAATGGCATAATTTTTGGCATAATTTTACACTAAGCACTTTTGAAAATACACTATTTATTTGAATACATTTATTCAGTTCTGGAAAAAAATCTCACAGTAAGAAATAATTGTTTTAACAAAATCACTGGTATATCACTTCATAGATCCCCTGATAATTTCCAAAAAAATACAGAAGCCTGTTTTATATAAATATATAAACATTATTTATATTTTATTATTTATGTTAATCAGAGTGAGACTGAGTTTAGCCCTCCTCTTTACGGCAAGGTGGTCACACCTCTACATCAGCCAACTTGTTTAAGGGCAAGCAGGCTTTACAGGAAGAGGGAGTGATATTTTGATGAGATACGGTTTGTGCAACCAGCCAGAAGCAGGATTTAAAACAAAACAAAGAAATCACCCAGAAATCATCACGGATGAAGAGGTATAATTTAAATGTTAAACATTTGCTTGTTTTTTGTTCACCACACTGAGTTTGTCCACCATTTCTGTTTCTGTTTTGAAAAGAACGGTATTCACTTTGCGTTAAATGTGACCCAGTTTTAATGCATAGTGCTGACGTCAAGGCCACATCGTACCTCCTGTTGTCCCGCACTGCCGGCTTCATTTCTGAAAGCTCACAGCTTTGCTGAATATCCCTGTCTCCACATGTGATTTATGAGGGAGATATGTAGAGCTGTGGGCTCATTTCACCTCCAAAGATCATGGTAAACTTGATTAAGAGTGAATTGTATCATTAACTCTTTGAAATACCAAGACATTTTAAATTAAAATCCAGTGGAGGAAAACTGAAGGCATTCCCCATTGGGTCTTTCTTTGACTATCTAAATCCTTGGACCTACATCTTGCACAAATGCTGTGTGGTGAGCTATAGAGATGAGTGTATAAGAGAGAAACTGACTATACAAGTACAATCTAGAGAGATTAAGGAAAGAGCAATGGTCAAATATCCCTCTCTGTATGCTCCAACATTATAAAATGTAAGGGCTCTCTATTTGGCAAAATGGAGTTGCACAAAATATTAAGATTTGGGTAACAAGCAATTTTAGCAACAGTGATCTTTTATTTTTTTCTAAATATCTCACAGTGTAAATACGCTACTGCGATAAAAGCAGATTATTTTTTGCAGGATTGATGATATTTGGAGGGTATTAAATGCTATAATCCAGGAAATGAAATAAAAGTAGGTAATTTCTGATATTTGTTTTTCTCCAATTTATCTTATCTACATTTACAGTACACCACACAATTAATGACATAATGAACCTTCATCGCTTCAACAGATTATCAGTGTTTAAAATTAGGACCTACATGGTCACCAAATGTTTTTTCTTCAGTTTAGGAAATATATATTCCTGCCTCACTGATAATCATCACCTCTAACTGGCTGGTGGCCAAGAAATGGAGCAAGCACACTAACTGAAAAGAATGAGAGAATATTTACCAAATATGAAAGAGAAAGTAAAGAACTAGATAAACTTTATAAAACAGCCAGAAAACACAGACCACAAATTCTTGTAACAAAACAACAACAACAAACAAAACCACAAACACAACAAAGCCCATAGATCATAACACTAAACAATGTTTTAATTTTTTTCCTCACCTGTTTTTGGGCAATGTCTGGATTATGAGTTAATATTTCTAATGGAGTAGTGGGCAATTCTGTAAGTGATGATAAGAAAAAAGATCACACCTCACACAACAGGTTTTTGGGACTCTTGTAAGTACTATCATGTCAAGTTTCCCGCCTTGTCTAATGCTCAATCTAACAGAAAGCTGAATTTTTCCTGGGTAGTATAGGATGGGGAAGAATATAGGACCAAAAATAAGAGAGCTGGAAAGAAGCCACCACATGAAAAGAACAGGCAGATATATCAAGCTATTATAGATTTTGGCACTCAGATATCCTCAGAGAGTCTCCTGAATGCTCTGTTCAACAGGGCCAGATTCTTTTTTTGATTAAAATCTTCTCTTGTGCCAACGTGTAGCATCCCACATCAGCAAGGGGACACACAGTGGTGGCAAAAACCCCTTCCCAAAAAAGTTACATCAAAGTAAGTTTCCACCAGTATGATCCAGTGCTCAATTATCAGAATTAATCAGAATCAGCTTTATTGCCAAGTTTGTGCATGCAAACAAGGAATTTGACTCCGGTACATTTGGTCTAATTGATTTTTTTTTTCAATATATACAAATGGAAATAAAAAATATCTATAAAACCAAAACAGGTACTTTACCCGTTCACCACCCTGGTTTACAAATGCACTAGGGAAAATTAAGGCAGCTTGAGCACGGCTTCAAAGCCTCTAGTTTCACTGCCCATAAACAAATCTACAGAGAACACCAAAAGACTTGTGCAAAGTCCCTCAAAGATGCACAATCATGAGGAACATAAAGAACTGCCCAAGGAGTTCAGACAGCTTTTCTCCACTGTAAACTATCTATTTAAACCACAATATCTGTCATCCACAACCTCCACTGAAGAACAATGTAATAATTTCATGGCCTTCTTTAAACCTAAAATGACATCTATTTGTTCTGCTCTTTTTAGTTCATCTGCCCATAGGATCTTTTAGAATATACCCTGAAACTGATCCTGCTAAGAGTCACAAATGACACTGGCTCTCCCTCTCTTCTCATTTTCCTCAACCTGTCTGCTGCATTTGATACAGCTGACCACAACAACTTTCTTCATTGGCTTTACCATACCATCAGACTCACAGACACTGTCTTCAGTTGGTTCAAGTTGTGCCTCACAAATGGAACAGAAAACATATCCGTTGGACACCCCAAATCACTTTAACATATAGTCAGTTGTGGGTTTCCTCAGGGGTCAGTTCTCGTCCTCTACTTCCTCACCCTCGGCCAAGTTATCATTTGTCATGGAATCATCTTCTACTGCTATGCTGATGACACACAGTTGTATATAAAAACAACTGCCGTGACTCCTCATTAATCTGCATCTCTGTCTTTGTCCTTGCCATTATTAACGTCATCATCATCTCAACTTGGGTTTGTCTGGAGTAGATAATGGTGTAGATGTGCCACAACTTCTTCCAACTAAACACCTCCAAGACAGAAGCCATCATGGTAGGCACCACCCCCACCAGATCCAGTCATCTCCTAAACCCAACATCACCTTCACAGCATTTCCCTCTCTCCATTAACCTTGGAGTTAAAATGGACTCGCAATTCACATTTGAATCCCATGTAAACCAACTTTGCAAGATGCCATTCCATCACCATCGTAACATTGCCAAACTACACTCCACTATCACCCAACCAGATGAAGAAAAACTGATCCAAGACAAATGTAATGCACTTCTCCTTCATATCCTTGGGAACCCGAGTATTTCCTATTGCACTGTGCCATATCTATTAAAAAAATGCATTTGTGGGTTAAATGGTACAATTTTGCATGTCTGCTGTAACCATGGAAAAATTGTCAAATTCTCTGACAAATCAATACCAAACATCTTATTATGCTATTGGTTATTTTTTTGGGATGGGATGAATGAAGTTTGAAGAAACCAGATTCATTAATGTCACGGTTTGTGATACTGTCATGTTCTGTTTGCGGATCGGACCAAAACGCAGACAAGAGCTTGGGAACTGCATGGTTTGAAAAGATTTTTTTTAAAGGTTTAAAGGTACAAAAAGGTATTTACAAAACACGAAGAGAATCACTGCAGGAAAGCAAGACCCCAAATACAAAAACTTACAAAAATCCACGGGGGGGGAAAACGTGGGAAAAAAACACAACCAGGAATGATGACGGAATGGTGCCCGGGGGAAACCCCGGGGGAAAAAAGAACACAGACCAACTTAAATGCGGAGAAGGAAAAAAAGGCAGGTAATCACAGAACACGGAAGCAGGAGTGGCAAGGAGACAGGGAGGCTGAAGGGACAGGTGGAACTAATTAACAATAAGGGAAACATAGACCTAAGACAAAAGTAAAACACAAACCAAGACCAAAGATGTCATACCCTGAGTCCAAAAAACAAGAGTTCAAAATAAAAAAAATCCGAGCAGGGGGCGGGGGGGGGGCCTCGGGAAAAAAGGGGAAGAGTCCAAAACACAAACCCCGAAACCCGGTGTTGGGGGGAGGGGGGCCTCGGAAAGGGGGGCCAAAAAGTTCCAAAAAAAATAAAATTTTCCATTAGGGGGGAAAAAAAAAAGAAAACAAAGTCCCGGAAAAGGGGGCCGAAAAATCCCAAGGTCTGGGGTGAAGAGGCCCGCGAAAAAGGCAAAGTCCGGGGGGCTGGTGGGAACAGAGATGTAGGGGGTCTAGGGAGGCCGGGCAGGGGGCAGAGATCAGGGTCTAGGAGGCTTTGGGGGGCGCAGGAAAAATGCAAAGGGGTTTTAGGGCCGGCAGGAGGGGGAGGGCAGGCCCCCCGTAGGCCGGAGCGAGGATGGGAGGCTGCCCAGAGGCCAGCAGGGGGGGATGTCAAGGGCCAAACCCCCGGAAAAAAGGAGTCAGGGGGGTCTGGGGACCCCTGGGAAACAGGGTGCCCCGGAGGTCCCCGCGGTGAAGCCAGAAAACCCCCGCTGAAGACTTTGGGCCTAGGCAGGGCCCCCAGATGCTTGGGCCTTTGGGGTCCGGCTTGGTGTCCCAGTGTGGAGTGAAATGACCTGGAGACTGGCGGAGGTATGCCCTTGCCCTGCGGGCAAAGGGTCTGGTAGGGGCTGGCCCTGAGTCAGGCTTTTTGGTTTAGTTGGCCCTGAGTCCCGGCTTGGTGGGGTTGGCCCTGAGTCAGGCCCCTGTTTTAGTCTGGCCCTGAGTCAAAGGACTCTGGGGAGTTGGCCCTGAGTCAGGCTCTTTGGGATGTCAGGGCCCTGAATCAGGCCCGCTTGGGGTATGTCTGGCCCTGAATCAAAGGGTTTGGGATGTCTGGGGCCCCGAATCCAGGATCAGAGTTGGTTTTGTCCTTGAAGGCCCCTCTGGGGAAATCAAGGGAAGTAGAGGGGGTTCATCCTTGAAACCCCTTTTGGAAACTCAGGAAATGAGGGGGTTCGTCCTTTAACCCCCCTGGAAACTCAGGAAGTAGAGGCCCGGGTCGCCTGAACCCCCCTGGAAACTTTCCCCCCCCCCCCCCCCCCCGGAAAATTTGAGGCGGCTCGTCCTTTAAACCCCCTGGAACTCAGGAAGTAGAGGGGGGTCCTCCCGGACCCCGGAACTCAGGAATTGGAATCCCCTAAAATTTTCTCCCAAAATTTGGGGTCTTTCCCCAGGGGATCGGGCCCCCGGGGGGTAAAAGGGGTTTTAAATTACCCCGGCCCCTTTTCCCGGGTGGGCCTTAGTGCCACCCATGAAAGGATCCCCTAAGGCCCCTTTTTTCCAAGCCTGGCGGGCCCAAAAGGGGGGGGGCCCCGGTGGGAAAAGGGAATTTGGGGGGGGAAAAAAAATTTGGGGGGGGCCAGGGGACGGGGTGAAGGGGGGGGGTAGGCCCCGGGCCCAAAACCCCAAGGGCGGGTTTTGGGTGACATGGCCGGGGGGGCCGAAAACCCCGTAAAAAACGCCGGGTGCTACAACGGAGTTGGCCAACAAAAGGGGGTCTGCATGGTACTGGGGGAAGAGGGGGTTTGTGACGGAGGGGGGGTTAGGAAAAATGGCTAGGGGGTTTTGGGGGAAAAAGGGGGAACCCCAAAAAAAAGGGGGAAAATAGGGTGGGGGGGCCCCCTTTTTTCCGGAGAGAAGGGTTAAGGTTTTCCCCCCCCCAAACCCAATTTCCTTTGTCTCTTCCCCCTTTTTAACCTTTTAAACGTTTTTCCCCTTTTAAGGTGTTCCCAAGTACTTTGGAATGATGTTCGGCAAGGAAAACCAAAAAGGTTGGGGTCATTTTAAAAGGGGGGTTTAGGATTTATTAAAAAGGTATTTACAAAAACACGAAGAGAATCACTGCAGGAAAGCGAGAGTCCATACAAAACTTACAGAAATCCACTGCAGGAAAACGTAGGAAAAAACACGACCAGGAATGATGATGGATGATGACGGAGGAACCAGTGGGGAACAAAGAACACAGACCAACTTAAATACAGAGAAGAAACAAAGGAAGGTAATCACAGAAACACGGAAGCAGGTGTGGCAAGGAGACAGGGAGGCTGAAGGGACAGGTGGAACTAATTAACAATAAGGGAAACAAAAGTAATACACAAAAACACAAACCAAGACCAAAGATGTCATATCCTGACAATTGGCAATTTAACTATTTATTAATTTAACAAACAGGCACCTCAGTAGTGCTTGGAAGAACCATACACAACCACAGCAGCCTGGAACCTCCCTCTTTAGCTGGTCACACACTGCTATGGGATTCCTCAAACAGCGTTTTTCCCAAGCCAATATGGTTGTTTTGGTCACTCTAAGACAAACATCACACCGAAGCTAATTCCACATGTGTTCAGTAGGGTTGAGGTCAGGACTGCAGACAGGTCATTCTTTCCTCTCTGCTCCCAAATTCTAGAGGTAGTCCCTGCTAAACCCCACTTTGTATGGGTGAGCAATGGCATCTTGAAGGATATAGTTCAGTTTCTAAAAGTGGAGATGTGGGATGGCCACTGGTTGCAGAATCTCATCTTGATATCTTTCTGCATTAATATTGCTATAATAAAAAAGCCTGGCTTTACAAGTTGATCAAGTATGAACCCCACATATGTAACTCTGCAAGTCAACAATTTTCCTTACAAATGTGACATATTCAGTTAAGTGAAACAAAACAAGCTTTAATACAGGATACAATATATTTCCAGGAAGCATTGCTACTGTGAAAATAACCCACAAAAAAACTGTTTGCTTACTTTTGGTGCTAACTTCAGCATCTTATGTATTCTAAATAGATTAAGGGGTGTTCAAATTATTTATTTTACAACACTGAACAACAAGTTTCCAAATAGTGGTAAACTATGTGCAGAAAAGCATGACACATACTGTAGGTCTTCATTGCTTATGACAAAAACAAAAACACTTGTTCAAGATCAAACTGATGTAATTCCCATGCAATGCCCTGCTTAGCATTAGCTAACTAGGTAACTGGGTGTTAAATGTGTCATTGCATTTACCCACTTTGGGACATCTTTTAAATTCCTACACATTGTCATATCGCTGTTTCCTCGCCTGTTTTCTATCCTCTATATTTCTTCCGCTTAATGTTACATTTAATTTTTATTTGCGATGCTGCTGCTCACTGTATCCTTCCTCCATCTAATGATTGCTTGGGCTGAGAGCTCTGCAGTGGGACAGCTTCATTACAAAGTAACTGGGGAAATTGAGGGAAGTTGAAAGAGATAACAGAGCGGGAACAGCAAGATAAGTGAGATAAACAGCAGTGTTGTTATGAACCTCTCATCCTTTTATGCCTTCATCTCTGTACTTGTCTTTCAATAATATAGATTTAGTAAGGCGTAAATGTAAGAGACACCTTCTCCAGGGTACTGCGACAATGAAAGTCTTTGACCAACATAATGGAAATTGCAGATATGTTGAGATAATAGTATACTAATGTGTCCTGTGTCCTATTTTAAATCATTGTTGGTTCGCTGTCTGACTAGTGGCATATCTGGCTACGAAAGGAGGATAATGCTATAAAGGTTTACAGAACTTCCGGTTCCTACACACCAAACTGATGTCAAAAAAGTCAGAGATGGTAGGGCCCCTGCTAGGCCAACTCACTTTGCTAGTGTCTAGTACAAAAAATAGAAACCGAAATCACAGCAGGAACATCATGCAGCTGTCAGTAGGAACATCCAGTGGATACCTGTGCGCAAGGTTATAGTCTTTGTTTTGAATTGAAACACTTCCCTATACATTATTCATTCAGTGAGATAAAAAGTATAGGCAACAAAATATTTATTCATTAGTACAGTGTTTAGTCTGGAACACAGTTGACATCTGTAAAGGCCTTTTTTTTTCCTTATTATCTTCCATTAAATTAGATGAAACTCTTCCTGTTTTAGGTCAGTTAGGACTACCAACATTATTTATATTGCCAAACTAGTTACAATTTGGCCTAAGGACAATAAAGTCAATATTTTGGATTGGCCAAGAAAAAGTCCTGAACTCAGTCCCAGTTTAAGTTTATGGACAGATCTGAAAGGGTATGTGCAAGCAAGGCGTCCCACAAACTTGACTCAATTAGTCAGGAGGAATGGGCCAGAACTCCAGCAAAATATAGTGAGAATAATCAGAATATTTGACCCAAGTCATTCAGTTTCAAAGGCATTTCTACCAAACAATGCTGAAGAAATATTACTTCTGAATTAGAAAAAAAAGTTATAAAATAATCTCTGTGGGTCTAAATGAAGTAATGAAGCAAAGTTTATTTTGTGGAACATCAAGTCCCTGTATGTTCCCACTTTTTATGTAGTGGTTTCATTGGGATGAATGGTGTAGAACTCACATTGTTCTACTGGGTCAGCACGGTGTGTTGCTTTTGCTGTGATGTGAAAGTCTCAGACCTTTTTCTCCCATATTTATGTATTCTCATTGAGGTCAATCTCAGGATAAAAGTATAAGACTCTATTAGTGCACCCAGTCAAAAACATAAACAACTAAAATAACGTTTTTAATCAGAAAGTAGATCAGGCTGTTGTCAAATCAAGCATTCAGCCAGTGGAGATGAAATAATCTTTATCACTGCAGATAGAGTGTCTGCATAGTGTAGCATTAGATTAAGTTATATTATTATAGGGTCATTGCTGTTGAATTTAAGTTGCACAGGGAAAACCTGCAACCTCCATACAGAAAAATGCCCGGCTGGGAGTCGAACCCAGGACCTTCTTGCTGCAAGGCAACAGTGCTACCAACTATATCACCGTGCAGCCCCTTTTCTCAGCAATGACCCAATATTAACATTATTATTCTTAATAAGGCAGAGAAGGCAATGCAATGACCACACAGTGTATTAAAACGAGTTACGAAATATTTACAAAAATAAATTCCTGCAACTAAAGGTTCTTTAGAAACTCAAAAGGCCGTGCAGAGGGAGGAAGGAACCTCCAGGTTTCTTGATCAACTCCTCTTTGGCTACACTCCTTCAGCAGGTGTCTCCTAAAAGACGAGGAAAGCACCACTATTCATGGATTGGCAAGGGGAAAATGAGCTGGCAGGCTCCAGGCACTTAACTCCAGCAGCAGAGAGCTAGACTCTGCCCTTCCCCAAGAATAGGCCTTCCCCCAGCAATGACTGGTTCCACATCTTGTTGACTGTTGCTGTTCTCCTGTAGTACTGCTGCTTTTCTTGATGTTGTTGTTGTAACTGCTCATGCCTTATTGGTCTCCCAATAACCTCCTCACAGGAGAAGACGATGTGTCCTTCTTTTGCCCCTCATTTTCTCTCTTAAATGTCTTTCTTTGCCAGCACTCATTGGTTTTTGCCAGTCTACTGACTCCCTGTTGGTTACTCAAGTCATGAGGTGTACACTCATGGATAATCAACAGGGTGAAGTAAAAAGACTGAGAAAGACTTGCATCTCAAATTAAAAACATAAAAATAAAACTTGATAACTACACAGTTTCACCTTGTGACTATGTAAACTCATGCAATGGCATGCTGTACCACGGGTCTGCACCTTACCGAAGTTCTGAGTGATTTATCAAATATCTTTGGGCCACTTATAGACAGTACACAGGGCGTTGAACGTTTGGTAAACAACTCCCCAAGTATGAAAAGAGCAATATAGTGGAATCAGGGAAAAAGTAACTGACACAATAGCACGCTATGAATTCAACACACTTGATACCTAAACATATGCACTGGGCAAAAGGAGGACACATCAAAAGCAAATGCATTATTCTTGTGCTTTATTTCTTCACATTTAGATCCACATAGCACAAGTTTGTAGTGACAGTAATATATGTTTATAGACAAGAAACCGTATGACAGAGGCTTTCGTGTGCCACAGTGTTTATTTAATATGCCAACGGACCAATCAGAGATTTCTTTTTTTCTACTGACTGACCTGACAACTATTCAACAAGTAAAATGAGCTGAAAAAACTTTGACAGGGGTCTGACAGAACCAAATGGTGCGTTATGCATCAAAAAGACAAGAGTGACAGATGTGTACTATCCCTCCAGATGTCCCTGACAGTCAATTGGCCCTAACATCAGAGGAGACAGGAAGGCTGTGAACCAATCACAACTACATTCAAGGCAAAAGTTTCTCAATCCAAGCAAAACTAGTTTTCTAAAATGTGGTCTAAGTGGCTAAATTAAGCCACCATGTTACCAAAATATGAAACAAATATAACAAAAATGAAATGACATGCGTTGTTTTGATTCATAGTAAGTTTCATGTGTAAGAATTTTTGGTTATTCTACTTTTACCAATGTGGGAAGAAAAAAAACAACCCCAATGAAACAACTTGATATTATAGACTAAATTCTTTAATGCTTGGGGTTGATTTTTTTATATGTATTTCTTTTATTTTTATATATATATATTACTGTTCAGTAGATTGTGGTACCACGTTCTGCTCACTGCTTTCATCCTTCTCATACTTGAACCAACCAAATCCCCCCTCTTTCAAGTCAACTTGTTATTAATGAAATATAATAGGGAAGAGAAGGACATATGTAAAGCTAAGCCCAATAGGCTGTGCTGTTTTCATCTCAATATGATTTAAGTTTCACTAATTGAATCCCAACAGGCAGAACCTACTCTGTGAAGTCAGCATGTGGTTTGTGTTAGTGCATGTGTAGAGTGAGGATTTGCTGTTTGGGGGCAACCATATCAGTGTTTGTCTTGTAGGTCAGTGTTATATCCTTCCTGTGGTGAAAAATATTTTTTCTCACTGAAAAGACAATAAAAGTTTTGTAAACAAGAGTCTAGAACGCTGCCATCTCACTCACTTACCCGAATTCTTATCTTTTTGGGGTTTATAGCTTTGCAACAAAAAGTATAATAGGTCAAATGGTGATGTAAAGGAAATATGTTGATCATTTTAGAGAACACAAATGTTTTCTAGAAAAAAAGTTTTTTGATCTAGGAGGCAACTGAGAGGTTTGACCACAAAGAAAAGAATAATGTTTGGATTAGGCAAGATGAAGCACTGAAACCTCAAAGGACTGTGAAAGTTTGACAAGCACTGGTAGCTGGTAGCTGGTAGCATCATACTGAGGGTCTGTTTCATTGCCTCTGGTGCAGGGAACAGTGCACAGAATAATGAAGATGGAGAACTAACTCAGACTTCTTCAACTTCATCTCAAATCAACAGCTAGATGGATGAGGGGTTGCAGCAGGACAAACCTGCAAAATGTATGGACTGTTCTTGTAAGCCAGCAAACCGAGCAATTTTAATGCGCTCTACACTTTCTGATAAGAAGGCTGGTCAAATAAATAGTAAATAAATAATTTTGACTCTGTGTAGATTACAGAAAATCCTAAATGAACTCAAACTTAGCACGATTTAATAAAAATAAATAAAGGTGTCTCTTGTCAGGCCACCATGAAAAAGTAAAATTTCAAACAAATGACTGAAATCCCCAAGATGACAATACTGATGAGTGTATGTAAATTTTTGACCAGTTAAATAATTTAAGAATATATTTTTTTCCTCCTGGGGGCTTGAGTCTATTCTAGCAGCCAACGGAAAACCATTTTATGCAAGCATACAGTTGCCTACTTTTTACCTAACTCACATTGGTTTTCAGACATTGGAAGGAGTCCGGAGTACCAAGAGAAAATCTATAGATGCATGGGGACATGCAAACGCCACACAGAAAAAAAGCCAGCTGATATTTAAACATGCAACTTTCTTGCCGTTCCTTCCTCATAATTCCTCAATAATAGACTTAATATTTACTAGAAATTTTTATTTTTTTCAGGTTTCTTATTTATGAGAGTGTTGTTTTAATTGCTATGAATAATATTCATTGTTATTCCAATTACAATAACTGTGATAGTGATGATAATATTAATCAGTAATGATGATAACTTTGTTTTGTATTGTGTTAAATATGATCCAAGTTATAGGGACAAAAAAATATCACTTTCTCTTCAAGTTGACCTTTTCATGTCACTATAGCACATCAATCCATTTTCAATTTCCATTTTCCAGCCTACTGATGTGACACAGCCTAAAAGCAAATGACACAAAACAAGTTGTGGCAAATCAACCTCCAAAGAGTACACATTGCTTTGAAAGTTGTGTTGGATGTGTGCTGACACATATCTTTTTTTGTGTATGCAACAAGTATACTTGTAGCCCTCTTTATTGGTTAGCTATTTGTTTTGACATGCCTGTTGTAGTTCCCAGGCATGCAAATAAAAAATGGATGGAAAAAAAGTAGTGCTGCATAGTGGCCTTGAAAAGCAGAAATGAATGGATCTAAACCAAGAGTTCAATTTTTTTAAAGCATAAAATGTTACATGAATATGAACATGTTTGTATGTGAGTTTTGTCCTTGTCTCACAAATTATGTTATCTTACTCCTAAATGAATTATACTAATTGTACTTATTTACTTCAGTCAGAAAATCCAATTTTGTCATCATTTGCCATTGATAAACTTTTTGTGCAACAAATTTCGCACATTCCACACAACATAAAGAATTTCTAGGTTTTTTTTTTGTTTGTTTGTATTTTCAACCTTTAAACTTCTGCTGTTATACTTGACAATTACGCTGATCTCCTTTAGCATTATTAAGGGGAGGACTACAAGGAATAATGTAACAAAATAGGTGGTACTTGTTTGCAAGTGTATATAGATCCCTGGGATATTGTAATAAAAAAAAAATCTATAAAGTCTGACAGATCTTATCATATTGCTCCAGAAATTGTTAGATTTTCTTTTAGGGTTTTTTTCTCTTACTTTTCGAAAAGGCCTAATCTTATTTATAACAATAATGTTAATGAAAACGATGGGGTTACCCCTTGTTTCTTTTGTGACTTCTAAACAGTAAATGTTATTTTCACCAAATTGTGTGCCACTTGTGTCATTAAGGGAAATTTAGACTTTGGTTTGGTAAATATTTCTACCGTTCTTTTTTCTCACTTTTTAATTCAAAAGAAAAAAACCCAGGAGGTAATCGGGAGTGATATTGACAAGTAAGACTACCTGAAAGCATTTAGCTGCAGAAAAAAAGAACAGTAGTAATTTGACATTGTCACCAAATGTAATTTTCTTCATGTCAGAAAATTAGTATTGTTTTGAAATCAACTATGGATGGAGAGATGATGAAAATGTTGCACTCAGCATTAGTCCACAAACTACACTGTAGATTTCAATGAAGATGCTTTGACAGTTATTTAGTTCTTGCAGAGCATTGCCTAAAGGTCTCAGTCAACCCATCATTACTTCATATTCTGCCATAAGGGAGCCTGATATTCTATTGTTTCTAGTTTCCAAGACACCTAATTCAAGGGATAAAACACACACCATGCATACAACTTTTTGGCTAGTAGCACTGTAGGAATCAGCTTTGGGCAGAAACGCTATTTTTTATCTGTCAAACTCTGTTATCTTGTGCATTTTTCATTGATGCTGCTAAAGAACTGAGAACAAATTGTGTTTTGCAATAGCCTGCCAGAGATAAAATTTAACAGTCTCTTAAATATGACCTTAAACACACACTGGACTGAAAATAAGAGAAAAACAACAAGACAAGGACAAACGGCTAGTGGCCATTAAAAATGCTGAAAGACTGAAATTTTGTTAGAGAAACATGTTAAACGACCATTTTAAAAGGTTAACTCTGGTGCCTTTAAAGTAAAATATAAATTAATAAGGGATATAAGGTATTCTAAACCATTCATACGTAAAAACAAAAGTCTTTAATTCAGTTAGACAGAAGTCTCTTTTGAACTGCATCTTAGAATAACAAATTATCTGTTTTATTATGACATCACTTGCATTTTCAGAGAGAAATTTGTAGTTGTTTGAAATAATCTGGGGGGCGCAGTAGATTAAAATTCCAAAGTAGTTCAATTGAGCTATTTTACAGTTGACAAAGATCATTCATATCCAGTGTGGCACAAATCGGATCATGCACGTGGGATTTAGAGCCGACAGTATGCAGATGGTGAGATATTGAAATTCACCCCTCCGCCACTCCCACAGTTCTAGCCAACAGTAACTGTTCAGAGTAAGATTCAACTTAACCTTGTTCTTTGTCATCAGACACAGCTTGAAACATGTATGAGTCAGAGTGTAAAAGGAGGATATCCACCAGTGTAGCATGCTACTTCCTGTTCTAAGTAGGCGGGGTTAAAGTGTTGTCAGCAAATGTTTCTGTGAATGTGTTGAATACTGATCTTCAGTATTCTGATGCTCAGAAAGTTTGGTACCGCTCCAATTCTGTCAGTGGAAGTTATTACACTTTTGCCTTTTATGGCAATAGGTCAGATTTTAAGGCTAGGCCACACCCACATGCGTTGATGCAGCAAAAGGCTTTTGATAACTTTTAATCTTCAATGCCTTAAGACTGTAGGTGGTGTTCGCTCAAATACAACGTGCGTACAAGAAATGAAATGGCATCTTTGCCCTAATATAGCTGACTTCCTATAGGGTTTAGACCCCGGTTAAAGAACAACTTAGGCCTGATTGTTTTAATGCTTCTGGAGGGCGCTTTGGAGGAATTAGGCAATGCCCATCCAGTTACTGAATATGTTTGGGGCTACATTAATATTTTTCATGTTCATTTTGATACAGATCTGAATATAAAGGAGGGAATTAGAGCCAAATGTATGGCTACAGCATGACATCCGCCTTTGACATGCTGCCACGGCCACACCATCTAGCGAAAAGTCTCTGTGTTGCAAACCAAGAAAGACCAAGTCTTCCGACACAATTTTAAGAGGATAAGGTCAAGAGGGTCAGAGAGGGACTTTTCAAAGACTTCCTGTTCTCAGGGGGTGGGGCTTAGATGATGTCAGTGTATACTGTTGTTGGGACCCAAAATGAATCAATCACATTTTGGTATAATTCTGCCTTTCTATGTGCATGTTGCAGCGTTTCAAACTTTTTGGTGAGAAGGCAAGGTTTGAGGTCTGGACATGCCCCCTAGACATGCTCAAAAACTCACCATTTTGATTACTTTGAATCGCCCATACATTAAGGTGATACTGATCAGATTTGAAGCCGATACCTTAAAATCCCCATAAGAAGTTTGTCAAATGTAAAATGTCAAAAATGCTCAACAATGACCTTTTGGTTGACATCCGGTGTGTTTTAGGGCATACCTCCAAGACTGTTTTTTGCTTGCTTTGAAGTGTACCAAATTTTAAATGTCTACCAGTTGGACTGGCTGAGTTTAGGGGGCACTGTAGAGCTGTTTGCCCACACCCCTTTCTAATTTAATTGAAATACAAAAATTTCACTAGGGGGACAATTTTGTGCAAAGTTTGGTTTGGTTTTCATATAGGTTTAGGCCTAAAAGAAAGCCAAATCATTTTTGGTAAGAATAAGAAACATTCCAATAGGCCTTTACAGTGCTTTCGCTGCTCAGGCCTTATAATAAATCTTTGACAACTGTTGGGGACAATTTCAACTTCTTTGTCATCCCTATTTTTTATTCACCGTTTTATATACATTTTTCAATTTTAGATATAGCCTACATCTATAAATATCCAAACCACGCAAGAAGTACAAAGTGAGAGAGACCAGATTAGTTCCTTGGGACATATTTGAAGCACTTTTCTCACATCAGAAGTGGATAAGTGCTGACTGAAAAACAAGATTATGCTTTGCACTGTATTCCTGTTTACATGCTACACTATCCCACACTGAACCATAGGAGATATTTCTAGGAACACTGCATATTTGTATCTTTATTTCTCTCCTTTTATGAAATCTAAAAATGTTATTTGCTTTTATTAACGTGATTAATCACAGTTTATTTGTGTTGCCTCAAAATTCTCATTCCAAAATTATGGTTTTAGGGGATTTAAGTGCTCTACTCCTTCTGTGTCATGCAGATGCTGCTGAAAGGTACTGCCACTTGAAAACAGACAGGGCCATTAAGGTGCTTTCATCGTCTCCACAACCATTATTTGCCCAACAGAGATGACTGGGCTAATTCACTTAAGGTAGTTTGTTGAAGCAGGTTTCTTGCGTCATTTAATTTATCCCTAGTCTTCTGGGACCCTTGGTTTCTCTTTTCTATCTCTCCTTTATTTTTTCTTTTGGCACAACTCTCTAGAGTAACAATTAGGCTAGTGATCCATTGAACAATACAGACAGCATCTGCCCCCACCACTTCCTTCATCTTCATTAGAGGAAATTTACGTTTTAGATACTTTTAAAACAGCTCCAGGAAAGTCTTACCGAGTTGCCATGAAGATAAAAGATACACTTGCTTCATCTATAGCAACTATATTTCATATCTTTACAGTGTGTTGCACTATACCATGCAACATTTCTGTCTAAGTTAAAAACACCTTGCTATGTAGCCAGGTACATTTTTTTACCTTTCCCGCTTTAATCAGCTTGTTTCTGGACTAATTCTGCCCCCTACTGGGGCTCACCATCATTTTTTAATGTTATTCTATTTTTTCGCTTTACAGCACAATAAGCATCTGTTGAGTACAGCTTTAAATATGCAACCTTGTCTTTAACAAGATCTCATGTCCTCATTCAGTAGGATGTATATGTGGAAAGTATTGCTCCTCTTCACATTGTCCTTTCCTGTGTCATTTTCAGTGCGGACATAGCAGCAGTAGCCATCTGTTGTGTCTTCACATATAATGCTATTTCACAGTCCCCCCTTTTATTGCCTGAAACCATCCCAGCCTCCTTATTCTGTCTTTATGAGGCACAGCAAGGACAACTAGGTAGTAAAGCAGGCTTGTGAATATGTGTGTGTGCAGGTTTCAGTGAGTAAGCAAGGCAGAGAGAAAAAGCGAGAGAAGCCTCCATACCTTGCTACCTCAGCTGCTCCTGTTAAATCACCAGGCTGAACACTCGTAAACACTCAAGTATACTGCAGACATTGGCAGAGACATGTCGCCACTCCTTTGTTCCAGCTATTTGACAAAATTTTCAAACATTTGCCCTTTAAACAAACTTTACAGGATTGTATGCTACACCTTTTAAACTGTCTTAAAATCTTTGATGCCTTCCAGATTGCACGCTTTTGTTATTATTGTGTTAAATTCATTAAACTGAATGCACTGTGCATGGTGTCAAAGTTTTGATGCGTCTTTAGTTATTTGCAATATTTGATCCAGGCCTTCACGTAAACCTGAGTTATTCAGGCACATCTCAATGAATTGCAATATCAACGAAAAGTCATTTTATTTCAGTAATTCAATATAAAGAGTTAAACTTGCATCTTCTTCTTCTTTCGGCTTCTCAGGGGTTGCCACAATGAGTCATCTGTCTCCATCTAACCCCTTTCTAATCTTCTGCATTATCCTCTCTTACACCCTCTACCTTCATATCCACTTTCCCTCCATCCATAAATCTCCTCTTAGACTTCTTCTAGACCATCTGCCTGGCAGATCCAGCCTCAGCATCCTTCTACCAGCATTCTTCTACGAATCATATCAGTCGGGCCTCTCTGTGTCAGGCCACAGAGCTGAGTGCAGGTTTGTTGTGCTGTGAGTGTTGTGTCTCTATTCCTCCACCAGGGTGTGACAGGCAGGTGCAGCCGCACAGCTGTTCCGCATCAGGAGCAATCACCTGAGGAGCTTCAAAAGCTGCTGAAACCTTGGAGGAGGCGTTGGATTGTTTACTCTGCTGAGTGGTAATCAGACCAACAAACCTTGCTCTGTTGGTGCCTTTGTGCTAACCTGCCTTTGCTACCCCCAACGCTTTTCCTCCCTGAAGGTTGCTGTCAGCAAGACCCTGTTCTGGATAAATCCTCCATGGTCCTGGTTTTTACCCTGCTGGCTGTCAGCAAACCCGCTTCCTGGAGAACCCGCTGTGGTTCAGCCTTCATCCCAATTGTGAATTCAGTGAATTTACTTCAGTCCAAGGACTGCTCTGGATCCATAAGATCAGATTGCAAGATCGCTCCTCGCTTCACCTGCCCTGCCTGTCCACCTTCCAACGCCATTCACCATCTGGAGGAACCTGCTGCCACAGCATGCTTGCCTGTCAGCCTAGGTCTCCATTGCTTGCTTACTTCTCCTCAGAGCCAACTCTTACCTTTTAACATAAAGAACCACCTGATTGATGGTAACCGCACTCTCCTGCCTAGTAGGCTGAAGCATGCTGCCTACGGAATCCTAACACTGCCCAAAAACACGATTTCAATAAACTTGTTTAAACCTTTCTTGTCTCTCTGGTGTGCTGCTCTAGAGTCTCCTGGTTCAGAACCCATCATGACACTCTGGCTTTATCTCAAACACATCTAACATGAGCTGCCCTTCTGATGTTCCCATTCCTAAACCTCTCCATCCTTGTCATTCCCAAAGAGGTGAAAAAATGCAGTTAAACCTGTATATTAGGTTTATTACAGAGTGAAATATGTTCATTTTTTTGGTCAAATGGCTAATGAAAACGCAAAATTTTTCCAGAAAATTTAACTATCACTAGTACAAAAATGCCATTCTGGCTTACTGCTGATTTGACAGTTGTCCAGCTGAAAATCTCGGACACCTTCCATAAGGTAAGCTAGAAAAGGTCATTGCCAAAGTAACTGTTTAGAGTACTGTATGCCAGGATATTAATGGAGAGTTTACCGGGAGGAAAAAGGTGTAAAAGCAACAGGGACGTCCGCAGCCTTGAGAGGGTTGTGAAGCCCATTCAAGTTTATGAAAAAAATTCCCATGACACTGACTGTGGCTGGAATCAAGGGCTACCACGTACAAATGAATCATGAAATTGACTACAACTGTTGCATTCCTAGTGTAAGTCTACTCTCGAAACAGAGATGGCGTCAGAAGCATCTTACCTGGGCTGAACTGAAAGAGAACTGGTCGAAATTCCTCCTTTCAGATGAAAATTAATTTTGCATTTAATTTGGAAATCAGGGGGAGGGAGAGTGGAAGGCGCAGAATCTCAGTTGCTTGAGGTTCAGCGTGATGTTTCAACAGTCAGTGATGGCTTGAGCAATGGCATCTGCTGCTGTTGGTCCACTGTGTTTTCTCAAACCTATGTCAGTGAAGCCATCTGAAAATGAAATGTTAGAGCACTTCATGTTTGCTCTGCTGACAAGCTTGAGATGCTGATTTCAGAATGACCTTGCACATGAGCACTCTGACAGAGATATAGCTGGTCTAAGGACCATGGTATCACTATTTTTGTTTGGCCATCAAACAGAAGAGATGGAGGCCAATATTAAAGCCACTTGGGCTTCCTAAACACCTCAGCAGAGCTACAGGCTGATTGCCTCCATGCCACAAAGCACTGATGCAATAATTCATGCAAAAGAAGCCCAGGTCCAGGTGTTGAGTTCTTACAGTACATGGACACACTTCTCAGCCAGCCAAAATTTAAAAATTCTATTTTATTGTTTGTCTTAAAATTAGAATTTTCTGAGAAACTGAATTAGCTGAAAAAAAATAACAGAAAACATACTTGAGTGTAAAGAATCTATATATTATGTGAGTACTACAATTTTAACTGAATTCCTGAAATATTTTTTTAACTTTTTGATGATATAATGCCTTCAGATTCACCTGTGGAGCTGGATCTATACCAAAAAGGTTTTCTCAAGTTTCTGTGTATTTTATGCAAAAACAGAATAATTAAAGACATGGTTACATTTATTGACATAGGTCTGTCAGCGCTTAGGAATTCTGAGGCATATTGAAGTCAAAACCATCATTAAGAGCTGAACTGTATATAGTTGGAGGAATCTGCCAAGGCCCTCTTTGCTGACATCTCCCCACCGATGTTAATACCGCATACATGCCATATTGAATTTGCCACAAATATGAGCAGCCAGCTGGGAGAAAAATGGGCATGTCAGACTCCTGGTGCTAATTATAAGTAGGATGTGCTGGAATTTTTGTTGGTTAGGCTGTCTTCCGTGTGGCCTGACAAATTGGGCATAGCTTGACAGCTGGCAAAAAGCATCAAAAAGCCTTTTGCAGTCAAACCAACGCATAACATATTAAAGTTATTGTTTTATTTAATTTACTGTAAAGTATTCACCTAAAATTGTTATTATATTTTTGCTAATTCTACTGTTTCCATAACAGTCAGAGGTGGACAGAAAACATGTTTTTATTTCTTTTGTTTTTTTTTGTTTTTGTTTTTTTTTTGTAAATGTACACACTAGTTGAAACATGCCAGTTAAATCCTTTAGGATTGCCAATAGTTGTGTGTTTACCTTTAGGTATAGTGGTAAAATAAGCCAAGAGTGAACCAGCCTTTAACTACGGCAACAGTCGGTCAATTGCAACACATATTCTGTAGGTTATGAAGCTTTAAATCTACTGATAAGCTCAACATTTTCAAGAGAATAAGTTTAGGTTGTTTTATTTTTATTTTTTTATTTGTTTACTGGACTTCAAACTTTCCAGCGGGGCTGAGAGTGAGCAATCAGTTTTTTTTCCTGATACATTCAATTCAATTCAATTTTTTTATATTGCGCCAATTCACAACACATGTCGTCTCAAGGCACTTCAGAAAGTTAGGTACATACATTCCAATTAATCCTAACCATTGAACAGTGTAGTCAGATTCAGTTATTTCTTCAAATTGGACAAAAAGTTTTTCTATCTAAGGAAACCCAGCAGATTGCATCCAGTCAGTGACTTGCAGCATTCACTCCTCCTGGATGAGCATGTAGACACAGTGGACAGTCACTGGCGTTGACTTTGCAGCAATCCCTCATAGCTAGCATGCATGTAGCGACACTGGAGAGGAAAAACTCCCTTTTAACAGGAAGAAACCTCCAGCAGAACCAGGCTCAGTGTGAGCGGCCATCTGCCACAACCGACTGGGGGTTTGAGAGAACAGAGCAGAGACAGAAAAAGAACATAGAAGTACTGATCCAGGAGTACTTTCTATGGGAAGGAAAAGTAAATGTTAGTGGATGTAGCTCCTTTAGTCGTTTCATCTAGAAAGAAAGAACAGATGAACTCTGAGCCAGTTTTCAAGGATAGAGTCTGAAAGAGAGCACATATAATTAGTTACAGTAAAAGCTCAGTCAATTGCTATATCTAGAAGAGAGAAAGGGTTAAACACTGAAAGACAGGGCCAAGTGGATCATCGGTAGAGGGTGAGCATTAAGTTGTTGCCAGCAGAAGCTTGGACGATGCTTCCCTCCAAAAAGGTGTCACAGGTAGACACAAAGTCAGGGCAGGTGTAGCTTCTAGGAAGAGAAAAGAGAGAGAACAAAGTTAAAAGCTGAAATAACAGCAAATAATGCAAAATTGAAAAGTAGTGTGAGAATGTAGCGAAGAGGGTGAAAGTGGTCATTATGTCCTCCAGCAGCCTAAGCCTATAGCAGCATAACTACACAGAAGGTTTCAGTTCAGATTATTTAGCTCAACAGCGCTTATTTTCAACAATGTCGTTTCAAGGCACCCCACAAACGGTCCCACTGATGGTCATTGTTATACTAAAAACCACAAGGATTGGGATACCTCTCTCTGTTAATTGTTAATCATGTTGAAACAATTGGATTAAACATGATTAAACTCTTTCACAATGCATGTCAGTGTGTGTTACTGTTTTTGTCTTTTTTGTTTGCAACTTTAAATTGTTATACTTGGCAAACATATTGTGTAATTTATCTTCTCATCTGCTAGAAATGTGATCCACTAAAGGAAACATGAATACAGGTATAATTTAAGTTTAAAGAAAAAAAAACTTAACAGTAACCAACAAAATATCAGCAATATAAACTGCAGAGTTCTGAAAAAAAAAGTTTGCTTTCAGAAGCTTTCTCAGCTTACAACTTTTAGCTTGAAGTCTGAGCTTCACAGTAGAACAGAACCAATCTTGGAACAAGTAGGTGCTAGGAAATTAAAATAGGAGACGGTATACGTGGATATGAAAAATTCAAATTAAGACTTTATTTGGTTTTCAAAAACATAGAAAATAATGTAATCTCACTTAAATATCACATTTTTATTTGAAATGACAGGCTTAATCGTTACACTAATCACACACAGATTCTATTTTTTATTTTTATATTTGATTTACTGTTTTAATTTACTTACTCAGTGATATAATTTATTTGCACGAAAAATGCAACCACTCAGTCGTACTAAATGCTGATGTGGCTGTTCCTGCGGTGGTGTTGTTTTGAATGTTTAAAACTTGGAAGTAAATCCTAATGTGACCTTCAACTCATCAAGCTTATTCAACTTGTTACACTCTCCAGGGAGCAGAAGGTTCATGAACAATTCAGTTTGTAAATCTTTCTTTATCTAAAGTTTATTTGTTCAGTATTTGTGTGTTTCTATGTGTGACTAATGCTTTTTAATATATCTGTCTGACGTTGAGTGAAAAATGTTTCTTTGAAATACTGTCAATACTGAGGCTCTCTTTCCTTTTTAGATAAAAAAAACCTGAGTGTGTCTCCTGCATCCTTTCTGTCATTATAGTTCACTTATGCCTTACACCTTATACTTGCACTTACAGAGCATGTACATTTAATTTCCAGTCATTCAGTTTATGTTTTAGAGTGAAAAGAAATAAACCCAAGGCATTATGGCAAAAGTGACGTACCCCATCTTGACGCAACAAACCATTGTGAATTCCACCCACCTGACCCCAATATACTCCCACTATTCAGAAATATACCTTTCATATTTTTTGACTCAAATTCTAGACATTTTGGCATTTTTAAAACATCTTGGATGTTTTGGTATAAGACATTTATCTAGTTGAGTTGTATTATCTGTAAGTTCGAATGTTATGATAAGGGTCTGTTTGTCGGATATCTCCCAGGCTTCTGATCTCTGGACATTGACTTTGTTTCTGCCTCCTGACTGCCGCCTCCTGCCTAACCCCTGGATCTGTCTGCCTGTATCTGCCTCTCTGTGGGAGTCTCCAAGGAGTCTCATTCACAGTTTCTCAGATCCTCTGTGACGTTATCCTGCTGTCACAAGCCTACAGCCCTGAGTAGCCGAAAAATCCGCATCCTCACTCTCTCATGATTCCTGAAAAAGTTAGTGGCTTTTTCTTTGAGCTTCACCTTGCCCACAGTTCTCAGCCACTAACTTATCCGCCAGCCCTCAGAAGTTCGTGGTCTCGCCACTGGTGGCGTCCTACAGATCTCAATTAATCTTTAAAATTTCATTTGTTGTGTCCAGTTAAAATTTCGGGTGCCGTTTTCAGTTCGTTACAGTATAATCTGGCCAAAATGGACCCTTCGTCGGCTCAACAGTGGCACGCAGGCATATAGAAGTCAATTACTCAACTTGATGCCGGGATGAATGAGATTCTTGCCATGTTACGTAACCTGTCTCCTTCCAGGGCTCCCCAGCATTCTGAGTTCTCCCCTCTGACTGTCATGCCTGCGGCAGTCGCTAGAGAGTCTCGTTTAACCCCTCCTGAGATGTTTAAAGGTGATCATGATCAGTGCCGAGCTGTCTTTACTCAGAGTGACATTTACTTTGAACTACAGCCCTTTTCCATCAGAACAGGCTAGAGTGGCATATGTTATCTCACTACTTGCAGGCAGGGCTAAGCAAGGGGGCACTGCAGAGTGGCAAAATAGCTCTGTTTCCTGCTCATCTTATTCTCCATTCGCTAAAGAACTCAGAGTTTTCTCCCATGATCTTGAGTCCCATATGTTCCATGTCTGGTCCGTTCTACTCCGTCTTCTTCAGAACCATTTTTCTGTGAAAGCCGAGAAATGTGATTTTCACACCACTTCCACCTCATTCCTTGGTTTCATAATCTCATCCAACCAAGTTATCATGGATCCTGTTAAACCCACTACTATTTCTGAATGGTCCACTCCCTCTGACTGTAAGCAGCTCCAAAGATTTCTAGGTTTTGCTCATTTTTACCGCTGCTTCATTCGCAATTATAGTCAGGTTGCTTCTCCTCTTCATGCACTCGCATCTCCTAAGGTTCATTTTTTGTGGAACAACCAGGCCAATGAGACATTCTTATAGTTGAAGTCAATGTTCACTCAGAGGTTCCTCAGAGGTTCCTGGTCTCGCCGCTGGTGGCTTCCTGCCGAGCTACATCGACAGATCACAATAAACCTTTAAACTTTTGTCTTTTGTGTCCAGCTGAAATGTTGGGTGCCCTTTTCAGTTCATAACATCAACAAATCACTTGGCTTCTGATTCAGCAGTGTGGTAAAAGGCTTCTTCACTGCATCAATCTCATATAAGCTGGATTTTAAAACCTTTACCGCATAGACTTGTAAAATTCAGACTTTCTGGTTTGAATGCAGATTCCTTCATTCAAAGTTTGTGAGGGGTCTTTCTCTATCTTTCTCACCCTTTGACTATACACAGTTATATAATTAATTAAAATAGCTCATTTGTCAGATTAAAGGTACCATTTGAAGATCCTTCAAACCTTCAAACAGGAACCTTCAAACAGGTATTAAACATACTTTTGATAAAGCTGAAAATTATGTATTAAAAGTTTTTTTATTGGTCTGATATAATATTCCAATCTTAAATTTCTTATTATTCGCTGTAAGCAGAAAATTATATTTAACAGAATTAAATGTGTGTGTAATTCATATGATGTGTTTCATAAATTTGTTTTTTTGTTTTTTCTGTTTTTTTAAGATTTGTTTTGCTGCACTCGGGGCCTTTATTTTGTAATTTCTTGAAAGTAGGCAGACAGAAAACAGGGTAAAGAGAGGGGAAATGTACTTTTTTATATCTTTTTATTTCTCTTCCTGTTTTATTCATGTATAGCACTTTGAATTGCCTTTTCATTGAAATTTGTTAGACAAATAAACATGCCTTGAAAGATGCAGAGAAAGGCAGACAAAGTAAAGAAAGAGAAGAGATCAGTTAAAGTATAGTTTAAGTAAACTTTAGGTGAACAGAGAGATAATAGCTTATTTTGTACTTACACATCCTGACACAAAAGGTTGCATGGACCTTGATGCTCTGAAGGAGACAGAGGTGAGGTCAGACATATCTGATAATGTGCAAACTGCAAATTCTTGCAATTTTTAATTGGTCTTCAGGAGTGTATATATTACCAATTGCCTGAATAATTTATTTTGAAATCCTGTGATTCATTTGTATAATTTTTAATTTCAGTCTTTAAAATACCAAAGTTTGCAAATAACTTTTTATTTTCATCTGTCTAATTACATAATTATAAATATTAAATTAGATGTTATGAACAAATAGTTATTCAGTACTTGAGTGGCGTTTTTACCAAATACTTTTTATGCTGAAGTAGTGCTATTTTTTTCATCAGTACAAAGTTTGGTTATTCTACCCACCTCTGCATCATAATGACAAAAACAATAACTTTAGGGCAAGCTAAAATAACACTCTAAGTTGGACTTCTCAGTAATATTGGAAAACCATGGCAAATGTAGATTAATCTCCCTCTCTCACTTCCCTCCCCACACACATGCAATAGCCCTCCGCCTGCATTTGACGTTTGTCAGCTACATCTTACCAGGCTGTAAGTAGCTAACATGACCTCCTCCTCAATCTGGCCCTGCTGTGTCTAGTCTCCCATCTCCTCCACCTCCTCTGGATCCGCAGTCTTAAACTGGAGGCTGGCTTGAACGCAGTCTATCTTCTTCAGTGCTACAGGGGTGTGTCATCCCAACAGCCTGTGCACTCATGGTGCCAAACATGTAATTTTTGCACATTTTGCCAGGTCCACTTCTAGGCTTTTGAGCCTTTTTTCTCTTCCCTACAGCACCTAGCACATGACATCTGTACTGGACATGTCCACCATGGCACAACTGACTTTGTGATTAATTTGGCTAGTGTTGACGTCACTGCAAAAGCATCGTAACCAGTCCAGAACTCAGCACTATGACTTTCACACCCTTGATCCCAGTACACATGCACCATTCAAAACAGCAGCACATGAGTAGCACATATTCCTAACGGATGTGGTAGGGCTCAATCTTCCATGAAAATGAAGAAAATGAAAAATGAATAAAGTTTTTTTCTTCAACATGAAAACATCGTACTATTATTTTCACTTAATAAATGACACAACGGGTCTTTGGTTTGCCATAGTTTCTCCCCTCACAAGAAGATTTTTTTTCACATCCATCCATTTATCCATCCTTGCCCACATCCAGCAGGCTATGTTTGAGAAGTCTTTCGAAACAATATCAGTAAAATAAGCAAAAAGGAAGATTCATTATATCTTCTGACACATGCTTACAGGTGCTGTTAAGTATTTCAGACTAATTGTACAACAGCACTGGTCTTTAAGGATCTGACGTGAGGGCTTTTTGCAGCATATTACAGATTTCCACTATACCATTTAGCTCTATCTCACAAAAGTGTCCGGTTTCATGAAGTAGGAAACACAAAAGCAATACAATTGCCCATTTTGGTTAGGAGGTTGTTCCTCCTTTAGATTGCAACTCATGTGAGACAACTCGGACCCCTCACAGTCCTCCCCACCCTCCACAATGAGGAGATGAGGGGTGCTATGGAACTTGCGTCAGTCATTTGCTGCGATGCAGACATCTTTAGACCCACAGAGATCCTCCACTCCAAGGTACCAGTCCAGATGGAATAGTGAGCCTGAATGAAGGAAAGGAAAATGACAACAAACAACAAATACAGAGTCAGGTGATCAAAATCTTTTCCTAGTGTGACACTTGATAAAGAAATTATTTAACTGTAATGAGGGTTTGAAGAGAAGAACAGCTTCACAAAGATTTGTGAGGAGAGAAAAAACAGCACAAAAAGGGAGACAAATTATTATTAACATCATTACATTTGGTGAAACAGGCAGAAACTTGCATCATCCCAACTGTGAAGTACAAGGGTGGCATAATCATGTCGTGTGAGTGACTTGAAACCTTTTATGTCTGCCAAATACAAGCAAGTAAAAAATAGTTTTGACTATGTAAAACAAAAACATAAAAGAAATAAAATAAATGACTAAAAATTTGACTGTTGTATTTGTTGTTAAACATGTAGAAAAAAAATTTGAAGGATGGACAGAGGGACAATGAGTATGATGGGTCTTTTAGCAAAGCTCTGCTAACCTTAGTGTCGAAATAAATTGGTTTTCATCTAGAGGTCAGTAAAAGCCTACAAGACACAGTGCTCTTTCACCAATTTGAGAAGAATTAGCCATCACTAAAATACTTTTATATTTTTTTATGCTGAAAAAGGCCACAAAGAGGACACATAATTCTAGAAAAAGCAAAGCTTCCTGACACATCCCCTGGCTTGTCTAGTGGTAAAAAATAGCAAAAGAGACATAAACATAAATCTAGAAATTGAATGAGGAGTCCAGATGGCATTTAAGATGTTTATTATTGTAAACTTTGTGCTATACAGACTGGTATATAGCTTCAGGGAGAGCTCAGGACTAACCTACCTAACAACCACATAAACAGGAGAAAACTGAGATTAAAGAAAAGGCAGCTGTCCCTTACAAACACAGTCTGTCCAAAGCTTACATTAGTAAACAGAAGGCATTTAAGCCTGCACAAACAAAGAGGGTTTATGGCAGTCAAATGGCCAAGAGGCCCAGTAGAGCAACTTCACAGGCCTTAAAGCACTACTGATGATGATTGGCTGGAGAGCCAGGAAACAGCACCTAATCCAGGAGGCGGAGCCTATTACAAAACACAAGAATTTCTTCATACAAAAACATCCACTTTGGGGGATGTGACACTTACTGATAAAAGAAAGAAGAAATACTCAAATACTGGGAGCTGTTTGGTGGAAGAATAAGAGCAGCAACACAAACTGCTAACAGTTTTCATCAGCCAGTAGTCAGTATTAAATCTAGCACACACAAAATCTGTTAGGAGTTGTCGTTAAACTGATTCTGAAACAGACTTTTAAAAAAGACTTAGGATAAGAGTTGGGCTACCTATAGTAAACCATGTGATCTTTACATAACAGTTGGACAGTTATTAATGACGACATTATCTTGATTTCCTTAAATGCAACGGATCAACGTACTCAGCTCTAAAAATCCAACAACCTAGTGAATAGGAAGGGATGCAAAGCCGAGACAAAAGCAATTCCAAATTCCCACCATTTCCTCCACCCACTGTATTAAAAAGAGCAAATGACCAACGTTTTCCAATGTGACATTTTTACACAATTTGAGACCTAACATGTTCATTGGGCGGAAAAAACATCCAGCTGCTTAGAAAGTGCAGCACTCTGACAGAAAACTAGCTAGTTCACATGGTTCCTCTAACCACCTGGGTTGGTATAAAACAACAGTCACCCATCACAAGTAAAGATCTATAAAATCTATTTTGGCTGAAAAGCCAAGATAGAACTAAGTATTTTATTTTTCAGTGGAAGAGCAATATACTATACTATAACAATCCGAAGCCCAGCGTCACTCAGTGCAGTTGGCGATAGTCCATGTTTAGCACTATGTACAAGGCCGTTTACTACTGTCCAGTAAACATTGTTTTACGTGCAGTAGAAGTATTTTAATCACCACTTTCAGTAAATACGGTACTCATGTATTCATCTTACAAACACCACACACATCACTTAGAAGACAGTGGTGGCCATGCCCTCAACACTAGCGCATTAGAATCAAAAACAGCAGAAGCAGTTTGCTGCCAAAATATTGGCCTCATCTGTCCATAGGCCCAACACCCATCTCTAAATTAGTTCAAATCATTTTGAGAAACTGGTTAGGAAAAACACAGTTTCCTCTAAGCTCTGAATGACGTCCATCTCCAGACTTTCGACACAACTTTTGAGTCCCCATAGTCCTCAACATGGCGGTATTTGTATTTCCTGTGGGTTCGTACTTAAAGAGTCTGGAGCAAACAGCGCCCTCTGGTGTATAGCCACATGAATTACCTTCAAGTCACAGATCGTTTTGCTCCACTGTAGGCGGTACATTTGGGGCAATAGAAAGTGTGACTTGAAAAGCAGCATTTGCGACTCACAGCGGCAGATTTGTGCAGTGGAATTCACTGACCTGTGTTTATGTTAAGGAAAAAAAATATGATAACATTTGTTTGTGGGAAGATGTTAAATACTGGTATGTGAATTTGTTTTGCACCATTTGTTTTGGATCGATTGGAGCAAAACTGTGAATGTAGGAGGTTTTTGATGTGTTACCAACATAATACAGTTATTGTAGTTGTACTTCAGAACCTGAGGAGGTGTAACTGTTGTTTTATAATTGTGAAAGAAAGAAAATATTCTACAATTACAAAACATTTCTCTCTGTGACATTAAAGTCACAGTTACAATGCACAAATGATTTGGCCCCGATTTACCGCCATACAAACAGACAAACTTTTATACACTGCTAAAAAAAATAAAGGGAACACTCAAATAACACATCCTAGATCTGAATGAATGAAATATTCTCATTGAATACTTTGTTCTGAACAAAGATGAATGTGCTGACAACAAAATCACACAAAAATCATCAATGGACATCAAATTTATTAACCAATGGAGGCCTGGATTTGGAGTAACACACAAAATTTAAGTGGAAAAACACACTACAGGCTGATCCAACTTTGATGTAATGTCCTTAAAACAAGTCAAAATGAGACTCAGTATTGTGTGTGGGCTCCACGTGCCTGTATGATATCCCTACAACGCCTGGGCATGCTCCTGATGAGACGGCGGATGGTCTCCTGAGGGATCTCCTCCCAGACCTGGACTAAAGCATCCGCCAACTCCTGGACAGTCTGTGGTGCAACGTGACACAAAACGTGACACAAAATGTGACACAAAAATCATCAATGGAAATCAAATTTATTAACCAATGGAGGCCTGGATTTGGAGTAACACACAAAATTAAAGTGAAAAACACACTACAGGCTGATCCAACTTTGATGTAATGTCCTTAAAACAAGTCAAAATGAGGCTCAGTATTGTGTGTGGGCTCCACGTGCCTGTATGACGTCCCTACAACACCTGGGCATGCTCCTGATGAGACGGCGGATGGTCTCCTGAGGGATCTCCTCCCAGACCTGGACTAAAGCATCTGCCAACTCCTGGACAGTCTGTGATGCAACGTGACTTTGGTGGATGGAGCGAGACATGATGTCCCAGATGTGCTCAATCGGATTCAGGTCTGAGGAACGGGCGGACCAGTTCATAGCTTCAATGTCTTCATCTTGCAGGAACTGCTGACACACCCCAGCCACATGAGGTCTAGCATTGTCCTGCATTAGGAGGAACCCAGGGCCAACCGCTCCAGCATATGGTCTCACCAGGGGTCTGAGGATCTGGTATCTAATGGCAGTCAGGCTACCTCTGGCGAGCACATAGAGGGCCATGCGGCCCTCCAAAGAAATGCCACCCCACACCATTACTGACCCACTGCCAAACCGGTCATACTGAAGGATGTTGCAGGCAGCAGATCGCTCTCCGCGGTGTCTCCAGACCCTGTCACGTCTGTCACATGTGCTCAGTGTGAACCTGCTTTCATCTGTGAAGAGCACAGGGCGCCAATGGCAAATTTGCCAATCCTGGTGTTCTCTGGCAAATGCGAAGCATCCTGCACGGTGTTGGGCTGTGAGCACAACCCCCATTTATGGACGTCCGGCCCTCATGCCATCCTCATGGAGTCGGTTTCTAACCATTTGTGCAGACACATGCACATTTGTGGCCTGCTGGAGGTCATTTTGCAGGGCTCTGGAAGTGCTCCTCCTGTTCCTCCTTGCACAAATGCGGAGGTAGCGGTCCTGCTGCTGAGTTGTTGCCCTCCTACGGCCTCCTCCATGTCTCCTGGTGTACTGGCCTTTCCCCTGGTAGTGCCTCCAGGCTCTGGACACTATGCTGACAGACACAGCAAACCTTCTTGCCACAGCTCGCATTGATGTGCCATCCTGGATGAGCTGCACAACCTGAGCCACTTGTGTGGGTTGTAGACACTGAGGGGCACGGCCAAGTGTGGGAATAAGCAAAGGGGCTTAAGAAGACGTGTGGTCAGGAAGCTAGGGAAAGTGGCAGCTAGCTTATTTTGACATGTAGAGTGAGCAGAGTGACGCTGGTAATTTCACCACAGAAAGATCTTTCGAGGTGGAGGAGTTTTCACCCCCCTCAACATTGGAGGATGAGGGAGGCTTTATGGAGACCAGCGGGCAAGAGCCTTATCAGTTTGAGCCGCTGGCTCAAGGTGCTGAATCGGCGATGTCCTGAAGCTGGTGCTGCCGAGGCAGTGGAGGACAGAGTAAGTCGAGTTTCTGAGTGGTAAAGGGATGTTAGCATCATTGTTAATGTGGGCTAACGTTCAAAGCAGTAACAAACTTTCAGAAAATTTACATTTACATTAATGTATATGATCAAAGGTATAAGGCATAAAACGCTATGTGACGTAGGCATGTACCAAGCTGCACCGTTTGAACCAATAGGAAAATTCAACTGCAGAAGCCTCTCTTCAACCCAAAGATGGCAGCACTAATGCCCCTTTTCCACTGGCTCCATTTGGCCCGACTCGGCTCCACTCGGCTCGCTTCGTGAGCATTTCCATTACTGTTATTTCAGTACCTACTTTTTTGGTACCTCCTTCTTTGCAGGGCTAAGCGAGGCCAAGTCGGTACTGTACGTGACACGAACAAACAGCTGTTCACTGATTGGCCGTGGGCACGGCCAGCCGTAAGAGTCGACCAGCGTAAAAAAAAACAACCGACATTTTCAAACATGCATTCAAGCGAGTGAGAGAAACATATGATGTAGTTCGCACAGTTATCCGGAAAAGTCACCCCTTGGAGCAACGACGAGGTGCAAGCTTTTCTGGCGATCATAGGACACTGCAATATTCAGCAGCAGCTGAATAAATATATAGGCAACAACTATTAGAAATAAAATGGGACCTAATTCAAATCTTTCCAAGTCTCTTAAAGGGAAAGTGAAATCTTTAATAATAATAATAAAACAGATGTCAAAATCCTACTGATCAAATCTGATTGTCAATGCAGTCAGCAGATTTAATCCCCAGGCAATAGACGTGTTACTTCTTGTTTTTGTAGCCTTGTTTCGGTCTTTTCTTCTTTACATTGGCAGGTTGGGTGTTTCATTCGCGGTTATGCAGCACGACACATGATGCTTCAAAGCCGTGCCTCCAGGAGGTATTCCCTTCAGCAGAGCAAAAGCGAGTCTATGGAAATGCAACACACAACGTGCAGAGCCATGCGGAGCCGTGTGGAGCCGTGCGGAGCTATTCCGGGCTGGCCAAATCGAGCCAGTGGAAATGGGGCATAAGATGGTGTTAGAACAAATACTGCAGAATTGAACAAGTTTACATGAAAATTTAAAACATTGCACAATAAAACAAAGATGTACCCTTAAGGCCCAATTTATACAGTTTATCTGCGCAATAAAAGTGATTTGGGGTTTAGTTCCACTTTAAGTAGATCAGTCAATCTTCTGAAAAGCGCTGTTCCTCATCATAAGAACTGGTTATTCTGTTTTTGCTGAATATGATGGTGATTATCATCAGGTGTATTTTAAATCACATGGTTTGCCATGTTATTAGCATGTAAAATAAATTGTGTTCCTGAGCATGACATCTTTTAGCTTTGGTGCAGAATGCCTTTTGAGATTTTTAATGTAGCTTTGGGAAATATTTGTTGTCTTGTAATAATAAAATCCCACTTTTCATTTGTCTAAATGAATAGCAGAAAAACCTAGTTTTTATGACTCCAGTGTCTTCAGTGTGTGCAGAAGGTTGAGGAGACCAACTTATTGGAAAAGTGACAAACTCAGTCTTGCTGCATTAATGCAGCAAGGCTGAGTTTCCAAAGCTGTCAGGTTGATTTTCCCAAACTGCTCTTGCAGTTTTCTCTGTGTGTGTGTGTGTGTGTGTGTGTGTGTGTGTGTTCCTGTCTTGACATCACAGTGAGAACCATTTTCCTGATTTCACCATCAAATTGAGGACCGTTGGTACCAAAGTGAGGACATTTTGCTGGTCCTCACGACCTATTTTGCTAACGGTTAGGTTTAGGACTAAGGTGTGAATTGAGTTTAGGTTAAGGTTAGGGTTAGGCATGCACTGGTAATGGTTAGGTTTAGGGTTATTGTCAGGGTTAGGGCATAGAAAGGGTTGAAAATGACTGAAAATCAATGGGAGTCAACACATGGTCCTCACTACATAGCAAAACAAGAGTGTGTGTGTTTGTGTGTGTGTGTGTGTGCCTACTGCAGGCATTTATACCCATTAAACAAGACCTTGGGTATTTAACACATTCTGAAGATCTGACTCACTTTAATCTTGTTTTATCTAATAAACATGCAGAACACTGACGCCAATCTCTTTAGATCCCTCAGTGCACAAGAGCTTACAGTCCCTTAAGAAATTTTATGTCATGATTTGTGGGTGTTTAAGTTTTGGATCTCTAATTTTTTGTATTTGGCTTATTTGAGGTCGTTTATTATTGCCATTAAGGTCCTTTCATTCCATTGCATTCCATTGCAGGTTCTTTCTTACGTTTTGCTCTTTGTGTATTTGGTTTGGACTCTTATAAATGTTTCCTTTGCTTAGCAGATCATATTGAGTTCTTCAGCTCCCTCTGTATTTATTCTGGGTTTATTAGTAATCGTCCCTCAGTTTCCCGTATTTGCTTCTTCCACAGCTGCACCACATTACCCTAATTAGCCACACCTGGTCACACACTCCAGTAGTTCCTCACGTCCCTGCTAGATTATCTATTCTTCATGTTCCGTTTGCTCCATGCCGATTTTCTGTCCTCCAGTTGCTTAACTGTTTCCAGTCATTCTTGAGCTCCCTTGCCCCTCTTCCTTGGTTTCTAAGTCTTTCATGTAATAACTTTTTCTATCACCAACATGTTTGTAGTGTTCTGTTTGCACTTAGCAGACAACCATCAAACCTGATGGTTTAACTTTTTTCAAATTATGTCACATGACTATATAGCATTGTGTGTTTCTGTCACCGGCAGCTTTTTGCATGGCATGTAGGCATAGAGTTCATTTTTGGTCCCATTTGACTCAATCAGCACTATTTACAGTTGTTCTGTCCCCTACATGGCTGGCAGAAAACTGCAAAAGGAACGTCTTGTGTTTTTTTGTTCAACAATGGCTCTCTTCTTCTCCCACTGTTCTATAAAGGGAAGATTCACAACTAATAGTTGTGACAACAGATTTTCACAGCTCAGCTTTGGATCTCTGCAGCTGAACCAGAGTTAACTTGAGCCTTTTGGCTGCTTATCTGATTAATGTTCTCCATTAGAAAGTTAATGTAGGTGGACAGCTATGTCTGTGTGGGATTGTGGTTGTGCCATACTCTTTACATTTTCACATGATGGTTTGAACACTACTCTGTGAGATATGCAATGGCTTGAAATATTGTTTTATCATCTAACCCTACTTTAAAACTTTTCAACATCTCTGATCTAGCTGCTATGTTCTTTTGACTCCCTGATGGCGATGTTTCCACAAAAAAAAAAACCTAAAGCTTTAACAGAGCAGCTGTTTTTATGTTTAGGTATGAACAGTAGACATTATTTACTAATTAGGTGAATTCTGAATCCAGTTGTTAGCACAGAATTTTATTGAGGTGTCAGATAGTAAAAGGGGGCTCAATACAAATGCATAATATGCTTCTCAGATTTATATTTAAAAAAACATATATTTTATTTTATGAAATTCTACCACACAAGATCCTACAAATAAAAAAAATGCTTGTGGTTGTTACATGAAAAGTGTGAAAGAATGTGAAAAATAGAATTATTATCTTTGCATGGCACTGTATATCTTGCCATTTAAAATCATGCACTCTCATTTTCTGAAGTGGTTTTGTTTCACATTTATGCTTTTGCTCTTATTTATGTTTTCATAATCTGTATCAGACTTAAGCCTGTATTCTACTGCAATATGTCCAGCCCCACAGAACTATATTATAGCCTTTTATGTTAGTCCAATTTGCTTCTCAGGAGGTAATTGCTACTAAACTGGTGCAACAAACTTTTGAAGCATGTGAGGCAGTACCTTTTTCATACATTGTCTCTGCATTTTAGTTTTGCTGAAATAGAAATTATACTGTGTTTTTCTTTTGTGGTTTTATTTACCTAAAAGTATAAATGTTAATTGATAAATTGATATAGACAAACAGCAGTGTTTTGTTTTTGTTTTTTGTTTGTTTTTTTTCTAAATGTAATCAAGTTATTTCTAATGTTTGGCCTCTTTGTCAATCATGCTTTTTTTACTTTCATACCGTATGACACACAAAGGCACACAGACATTCACATAGCCATATGTGAATGTCTCCAGAGATCAATTTGCTCTTGCAGTTGGCATACCGTGGGTGGTACAGAGCATGGGGCATTTACCCATTTACTCAAGTAATGAGGCTTCACACTATTTATAGGTATTTTCCTACTTTGCTTAAAAAAAACTAACTGCCCCTTCTTTAAATCAGCCTTTGTAGTAGAATATCCATGCAGTAGCAGACTGAGCTGGAATATAACATCTTTCTATTGTACATTACGCTTTTAGAAGAAGGCATCAAACAAAACTGTCAAGAGCAACACTACTGTGGTCTTGGTCCCAGTGCACTCAGAACTGTGTTAAAAAATGTACATTACTAAAATCTTTAATAAAGCTGACGCATTACAGGAAAGATTTCAGAAAGAAACAAAAATTTGTAAATTAGAAAAGGTAGACAAAAAAGATTGAGAGTTATACTAAGCTAATTGTCATTACTGGACTACAGAAAAGAACTGATTTGTTTGCTTCTCTAAAAGAAAAAGTCACGCAGTTAAACAGTTCTCTTTATATTGTACTGGTAGCTGACGGTAAACATTTTTTGTTCCCTATTGCAACTGACAACAGAAACTGAATCCACTCGGAGTCCTCCTCCCATGGAACCAATAATGGGTTCACATGAGTGAAGGTGGTGAAATAGAGGGTTGTAATGCACTGCTGTGACAGCAGAGACACACTGGCATTTAAACCAAGACAAGTGCCTCTCAACTACTAGGCTTCCCGGTTAAAAGAAAAAAGCATTTGACTGGATCTCCATAAAGAGGTGTAAAAGCAGGCATAATGAGGAAATTAGAAAATTATTTTCTTCCTGCCTAAACTGAAAAATTTTAAAAATAAAACAAGACATCCTGTTCTCAAAATGATAACACTGACTGCTTAATGACTGTACCTTGTGAAAAAACTCATGAAGTGCACATGTTGTTCACAGCTACAAATTTGTGATATGGCAAAAAGGCCTTCCAATATCAAAGATTTGAAGCTCACTACCAAAGATAAATGGTCAAAATACCAATGGAAACATGCAAAAAGCTCATCAGCAATTTGTAAAAGTATTTAGCTGATGTAATGCCAATAAAGATTTTTCAATGATTATTAAGAAGGATGTTGAATTGTTGAAGCCAATGAGCCTACATGATAAATGTAAAGCTAACAAAATTAGCATACATTAGCATTTGTTCCATGTTGAATATGCATATTTCAATTGTTATTCAGTATGTATTAGAAATATACTCTTTTTATTTTTGTATATGCGTACGGTGATTGATAAACAAGGTTACAAACAGGCTTCAATCAAAAAGTTAAAAAAGCAAATGTTCTGTGCCCTATATTCAGAAATTATCCATGCAAATATCATCTTTGTGTAACAGCAGACATTGAATTAATAAAAACAGAAATGCCGTAATTGCAAGGAATGTGGTTCTTAAAAGGCACCTGCTGCAGGATCTGCTTGGAAAAAGTCTTTGTTTGTAATTGCTGCCTTTGAGTGGCAGAAACTCAATAAATGTTGGGTGGGGCTAAACCATTAGGAACTTTAAAACCAAACAAAAGTTTACATTGTATTCTAAAATGAACAGGAAGCCAGTGGAGGAAGGATACAATAGGGGTAATGTGCTTGTGTCTGGAGATGTCAATTAAAATATATGCAACTGCGTTTTGGACCTATTAAAGACTGTTGACCCGGGAATAAGGAAATAGTCATTTTGAGCAGTGTGCAAGGCCTGTCCAAAAACAGATTTATATAAGGGAAGTTCTTGACATGTGGAAAACACTAATGGGGTTGTTGTTGTAAAACGAGCATGTAAGCTGTTCAGAAACAGTCCAGCTGTGAAAATGATTATTACATTCTGCAGTTTGCCAGGTCGCCCTGACATAGTCCAGAGTGCCAGAAGCATTTACGTAAGTCACAAGATGAGAGCAGATTGGTTGGAATTGTCATATAAACTACAATTATATTACTTTCCATAATAGACACCCAAATTTGTATTAGGGGTTGGGATTCTTTGGATTTTGGGCGGCCCAAGATCACAATCATACGTTCCCACCCTCATGCGTACACATACAAACACTGACACACATACACCTAGCCCAAAGATACCTTTGTTGATTTTAAAATCCTTTTCAAAAAATGTCCCCAGATTTGTTACAGTGTCACAAAATGTTTAATTTCGAGCGTTGACATCAATGGTGGCATTTTTACCAAACAAAATGTATTCGGTCTTTTATTCATTTAAAAACAGTAAACTTTGGTTTAACCATTGTTTTACTACAGAGATACCATTAGGGAGTGAGTGTTGAAAGTGACTGTCACCTAGTTTTAAAGAAACTGAACAACATCTGCATGACAGTGGAAAGGCAGGTGAAGCCGAGTAATAATTGCTCGGAGTGGCAACAGATATAGGGAAAGAAAAGAAGGGGCCAAGAGTCTAACCCTGTGGCAACCCAGGAGCACTGAAGGAAGATACATTATTATTATTCATAGCTGTGAAAGACCCGTCTGTCAGACAGGATGTAAACCATTTAGGCGCTGAGCCAGGGATACCAAACCTTGTGGCTTAAGATAGACAGCTGGCCAGAATGATCGACAGTATTAAAGGCTGTTGTGAGGTCCGGCAGCACCAAAACAACAGGCCCCCTACCATCAACGGACATTGCAATGACATATGTACTTTTAGTAATCCAGAATCTGTGCTAAGTCACAGTCTTAAGCCAGATGGAAATGTTTCTAAAAGATAATCATCCTCTAAAAATTGCTGTAGTTGGGTGAAAGCAGTTATTTTCCAAAACCTTGAAAAGGAAGGACAAATAAGAAATAGGCCTAAAATTAGCTAAAACCAAAGGGCTCCAAGGGAGGTTTTTAAGAAGGACCTTACAATAGTTTGCTTGAAGGCAGTTGGCACAAGTCCTGAAATAAGACAGGAGTTATTAAAAGATAGAAAAGTAGAGCCAATGATATTAAAAACCTATTTCAACAAGAAGGTCAAAGGAGCAATTAGTGTTCTTATGTGTTGCAAAATTTAGTTTAAATAAGAAAAAGACACTGGCTTAAACTGCTCAAATACATCAAAACCAGCAGAGACAGCAGAGAGAACATTACCAGATTTACCGGTAGCATGTCTAACAGATGCCACTTTTTCAATGAAAAAGGAGAAAGATTTCTCACAAATAGTGACTGAGACATGAAGCAAAACAGATGTGGGTGGATTAAAATAGAGCTAATTGTATTAAATAACACCCTAGGCAATGGCTGGTGTTAGACACGATGTTAGACAAAAATGTGGTTTTTGCTTCTTCAAAAGTTCTCTGGTACTGAGCAAGACTGTTTCTCAAAGAGACCAGAGATACATACAGTCTGTCTTTTTCTACTGTTTTTCAGCCTTTCTGCTTTGTCGCAGGGGATACCCTCCCAGAGCCCCCAACATGTTGGGCAGGCACCAGCTCGCTGTGGCAGTCGGAACCTAGAGGGACCGACTGCTGAGTCGGTCCCTCTAGGTTCCGACTGCGTTCACATGTGATATAATTGTGTGACCAGGGTCAACTTTGGTTTGGACTAAATATCATGGGAGAAACAAAGTCCAAAATCTCACAAGTGTTGTAAAGAGCAAATAAAGTCATTTGGGCATACTAGGGTATCCAGACTGGTTGAAGTAGAGTACTGCAAACCCATAAAGGCAGCAGTAAACTGTTCAGTAGTACGAGAGGTGAGGATGCAACAGTGGCAACTCGCTGCCAATGGTCTACTGGCTGCAGAGGGAGCTGTAATTTTAATATTGATGGGAAAATGATCTGCAATAGTTGTCTTAGAGATTTCATAGTGTGAAACGTACAGTCCATGCCACACAACAAAGACCAGAGTATGTCCAAGGTGATTGGTTGGTCCACGTACAGATTGGGTCATATTAAAAGATGCCACAAAGCTAAAAATCCTAGAGGCAAGTAGGAGGAAAGAGATGAATGTTAAGATTCCCACAAATAAAAACATCATCATATCCAAAAATTAAATTTATAAAAAAATATTTTATTAAATCTATGTTATACTTAGATGGGTGGTAAACAACAACATGCAAAACACCTGCAATTCGAAAGAAGAATAAATCACTGTAGACAAAAGTCTACATTTAAAATTGTCTCTGTAGACAATTGCAATCCCTCCATCACATCCAAAGCATGGGAAGCTGATGAATGAGCAGCCATGGGGAAGGGGCTCTGAGAACACGCTGTTGTCAACTAGTTTATTTCATCTTCCATGCCTGCGGCGAGGAAATGTGTTGCCACTGTCCATGTCAGTGGCACAAAGCCACCCTATATTCATAGGGTCCCTCTAGGTTCCGACTGCTGCAGCGAGCTGGTGCCTGCCCAACATGTTGGGGGCTCTGGGAGGGTATCCCCTGCTTGGCGCTGGGTGGTCTAGCTGCCGGGGGTTAGTGAAGGCCTTGGGCCACCGGGGGGACCGGTTCCTGGGTTTAACCTGCATGGCTGGGGGTGACAGTGTGACTGGATCATGGAGGCACAGTGCACTGCGTCTCATTCTGTGCCTCTTTGACCTGGGGGCTTCTGCTCCTGTCTTTTGCTGGTAACCTACTTCTGTGCTGGGCGTATGGCTGACTTGTGGTGATGCTTTATGTCTGGCTGACTGGGACTGCTGCTGCCTTTCGGGGCCAGGTCTACCTGCCAAGGTGACAAACACGCTCTCACACACACCCACTCAAAACAAACACCTATTTCTAAACAAAACCCCACACATTAACACACAATTACTCAAATGGTTGAAGGTCATACAAACACACTTTACTTACTATAACGTCAATGTCGCCTGCCTACTCTAATGCTGTGTTAAAGCCAGAATTAATAAGGCATCTGTGTTACGATCCTGAGGTGTTAGGATATGGTTTTTATTTGTGTTAATGGTATTCAGCATTTTCTTTATGTTCTATAGGTCTTGCCATATTCTGTTATTTTTGCCATTTGGATTTTGCCACAGATCATTTCATTGTGCTCAATATTGTCATGTGTATTTCATTTAGGGTATGAAAAACTTAATCGCAAAAAACTGATTTATGAAATAGTCATCAACTAATTTCGTTACCTGGAGTATACAGACTCTTCAACATGCCATTTGCTAAAAGATCAACCCATTCAGAGCATCAATTAGGCCAAAACTGTACAACCAATACATACATTTTGCATTTAAGATGAAAAACGTTTTTTGTCTGTAAATATGCTTTATCCAAAACTCCTCAAATGTATAATTTTAGCTTCGCCTAGTTCAAATTCTGTAAAAAAAAAAGAAATCTCCCATTAGGCATCATTTGCTGTCTGATTATTATTCGATTAATTGAAAAAATTGCCAGCAGATTAATCAATTAGCAAAATAATTCTTAGTTGTGGCCCTACTTTGTTTAGTTCATTCTTTTGTGTTTTTTTTTTTGCAATCCTTTTACATTTAGATTGTTTCCTGTTAGATCCCTGTTTGGCATTTTCCCTAGGGTTTCTTGTTCAGCTCTCCCTTTCTTTGGTCTGCTCTTTTCTTCCGTCTCAGCTGCTCCACATATCCTCTGATTGCTCTGCCTTCTGTTTGCCTCAGCTGCAATTCATTACCTCTGATTAGCTATTCTGGTTTGCCTGTGATTTGTCTATCCCTAACCTTATGACATACAGGGGTTGGACAAAGAAACTGAAACACCTGGTTTTAGACCACAATAATTTATTAGTATGGTGTAGGGCCTCCTTTTGCGGCCAATACAGCGTCAATTCGTCTTGGGAATGACATATACAAGTCCTGCACAGTGGTCAGAGGGATTTTAACCCATTCTTCTTGCAGGATAGTGGCCAGGTCACTACGTGATACTGGTGGAGGAAAACGTTTCCTGACTCACTCCTCCAAAACACCCCAAAGTGGCTCAATAATATTTAGATCTGGTGACTGTGCAGGCCATGGGAGATGTTCAACTTCACTTTCATGTTCATCCAACCAATCTTTCACCAGTTTTGCTGTGTGTATTGGTGCATTGTCATCCTGATACACAGTACCGCCTTCAGGATACAATGTTTGAACCATTGGATGCACATGGTCCTCAAGAATGGTTCGGTAGTCCTTGGCAGTGACGCGCCCATCTAGCACAAGTATTGGGCCAAGGGAATGCCATGATATGGCAGCCCAAACCATCACTAATCCAGCCCCATGCTACACTCTGGGCATGCAACAGTCTGGGTGGTACGCTTCTTTGGGGCTTCTCCACACCGTAAGTCTCCCGGATGTGGGGAAAACAGTAAAGGTGGACTCATCAGAGTACAATACATGTTTCACATTGTCCACAGCCCAAGATTTGCGCTCCTTGCACCATTGAACCCGACGTTTGGCATTGGCATGAGTGACCAAAGGTTTGGCTATAGCAGCCCGGCCGTGTATATTGACCCTGTGGAGCTCCCGACGGGCAGTTCTGGTGGAAACAGGAGAGTTGAGGTGCACATTTAATTCTGCCGTGATTTGGGCAGCCGTGGTTTTATGTCTTTTGGATACAATCCGGGTTAGCACCCGAACATCCCTTTCAGACGGCTTCCTCTTGGATGTGGTTCGTCCTTCTTGGTGGTATGCTGACATTACCCTGGATACCGTGGCTCTTGATACATCACAAAGACTTGCTGTCTTGGTCACAGAGGCGCCAGCAAGACGTGCACCAACAATTTGTCCTCTTTTGAACTCTGGTATGTCACCCATAATGTTGTGTGCATTTCAATATTTTGAGCAAAACTGTGCTCTTACCCTGCTAATTGAACCTTCACACTCTGCTCTTACTGGTGCAATGTGCAATCAATGAAGACTGGCTACCAGGCTGGTCCAATTTAGCCATGAAACCTCCCACACTAAAATGACAGGTGTTTCAGTTTCATTGTCCAACCCTTGTATACTTACCGGTTCTGCTTGTACTTGACTGGTTCTTCCATTTTTCCGCTGTTCAGTCAGTTTCTCTGCTCCATGCTCGACTTCTCCATGTCTCTAGTTGCTGCTGCTAGTTCTGCCTGATTTCTGTAAGTTCTTTTTATTTGTGTTGTTTGTATTAGAGGTTCTCACTTTTAGTTTGTTTTGTATTTGAGTCACCTCCTAAACATGACAATCTGTTCCATATGTTATGCCTGAAACTCCACGACAGGACGCATAAAAAAGCAATATTCAGAATGATGATGTAGATCAAAAAGGCAGTATTCACATGGAATCCTGCATGATGGCTGGTATAAGGATGAAGCAAGGTGCGCTCGACGCAAGGAGTCTGCCTCTCCTGCGACATTAACTGCTGTGGGTAACCACTCCAAGAGGATGCCGTAGAAACAAAGAAATGCCAGGTAAGGCGGTGGAGGCATCTTTGAATGGCTATTTAAATTGAGGATTGGTAACTTTTCCACTATAAAACCAATATTTAAAAAGGTCTGGTTATCATACACAATTAACAATGACACATTCCAGATAAAAATCCAGGAAAACAGCACAAAAAGCAACAATTTAAACAGAGACAAACAGCAAGCCACACAAAACAGTGTTATCTTGTTGCCATCCACTCAGCAATTGTATGGAGTAGTCTGAAAAAGTCTACAAATTATGAGCAGAAAACAGCAGTTGGAACAATCCCATTTTTAAGATTGAAAGACAATTTTTTGCTTATTTACTGTTAATGTATGCAGTCAAAGTTAAACTTAAGTGCCCAAAAAGGGGCCCCGTTCCCTCTATTGCACCTTTCCCCTTGCTCGATTTGGCCCTACTCAGCTCGCTTTGCGAGCGTTTCCATTGCTGTTTTTTCCGTACCAGTACCTACTTTTTTGGTCCCTGCTCCTGAGCAGGTCCGACCAGGACTGAGTTGGGACTACATGTGACGTGAACAGACTGATGTTCACTGATTGGCCATGGGACCAGAAATAACAAGGTTTTAGCTGAGGTAGTGCAGGGAAAAGTTAATAAAGCTCAAGAGTGACTACAATATTATTAAGGGCCACAAAGGCCTGAGTAGGTCATACCAAAATATAATTTTACTATTTACAAATCATAAAATCATGCCTGATGGCTGAAAGAAAAGAAAAAGGACATATCAGCTTTCTGAATTACATGCAGGTGGCCAGCTGTATTTAGTTATATCCTAAACCAGCTGATCACACATAAATTCAGCTGTTCAGATACACAAAGATTTCCCCCAAAACACACGAAACAATACCACCATGAAACAGCATGTTTGGTTCACAAATTTATTGATGGTCCTTAAGCAAACCACCGTCCGCAGGAGGAGGGAGCAGGTAGAGAGCAGGTGCCTGTAATCAAACTGCCTTAATTGGATCAAACAGGAGGAAGACCCACTGAATCCGCAGAGCATAAATATCCAAATATCCAACCTAAGGCTAACCTTACCGCGGTCAAAAGTCTGCGGTTTTGCGCTTTAAAGTCCTTTTCTTCGTTATTGCCATAGAATTAATTTATTTTTAATTTTTCACGTAGATTACTTTAATGTGACAGTGTCACAGAACGTTATTAGCAGCACAGCGCACTGCACTGATGACTGGAGGCGGAGCTTCAGCCGCAGTAGCTCCAGCCGTCAGTGGGTCAGTGGAAACACAATAGGTACAGTACCGAGTGGAGTGAAGCCGCGCCGCCTAAAACGAGCCAGTGAAATGGGGGATTAGAGGAGTGCTACCAAGCTCAGGGGGACTGGAGGCTATAGTGCCAAAAACAAAAAAGAATGTCAGTGTTTTGGGCACATATAGAAAATAACACTATAAAAAATTATCAGAATTTAGATAAAACTTTAATTTCTAAATTGTTGCTTTTACACATATAATTGATGACTTGCTGAAGTTCAGATCAAGTATCAGAGTTGGAAGAGTTGGATGCTGATTGGAAAAAAAAACAGGATTTAAGTTGAACATGGTGTGGTTGCTGGTGGCAGAAAGCCTTATCTGAGTATTTTAGAAACTGCTAATCTAATTTTCATACACAATCATCTCTTGGGCTATATAGAGATTGGTCCAAAAATAATATAAAAAATATACAGTGAGGGGCAGTAGTTTGGACAGAAAATATCTAATTCATGTCAGAGGTTGGAGGGCATTGTGCAGACTAGTTTGAGATGAAAAAGCAAAAGCAACAGTAGCTCAAATAACCACTTATTACACACTAAATATGGAGAATACAATCTGAAAACACTCAAACCGAGGCAGATGTGATACAGTAGAAGAAGACCACTGCTGACCGCAGGTGCCATTCCTGTTTTTTGCTAAGAGCAAAAACGTAAGGCTCAAGCTCATTCAGACTCACCGCAATTGACATTAACAGATTGGAAAATGTTACTTGGTCTAATAGGTCTTTTTTTCAGCTATGACTTTGAAATGGAATGCATAGTAAAGAAGTTGAAAGCATGGATCCATCCTGTCTTTGGGTTCACACAAGTGGTGGTAGTGTAAAAGTTGTGGGATATTTTCTTGGCAAACTTTGGGCCCTTATTACCAATTGAGCATAATTTAAATGCCACAGTCTACCCAAATGTTACTGAACATATCCATTTCATACAGAATACCCATTTTCTGGGTACTCTGTATCTAACAGCCCTGTGGGTTCAGTACACACATGTACCAAACATATAAAACATTGTTAAATACCTAAACACATGCAGAATGTTTATTTGTGCAACTAGGTGTGCAATGTAACATTTTGTAGCATAATTTTAAAAAGTGGCATCAAATCAAAACAGAGAGGACCCCTAGCTATCACTAAACTCTGCTATTTAAGAACATTAAGGTTTGTCATGCAGCTCGGTGGAGAAAGAAAGTTGGACCGAACCTAAATTGTATGCCAGCATACGTATTTTTCAGCAGCGATAGCTCCCTCTGCACTTAGCTGAATTACTCACCTGGAACAAGGTCAAATTGAATGTTAACATCACTGGTACTGGAGAAAAATCAGCTGCCTGCAGCATTCAACCACTCTGAAATGCTGCACAACACATGAGATGTGACAAAACACCCTCTCACCAGAGGGCCTAGTCCATCCATCTATCCATCCATAGTGGCTATACCCACTTATCTTTTATTAATAAAACAAATCAAACCAAGTCTGTAGTGAGTTCTACAGTGACTACTCTTCATTTGTTTCTTTTGATTGACGTGAACCAAGATCATACCAACTTTAAAACCAACGTTCGTATCACAGCTAATAAATATGCATATACACAGGCAGCAGCAACAATTTAGTAAATGTTGTTTTTTCAGAATAAAAAGTCCAAAGGGGGTTGTAATGGAGCTGTTTATGCATGCATCATTATGTTCAAATTTGCACCGAGGTTTGCTAGGAAATTAACTTCTATTTTACTGATGTTTATCAAAAGAATGCTACTTGAAGGAAGTGTCTCATTGAAGACATAGACAGCCTCAGCTCTTATGAACTCCTCTTTTTTTAGTCTGGGTGACAAAAAACAGTACTTGAAGGATAATGACAAAAGTTTTTGATTGTCAAAGTAGAAGGTGATGTCTATCCTGAATTCAGATTATTCTGTCATTCAGTGCAACATGCAAAAAACAGAACTGAATCCCTGGACAGAGGTACGGCTGGAACAGATTATTAGATTTCTGAGATGACGCGGAGCAACATCTGGATCCAGGATTTTTAAAATATTCTTTCTAGTTGCCAGACCATCTTGCAACAAGTTGAAGTTCCCACATGGTTCTTCACCCTGTGAGCAGCTGACATGCAGTGGCCTTGGCTGAGGTCCGTGCCCCCTGAGTGCTTTTCCACCTGGGTGTGTGTAAATGAAGTGAGTGAACCGATAAAAGGCTTAGTAGCATAGTAACAAAATCTTTTATAAGCATGGTAACCGTAGCATATGTAAATTTCTGAAAGTTCTTAGAAATAAAGTTGGCATTTTAAGAGGCTAAAGAGACAGGTGTGTTAAGCAGCAGGGTGCAGGCTAGTTAAACAAGCCAATAGTCCAGCTAAATAGCCAGTTGATATCAGCTTGTTAGGCTCCCTCTCTTCCTGTACAAGCAGCAGAACAGCATGAAGGGATAGCTTGTTTACCTAAAATCTTCTACAAAATTCAGCTGATCATCACACATTTTTGCTTTAGTCTTCCACCACCAATGTTTGTGTTGCTGTCATACAGTTAAACAGTTTTCCTTTTCGTTATAGGAAGGTTCTGAAAGTTGTGAGAGGAAAACTTACCCAGTCATCATGTCTTTCACCCTGCCCCCAGATTAGGTACATACTATTCATTCAGCTGCACAGTGGCACATGGAGTTTGCTCTTTCCGTGCATGCGTGGGTTCTCTCCAGGTACTCCAGCTTCCTCCCACAGTCCAAAAACATAACTGTTAGGTTAATTGTTCTCTCTAAAATTGCCCTTAGGTGTGAATGGGTGTGTGTATGGTTGTTTGTCCTTTGTGTCTGTGTGTTGCCCTGCGATGGACTGGCGACCTGTCCAGGTTGTACCCTGTCTCTCGCCCGTAGACTGCTGGAGATGCTGGCACCAACTCCCCCGTGACCCAGTATGGAAGAAGCAGGTATAGAAAATGAATGGATGGACTATTCATTGATATAGAGATTGGACAGCTAATGACAGCCATTCAGTTTGTGACGTGCACCAACAGGCGTCATTTTGATGTGTTGATAGAGGTACAAACAATGCCCCATTCCACACATTTAGGCCTGAACTATTGCATAAGTGAGTGAATATGTGTGTGTGCAAATATAAAACAATTTTCTTCATATTCTCTCATTCTATATAACAGATAAGAACTTTAGATTGTCCAACTAGACATCAATTAAATGAATTGTTTCTGATTTTCTTCTTTGCTTATCTGAAAGTTGCAAAAATGCAAAGCTGAAAAACTTAGCCTGCATAAATGTATTTGACTAAGCAAAGCTCAGTTGAGACCTGTGGGACCTCTTTTTTTCTCCTAGAAATACATTCTAGAGTGTTGGTATGTGTTTCTTTCTACAGAAATCTATGCTAAAAGATTTTTTATTTTAAAAAAAAAACAGTTTATATAGGGCAACAAAAGTTGATTATTATTTGCAGTTTTTGTTGTATTTTTGCCCAGTGATACCTGTGAAACCTGTGTGCACCCTGTCCATTACCCCGTGACAGCTGCAATAGCCTCTAGCAATTTTGAATTTGAACAGAATAACACTGGATAATAAATGTTTATTATATCCGGAAGCAGAGTCAAGATGTTATATTTTTCACGCTACTACTTTTAAATATCTTCTTTATTTGAGAGCTAAATGGTAAAATACAGCATCTATGATTTGTTAACCCTGCTTCCTTAAAAAAAAAAAGGGTTATGAGCTGGATGTGCATTGAGACAGCTGGGTTTATGCACCATACCACTACCAGGCACTAAACCATTTGAACAAGATCTTAGCCTCCCTGTTTGACCCCTGCAGACTTCAGCTCAGCCATAAGTATCATCAACCCAGACATCCTCCACCAGACATTTATCCAGCTCACTGTGCTGGTCTTCACCTGTCAGTGGATGACCAGCTTCCTGACTGACCAACAACCACAAGTGAACCCAGGGAGTATCTTCTCCCGCACATGAACAATCAGCACTGGTACCCCACAGGGGTGTTTTTTCTCCCCACTCCTCTTCTCCCTGTACACAAATGACTGCACCTCAGCAGGCCCGTCTGGGCTTATTGTGTACATGTCTACTGTAGCAAGCTAGCATTAGATAGCGTTAGCTTACCCTTACCCCGTCCTGTAGCTCGTACCGCTCCATGGGTTCCCTCTCCTGTACTTATCCAGAGTGCTTCGTCTTGCCGCCCACAGCTTTCTCTGACTTTCACTCAGAGTCTGACAAAAACTATAGATCCTCCACTATTGTTGTGTTTGTGTCACTACACATCATACCACATTACATTTTTGAACTGTGGGGCTGCCTTGTTCCTGCCCACATTGATATGGTACTCAACTGTAATGGAATACGAACCAAATAGTGTAGAGTAGAACTGACCCAAGACAAACTGTACTAAGTACTATTGGAAAAGAGGCATTAGATACTGTTGGGAATCCTTCAAAACAATCACGACTTCCTGTTAGGTATAAAACATGGCGCCAGGAGGTTCATTTGTGTGGACAGAAAAAAAAGTTGAACTTCTTTTAAACCGTTCTAGAATATAAAGCTGATAAAACACAAGATAGTGTCGATTGGGAATTGTTCATCATTCATTTTTACTCCACTGTACGGCCAAGTCTATAAACAATGGTCTCACATTTGACGTCAGCGCCGCAATAGTTGTCGCAGACAGTGATGCACCGAACCGTAAGTCAGTTTGATCATGTAGACACGCAGGCTCAAAAACTGAGTTTTTATAAATATCCACTTTGGGCGGAGTTTTTAGAATTATTTGTTTTTAGTGATGTAAAATGGAGTTTCTGCGTGGATGAAAGTCCAAAACACATAAAAAGTTATTAGTTTTCCTAGAAATCCGCCCACGTATGGACAAGGTTCAGTCTGTTTTGTGCACACCCATCACTTGGTGGTTTGACCAAAACACCAAGTAGGACAGATCCAGAGTGTATCAGGTCTGTAGAGAGGACCATCAGCCCTGACATCCCCTCCTTCCAGGACTTTTTAAGGTCTAAGGTCTCTGTAGCAACACATCCTGGACACTAACTGTGACACAAACAGCCTTTTACCTTCGTGTCAAAGCTACAGAGGAACAGAAACAGCTTCGTACCCAACTTTCACTCTGATCAAACACAGTCAGTGTTCAGATTGATACTGTGTATAATTGCACTGATTCAACCATTTATCATTCTCTTCTATAAAAATACTGTATATATACATATTTACATTTAAAAAATCCTTTTATTTGCCACAAAATGGAAATACTTATATTTAAAAAGTCTGAACACGACATTCTTTGCGTGCACAAATTTGGCCAACAAAGCTAATTCTGATTCGTGATCTTGTTAATAGCTGCTGCTGATTGTTTAACAAATAGTTACAATGAGTCTGAATTTTCAGCAGCAGAATTAGGAACAGCAAGCAACAATCATGTAATGTGCTGTATGTGCTGATTGTACTTCACATCAATATACAGATTCAAAACATGGGTTCAAGAAGTGCTTAAATGACCTGTTACAACTGCAGCCATTACACATTTCTGAACTTTCTAATTTATTTTTAAAATTAAGCGGTGGATGCTTTCGATCCAGCCCCTCTTTTGTAAATAGGCTGTTCAAAAAACAACAGAGCCAAATTTATCTTCCAGGCTGTGTCATTTCCTGTTGTGGTCGTTGCTTAGACGGAAACACAAAAACTGATCACAGGATGGAGTTGGAACCAGTTACAGGGGTTGGACAATGAAACTGAAACACCTGGTTTTAGACCACAATAATTTATTAGTATGGTGTAGGGCCTGCTTTTGCGGCCAATACATCATCAATTTGTCTTGGGAATGACATATACAAGTTCTGCACAGTGGTCAGAGTGATTTTAAGCCATTCTTCTTGCAGGATAGTGGCCAGGTCACTATTTGATACTGGTGGAGGAAAACGTTTCCTGACTCGCTCCTCCAAAACACCCCAAAGTGGCTCAATAATATTTAGATCTGGTGACTGTGCAGGCCATGGGAGATGTTCAACTTCACTTTCATGTTTATCAAGTCAACCTTTCACCAGTCTTGCTGTGTGTATTGGTGCATTGTCATCCTGATACACGGCACCGCCTTCAGGATACAATGTTTGAATCATTGGATGCACATGGTCCTCAAGAATGGTTCGGTAGTCCTTGGCAGTGACGCGCCCATCTAGCACAAGTATTGGGCCAAGGGAATGCCATGATATGGCAGCCCAAACCATCACTGATCCACCACCATGCTTCACTCTGGGCATGCAACAGTCTGGGTGGTACGCTTCTTTGGGGCTTCTCCACACCGTAAGTCTCCCGGATGTGGGGAAAACAGTAAAGGTGGACTCATCAGAGAACAATACATGTTTCACATTCTCCACAGCCCAAGATTTGTGCTCCTTGCACCATTGAAACCGACGTTTGGCATTGGCATGAGTGACCAAAGGTTCGGCTATAGCAGCCCGGCTGTGTATATTGACCCTGTGGAGCTCCCGACGGACAGTTCTGGTGGAAACAGGAGAGTTGAGGTGCACATTTAATTCTGCCGTGATTTGGGCAGCCATGGTTTTATGTTTTTTGGATACAATCCGGCTTAGCATCCGAACATCCCTTTCAGACAGCTTCCTCTTGTGTCCACAGTTAGTCCTGTTGGATGTGGTTCGTCCTTCTTGGTGGTATGCTGACATTACCCTTGATACCGTGGCTCTTGATACATCACAAAGACTTGCTGTCTTGGTCACAGATGTGCCAGCAAGACGTGCACTAACAATTTGTCCTCTTTTGAACTCTGGTATGTCACCCATAATGTTGTGTGCATTTCAATATTTTGAGCAAAACTGTGCTCTTACCCTGCTAATTGAACCTTCACACTCTGCTCTTACTGGTGCAATTTGCAATCAATGAAGACTGGCTACCAGGCTGGTCCAATTTAGCCATGAAACCTCCCACACTAAAATGACAGGTGTTTCAGTTTCATTGTCCAACCCCTGTACATGCCTGGCTTCAGCCTCTGCACAAAAGCTGCTTCCTCCTCCACTTGCCTAGGTGGTCACACCTAATAACAAGAAATATGCAGTTTTTTGTTTGATATGGCATTTTAGTACCTCAACTGTCGGTTTCTGCAGCTTTTGAAATAAAACATAAACTAACTATCAAGGCAGAGCAACGAAAAACAAAGCAACAGGTGGTACCCTTCATGTCTTAATTTTGCTGCAGATGGACAGAAACGATTTAAGAAATACATTGCTTCTAAATGGTCAAAGTTACATGCTCCTTTTGATAATTTTCTATGGAAATTTATTAAGGAAACTTCAGACAGATGTGAAGGGTAATCAGAAGAAATTGATTTTCATAAGAAAAAAAGACTAAAAATGGAGATACAAGGCTTTTGCATGACAGCATTTTTTTATTTTTTTTATTGTGTTCTCCCTGTGATTATATTTAACAATTCTCACACTGGTTGTCTTAGTATTTAAAGGGCAATACATTATGCGCAAGAACCGAGAAATTTGTTATTTTACCCAAGGCTACAAGAACAAAGTTCTTCATGGCCAGGTCATTTCATACTTCACAAGAGCTCAAGTGCAGGACTCCTGAAGCCCTCATTGGTCTCTCCTACTGCTGCACACCACTTTTATTTTTTTGGACACCATGCAAGAAAAAAGGTCTTCCCAGAATATGCTATAAGAACCTGGTGCAATAACTCCCAAAGCAGGGCTGCAACAGCAGAATGCCATTTCATTCTTGCAGCTCTTGATGAGAGTAAAGAAATATAGTTTCTTGCGAGTATGTAATGACCTAAACATTAATCATGTTATTAAATTTTTTGGGTTGAAAACCTAACCCAGTATGTTACCTCAAACCCCAAAACCCAACACTGTTTTGATAAAGAAACCCAATTTATGTTATTTAGTGTCGATTAAGTGTAGCATTTTGAATCATGTTAGGGAATGAAAAGAAATGAGTAGATTAATTTTTAAACATCTACTTCTCAAAAGGTTTTTCAAATGTTTAGCCATCTTGACAACATCCCTTTTCTTACACACTTTCATTGAACAACCAATGCGCCAATTTCTAATGCAACCATTTCTAACTGCCCATATGGCCCATATCAAAAACCACTACTTGGGGCAATATTTGTAAAACTGACACATAAAATTTTTCCAGTGATGCATGAAGTCCACTTTAATGGACAAATTATTGTTTTAGATTCCCTACCAACATAAAAATATACTTTAAAGTTTAAGAACTATATTACTCTTTAGTTGTTAATTGATGTAACCAAATTATCTTGACCTATATATATTTTTTGGTTGTTCAATAAAATAAAAAGGGTGTCTTGCAATAACTCCAAATATATTGTCATAATTTTGCATGAATAGGTTGTCATCATAGATAACATTGTTTTCTTGCTACATCTGCCGCAATTGTTTGTTTGAACATCTGTTTATCTGTGTTTTTATTTAGCTTATGACAGTGAAATGAGAATAGCAGGACATAATTTCTCCTAAATACGCTGACTACTTTCATCAGTTAGAACATCAAACATGTCCAAAAAGGCAAGGACACTGTAGTAACAGGCAAATATTTTTAACAGAGAGAAACTGTGTGTCTACCCGTAAAGACACACATTGTGGAATTCGCAGACATGCAATCTTTGTTAGATATTCTAGTTGTTATTTCAGTTAAACTAAAAGGGTGAAAGAATCTGAAGTAGCAAATCATACACATCGCTACTTTCATTTAAGTCATCAATTGAGACAACTGTAGACCATCATGAGCACAATCTGAGTATGTCATCTCACTTTATATTAGCATTATCTTACTATTTTCTCACATTACCCACTGTAGTGTAACTTCACGTCATGCATAAAGCCTGAGCAATTAATGTCTTTACTCAATGCTCATTTTTCATTCATTAACTCCCCGTTGCCATTGTTTCCATGTGGTCTAAACAAGTTGTGTCACGTAACTTTTACATGTCGTGTTTTTGCTCTGCTTTATAATTTTACCAACTTTCATTTGAATAAATCGACTTTTCGTTGCTTTACCACTGTTTTTTCAGTAATTGTACTGAATCCAGCTCACATTGTTGGCATCTTATTCTTATAACACCTGAAAAGAAATCTTCCACCTAAAAAGGCCAGGATTGTGATTGTAATCAGCTGTGTGTAGCATGAGGATGATTAAGAGAAAAATAAAATGGTCTGTATTTGAAATCCTTTCTTTTTCTGCCTATGTTTTCTTATTGTATAAGTTCTAATACCGAAGAACTTCCAGCATATAATAGTATGCATAATATTATTCAAAACCTTTTCTAGAATTGCATTTTTAGAAATCACCTCTGCTTAAACAGTATGACGTTTCCCTCTCCTTTTCTCTTCTTTCTGTTTTCTCCCTCCATCTCCTTTCCAGCTCTCAGCTGCCTGTTGCCACAAACAGAGAGTGGGGTGGAGAAACCCACCATGACAGGCACATAACAATGCTGCAACACCACTCTAATTGGCCTGGGGCTTATAGGGAGAGTCTGCTGTTCAGCAGACTGATATTTTGGGATGTGAGAGCAAGAGGAGGGTACGTGAGAAAGGGGGTTGCTGGAGCGGAGGAAGTGGCAAGGAGTGTCAGATTTGATTATGGATGAGTTGTGAGATAAGTCGAGTTAGGACATGTTTTTGTGAGGTGGAAGGAGTTGTGTGTGCGCAAATGAGTGTGTGTGGGTGCTAATGTGTTGAGCTTTTTGTGGGTACACACATGTCATCCGTGCATGTCTCCTACATATAAGCTCTAATAAGTGGGGAAGATGATGTTTAAGAACAGGTTTCTTTAAATAATTTAAATAATTTAAATGAGTATTCATATAGGTGTCATGATTCTGGACTGTTTATCTGTGTCATCTCTGTCTGCTGCTCAAACCACGGTGATTACATTCAACTGCTCCTTCTAGGCCTGCTCCTAATCAGACCTCACCCACTTCACCTGCGCCTCTGGCTTTATAAGCAGCACGCCTACAGACAAACAGCGGCAGATTTTTGAAAGCCTTTGTGTGAGTAGTGTCCAGCTATCCTTCCTTGCCTGTCTGTTCTCGGTTTTTGCCTCATGGATTTCTCTGCTCTGCCTTGCCCTCGTTGGATGTCTCACTGGCTTCTGTTTTCTGGACTTTTCTCTTGCTCTCGGTGAAAGACACACGCGTTTTCTCTCCCTCCCTCGCTGCTGATCCCTGCTTCTGCTTTTTGTGTGTAATTTTCATCAGAGCCTCGCTTTGCATATCCTCCAAACTTGTAAATTATGGTTTTGGTCAGCTGGTCTCTCAACGTAATTGATCAAATTTTTTCGACGGGAAGACAGAGTAAAGGAGAACGCCCTTGTCCAGACGGGACGTTCTTCTCTGGCTACACAATGGATTCTTGGCAGCAATGGAAGACTGTGTACCTGACTACGACATCAGTCGAGGACGTAGATGTGTACATATTTGGACTTTTGATAACAGGATTTCTGCTTTTTGGAGTTGGTGGTTACTTGGCTTATCAAGTGATTCGCAAAACGTGGGCGGCTGTTCAAAGCATTCCAAAGCTACCTGCGATGTTGGATGGAGTTTGTAGGGCAATCAACACTCAGACTGAAATGTTAAGAGAGCACAATTGCAAGCTGGACACGATTGCAGCCTGGCAGCGGTTGGAATGAGAGGTTAAAGGAAATATTCTTGGAGAAGTTGTACGCTCGAGATCTGGGGAAAGTACCAGAAATTTTGCTATTTGGATTCGCAATTGAGACATACCAGTAAAATTCTTAAGGTTGTTGGAAATTCACAACTGCCTGAACCACAACATTTATTGTTTTTCTAAATCTGGCGCCCCATGTGGCCTTGGCAACTTCTGCTAACTGGCTATCGAGAAAATATCTCCTGGATGTTATATAAACACGAGGCTCTTCCCCAGCACTCCCCTACCAGCTGTGTGCAGATAGGACTATGCGGCTGATTGATAAGACTTCCACCTCTCTTCTTAAGGACAATGGCGCTACTATCAGTGTTGACAGTCTAAACACACTCAGACTTATATATTCGCACCCTCAAGATTCCACCGTACCCTTGCTAAATCTTTACTTATGTGTGTGTTGCTTACCCCTGCTGAGGTTTTTTGCACTATTTCAGACTCTATTCTGCTAAGAATAGAGTCAGAAATATGACTTTTTTCCCTTTTCATTACTTTTCAAAAATTTTCAGATTTCTCAGAAGGATTACCAGCAAAAGCCAAATATCATTAGTATTTGAAAATTTGGACTAAAGCTGTTTTTACACCAATGACCAGAGTTTTTTAGATTTCTTAGAAGGATTGTATTACAACAATTTCATACCAGTGAAAGCCAAACATTATTAGTATTTAAAAAGTTTGGACTAAAACTGTTTTATACCAGTGACCCAGCTTCTCTACTTAGAATTCAGTGAGTGCCCATGACTGTTACTATTTGATTGATGGGACCACAACTGCCTCATACCAGTGACCTCAAGGATTATTATTATCATCTTTCTTCTAGCACAGGATGAATTCCTTACCACAGAGGACTTAATGATTTAATTACCTCTATTAGAAAGATTGGATTAGAACCAGCTCTTACCAGTAAACTCCCAAGGATTATTAATGTCATTTGATTTGTTTTTCTGTGTTTGATTTTCTGTATCATTGTAAATGTTTTTCCTCATGTACAGCGCTTTGAGTGCCTTGTTCCTGAAACCGCTATATAAACAAACTTGACTTGACTTGACTTGCTTCTGCCTCCTGACCAACCCTCTCTGCCTAACCCCTGGATCTGTCAGCCTGTATCTGCCTTCCCATGCATGACTTCGTTTCTGTACCCCGGACAAAGATACAAGCTTCGATGGATGGAGGGCCATCTCAATACCTAAAAGCATACATTTGTTTTAGTAATCAATCGGTTCCATAGTGGGTCGCAGGGAAGCTGGTACCTATCTCCAGCAGTCTATGGGCGGGAGGAGGGGTACACTCTGGACAGATCGCCAGTCCATTGCAATTTTAGTAATACAATTCAAAAACTCATATACATTATATAGATTTATTACATGCAAAGTGATATGCAATGAAGAGAAGTATTTGATACACTGCCGATTTTGCAGGTTTTCCCACTTGCATAGCATGTGACGGAAACTAAAACAAAAATCCAGAAAATCACATTGTGTGCTTTAAGTAATTAATTAGCATTTTTTTGCATGACAAGTATTTGATACATCAGAAAAACAAAACTTAATATTTGCTACAGAAACCCTCATTTGCAATTACAGATATGAGAAGTTCTTGATGAGGTTTGCACACACTGCAGCAGGGATTTCGGACCACTCAGATTACAGATCTCCAGATCCTTCAAGCTTCGGGGCTGTTGCTGAGTAATACGGACTTTCAGCTCCCTCCAAAGATTTTCGAAATGGTTCAAGTCTGGAGACTGGGTAGGCCACTCCAGGACCTTGAGAGGCTTCTTAGGGAGCCACTCCTTAGTTGCTCTGGCTGTGTGCTTCGGGTCATAGTCATGCTGGAAGACCCAGCTGCAACCCATCTTCAGTGCCCTTTCTAAGGGAGGTAGGTTGTTGGCTCCCAATATCCTGATACATGGCCCCATCCATCCTCCCCTCAATACTGTGCAGTCGTCCTGTCCCCTTTGCCCGAATAGCATCCCCAAAGAATGATGTTTCAATCTCCATTCTTCACGGTAAGGATGGTGTTCTTAGGGTTGTGCTCATCCTTCTTCTTCCTTCAAAGACGGCGAGTGGAGTTTAGACCAGAAAGCTCTATTTTTGTCTCATCAGACCACATGACCTTCTTCCATTCCTTCTCTGGATCATCAAGATGGTCACTGGCAAACTTCAGACATGCCTGGACAGGCTTGAGCAGGGGTATCTTGCGTGCGCTGCATTTTAATCCTAGTGTGTTACTAATGGTCTTCTTTGGTGACCAGCTCACTTAAGGTCATTGACTAGTTCCTGCCGTGTAGTTCTGGGCTGATCTCTTACCTTTTTCGTGATCACTGATGCCCCACGAGGTGAGACCTTGCACGGAGCCTCAGACCAAGGGAGACTGACCATCATCTTGAACTTCTTCCATTTTCTTATAATTGCTCCAACAGTTGACCAGCATATGTAAATATGGACATCGACAATCAGGGAAACAGATGGGAAAACAACCAACAAGCCAATTTCAGTGCATTGACAGAAATTAATTTTTTTTAATTTCTAAAATCTTTCATTAAAATTACACCAGGTTTGAAAGAGGCAAATAAAGATGATTTCCAAATTTGCTGTTGAATCCCTTAGAGGTGAGGGTGCGAAGAATGGGCCTAAGGGAAGATTCAACAAAGACGGATTCTTTCCTGGCCCTGTCATTAAGTGGCAACCTGTCAATGATGTACCCCAATCCCCCATGATCCTCACCAGGATTGAGGCTTGACCAGGTATGGAAAATAAATACATTACTCTCTGATGGATTTAAGGTTGTATAATGATGTGATTGTCAAGAGACAAACTGTCAGAAGTGTTAATCAATAGTTTATATTTGCAACTTCTAAAAGCAGACCCTCAACATAAAACAGAACTGCAACATGTGCTATATACATAACTCAAAATCCTGAGAAAGAGGGAGATATTCATATCAAACATTTAGAGCAGCTTTGTTCTTCAATTGGATCTGCATCTATTTTCCACAGAATATTTAAATCATGACAAAGAATTATGTTCTTTAACTCAAATTTAAATTCTTGTATTTTAAGAAATTGTGTGTGCAGAGTTTTGCTGTTCAATAATGTCAGAGCTTGGCTCATCCCTTTCAATTTTGTCCTAATACCACCACCTTATTGGGCTGGTATTCACAGGACAACCCTTAACAGACCGAAATATTATTTAGTAAAATATTAAAGTATTAATATTAAATATTTAATAATATATTCATAATCACAACAGTGAAATAGATATAACAACACATGAGAGAGAAGACAAAAATGTACACCGATTCTGAGTCTGGCATCAATGTGTACACGGGCTAGGTATGAACTTGTATGTGTTGAACAAAACATGTAACACATTAATCCTGTTATCACTGGCAAATGTTTCAGATTGCTTTTGAGCAATAAATGCTAGCTTCTACATAATAATTATGAGAAAGACAAGCCAGGCCTTTAAATAATAAAAATACAAAAGGAAGCTCTGCATGTAGGTATATCATGTTTATTGGAACTTTGAAGATATACTTTATGTTATCAAGGGAAGTCTGTGTTTTTTTTTTATATACCAGACCTCTGCACCACTAAATTAATTTGCCCACAGTGTGTGCTCAGTGTCAAATCTGCTGCTCAGCCTTGTCTGTTATTAAATCTGTATGTTAAATACCAGAGGGATTTATCACATGATGACCATGGACTCTTGAGCAGAAGAAATCTACTATGCAGCAAGAACAGACACAGTCCTCTTGAGTAATGGTGACAGCACGTAACATCACTTGCCAAATGATAACAACACTACCTCACTCAAGATTATATTGGGCACTCAATAAAAGAATGACTTTGGTGCCCTAAACATGTTTAAAAGAATTCAAAATTGATTTTCTTTTTGCTCAGTTTTCTGAAAAAGTAAATAATCTCCTTTATTGAAAAGTAAGTTTAGCTGTAATGAGCATTTGCTTTAGCCTGCACGTTTTGGACTATTAAAACAAGCCTGACCTATAAAGTCAGAAGGATTTGCTATGGCATTCAACCTGAGCACAGTGTAGACATATCAGTAAAACCACTCAGTGACGTCCAACAAATACTTTGGTACAATTATTTCTAAAATATAATATACATTTTTCACCATTAATTTACTTTTTGGTCTGAATGTCCTTCTAGCTATTTATACTGTGGCATGGTGTCCATGTATCATATTGTAGCAACCCAAAGGGCGCTCCTGAGAGACACTGTAGTGTTATGAGGCTTGGGTTATTATGGCACTGTTAATTTGTTTACCATTTTAAAGGTTAACCTGTTGTTCCTTTTCCTATCTGTTTTTTGGCGTAGGGGTGCTGGACAGGCGGAGTTCATTAAACAATTCTGCACCATGAGTTAAGTGTATGTTCTGTTCTGTTTAGTAATATCCTCTGTTTGTTCTGCATTTAAGAAAATAAGCCTGCCTTCTAGGAGCTCTACTTTGAGCAGCAGCTGAAGTGTAAGTTAGACAAAAGTGTGTCTTTGCTCAATCTCACTCACATGGTTTGTCATGGTACTAACAACGTATTAGTTGACCAGAAAAAAGATCAGTACAATTTTAAATGAGCATTACTGGGTTTATTAATATGCAGGACGTTTTACACATGAAATTCCACATGCCACAAAAGAAACTCATGTCAGTCATGACAAGCAATTAGGGGTGGGTGATACTGAGAGTTTTGGTATCTTTCTGATATCAAGTAAAAACAAGGCTAGTATTGCTAATACCAATACTGAGACTTTACTTGAAATGACATGAACATTGAATCATTTTGTGATTTTGCCCTTAGTTAAAAGATTTTTGTTATGATAAAACACATTAATTTTAGACAAATAAACATGTTTTTATTAACTGACTACAAAACTATAAAAGAATGAAATGGTATAAAAATAATAAAATAATTCCCCTATCCCTGGTTCTTTGTGAATTCAGTCAGTCAGTCATTTTCTATACCGCTTCTTCCATAGTGGGTCACACCTAAGGGGAATTTAGAGAGGCCAACCTAACAGGCATGTCTTTGGACTGTGGGAGGAAGCCGGAATACCTGGCGAGAACCCACGGATGCACGGAGAGAACATGTAAACTCCATGCAGAAAGACCCCCGGCCGCGAGCCGAACCCAGGACCTTCTTTCTGCAGGGCAACAGTGCTTCTTTGTGAACTATCAAGGTGAAATAAAAAAAATTATTTAGACAATTAAGTCTGTAACTCTTATATGCATGTAACCTAAATAGGAATTTTATTTTCTTCTTCAACAGTTAACTCAAAAGGGGTTATTATGTTCTGCCATGTTCATATATTTCAGGTTTGAGGGATTTTAAATAAGTGTTTATTTTTAAATTTTCAGAAAAACAATTAAGATTTTTTTCAACTGCCTAAATATGTGGGGATAGTTTAATTAGGCTGCCAAAATTGTATCTCTGATCATCAATTGCACTGTGGAAAACATGTCATAGTGCTAGAGATTACCTGGATATTCCTATTTTTGCCTAAGACCTCTGCCAGAGACCTCTGTCTCTGGGTTGGTGGTACTTCCTCAACTCAGTGAGCAACACAGAGAAAGGTGCACTGTTTGCACAAGAGAGAAGCTGTGCTTGGCTGAACTCTGAGGAAATTCAAGTTATTTGTTGGATGTATAGAAGAGAATCTGAAACTAATGTACTTATCTCAGCACACTAGTATCATATTGATACCGATTTGGTATCAATTATTTTGGATCAATCCACCCACTACTACAAGAAATACCTGTTGACAGTTTTAAATCTCCATTATGGGATGGCAACTAGAGCTGGTCCATTAAAGCTAAGTGATATAGTGGTTGTCAAAATCCTAAAGGTCAGCAATGGTTAGTCTCATCAGTCTTTGAAGGGACCTTTGAAGACCTTCAACATTGCGACAGGACTGTGAAAACATAGGGGTCTTATTCATTCCCTGTACAAGAACCAGAAGTGTGATATTTAAGGGATATACTTTTCCTAGGTTTGCTTTTATGGACCAGTTCTAGGTTGTTTTAACTGAATCTGCTGTTAACACTGGTAGTGGAGAACACAGCTCTATTTGAGTGGCCCTGCAATTTCGTTGCCTATTGCACCGATATAATGTTAAAATCCTTAGGTGTTTGTGTTTTGGTTTTTATTTGGGCTTTGATCATTTCTTTGTTTGTTTAATTTCAATAGGTCTTGCCATATTCCCCTGTGTTCATTATTTTCAGTATGTGTTTCCATATTAGCTCATTGCTTTGTGTTTAGTTTTTTTGTTTATTCTTGTTTTCTGTTCTTTGTGCATTTGGATTTTTTTTCTCTTAGATCAGTATTAGTCTTTTCTCCTTGGTTTGTAGTATTTTTGTCTAGTTAACCTTTCTTTGTGTTGATTATTCACCTTCCCTCAGTCTGCCTGTTTGCTGTCTTCCTTAGATGTTCCTAAATCCCCGAATAACTCACCTACATTCAATATTATTCTCCACTCTATCCTCAGTATATAAGCTCTTTGTACCTACTTGGATTATCTTGTTACTCTCCATGTGCTCCATGTCCTGTTCTCCTTGTATAGGTCCTGTACGTTTTCTGTTTTATTGTTGAACCCTCCACCATGCTCATCACAAATTCCTGTACGCACCTTGGTCCAACTCAAAACCTCAACATACACAGTTTCTTTATATCCAGTTCCATCTAGATTTTGAACAGTTCCAACTGTTAAGGGGAAAGAGAAAAGACCTGACCTGTGTATAAGACATTGCGCAAGGATGTAGACTCTGTTTCTCTCTGTAGAAGTCTTTCAGGATTGTTTGGAAAAATGTGAGCTAATCAATACTCTGCAGGTGAGGAAGTCTTTTCATTTTTTGGCCATTTGACCCACTGCTTCTCAATACAGCTCACTCTGACTGTTCTTATTTTCATACCCTTTCTCAAACTTGTTTTATTGCCTTGACAATATTGAGTGGTCCTGTCAGCCCCAAGAAACAGTGTCCCCACTTACACTGAAAATCCGACTCTTGATAAAAGGGGGGTTTGGGTGTCAGAGATGCTTGGCAAACCGAATGGTAGAAAAAACAAGTTACAGAGCAAGACATTTTTTTTGTGAAAAGAAAACCTTCACTCAGCCACTATTAAGTGTGACACTTCCAACTGAGTGTTTCCATATTGCTGCCTCATGATTCAGTGAACAGAAATCATTTTACCATCCTATAATTCATTGTCTGAGCTCTAAAAGGACTGTTCATGTTACCAGTAAATCAAACCTGAAATCCTAAAAAAGAAATATGCAATAAAATACAAGGTATTACTGAGAAAAGGGTAAGTCATGAATCCTTTGTCAGTGAGTAAAGTGACACATTTATCTGAAAAAACTAGTTCTTTTCTATGTTTACTAAATTTTTACCAATGCTTTAGTTCAGTTATCTTACTCATAATTTTCATACCACAGGAAAATAGGTTGCTGCACTGCTGCATTGACCTCAATGATAAGAGCTGGCCCAGGGTCCGGATCATGGTTGTGGAAACCCATATCTGGCAGAGGCAACACCACGAAGGACTGCCACATTATGCAACACATCACAAGCTAGCACAAAGCAACATGCCTTCTGTGGAATATACAGCAGGTTTCCACCACTTCTGTCCAGGCAGCACCAGTGGCCTTTAAGCAGCCCTATCGTGGATCATACGTGGCCATTCTTGGCCATGCAGCGAGTTATACCACAGCTCTTGCTCTGTCTGAGGCTCAGGGGTTTGTGAGAGGAGTCAGGTTGTAAGCGGATAGCCTTGATCAACTAGGGAGAATCTGGAGAACTTTAGGGAGAACTGAACCAATTATAATCCAAATTTTGTGAGTAGTGAATATGTCTCTCATATTTCTATTAGGATGACTGTCACGACACACTGGGAGGAACAATAAAGTCCACTGATGCAGGACGTCAGGTAGAAAAGTGGAACTTATCTAGAAGCCAGCCATCATGAACAGCCCCTGCTTGTAGTTTTTTTTCCAGCAGTTCTATGCTATAGTATGAAGGAATCATGTGTTGAACCAGGACAACGCACTGGTTCAGCATGATATATAAGTTGTACATTTATAGAATGGAAATGCTTTCTATTGACAAAGGCACATTAATTTACAGACGGTGCCCTTTATAGCCACATGAATGCAGTCGACAGCTCCAATCCCGTTTGGACATCGGCTCATCTCTGTAAATTGCAATTTAATATCCACCTGCTGAGTTGCAGTGTACGGGTATATATTCGGGCAACATACAGATGAGGCCATCCCATTCGGCTGGAATGGCTCAGCTCAGGGATGAATGTGACCTACCCAACCTGTCAGTCAACCCTCTCTGAAATGCTTTGGTTGCAAGGAAGCCCAGGGTAGTCAGAACTTGAACCGGCACCGGCAACACACGGCTCCTCCTAGTTTCCCTCTGTAATGCTGAGGCCAGTTCCATGTAGAGCTTGTCGAGGTAGGAAAACTTTACTGGCCGTCCGTTAACTCTTACATTATTCCTCACCTCTCATCGACTCTTTTTATTTGGCACCCCGAAGGACAATCCTCAGTCAGAGATCAGTTGTAGTTTCCACAAGTTTATTAAAACCAATCTGAATTCAGAGAGGGAGACATCACACTTACACTGCTACCTGGAAACGTCTGTGTGTTGTCTCACTTGGGTCTGTGTTACATTACATTTTATACCCCGCGTTGCTGTGCAGTACATTTTTTCAGTTACATTCACAATCATTCTATCTGTGGATGTCTCCCCAGCAACAGCATCAAAGAAACAGAGATATATTTCATCATTTAATTAAAGAATTGTTTCCCACACGTCTTCAGGAAGCTTCAGGGTGGAATAGTTATCAGAAGTTTCGACTAGCACAGAGAGGAGTGGCATGCCTCCCCAATACACTGCCGGCTTCTCACGATACAGACAGAAAACACCTGCAAGCTTTAACCTTGAATAATAAACACTCATTGTGTTATAATACTAGAGGCTACTGTTAAGGTTTTGTTCTTACTATCAAAAGCATAACTAAAAACTCCTAATAAAAATCAATCTATAAACAGCAAAGTCCCAAATATATCTTAGTCTTAGCTACTAATAATAAGGCATGTATATTTGCACAAGCTCCAAGATAATTGCCCTCGGCAATCAAAACTGGCTAATAAGCCACTCATCGTCATGTGCCAGCAGGTCAGTAGGATCTCTGAACACACATTCCCTCTGAATTCTTCCACTGACGATGTCCTTCCAGCTGTGCCAAAGCTGCCATAGTTCTAGGATAATGCACATCTTACACAGCTATTTATGGATGTGTGTGATTCTCTACAGCTTGTCCACCTTATGAATCACACCTGACCTGTTTGGAATTAATCTGCTGATCCTGCTGATGTGACACAATTTTCTTTCTCTTTATTTACATCTACACGTGACAAAAACAGCAGAAAACTTACATCAAAATTTATATCTGATTGAGGTTGTTTCCGTCATTTTTTGAGGTGTGTTACGTTATTGTATGAGGCTAAATGAGATTCATTTCATCATTCTGGTTTAAACTAGAAAGGCTCATACTCATGAATAAACGTCAAATTTGATGCTCCATTAATTAAATAAAACTGAATGCAGTCATATTACAGTGTATTTAGGTCAGTTGTAGTTCTCTGTAATTTGTTATTGTTGATTGAAAAAGTTTGTGTGGCTGTCGTACATTTTCATGGCTGGTCAAAGGTTTGCGTGGATTACCGCACATTTCACGCAATGTTAATTTTTGTACATGCCAAGTTGTGCATCAAACAATGCCCCACAAGGTTTTTTGTGTATGCACGGTTTGTACATGAGAACCCTGGAGAAGCTCTGGTGAACATTATGCTGCCTGCAACATTGTTCAGCATTATTGGTTTGGTGGTAGGTCAGTGTGGTTTGAGGGAGGCATTTCCATGGAGGGACACACAGACCAGTATAGGATGAACATGGGCACCCTGAATGCAAAGAGGGTATCTACATGAAATCCTTAGACTCATTGTCAGACCCTTCGCTGCTGCAGTGGGTTGTGTGTTCCTCCTGGTTACAATGCCCGGCCTCAAGAGTATGTGGGCAATTCCTGGAGGATGAGGGACTTGATACTATCGACTGGCCTTTACGCTCCTCTGACCTAAATCCAATAGAACATCTCTGAAACATCATGTTTCGGTCCATCCGACACCACCAGGTTGCATCTCAGACTCTTCAGGAGCTCAGTGATGCCCTAGTCAGGATCTGGGAGTATAAACCCCAGGACACCATCTGTAAACTCATAAGGACCATGTTTCGATGTTGTCAGGCATGTATTTTAGCATGTGTGGCCCATACAAACATTCTGAGTTTCTGCAATGACATTTCAGCAAATTAGACTAACCTGCCACATCAGTTTTTCAGATTAGATTTGTCGGTGACTTTGGATTAAGCCGAAGGATCTGTGGGTTGATTATTTTTATCAAATGATGTGACATCCTTATGTTCCTAACACATTACCAATTCTATATCAGTATGGATATCCAGCATGATTTTTTTTTTCAAGTGTTCCTTAAGTTTTTTGTGCAGCGTATTTACAAAAACAAATTATGTGTTTATTTCCTTTGTTCCCCACTTAATATGATAGATGCAGCGTATATTGTCAACAAACATATTTAATATAGACTATGTGGAAAAGCTATCGGAAGCGTATGTAAATGAAGGTTTTTTAGTTTACTAAAAATCTGCTGAAATTAAGCTTTGATGCAAAAATAGGGATAGTCTTTTGATTTCGTTATTTTCTTTGGAATTCAAAGCTACTACCTCATTCAAATAACCTGTAACCTGAAATTGGTAGGTTAGTCCTAACGGAAAGCTGGAAATCAGGAAAATTATGGAAATCAATCAAGGAAAAACTATACTATACTATAAATTCCAGCAGAGGAAATATTCTGAGGTTTAAAGGCTCTAATGTTAAAGGGAAAAGGAGAACTAGGGCCTCATGTGGAATTTTTTTTTTTTTTTTTAGTACCCAAGAGTTTAGTACTCTAAATTGATAACAATATTGATAAAATTGTCAATTTGAACAGCACGTGTGTGTTTTGCACACTCCATAACAGTCACTCTGGTAATTTTATGAAGTGATGTTGTTGTAATCTATTCAAGGTTCACAGACACAGCTGATCTTAATTTATTTTCTGTGAATTTATTTTCTTCTAGATCCACCTCACTCAAGGCAAAACCTTCAGAGGTTCACCCACGAGACACTTATTAACCCTCAGCTCAGGTAATCATCAGCCGTCAATCATCCATCACTCAGAGCCTGCCAGAGTATTCCCATGCCGTCATGCCTTCATATCACACACATAATTGATGACCATCCAGTTAGTTAAAAAACCTCGTGCGGAATATTTTGGTGAAATCATGCAGATTTTCTGATGAACAGTATGTTTAAGCATGTTTAAATATGTGCACATTCATGCCTTACTAAAAACACAAAATAAAATATCTTGTTATTACTTTTTTTTTATGAAGGGGGTGGCCGAATGAGCACAAATATAGCATTTTCAGGAAAGACTAAGCTGTTGGGCAAGCTTTGTTCTTGTTCTTAAATCAGAAAATACAAGAAAGTATTCTCCTAAGCAGACAATCATCAAAAGAGTTTCCTTTGAGTGCCACCCTATCTTCATTTCTCCCTGTCTTCACATCAATCTTCCAAATATTTTGTCATATATCTACAGATTGCTATTTTTTGTCTACTCACGTACACCGCATATATGTATCACTGCAACTTGCAAGAGCATTTACACCACTACTGGTGTAAACTACTGGTGTAAATATCACAACAATGACTCATTATGTAATCTCACACTGCACTTGTTAAGTGTTTTTTATACTTTATTATATTTTGATTTTATTTTGTTACTGTCTCCTTAAATATGCAATAAAAAATGAAACAGTGACATTCCTAGAAAAGTGCCATATCCAGAAGCAAAAGTAATGTATCCAATCCTGACACAGGGGAACACAGACATTACACACCCTTGCTCCTAATACACAAGCACTATTCAAACCAGGAGCAGTGTCTTGGATGTAGGCCATAAAGTTTAGTGTTGGTCTTGTCTGACCAGAGCACATGCTTTTAAAATACATGGTATTCCCTACTTGTGACAAGTTGTAATGACTGCCTATGACTTCCTTTCAACAATTGCTTTCTTGTCACACTTAAATAAAGGCTGGATTTATAGATTACACAACTAATGGTTGGGTGTGTGTCAACATATTCTCTTACCTGAGCTGTGGATTTCTGCACCTGTTCCAGTGCTATCAAGTATCCTCTTCGCTGTTTCTCTAATTAATGCTCTCCTTGCCCAGATGACCATGTATTTGTGGGTTTGCAGCTGTGCCATGATCTTTCCACTTTCACGTAATAAATTGAACATGGTCCCTTAACATGTTTAAGGTAAAAGGAAATTGTTTTATAACCTAACCCTCCTTTTAACGCCTTAACAGCTTTATCCCTGCCTTGTAACCCATTCCTTGGTCTTCCCTGGTCTTCCCTGGCCTTTTGTTTGTTCACTAATATTTTCTAACAAACCTCTGAGGTGCTTACATAAAAGCTGTATTGAACAGAAATGCACGCCACACTTTGAAGATTTTTATTTGTAAGGAATTTTGAAAATCATTCATAACTTCTTTCCCATTTCACTAGTATGCACTGCTTTGTGATGTTCTACTACATAAAATGTCAATAAGATGCAAGTTAGAGTTGTGATCGTGAGAAAATGTGGAAAGGTTAAAGGGATATTAATACTTTTGCAAGACACTATAAATGACACTATTTGAAATATTCTAAAATAACTTAAAGTACAGTATAGGGCACTCCTCATTTCACCATAATTATGTGATTATGTCACATAACATATAGAGGCTTTAATTTTGATGTATTCACTTTTAACTAATGATAACTAATGGCTAATGGCATCTATGAAAACTTTTTGGTGCACCTCACATAAAAAGGTCTAATTTATTACCCTGAATCACACGCACACAAAAGGTGAGAGTTAAGTCAGGCACGCTCCTTCATCGACCCACGCAAAATGCCTGAAAGCACATTGACCTTGGTAGCCCAGTGGGACCTCTGAGTCAATATATACCAACATGAGGGATGATTGATTGATCCCTTGCTACTCAACTCTCCATCTCTGCAGTGCTTTATCATGGTCTCCCTCCATAGCTAACCATCAATGTAAGTCTCCTTGGGCTTGTTCTGACCCACTGTTTTCAGTGCAAACGTTTCCAAATTGGAACCCGATCCAGTACACATTGAGAGCAATTCACACCTAGCATTAGTATGTAATTCTGACAAAAGTGGCTCCCTTTGGCCAAGCCATTTACAATGCAACTGCACTATTTATATTTTTAGGGTTTAGAGTTAAAATTAGTTAAAATTAGTCCTTAAATTGGTATCTCAGTATAGCATTTTTTGGTTGAAAAATGTGGATGTGCTGCAATTAAATACATATAATTCCAAGTTGATTTACAGTTCGATGATGCAGAGTAGCGGTAGACTAAATCAATAGTTTTGTTGTGTGTTTATTTATGCTCAACCTTCTTCCCAATTCATTTGTGTGAGAAAGGTGGCACAGTTGGTAGCACTCAACCTCAGCCTGGGGTCTTAGAGCATGGAGTTTAAATGTTCCCCCTTGTGCATGCTTGGGATCTCTCTGGGTAATCCAGCTTCCTCCCACATTAAAACATGACTGTTTAACTGATTACTGTAAAATTGTGTTGAGGTGAATGGTTGTTTGTCCTGTATGTCTTTGTGTTGCCCTATAATGGACTGGGGACCTAGTGACTGAATTTTTTGTACATTCTTCTTTGCAAAACACCTCAAGCTCAGTCAGATTTGATGGAGACCATTTGTGAACAGCAGTTTTCAGATCTTGCCACATATTCTTGATTGGGTTTAGATCTGGACGTTGACTGGGCCATTCCAACACATTCATATGTTTTGTTTTAAAACATTCCATTGTAGTCCTAGCTTTATGTTTAAGGTCATTGTCCTGCTGGAAGTTGAACCTCTGCCTCAGTCTCAAGTCTTTTGCAGACTCCAACAGGTTTTCTTCCAAGATTGCCCTGTATTTGGCTCCATCCATTTTCCCATCAACTCTGACCACCTTCCCTGTCTCTGCTAAAGAGAATTTGACAGTGGGGATGGTGTGTTCAGAGTGATGTGCAGTGTTAGTTCTCTGCCACACATAGCATTTTGCATTATGGCCAAAAAGTTAAATTTTGGTCTTGTCTGACCAAAGCATCTTTTGTCACATGTTTGCTGTGTCCCCAACATGGTTTATGGCAAACTGCAAACGGGACTTCTTATGGTTTACTTTTAACAATGGCTTTCTTCTTGCCACTCTTCCATAACCACATTTGTGCAGTGCACGACTAATAGTTGTCCTGTGAACAGATTCTACCACCTGAGCTGTGGATCTCTGCAGTTCATCCAGAGTCACCATGGACCTCTTGGCTGCATCTCTGATCAGTGCTCTCCTTGTTCGGCTTGTGAGTTTAAGTGGATAGCCTTGTCTAGGTTTACAGTTGTGCCATACTCTCTCCATTTCCGGATGATGGATCGAACAGTGCTCCGTGAGATGTTCAAAGGTTGGGAATTTTTTTTATAGCCTAATCCTGCATTGAAGTACTCCACAACGTTATCCCTGACCTTTCTGGTGTGTTCCTTGGACTTCATGATGCTGTTTGCTCCCCTATATTCTCATAACCAACCTCTGAGGCCATCACAGAGCAGCTGTATTTGAGATTCGATTACACACAGGTGGACTCTATTTATTCATTAGCAATCATCAGGCAACTTCTGAAAGCAATTGGTTGCAATCAGAGTAAAGGGCGCTGAATACTTTTGCACGCCGCACTTTTCAGTTTTATGTTTGTAAAAAAAAATTTGTAAATCATGTATAGTTTTCGTTCCACTTCACAGTTGTATACCACTTTGTGTTGGTCTTTCACATAACATTCCAATAAAAATATGTTTGTTTATGGTTGCAATGTGACAATATGTGGAAACGTTCAAGGGGTATGAATACTTTTATAAGCCACTGTAACTCGGGGTCCACATCATTGAAGGAAATAAATTTGCTTGGTAAATGTTCCTTTGTAATTTTAGTAAAATCTTTTAACCAAAGAGTATGACATGTATGAATACCAAGGTACAAATGAATGTCAAAAACTAAACAAGATTATTACATTTTATTTAATGTGAGACATATCACAAAAAATAATACTTAACACAACGGTCCAAAACATTACATCCTAGAGAATATATAAAGATTTAGAACTGGTTGAAAATAACACATAACCATTAAAAACTTGCCAAATGTCTCAAAAATGCAGATAAAATACACCTATTCACTCTTGTGAAAAAAACCTCATTAGTCGTGTTAATGAGTAAATAAAACATTAACTCTTATGAAGCTTTATAAATATTCTAGTCAGGTTGGCTAGAAAACTAACATCTGCTTTCATTACCATTAAAATTAATTGTCATGAAAACAATTAAAAAGACTTCAGAACAAACTACAAACTTAAGATTTGCTGTACATCACAATCACAGATCTACCCTTGTTGATTAGAATATCTTTACAATTGTTAAATCCTTAGCAACTGTCACGTTTCTTGTCTATGCTTCAAACATGAGATGAAATTAAGGTTCTGTATGGATCTTGAAAATATGCACAGTATAAGAAATACCGGATGTTCTGAAAGTTTAATCTATTGTAGCGTTATGTTTACAGCCATAATGTGTGTTATGCATGTTACAACTGGTAAAGGGCCCAGGCCACTGGTTTATGTAACCATGTGTGTTTATAGTTGTAAACAGATTCAGAGAGTGAACCAGCAAGATAACATTTTTCCATTTGGTTCTGTGTGTATAGTTATGGTTTCTACAGTGAATGTACCACCAAGATCTACAACTGGAAAATTTGGCTTAACTTGAATGGGCATGTGATCTGTCACATGGCACTGTAGTTGTGCTCACTGAATAAAAGAGTCATTAGTTTTCCTGTCAGGTTTTGGATTTTTAGATCCTGTAAAATACAATTAAGAAGAAAATTATTTATTTTGATTAAAAATTGTTTACATGTTCTGCAACAATTATTGTAACAGAAAAAAATGCTTACCTCATCACACTTTTGAGTATGAGAGTGCGGATCCATATGTTCCAGCGCCTAGAAAGATCTTAAAATATAATCTGACATCAAAGTGGACATGTTGCATTAAGAAAAAGGAACCCATGTTTGTATGACCTTCAACTTTCGGAATAATTTTGCATGTGTGTGTGTGCTAGCTTATGTCCTGGATTTGCAAATGTAACAATAGTGAGAAACATACCTTGTAACCCTGCAACACTCAGCGCCCAAGAGCAGCAAGGGGCAGGTAAATTATTAAATAAATGTTATGTCTTGTTTATTTTATTTGGGAAACCATACGTCAGTAGTTCAACTAAACTGGAGACAATACATTCTAACCATCATCACCCCTAGAGTGAAACAAAATCTGTAATGTTTGTGCTTTCTTCCGGAGATTATTTCCACTTGGATTGGGACTTCAAGCTTTTTCTCTCATACCTTCCGTGGTCTCCTGGAGATTTTTTCCTGTCCAACAAGCTAATTGACCCTCAGTAGAGATACGTTTCTCTGGTTCCACAGGTGGGCTCACTCCAGGATAACAGCATTTCCTGTCCAAAGTTCTACTTGATAGCTGGTTAGAAGCTCTTCCAGTCCAACTGAATAGATTCCTCCCAGCATGTTTTGTGTATGTCCTCTACCCAACCATATTAAGCAGTGCACCTGAAACAGAAAGACAATACAATACAGATATATAACTAATATTCTCTAAGGTGCATCTTTCTACTTTTTGTAAGGAGCAAAAATGTTGCATATTTATAGACCCAGCCTATATGTAATCTTAGATATCATAGATTATTGAGCTCCCTTTTCATATACTAAAGCACTGCAGTCTGAACAGGAAATCTCTGAAAGAAGCTGGGAGATTTTCCAAAACAAAGAAACCATAAAAACGGAGTCAAAAATGTTTGTTGCTTCTTTAAAATAGCTTTAGAAAGCAAACATGTAATAAAAGTTAAAAATACATATCATAAAAATTCAAAATAGGTATTATTTTAGACGAGTGCTTGGTTGCTTTTAGCTGACAGCTTTCTGGTCTGGAGTGCCGCTAACTGTATTAACTACTGTAGCGTAGCTGCAGTTACTGATTAAAGTTAGCCCAACTGCACATTTTTACTTAAATTCTACAGTAATCATAATAAGCAGAGTGAGGTCCTGTTGGTGTTTGTTACTTTGTTTATCAAAACGAACCTTACCTTGGCTCGTTGTGCCATGAAGAACGGCAGAGATGAGGGCCGACTGGAAAACCCATGCCAAACTGGAGCGCTTACTATGATTGGTTGAGTCCCCTCAGAACGCTTCTCCCCTCACCACTCTCAGTCACAGCTGGGTTGCCTTGTTTGACTGACAGTTTCCAGCCCAAACATAACGTTAAACCCTACCACCTCAATAAAAACCAGCCCAAATCTCAACCCCTATACTTTTAAATTATGAAGTTGCACTCGGATTGTTGTATTACAAAACTTGCAACGAGCTTTCGAGTCATCCTCTGGGACAGGGGCAATCCAAGATTTTAGCTCCAGACTTGTCTCCAATTCCTTTCTCCAAATTTCTTTATAATTTCCCCCTTCAGTATGATGCTGTCTCTCAACATCAAGTCAAGACATAAAGGTAAGGAGCTTTAGTCCAGTGCACCTCAGTGTAGCTTAGTTGAAGTTTTAACCCCAAAACACCTTGCTGTTATTTTTGACCAGGTTTAAACAGGTTTCTAAGATTTCCTTCTTTCAACCCCGGAATAATTCCTTGCTATCACAGTGTTTACCAAATGCAGTTAAAAGCCTTCAGCTGATCCAAAATGAAAATTAAATAGAACAATCATATTTATCCTATTTTAGCTTCCCTTCAGTGGCTCCCTGTTTAATCCAGAATAGAATTTAGAATTCTCCTTCTCACATATAAAGCTCTTAATTATCAAGCTGTTGTGCTGCCAGTTATGCTGCTATAGCCTTAGGCTGCTGGAGGACATAATGACCACTTTCACTCTCTGCTAAATTATCATAATACTCTTTCATCATACTCTCCAATTTGCTGTTATTTCAGCTTTTAACACTATGTTCTCTCTGTTTTTTCTCTTGCTAGAAGCTACATCTGGCCTGGCTCTGTGTTTAGTTGTGTCACCTTCCTGGAGGGGGACATCAGCCAAGCAGCTGCTGCCAACAACTCAATGCTCAGCTTATGCAGATGATACACTTGGCCCTGTCTCAGTGTTTAACACTGTCTCTCTCCTAGACATAGCTACTGGCTGAGCTTCTACTGTGACTAACTGTATGTGCTCTCTTTCATACTTTAGACTTGAAAACTGGCTCAGAGTTCATTTGCTTAGCTGTTTTTCTCTCCTAGATGAAACCACTAAAGGAGCTACTACCATGTTTACTTTCCTTCCTATAGAAAGTACTCCTTGATCAGTGCATCTGTGTTCTTTCTGTGTCTCTGCTCTGTTCTCTTAAACCCCCAATCGGTTGTGGCAGATGGCCGCTCACACTGAGCCTGGTTCTGCTGGAGGTTTCTTCCTGTTAAAAGGGAGTTTTCCTCTCCACTGTCGCTACATGCATGCCCAGTATGAGGGATTGCTGCAAAGTTAATACAAGCGCCACTGGCGCTACACGCTCATCCAGGAGGAGTTAATGCTGCAGGCCACCACTAGCGAATTAACACAAACCACCAAGACTGAGATAAATTGAGTACACTTTGAATGCCAGTGTCCACCTACAAAATAAATGTCTCTGCTGTGGTGTAATAATATGTACTCAAATCACATAAACTGAAATTATGTTCACCTACATTATGCCATGTATAAACCAGGGGGACGATGACAATCAATCATAGCATCATACAACAAATGATTTGGAATTATTCTTTAATTTAGTTGGGACTGTACAACTACTTGGAGTGAGGGCAAAAAAAATTTTCAAATGGCTTCTCTTGAATTTCCTGATTTTCGCTGTACTTGTCTTTCCCTATCTCTCTCTCTCACACAGTACTTCTGGCCGCTCTGCAAAATGAAATAGAAAATTTGAAAGATCTACACGTATAAAGTTAATTGTATAAGGATCATCAAGAATGAGGCCCAAAGTTTTCTTAAAGCATAGCTTTCAGGTGTGTTGTGTGCTCTTAAAGGCTGAAGGTTCCTGCTCTGACTCCTTACTACTGTTGTCCACCAACTCCATGACAGCAGGAGCTCTTGCAGCACTAGTGCTGCTCACTGTACTGACACTACTTTCTTCACCAACTTAGTAAAGAAAAATCCACCCATTATTCCCCTCTTTTCACATTCACTGGTTGAATAGTTTTATGCGCTGGCTATATTCATATAACAACAAATGTTTTCTTAATTTCAACGGGATGTTATCTGGTTAAATAAAGGTTAAATACAATAACGGATTTCAATATTTATATAGTTTATCAGTTGAGTTTATAAAGGGAACACTAAATCTGAATTTCTGGAGATTTTAACATTAAACAAATAATTTCTTCCAGATCCATTTCAACAATTTTTTAACATTTGCAATACCTTAAAACGGTTTATTAAGTCAGTTTTAGCCCTCTTGTTTCCTCAACTTGGAATTAACCTCATTAAGCTAGTTATGTTGGATAGCCTAAGCTAGGATTTTCACTCTTCGCAACTAGTGTTTAGTCTTACCTGCTTCCTTACGAAGAAAAACATTTTTTGGAACACTTTGCTGCATCGGCCAGGATTTTTTATTTTTTTTTTAGCCTCCCTCTCTGCTCATCCATAAATTTTTAACAGTCGCTCCCACTCCATTTTACACAGTCTAACGGTGTGTTCACACCGAACGCGGATTCTGCGATGAGGGCGGCCGATTTACATGTTATCCCTATGCAGAAGGCGCGTTCAGGAGCACCGCGGCACGGCGCGGAGGAGACGAAGGACGCGGCGCGAAGGGCACGCAGAGCAACAGCAATGGACGAGTTTAAAAATCTGAACTTTTTCCAAAATTCACGTCAACCAATCAGGGACTGGATGTGGCTGTGACGTAGGGTGAAGGACCGCAGCGGAGAAGAAGCGGTTGTCAGTGATGGAGGACAAGATTATAGTGGCGGTGTGCGGCAAGCCAGAGTTGTATGACTCAGAACTAATTACTTTCACCGAGACAAGTACAGATGGACCTGGCCTGGTTATGTTTAGGCACAAACATCTTATACCCTTATTGAGCTGAGATGTATTTACTCACCGAAGACAGATGGACAGGCGTTCAGCAACGGGTATAAAGTGCCGGTAGACCGCGGTGAAGTTAGTTTGAAGTTGGATGTTCAAGCTCCGCGGAGTTAGCGGCATCTAGCTCACGGTTGATCCGATTCAGGCACTCAGATTTTCCATGATTGTTTGGTTCGGAAACTTATTGACGGTCCCTAGTGAACCACCGTGCGTCAGAAGAGGGAGCAACAGAGAAGCTAGCCGAAAAACTGGGTGCCTGAATCGGATTGGCCGTGGGCTGGATGCCAATGCTCCGCAGACTTGATTGTCCCCTGTCCGTTTCGGGCGGGTTTCATGGGGTCGCGGTAGTTGTGTCCCGGGGGCCCGATTCTTAGCAGATTTTCAACTGGGTCGGGATAAGGGAAAAGTACCGCTAAAAATCGACCTCATCCAAACCTGCTCCGGGAGTGGTGGTGGACTCCCGAACTTTTTCCCGTCCCGAAGAATCACGTGAAACCAGGGTTAAAACGCAGCGGCTTTTTTTGGGCTCTCCCGGGTAAAACACCGTGATTTCCGGAAATCCATGCTGGCATGTTTCAGTTGAAAACTTGAGAGATGGAAGCTCCTGCTATTTGATGACGCGGCGAAGCGTTGCCGCTTGTTGACTTTTGGCAACGCGGCATTCACGAGGCAAGTCAAGCGGCCAAAAGTACACATAAATTAGGCGAAATATTTGCAGAATCCGCGTTCGGTGTGAACGCACCATAACAGGGGTCCGGCGCGCAACCACGTGTGTCTCTGCACTGCTGTGACAGACAGCCTCAAAAAAAATGCACTGCAGTCTGTGGGACTTTTAACAAGGCAGATCCCCAAGTGAGGCACACGAAGGGCATGGATTGTTTTTTCAAGCGTTACCCAAACCAAACCTTTGGTCCCACCCCTCAGTGATCGTTGAGTGGGCCAGGCCAGTGGCCGGGCCACTGGGAATTTGTCCTGGGCTCCCGATGGCCAGTCACCCAAGCAAAGCAGTAAGAGTTTTTGCATGGCAGTAAAACACAGTGTCATCAGCATTAAATACATTCAAGCATCAGTAACTTTTTACCAACAATTTTTATGTAAATTGACAACAGAGTTGGATCTAAAATAGAGCCCTGTGGCATATCTTTGGTGATGTTTGAATTTTCTAACAACAGACCACTGTGTTGCACACGTTGACAGATAATTACAAAACCAACAGACAGCATAGTGTGATAAACCAATATCTGACAGCTTTTGACAAAGGATTGCATGATCAACAGTGTTAAATGCCTAAGACAAGTCAATAAAAAGGGGAGCACAGAAGTCATTAGCATCCAAGGCTTTAATTATGTCATTTAAAACCTTTATGGTGACTGTAACTGTACTCTGCTGTTTCCAGAAACCTTACTGATGACATGACAAGATGGGACAATAATTGTTTAACACACCGGGATCCCCACCCTTCAGTAGGTGGAGAACAAAAACTGTCTTCCAAATATCTGGAATGAGGTTAGTTTGCAAAGTGAGATTAAAAATATACTAGATTGTTTCAGCTATCTGCTGCTAAACATAAAAAGTAAGGAGAAAGGTTATCAGGTCTCACAGATTTATTAGGATCAACACCCTTCAGTGCCTTATAAACTTCAGTGACAGATACATGTGGAAAAATGAGAAGACTCAAAGAGATTGACCATCACAGACTGCATCAAATAAGGATCCAGAGGCAATGAAATGTCTGTTTGAACATGTAAGCATATCTGATTTATCTGATATTACAGTGGAGTTTGTTGTTAATGAATTAACAACAAACTCCACTGTAATATCAGATAAACTCTGAGCAAAGAGAGTTGCCTGAGAGAGTCTTAGCAGTTTGCCAACATTTCTTAGGGTTATTTACACATTTTGTACTTTGAGACAAATAATAATAATAATCCACGTTTGCTTTATTTATGGCAGGAGCACACTGGTTTTGATTTTATTGTCTCATGTAATAATGAGCACTAAAACAGTTTAAATTAAACACCAAAAATGGACCAGGAGGGAGACCACAGAGGCTGCTCTGACCTGTGAAGGTGCTCTCGTGGCTGTTGGAGAAGATCTGACCAGAGGCTCTTCAGATTAGCTACAAAGCTTTAGAGGGTGAATGGAGGCTGATTAGTGAAGTTGCTCTTAAATTTGGATGGAGGTCGCGCAGAGTGGCAAAAAAGCAACACAGGATGGATGGAGATTGGCTTGTGATAAAATTGGGGATCTCCAATCCATACCAAAAGCCATGCCCTTCAATTTTTAGACTGCCCAAAATGGCAAATTACCCCCAAAGTTTTTACCTTTGAATGTTTTAAAAAAAACATTCCACTTGAATAAAATGTAACTTTAAAGAAAAAAAAACAGTTTGGGGCCAAATTAAGATATTTTTGTGTGCTCATGCAACTATATAACCCATATCAAATACCACTACGACATAAGATGATGTGAATAAAGAATCTACTGTTGACTGTGTTTGGGGGGGGGGGGGGGGGGGGGGGGGGGGGTGAAAATGTTAAATAAAGCTTCCTGGTGTTCCATCTCTGCCTCCAACGGCTTAACTCAACCCAACATTGTCTTTACGAGTGCAATTGTGCATGCAGCGTTGTTTGTCACATGTGTATTTGTGTTGCCCTGTGATGAACTATAGTACCAGCTGAGGCATGGAAACATTTTAATTTTATGCACTAGAAATAATGTATTGAGTAATCTTTAGATAAAGTCAATGATGAGTTTGCTCCAAGATATTGTCTTTATTCATCATAATAAAGACCTATAGATCTTAAATTAGTGCAGATTAAATTGATTTATTTCTTGAGCCCTTGAAGGTACAACTGGCCAAGAAATATTACATTTGCAAATATATAGTTTAACTCTAAAACAACCTCAAATTATGGATGAAAAGCAGATTGGCAGCACTGAAAAAATGCATTAAAAGACAGTCATTGTGTTTAGTATTTTTCATTTAATTATTCTACAAACTACTTTCTGTCTATAGTTGAGATTCCAGAATTTAGTTTGAACAGAGAAAGAATTTTGTAAGGGTTTGTGGTGAACTCATACCCAATCTTTTATAAGGGTGTGTATTTTAATGAGCTAAACACTGAGAGACAGGAAGAGGGGTCAACTTTAAATGCAGTGATTAGCAGTTCAAAGAAAACAACCTCAGTTTCATCTGCCTCTCCGCCTCCTGGTCCTCCTTTCCCTCTACACACAGTTCCTCTCATCTTCAAACACCCAGGTGGAGGGTGAGGGATTGGCCTCTCCTGGCTCAACCTACAGGGTGCATTGATGGCAGGAGGATAGAAGACTGGAGGGCAGCTTTGTTGCCTGCTTGGCCTCTACCCTCGCTGGGCAATGATTAAATCAAGGCCCTGGTGCGAGGCCCTCAGCAGTGGGTTTCTGAGCATGCTGAGCCTAGATGTGTCCCTAAGAAGAGATATAATAAAGTGCCTTTGTCTGTTTTCTGAATTAATTCTAAGCACCATGGGCCAGAAATATCTTTTACATTCAACTCATCCTTTCAAAATAAAAGGTTGTTTTGGAAATGGTGCATTTACAATGCACCATGTTACTGAAAAGTTCTACATATTTTATAAAGCAGTGGCATAGAGCAAAAATGTCTGCAGCATTTGCTCTGTATTTTTTTCAGATGTTTTTTTTTTTTTTTTTGGACCCTTGTAAAATGTTTGAAAAATCAGCTATAAGAAAGTGTGATACCAATTCAACAATATTATGGGCTATATTAAATGTCCATGCTGGCAAACATTTATATTTGTACTCTCATCTGCTTCCTTCCACTTGCCATCAATGGTGGGCATAGATTTAGATAAATGTGGTCTTCATATCAACACAAAAACAATCAGGACACATAATCCCCTGTTCTCGAGGTGATGCGACATAAATACAACAATTTCCGCTGTCTATTTTCGGCGTTTTGTGCCTCCTCGGCACTCTCCTCCACAACCTCCAATGTATTCGCTGCATTGAAAGCATATCCCCACCAGGAAATCTCCTGCTATGAAGTACCAGTGTGAATAGCAGAGCTGAACAGGTGCATTTTGATAAATTAGAATGTTATAAATGAATAAAAAGTGAATTGATTAAATTAATTTTATTTAGACTTTAAAGCTTATATTTGAAATTGATTCCTAACACAGATATATTTAAAGAGTTTTTGTTAAATTCATTTTATTTCGTGCATACAGCTGATAAAACCCCAACATTTTGTTTCTCAAAAAAGTAGAATATTTCAATAGACCAATAAAAAAAGATTTTTATTGCAGAAATGTAAGGCTACTGCAAAGAATTTTTTATTCAACATATGAACTTATTATCTGGGGCTCATTTTGCAAGGATTAATTATCAATTGTGCAAAATGGTGATCAGTCTGTGGCACTGTTGAAATCTTGATGAAGTACAGGTTACTTTAATAGAGGCCTTCAGTTTGTTTGAATTGTTGTTGATCTGATCTCTGTCAAGGTGTGGGGTTGGATAGGACCGAAATGCAGACAAACCTCCGGGAGCAGCATTGTGTGAGGTAATTCCTTCTCCTTTAATTACAACAAATAGAGAAACTTACATTTCCAGCCACAACAGACCAGAAGACATGAGGAACCAGTGAGGAATTGTGCAAACAACCAGCTTATAAACAGAGGGAGGAGGAGTGTGGACCAATGAGAGAGGGAACCAGGCAATCAGATGGAGGTGGTAACAGGTGAGGAACTGAGCAGCTGGGAAACTGAGGGAATGTGACTAATTACAGAAAGCAGGGAGATACACAATTTGAGGGACAGAGCAAGTGAACCTGAACTAAATGATAAAACCTGGCAAAAACCAATATGAAGGAAACAGAACACAGAGAAACACCTGATTAAATGTAAACAACTAACGAACCAAAAATTCCACATCGTGACATCACCTCCCCCCTAAGGTCAGATTCCAGACGACCACAAAGTCCAAAAAAAACAAAAAAAAAAAACAAACTTAAATCCAGAAGGCCAGTGGCACATAAAAAACAAGGGTCCATGAATTTGCCTGCCGTGGGCGAGCCAGAGGCAGGGCAGCAGACGAGCCAGAGGCAGAGATGCAGGCGTCTAGGAGGCCGGCGGCGACAGAGATGCAGGCGTCTAGGAGGCCGGCGGCGACAGAGATGCAGGCGTCTAGGAGGCCGGCGGCGACAGAGATGCAGGCGTCTAGGAGGCCGGCGGCGACAGAGATGCAGGCGTCTAGGAGGCCGGCGGCGACAGAGATGCAGGCGTCTAGGAGGCCGGCGGCGACAGAGATGCAGGCGTCTAGGAGGCCGGCGGCGACAGGTGCAGAAACATACGAAGCGAGGTCCTAAGTGGTCTGCGGTGTGGCGAGAACCACGGTGGAGGCTTTGATCCAGGCAGGAACCCTGGAGAACTGGAGTCAGGCTCCGGTGTGTGCCTGGCTCCGGTGTGTGCCTGGCTCCGGTGTGTGCCTGGCTCCGGTGTGTGCCTGGCTCCGGTGTGTGCCTGGCTCCGGTGTGTGCCTGGCTCCGGTGTGTGCCTGGCTCCGGTGTGTGCCTGGCTCCGGTGTGTGTCTGCCCTGGAGACAGGCTGTAGTGTGGCGTGTAGTGTGTCAGGCTTGGCGTCACCAGCGGCTGACCTGGAGTCAGGCATGAGTTCCTGAGCACCCCCCAGAGAAAACTAAGAAGGTGCTCAGGACCTGGTCGTGGAGGCAGCCCGCCCACGGGCCCCTCCGGAATCAGGCGAGGAAGTGGAGGCAGCCCGCCCACGGGCCCCTCCGGAATCAGGCGAGGAAGTGGAGGCAGCCCGCCCACGGGCCCCTCCGGAATCAGGCGAGGAAGTGGAGGCAGCCCGCCCACGGGCCCCTCCGGAATCAGGCGAGGAAGTGGAGGCAGCCCGCCCACGGGCCCCTCCGGAATCAGGCGAGGAAGTGGAGGCAGCCTGCCCACGGGCTCCTCCGGGATTAGGCGAGGTACAGAAGACCCGGCGGCGGCCGGCTGTGGCTCTGAAGACCCGGCGGCGGCCGGCTGAGGCTCAGGATCCTTGAGGCTCTGTGCTGCTTTAATGGCAATGAGAAGATGGTCAAAGGGACCTCCAGCTGAGACAGGAACTGGAGCGTCTAGCCATCCCTCTGCGAGAAACTCAGCCTGTAGAACAGAGTGCACCAAGTCCAAATCCTCTGGATGGTCCATTAAATGCAGCACAAAACTGCAGCAACGTCCCTTCATGAAATCCTCTTTCATTTTCTCCAGCCTAGCTTGAACCCAATTCAGGGCTGGAGGTTGCACCGGCGGCTGGAGAACTGCAGAGGGCGCTTGATGACCCCCCACCAACTCCGGGGAAGACAGCCGCGGGGAGGCCATGGCGGATGGAACCCCCATAGAGGAGTAGGAGGCGTCCATCTGAACCCTCCCGGTGACGACTGCCCTGCGTCGACGACGTCGTCCTGTACGGGAGCCGAACCCAGCAGGAAATTCGGCTGCGACTGGTGGAGATGAGGATGGCTGCGCTGAAGCCGCTATGGACGTGGATGGCTGCTCTGAAGCCACTGCTGCGGGAGGCTGGTGATGGCGGCGCCGTCGGTGTGTGGAGGAAGTAACTGGAGCAGGTGGGGAGACAGAGGTGCGGTTCTGGCCCAGTACCAAGCCTGGAGAAGCTTGCGCCAATCGGGACCCCTTCAAACACCTCCTCCATCTCCTGCAGCAGCAGGGGGGAAGGCAGGATCTCAAACTCCTCTCCATACATCCTCCTCAATTCCTCCTCTTGCTGCTGTATCCAATTGTGGAGGCTAGAAGCTCTGTCTGCTCAGTCCAATGTGCGACTGGTTCCTACTATCAAGGTGTGGGGTTGGATAGGACCGAAATGCAGACAAACCTCCGGGAGCAGCATTGTGTGAGGTAATTCCTTCTCCTTTAATTATAACAAATAGAGAAACTTACATTTCCAGCCACAACAGACCAGAAGACATCAAGAGACTTGCCAGGGATGAGACATGAGGAACCAGTGAGGAATTGTGCAAACAACCAGCTTATAAACAGAGGGAGTTGGAGTGTGGACCAATGAGAGAGGAAGCCAGGCAATCAGATGGAGGTGGTAACAGGTGAGGAACTGAGCAGCTGGGAAACTGAGGGAATGTGACTAATTACAGAAAGCAGAGAGATACACAATTTGAGGGACAGAGCAAGGGAACCTGAACTAAATGATAAAACCTGGCATAAACCAATAAGAAGGAAACAGAACAACACAGAGAAACACCTGATTAAATGTAAACAACTAACAAACCGAAAATTCCACATTGTGACAATCTCATCTTCCTCTTGAAAATACTCTACAGAATCACTATGGAATTTTGGTCAGGTTAACTTACAAACCATGGTCATTTAACCAGGTATTGGCACTTGTACCAAAGTTTGCAGGTCCTACCTCCTGCTGCAAAATGAAATCAGCATTTCTATAAAGCTTGTCTGCAGAGGAAGCATGAAGTGCTGTAAAATTTCCTGCATGACAGCTGTAAATGATAAAACACAGAGGACCAATGCCAGCACATAACATAGAATCCTGACTGACTGTAGAAACTTCACACTGTACCTCGAGCAACTTGGATTTTGTGCATCTCCACTCTTCATCCAGACTCAGGAACTTTAATTTCCAAATGAAATGCAATGTTTACTTTCATTTGAGAAGAAGCCTTTAGACCGCTAAGTAACAGTCCAGTCCTTTTTCAGCTTGAGTCATGTAAGATGTGTTTGACATTGTCTCTGGTTCAGGAGTGGCTTAACGTCTGTGTGAGTTGGCTCTCAAAGTATTGACTCCAGCCGCAGTCACACTTTGTAAATCTCCCTCAAATGCTTGAATATGATTTATTTTACAATCATTGTAAGGTTACAGTTATCCCTGTTGTTTGTGCACATTGTTCTGACAGACTTTTTGATTCCACTCAACTTTTCATTATTATGCTTGCATAGAGCACTCTATCAACAGCAGTGGCCTTTTGGGGCTTACCTTATGGAGAAATTCAGTTGCTGTCTGCTGGACAACTGTCAAGTCAGCCGTCTTTCTTATCATTGTAGAGGCCATAACATGGACATAACATAACATTTATGTAATAAAAATCATTGTGTTGGTCTTTTGCACTGTACAGTCATATTCAATAAATTAGAATACCCGTTCCCATGAGGCTTGATTGTCAGACTAAAATTACCATTTAAAAATAATAACCTTTAAGCAGGTTTTAAACACTGTTTTTATTAAGCTTACATTTATGTACCTAAAATCATTTTTTTATTGGTCAGAAGTAATATTCTAATCTTAAATGTTGTGTTTTCATTGGCTGCAAGTGGAAAATTATCATAGTTAACAGAAATGAAGGCTTGAAAAATCAGTCTGTGAGTAAGTAATCTATATGTGTTTTACTTAGTAAAAGAGTTACTGACAAATTCTGTTATTTTTATATTGGCTGCATGTCATAATCAGCTAAAATTAACAAAAATAACCATCCTGTGTGTGATCTATCTATTCACTTTTTAAATTGAATTCTTCAAACACATGCTTCTAACATCAACATTCTGCTACTTTAGAACTCAAAAGGCTTTAAAATAAATGTAATTATGAATTGTGATCCTTAGAATATTACAGGACACGTCTAGAGCTTGAAAAAAACTTGAGCTTCTGGCCAGTGTTATATGTTACTTTTGTTTGGAAACTGTTAGAGTAATGGAGAACATTTACATTTAAATATGCATTTTTATAAGAGTACTTGCTTTTGTTACATCCTTGTGGCTAAAAAAAAATTAGGAACTATGCAGATTGTTGTTATTTCTTGAATTAAGATCAAGATATGTGTCATGTTTTGAGCTGGCTTTCTGACCCACACGCAGAATCACATATAAGACACAGGTAGTAAAATGGAAAAGGGATTTATTATTATACAAAAGAAAAACAATGATTAAGAGTTAGACTGGGAAGGGTTCTGAAACCAGGGGTTCTGCTGCATCTAAAAAGGACAGGAGCTGTTAGAAGAGGCAAAGAGACTGAACAAAATGTGGAATGTATAGGATCTTGCTTAAGGTTTTGGGATTTGTAGTAGGCGTTGAGAAAGGAGTGAAGATTCCGGTGGTTAGTTTAAAGGACATTTGACGAAGCAGTTCTTGTGTTCCGGATGTTTCGTCAAGGCTTGTGCTGGTGAGTTCTTTGAGTCTTTGGGAGGAGTGGACAGAGAACTGAGAGAGGGCAGACAGAAGGAAGTCAGAGCACAAGACACTGCAGTGGATGACCATGGAAGGAGGAGTATCCAGCAGTAATCCTGTCACTGTGGAGTCAGGAGGATAAATCAAAAACCAGTAAGGTAACTTCAACCTGGGAGCACAAAGAGCATGAAAGTAAGCTGAGCTAAGGTAATCAGTCATAAATAACTTAAGGACCTTTGCTAAAATCTACAATGAACAGATTTAAATTAACTCAGGGGGCTCGAGAACAATGTTAAACATCAGGCGAAGAATGTTTGTCCTGCAGCTCCTTATAACTCCAGCAGTCAGAAGCAGGTGTGCAGCCTGCCACCAGTCAGCCACGCCTCCAGCAGAGCTCCTCTGTTCAGGGAGACACTCACACATGCACAAAAAACAGACCAGTACATCAGGATTATGACAATACCCCCCACCCCCAAAGGCAGCTCAGAGGGCCCAAACTGACAAGAGTGTTATCTAGAATGAATAGTGGTCCTCTGGACCATAACCCTCAAGGTACTGGAAGCCCCCGCCAGACTTTCGAAATCTTCCTAACATAATAAGCAGGATGTCCATTGATGTCCCAGGTAGGTGGAGGGGGTCTGGTAGGAGGGCAAAAATAACTGGACAGATTTTTTTTAAAAACATGAAACACAGGGTCGTTCTGGACTGGATGAAAATTTGATGCGAATTGAAGTGCTTTAGCATAGTGTAGCTTCGAGTTCCTGGTTTATGTGTTCAGTTTGGCTGTTGGTCTGGGTAGGAAATCTGGAGCTGAGGGCAACTTTAGCTCCTAAGACGTAAAAAGAGCTCCTTCCATACTTTGAAAATAAATTGAAAACGATAGTCTGACAAGATCTCAAGGGGTTTACCATGGAGTTGCAAAACATACTTCACCAGGAGATGGTCTGTTTCAAAGGCAGACGTAAGTTGCATAGGGGACAAGGTGGCCACCATTCTCAACAATAGTGAGAATGGTGGTAAACCCCTTGCATGATTGTAACCCAGAGACAAGTCTAGGGCAATGTGGGACCAAGGGAATTGAGGGACGGCCAAAGGTTGAAGAAAGCCACTAGGAGACTGGTTACGTGTCTTGTTTTTAGGACAGATAGGACAGGAAAGCACATATTCCTCAACATCTTTGTTTAGATAGGGCCACCACAAAGAATGTCTGATTAAGGCTACAGTTCAACTTATGGGTGACAGAAGAACGCTGACATGTGGACCCACTGGATGAGGTGAGAGCAAACAGAACTGTGTACTTACGTACGATTTGGAGAGCCTGTAGGGGTCAGGCTGAGATCTTTGAGCTTGGTCTCGGGTTATCCCATGTGAGCGCCAACACAAAAAAAGATGAGGAAACAATGGTGATGATAGGGACCTCCTCAGAAGAACAAAACTGTCTTGATAAAGCATCAGGTTTCCTGTTTTTCGTCTCTTTCGTCTGTAAGAGATGATGAAGTTGAATTGAGAAAAGAAGAGGGACTATCACGACTGTCTAGGATCGAGGCATTTAGCCTTCTCGAGGTAAGACAGATTTTTATGGTCAGTCCAAGCATCAACAGGATGCTTAGCTCCTTCTATCCGGTGATGCCTGTATCAGCCTCCAAAATTAATTGTTTAGATGGGTCTTGTTGCAAAAAAATGCGATCATTAAAGAACTTATTCTTTAACTTGGTGAACACTCTTCCAGCCTTAGAGTTCTAGCAGAAATGTTTCTTATTGGGGTGAGACCAGTGGGTGAAGCTTTGGTTCTACTGTAATTTCTGATAAAGCGTCGATAGAAATTGGCAAAGCCCAGGAAGTGCTGCAATTGTTTCCTCGTGGTGATAGTAGGCCAATTGAGTACCTCCTAAACCTCTTCAGGATCCGATATTGCCTGCCAGCTCTCAAGGATGAATCTTTAAAATGTGACTGTGGGAACATGGAAATCACATTTTCCAGCCTTGATGAACAGATAATCTTCCAGGAGTCATTGAGGAATTTGACAAACATTTCTTGTGCTCCTCTAGGGTTTAGGAATGACAAATGATACCCACCACCAAAGATTAATTTATGTATTTCTTTATACTCTCTTTATTACAGGTGAAAGACTCCAAAAAAAAGAGTCTGTGATCCAAAGGGGTAGTTCCAAAATCACGGTTAAGGTCAAAGATCCAAAGTTCAAGATGAGACATAAACGCTGGTATGCTGACAGGAGTCGAGACAAACTAGCAAAGAAGGGAGGAAACCTAGACGTTTAAATAGGGGACAGGTAATTATGACACCAGGCAAAACACATCATGGCAGAATCAAGGAGACACCTGAGGGGGGTAGCCAAGAGAGAACAGAGGGTGAGTGGGGGTAATAAGAATTCTTTGGATTTAGTAAAGTAATTTCTGAGATAATGGTAGTCTGGGGGTATGTTGGAGAGGTGAAAAGTGTTTACCTCCTCATCTGGACTGAAGGGGACTGAAGTGACGAGAGCTCACTGCAGACAGGAAGAAAGACAGTGGGTACTACAGGATTCGACTCTGGTATCCTTCCAATTGAGATGTGGGTTATGAAGTGAAAGCCATGGATAGCCGAGGACCAGGTGGGGACTGAAAAGGAAGGCGTGGATCTGAAACGAGTCTTGGTTGACAATTACAGAACTAAGGAGTGTTAAACGGGAATAGTTTTCCAGTAATTACTGGCGGGTTTCCCCTTTCGGCCGAACTGAACAAAAGGCAATGTAATGACCGACCTGGCTGGAGTACAAACACTTAAGTGCTAAGCGGCACTTTCAATCTTCCAGAGCTCCCCATTTCTTTCTTTAACATAACTGGGGCATGATCATGCAGTTTGTTAATTGAAAATTAAAATGAGAGACATAGAGTTGGCCACAGCATATCTAACTGAACTATTAATGCATTTTTTTACCTAATTGTGCAACTTAATTTTATGTGTTCATTCTCTTTTTGCTGTTTGGATTTTATAAACCTTAGTGGATGATGCAGAAAGCAAACTTGGGATGGGTACTGATACTCTTGGCTTTTACCTTCTAACAAAGTTCAAATTAGTTTGAACAAACAAACAGTTCAGCAGCTTCTTTATTGTGTGGAAGAAGGCAAAGGAGATTTAGTCAAGAAAATGTTGGTCATGTGTAAATTAGCTTTTTCTCTCTAACTGTTATTAGAAGTACCAATGAGTAATTCACAGTTTTCCCAAAGGAGCTGCTCGCTGTCAAGCACTATAAAACGGTTGCCCTTGGTAACTCCCTGGTGGGCATCTATATATCTGTGCAACTACTACAAAGTAGGCTTCTTAAAAATAGCATGTATACTAGGCCAAAGTCCCTGTCATGAATCAGAAATTAAAATGCTGTGAAAAAATATCTAAAAAGGGTGCACCATTTTTAAATAGTTGTACCTCCCTCTGGTGCAGAGCAGTAGCAGGTGATTACTGTGCCCCAGGTGTTTTTCCTTTTAGTTTGACAGAAAGAATATGGAATGCATTTAGGGAGAGTTATTCTTGTATAATAACTATGCAATCAAGAAAAGAAAAAAAAAAAATCTCCTTTTGTCTTTAAACTTTGCAAAGATTCTGGTGCCTGTCTGCAAGGAGAAATAGTGAGTGATTGCCATGCCTCGGGTCCTTTTCCTGATGGGGCTGACAGGAAGGAAGAAAGAAATGCATTCAGTGAGAGTCATCAGTTATCCTTATGTAATTACGCTGAAATCAAGGTGCTGAAATATCTGTACTCAGGCTGACAGAAAGAAAGCCCTGAAGGACTTTCTGAAACATATGCTGACTAGGGAGAGAGAAGGTTCCGGGTAGAGCCAAATAGACTAAGTAACCCTGAAATGAAGAGATGAGAAGGAAAGGGCACCAATACAAAGTCGAGCAGTTTTAAAGATGGTCTAATGAGCAGTAAGATAATAATTAATCAGCAGAGATAGTATAACAAAGGATTGTGACAACAAACTCTACTAAAATAGTTGTTTTAAAGGGGATGAAAATTAGTCACTTTTGTTTTAGGATATTTTGTGCTATTTTTGGTACTTCTGAATGTCCCAGGAAAGAAAATGAACAGATCGCATTCAAATCTACACTCTAAAAACTTCTAGGTTAAAAATCTTGCAATTTGGTTACATTCTGCTAATCCGGTCCTGGGCCAAATATGGACAGATTAAGGCCTGGATTAATTAAACAACACAACAAAATTAGTTTGTGGGTTCGATCCATCGAAAGGATATTAGGACAGGCCATTTAACCTAAAATACACTTTTTTGGACTTTGAGAGGAAGCTGGAGAACCTGGAGAGAAACGTCACCTGCACAGCATTGTAAATACTGTTGATGGTAACTTTGAGTGTTCATGGACCTTTTTTCAAGATAACAATGAAATGAAAATCCTAAGAAATCTGTACAGAATGATGATAACAATGACAAAAATAATGACTGATGATTAACACATTATATAATAATGATTTCTTCTAAATATCGTATAGAGAGGAAATCCAATGCGTTTAAATTTTATTTGTGTGGAAAGATGAGCTGGTAAAATAGCCAATGAGACAATTCTTGAATAGTAGAAATAAAATACAATAGTGTCTATGAAGAAGTACCTAAATAATGAATTCATCTATGACATTTATATCTTAATTGCGTATATATAGGTAATGTAGGTAGTAGGCAAATAGACTTGATTACATTTTTTTATGTTTTACTGTGCCATGTTATAGGATAGATAAGAAAAAAATAGCCTGTATAAAGAAAAACAAACTGAAAAACTATAATGATAAGTTAAAACAAAAAAGATGGTTAGTTAGTTTTAGCTTCTTCTCTTGTCCAATAAACGTGGTCACAATTTTGATGTAATGGTTGGTCAAATCTACAAAACTTTAGTCCCAACAGCATAAACCAAACATTTGGGTTACAGAAAAAAAAATCAACAGTTCTGAGTGTTTCATCTGCCCTCATCAAGGTTTAACAGGTAATTCCTAGTACTTAGTCAGCATCAAATAAAACATCCAACATCTGCTACTGTCATTATGCATGTTTCTGAATGGGTGCAATTGCCTAAAACTTCATACAACTGTTGTTGAAATCCCTGTCTCAATTAGCTTCTTTTCTTAATCTTCTAAATATCTGCTTTGAAAATTATTTTTCTTTTCTTTCAGCTGCAGTCACTTTCTGAAATAAATAAATAAAAAGTGTCTTCTCACCCTCCTGTTCAGCCAAATGAGAAGTTTAGGTAACACATCCGGCACTAATCTCAGGACCATTACTGGTATTGCAGGGATAAAAGAAACTCAAGAGAGCTGATAAAAGCCCAGAGGGCTTTTGCGTCTTCTGCAGTGTGCTGTCCACTGATGAGCGAATTTTAGAGATGTTTGGAACTGATCATTTGGAGGTAAAATATATCCCAAAATTTCTTCCCTTTTATTCATGTCTCATCTGCATGAAGACAGCAGCTTGTAAGCAGCAAAGCTTCCTAAATTCAATATTGCCTCTGTAAAACTCAAACTCTAGAAGCTGCATACATATTCCTAAAATGTGTGTGTGTTACTTTGACAGGAAATGAATATTTAAACATTGAGCCGCAGGTGTACGAACCACAGCCGTTTCTTGAGTCTTCTTGAGCACATCATTTATTTACCAGTTTGAGGCTTCAAAGTGAGTTTAAACATCATCATTTCCTCCCTGTGTTCTCTTTAATCAGGTACCTCATCTCATCCAGACTGTTTCTCTGCTTTAAGTCTCAGTCTGCATCCCTCACAGGTGCTGTGGGGGAACGTCTCACGGCAGAGTCTCTTAAGGATGCTTCTGCTTCTCCCTTGTTAAAGGTTACAGATTAGGGTGCGCCGGCTTGCTTAAAGCCTAAGCAGAAATGCTGGGTCCTGAAAAGACCCGGGTGAAGAAAAGCTGCTAGAAAAGGAACCAAGCAAACATGCATGTGAGCAAAATTCCTGATTGTCACCGAGTGATCACGCTTTGATGTTACCTTGAGTGATTTGTGAGAGAGGAAGAGAAAAAGGAGGGTTTCAGGACAGGAAAGGTGATGTTGCTGACAGAGCAATTCCACACAACTTTCCTCCTCGTACTTCTTTTTAAAGTTTTTGCCTATCGCTTCTTTCTGCGCTCTTACAGAACAGCACAGAACAACAACTGCACCGCTTAGAAGACGGAAAGAAGGGAAAGTTAGTAAGAAAGGGTGGCAGCCGAAGGGAATGGTGAAGGAGCGTTGCACAGAAGCATGAAACGCATAATGTCAACTTTTATTCTAATGCATGAAGGAGGCAGTTGGAGGTCAGAACGTATTCATGACTAAGGGTTAGCGCCTAACAGAAACACTCCACCATAATCAACTCACACTGACATACAGTAAGCTCTGCTCTGTGACAAGAGCAGCCAAGGAAGGCAGAGGAGAAATATGCAAATACTCCCACTGACAAACTCAAATAGAACATCTTGCACATGCAAACAAAATGCATCAAGCAGCGTGAAAGAATGAGCTCTACTATTCATGATCAAAACACCTCTACAAATAACACTAGAGATAGTGTGTGCACTCTGTAGCATGCTGCATTCCATTGTCTGAGCTCTTGGGTTCATTTGTGATCTAACAGCTTGTGTTCATACAAACAAATCAGTTACAGTGGGGCTTTGTGTGAAGCCTGTAGAGTGTTTAATGTTCCTGCATAAATATCAAAACATCTGGAGATTTTCTTCACACTTTAATAGTAGTTTAAAGGAAATAAGATAAAAAGCACACAACAGGAAACATACATATACACATTTACATGGCACTTTATTAGGCATGCCTTACTTGTACTTGATTGGACACCTTGAGTCTTTGTGGTATAGATTCAACAAGGTATAGGAAATATTCCTCAGATATTTTGGTCCATGTTGACATGATAACATCATATAGTGGCTGTTGATTAGTTGGCTGCACATCCAGAGAGTGAACCTCCTATTCCACCAACTCCCAAAGCTTTTCTATTAGAGTGAGATCTGGTGACTGTAGTACATTGAACTCAGTATCATCTTCACAAAACCAGTGTGAGATTATTCGAGCATTGTGACATGGTGCATTATCCTGACAGAATTAGTCACACTGATACATGTTTCGTCACAGAGGGATGGACAGGGTCAGCAACAATACTGAAGTAGCTGTGTTGATGAGTTGGTACTAAGAGCCCCAGCACTTGTTAAAAAATATATATCCCACATCATTATACCCCCACCACAAGCATTATTTATTAGTTATTTACTAGTTATTTATGCCAAATGTGAATCTTAGAATTTCCTGTCCTAAGTTGATATGAGTGGCAACCAGTGAAGTTTTCTGCTGCTGTAGTCCATTTCGACATGTTGTGCATTTAAAAATTGGTTTTTCACGTTTTGGTTTATTAAGCGGTTATTTGAGCTACTGTGTGAACCATGTGTTTGGTTGATTCCTTTATTTATGTTAACATGCAACTGAACAGCTTTACCTAATAGAGTGGGATTTAAAGCAGGGTTAGGTATAAAACATCTCAAGCTTAAACATCTTACACAGCACAGTTAATCCATCATCTGAAAATGGTGTGAGGTATGGCGCAGTAAAGAAGTGGTAATCCACCTTAACAGACAGACTGCAATGACAGCATTATGAGAAGCAGCTGAGAGGTACATGATAACTCTAGAGGAGCTGTAGAGAACCATAGCTCAGGTGAGAGAATCTGCTGACACACACCCAGCCAGCCCAAGGTTTTATGAAGCTCTGTTTTTGGTGCCCACTTAGGACCCACTTGTAATTGAGCCCACCATACACCAGAACCCCATCGACTGTTATATTGTCCATACTAGATCATACTTGTGTCCTGCATTTAATTTTGCAATGGCCATTCATATTTGCTGAATGAATGAGGAGTTGCCATAACTATTAATTTATTTATTTATTTATGTATTAATGAATGCATGCTTATGTAGAGTTTTTACTTATTATGTCATTTATAGCCTTTAAAACCATATTTGAATGTCTATATCCATACCCCTTTATAGATCAATGAGCAACCTGCAGTATATTACATTGTCAAAAATTATATTCTAAGTTTTGATTTTGGTGTACCATCTCCAAGATCATCAGTGGCCCCTACACACCCTTTTGAAACCTTTCTGGGGGCAACCCTGGGCAGGGGGAGTAAATTTAAATATTGCGTTCGCAAGGAACTACGGGAAAAAAAGCCTGTTGCTCACTGATCTATTTACTAACAATTATATTGTGTATGAAATGTTTTCCCAGCTCAGATGCAAGCTGTGGTAATTATTAACCAAGATTTAAATTATGACACCGTCAACATAACTTTAAAGCTATGAAGGGTTTCCTTCTAGCTGGAGCCGGTCCTGTGTTAAAAGGACACTTTTTACCCGTGCAATCCATTAATCTGCAAAGAAACCCATTGGAACTCCAGTTCACAGTCTTTTATAAGCCAGGCATGGAACACAGCCAATGTGAACGAAGGTGCTCTGGTCGGACAAGCCCAAAATTAATTTTGTAGGGATACATGGCTACGTCAAGTGGAAAACTACTACTGCATATGCCCCTAAACACACCATGCCCATGTCTGTCTGACTGTCTGTCCATGCATCTTTCCATGTCTTCTGTCACATTCAAAAGAAAGCCTATTTCTAAAAATCCCCCAAACTTTCAAGTATTAGTGTACTTACTTACTTGATTTCATATTGTTATGAGTAGTTTTTACCATAGCCAGCATATCATGAATGTGTCTTTTTTATTCCTCTTCTGCAGAAGGGAAAATAATGCTGTGTGCAAGCAAAAGGGATTTAGAGAGCTTAAACCAAAATTACCTGAGTGAATCTTGATCCTTTTTAGATAGAAGCATAATTAGTTACCCAGCATTTCTGTAGCTTTGCCCCTGCATTTGTGATGCTGCATTGTTCATTGGTTTCAAAAGCACACTTATAGCTGCAGTGAGTGGGAGTCAATTCAAAAATATAAAATAGTTGACTCCTGTAGAAGCATAAAAACGAACATATGACACAGAGTGGATATTTAATAAGCACAGTTATTCAACCCTGATGTTTCTTCCAGTGCTGCAAATGAAAGTGTGTCTCCTATAGCTTTGCTTTTACAATTACAGTTTCCAGTGGGAGCAATTTAACACGGCTCCTGCCACTCCTTAAATAACACAGAAAGGCTCTGCTTCCTTTGATCACGTCCCCCCATGCCAATACGAGCAAGTAAACAATGTGTGATATATGTCTCCTAAAACTTAAATTGTGTTTCTTCGTACACAAATAGTCATCTTAAAAGAGTCACAAGGCTACACCTTCTTGCTAAAAATGAGGGGAACAATTTGATGAACATTTGAGAAGACAGAATTGATGTTATCTGTATTCATTCTAGCTTGATTCAAATTCACTGGATCAGGAAATGTCATTGTATTTCATTAGCATTTATACCTCAATGTACCTCAGTGAACTATGAGCATACCTTGGCCACAAATTAAACATTGTTTGCTTTCTGCTTACAAGGGGGTCCAGCGCCTCCAAGTGGTTTTTTAGATCGGTTGCATTGTTTTGCTAAGACACAAAACAGTATCATACCACACATATGATTCATTTTTTCTCTGGGCCCAAGGCCAAGACAGTGTTAATGGCTTCAAACTGTTAGAATCGAGGGTTAAATGTTAGAAATGTAACAAAAATGTTGAATTCTATAAAAACTTGCAAGCTTGGGAAAACACCACCAGTTTGGATGTATTCCATGTCATCATTCTTTATTTCAAACATTTTCAGCAATAATTAGAAACACTTTTCCGATGTAGGCACATCACTTTAAACTTTTTAGGAAATGAGACATATTAAAACTCAAGAACATTGTTCAACGCCATCTAACTCCATCAAAAGCTCAAACTGACGCATGGTCAGCACCCGAAGAGGATGGGGAAGAAAAATGGGGTATGAAATTATGTTTATGTTGCCCTGGGATTCGACCTTTCCAGAGTGTACTCCGCATCTTGCCAGAAGCCCCCCAAAAGATTCGTTAAGCAGACACAGAAGATAGAAGGATGGAACATTCATTTTAAATCATATTTTATAACATGAGATTGTGGGTAGTTCTTTTTAATCCACCGTTTAATGGCCCTCACTATGACCCATTTAGGGTTGAAAAGCTCACCCAGTATTATTGTTAAAATCCATAAACCCAACCTGTTGTGTTAAATCCATCCCGACCTGGATTGGTCCATATTTGATCCAGCACTGGGATACCATATTAACACAAATTGCATTTTGTTTCACCCACCAGCTTTAAGAGTGTAACTTCTTCTGCTTTTGCAGTCCTTTTATTAACAGAATGGATATGTTTTAACTCTGGTGATAGAAAAGAATAATAAGGTCTCTGAGGTATTAAAACTGAAATGCTATGTTTAATTGGAAGCTATTTATCTCCACTTATCATCATTAAGGCCAAAAGGTCATCTTCTTGTTAATTAATCAAAATTTCACTCCAGCTACGTTTTTGACAGCAGTTTATTTTGAGAACCTACAAGGTGTCTCTATACCAATTCATTAATAGATTGATAGATAGATAGATAGATAGATAGATAGATAGATAGATAGATAGATAGATAGATAGATAGATAGATAGATAGATAGATAGATAGATAGATAGATAGATAGATAGATAGATAGATAGATAGATAGATAGATAGATAGATAGATAGCCTCACAAGTATCTATATCTATATATTCATACATTTACAGTATATAGCTATATAGCTATTTGTGTGTGTGTGTGTGTGTGTGTGTGTGTGTGTGTGCGTGTGTGTGTGTGTGTGTGTGCGTGTTTCAACTCCTCCTGATTAAAAATAACAAAGAAAGTAGGAAAAACAAATCTGGATATGAGGTAAGTGGAAGAAAACCCTCCTAATAATGAGATGTAAGAAAGGCAATTCAGCTATAGAAAAATTTGGTGTTTTTTGTCTCATTTTCAAAGATAATGTGAGAAATTGGAAAAAAACTTTCCACTGCTTTATTTCACACACTATAAGATTTACTTGCTTAACTGCCTCCAGAACGAGCGTGGACTGTATATAAATGCTGAATTGTAGCTGACTTGTAACAGCTGGAAAACATGGAGCACTTATTCTGTCAGATTTTCATGTCTAATTAAACCCTGAATGTTTAAACAACGTAGCTATCAGCTGTCAGTGAATTTGCTTGTTTTGCTTCTTCTTATAGAAAATTTAAAATATAAGCTGTGCAGAACTATGCATATGTCATTACACATTTGTCAACTGATTTTAAACGGCAATGTTGTAACTGTATTCAGCAGAAAATGCTACCTCAAAATATAAAAAATAGCTGTAAACTCAGTTGCTTTGACATCTTAAGGAATATCATCTCTCACATAACTTTCTCTTAAGTCTTTTTCCCTCGTTAGTTTCTTGGGTCAATAGCTTGGTTATATAGTGAAGGCCATTTGATACAAATGAGAGAGAAATGCATAAAGGAAAGGATGGCTCTTTAAAGTAAGAAGACCCTTAAGACAGCTTATGAAAGACTTTGATATCGAGATGAACAGTTCTTCTGCCTGGCAACACTTGAACATAATGGAAGAGTCACTGAAAATAGTAGAGATAAGTTAAATTTAAAATCTAATCAGGGATTTGGAAAAAAAATTTCTCATTAGCCAATAAAAAATAAACTTTTAAATAAAATTGCAATGTTTTCCATGGTATACTTGTATGTCTTCTTTCCACAACCTTCCCATCTTATTAGTGTTTATTAGTGTCCAGAATTTAGACACTGGTAATTGGTAACCACCAACATCTCTTGCCACACATCGCCTTGATTTACCTTCTTGAAGAAGCTTTAGAAACATTTTCTAATGTTTCATAAAGACATTTGGTAGTTACAGGAATGAAGTAAATATACCGACGTTTACAAAAGAAATCAAAAATCTTTCCCAACATGTTGTTCATATAATTTAAAACTCTTTCTTTCAGATGTCAGAGACTGTGCTGGGGTGGCTGGAGTTTTCTCTAAATGTATTGCGCACAGGGCAATGTACTGCAATCACTCCCTTACCTGTAGCTGCACACTGCCAGTCAGCAGGCTAAAAAAAGACTACTAAACTTTTCACTTGTTTAAAGAAAAACAAACGTCCCTGTTTGGTAATATTTCCAATCCTCAAACAACCTGGACAGTTAACGAAAAGAGAGCCGCACATCCCTTTTGTTAAGTTGACGCTGTTATGAAAGTACATTTGACAAGTTAAAAGTGGCATGTCTATTGAGCAGCCAAACAGCTAATTTAACTTGCTGACTTGTCTCTATAAATAGCTGAATGGCAAAACTGGATTAAGTTTTGACCTATTAGGTCTTGGACACTACTACTGAATTCAGCAGGTGTTTGTTCTATTATTTCTGAAGTTTATGTACTCTGAGGTAAATAAATGTTATGAAGATCATTTTACATGTAGACAAGGCTAAAAATCAATAAAATATATTATTTTAACACAAATAGGAATTATTATTCTGTTAAAGAAAATGTTATTGTTATAGAGATTTGTTTTCGAGTAAATACTATTCTACTGTAAAACCTTGCTTGTTTTATTTTGTTAGGATTATCAAATGCTAAGAAGGTCATATACCCCTATACCTAGTTTCATCTGACAGCTCTACTGTTTGGGCCATGTTTCCTGTTTATCAGCCAGGTTCAACAGTTTTCTAAGGTCTGCAAGCGACTCCTTTTACCTGAAATGCAGACTACTTTACATAAGTAGACTTATGAAAAAATTATTCACAAGCATAGTTACAAAGCACTGTAGAAAATAAAATACAAACATCTTTATAAAACTCTCATGACACAGAAAACATAAAAACATTTGCCTAATAGCAATATGGACATGGAAAATGTAAAACAGATTTATCAATTAATCTAAGACTTATGGTTTAGAAAGGCAAGGATTGGATTCCTCCACATTTTTCATCTATTAGATCTGAAAAAGGGTCATAACAGCAATGTCATATTTTTAAGATTTACTTTACAAAGCCTGGATGTCACACTTTTGAAAAAAATTGTATATCAACGGTGTCCCTTTTTATTGTCAATATAGGAAAAAAACGAGCAAGCAACACTCGTTTATAGAAAGGATATGAGGGGCTGTTTTCTGTCTTATGTTACTTTTAATGAAACTGACTTAAAAATATATCTTGCTTCTGTTCCAAAACTTAATTTAAACAACCAGAAACTTGGAAAAACAATAGCACTTCTTGAAAATTTAAATTTTATCTCATAAGCAGACCCTTTTACTATATTGTTCGCTTTTATTTTTCCGTATTTAGCTGTGGTAACAGACCCATTGTATATGTACCTGGATGTTCTTGTGCACTACTGTAAGACTGTTAGGAATGAATAATAAAAAAATAAAAATATATATCAAGGGTGTTTATTTTTGAGCGTCGTTCCAGTTCACACTCCTTACCGGTTGATGGTGGTAATGCACCAAATTGTTGTTTGCAAACCGTCAAATAAAACCTAAGAAGAAGAACGATAAATCACCTAGACAGAAAATGGCTGCCATGCTGTGTGGTTTTGATATCTCTGTTTTCTAAGCTTTGTTTGTGTTGTCCTGTATTGCGTTATATACTGTTCTCCTTGGAGAATAGACATAATGTTCAAAAAGGCGAAAAGAGCAAACTTGCGGCGGAGGAATGATTCCGACGAGGATGAGCCGGAGGAAAGCAAGCCGCTGTCTCTGGCGCCCGCATCATTCGGGCCTGTGGTGGAAATCCCGTTCATAGAGACTAGCCCAGCACCGAGCAGCGAGGAGAAAGGTTACAGCAATGGCTTTCTGGCAAACCTAAACAACGTAAGACCCGTGAAGAGGGAAAAGAAGAGCAAAGAGGTTGCAGTGGTAGCTCCTCCCACTAAGGCCAGTTTGCTCAGTTTCGACGATGAAGAAGGTAACAGTGCTAACGTAGCTAACCGGTTCACCTTAGCTAAGGAAACGATGTCAACCATAAAGCAAATGGTTACAACACAAAAAGCTAGACTGTGCAGCTAAATATATGTATTACTTTTCTAGCTTCGGAATTGTTCCTGTGAACTGTGCTCATCTCTTGTCTGTCTGGTTATGCAAACAGAGGGATCCGAGGTGTTCAGAGTGAAGAAACCCAACCACAGCAAGAAGATTGTTAAGCAGCTGAAGAAAGAATACAAAGAAGATTTGCAGAAATCTGGAAGTGTCCATCAGGAAACCAAGTCAGGTGAGATCCCCTGTTATTTATTTGCAGCGACATCATCAGATCATATCCATCAGGTATGTAGTCATGAAAAAAATGACTACATATAGAGTGAGTCAGTATCTGAATGGCAGAAGGAGACCTTTCCATTGATACTTGCCTTATCTGGGTTGGAGAAATAATTAGACTGTTCAAAGCATTTAATATGGTAGGGAAATATTGTATGTTTTTAGGACCAGTTTGAAAAATGCAAACTCTTATTGTAAAGGTTATTAGATTACTTGTGAGGCTAAGTAAGAGGTACTCAGACAATTGTGAATAAGTCTGTAAATAAAGTAATGTCCCTCACTCCGGGCTCCCCATCAGTTTGCCTTTTCACCAATTTTTGCCCCCCTTTTATCCCATGTACCACACTAAATCACATAATTTAGTTTTACTGTGTGTTATTTTCTAATGTACTTTATATAACACAGTATTTCTATTGATTTGTTGTTTTGACTCCCTTACAAACCAGTTCACTCGTATGAAATATGATTTCTGACCTCGTCCAAAAAAACAAAGATATATGAGACTTTTGCTGGCAGATTGCACCATTTCCTACGAAGACGCGACCAAATCTGCAAGAAAACAAACTGGCAGCAAGACAAAATTGCTATCACCCATATGTTATATTCAATTGTTTGTGAATAAGTAGTAGGTTTGTCAATAAGTCATTCTGCGCACAAGGTAAGATGTGCGTAGTTTTGGGTTAAAAAAATCACAAATGTTGAGAACGTTATAATGCAAAAACAAAACAAATTTAATCTCACAGACTTGATGTATTTCTGTAAGTATGCTAAGGTCCCTGCTGCAGTGTGTGCACACCTCGTCAAGAACTACAGGAAACGTCTGATATCTGTAATTGCAAACAATTTGTTTTTCTGATGTATCAGATATTTATGTCATGCAATAAAATACAAATTAATTATATCAAAATCACACAATGTGATTTTTTTGGATTTTTGTTTTTATATTTTGTCACTCTCATATAAAAATTAAAACGTGCTTTGCAAGTGGGAAACACTGCAAAATTGGTAGTGTATCAAATAATTATTCTCCCCTATGTATATCCAGCCTCAGTTGAATACTTCACATTTGACACTCTAGATAGTCTCTGCTTTTATGTATCATTTAAATATCCAGTTAAATATGCAGGTTAGGAAATCTGACATGTTGCTATTGTAATAATTATGGTGCAGTTTTTTTTAAAGCTGACCATTTTTTGTATGTGTTTCATCAGATGCTCAACCTCAGGCTGTGTTCACCGTGAAAGAGGAGGTTATCAGCAGAGCGAGCAGTGAACAAGGGGAGGAGGAGATGGAGGTGGAGAGTGCAGATGAAAAGGACGAGGAAGCAAAAGCCCAAGGCGGTCAACTGTCCAAGGGCAGGAACATAGGGGCATCATTCAACACACTGTCCTCCCTCACCACCCTGAAGCCAGGTACCGTTCCTGTTTAGAAACATTCACTGCAAAAATCTTTTTTCCAGAGTTTGGTCTGTGCTCTTTGGTTTAGCTGATTTCTCGTGGAGTTAGCTGACATATGTTTAAGTAAATTTTCCAGCAAATCTTAGGGCTAATAATTTAACCCATTTTAGGATTTTTCTGACGTTCTTAAATCCTGAAAAATATTTTTATAGTTTACGTATAGAAGTGCACAACGCCTACATGAAAACCTGTGATTCTACTTAAGGAGAGATTCCCGATGCGGCGTTCATCCACGCTGCCAGGAAGCGCCGGCAGCTAGCAAGAGAGCTCGGTGGGGAACCCCCTCTGGTGGAGGCTGAGCCATCCAAGAACCGTCTGACCCGAGAAGACAGAGATGGCAGCGATGATGAAGATGAGGACGAGAAGAGGATCCGCTTTAGTGGAGTCAAGAACAAAAGTCAGAGGCAGAAGATAGCTGAGGAGATAGGTACTATCCTGAAGTGTTGAATTCATTTTACACATTGACTATATTATACTGTTCTTCTATCCGCTGACATGAATGTCCTCTTCAAATATGCACAGGTATTGAGGGTAGCGACGATGAAGCACTGGATACAGGTCATGATGAGGAAGTGAGCCGCTGGGAGCAGGAACAGATTAGAAAAGGAATCAGCATACCTCAGGTAAGCTACATATTTAACACGCTGTGAAGTATTCTGACTTCTTTCACTGCCCGATAAAAAATTCTCATCTTGTCGTGTTGCAAACACAGGAGGTTGTTTTCTTCTTGAGATATTAAAAATTTCTCAGTAAGAGATTTCACTTACTCAGTAAGTAAAATGGTTTTTAATTTAAAAAAAAAACATTAGTCATTTCTGCCTTTATCTTGTTAGATATTTATTTTGAAATTAGATAGCTGATCTAAAGGAACATTCTATTAAAAAACATAACCCCTGGTTTTAGAAATTTTTGATTGGTAAATTTGGCAGCAATTAGTGTTTTATTTTTATAATTTTCTGAAGAATATTCGTACACAGCCTTAAAAGTATGCTAAAATGTAGATATGTCTAAAACTTTCTATCCTTTCCTACTTACTTTTCTACTTTCCTCCTTGTTTACTTTTTTATTATGATCTTTTTTGACCTTATTTAATTGTCTCAATTCCTTCCTTGCTTTCTTTACTATTTCTCCTTCCTTCTCTCCTTTCTTTTTTCATTCTTGCTTCCTCCTTTCCTTCATACTTTCTTTATTCTATCTTTTTCTTTTCCTTTTGTCTTTCCCATTCTCCTTTTCTCCTTTCCCTTAATTTATTTCTTTCCTTTTTCATTTCCTTCCTTCCATACTTGACCTTCTTTCCCTCTCCATCTTTCCTTCCTCCTTTTCGCTTTCTTTTCTTTTGTTTCTTTCCTTGTTTGGTTCCTCAATAGAAATATCTGCACTAAATTCATACTGAACATTTGTGTTTATAGTGGAGCCGTTTGGTCCGAAAGACTGTTGTTTTCAAAAGCACCTATGGGCCAAAAGTATTAATCATGTTTTGCTTCTTTTTGTTCATCAGGTCCAAAGCAGTCAGCCAGAGGACAGCACAGTCTACTACCAGAACAGCTATGAGACTCAGCCCTACAGCTCTTCCTATAGTATGCCTTTCACCTACAGTACAGTGGATCCACAGCCAGGGAAGATATCTGGCTTGTCTGACAACAGCTCTGTTCACTATGGGGCCCCTATTTGTGATCTAACCCCAGTATCCATTGATCTGGTAAAGAAACGCCTGCAGGATAGGTAGGTTCTGCAGTAGTTTGCTACGTCTATTATAAGTGCTCACCTGACCTGCTGCCCTCTCAGTGTGCCGTGGTCCTGAGGACCCAGCAAATCTATCTACACACTTTTAATAGCCAAATGGCAAAATATGGCTCCACCTTTTGATAGCTTAGATTGGTCTCTTTTTGGTTGTCTCTTTTCCCATCTAACTCACCCTTACTGATTTTACCTGTATTTCATGTGTCTATAGGCTTGTCCAAATGCATGCAGGCCTCAACGCGAATATGAAACGCTATGAACAGATCAGGGAAGATCTAGCAGCCTCTGGGAGCAGCATCCAGCAGCTTGAGGGCTCCTCCAATGATAACGCAGATCGATATAAATTCTTGCAAGAGATGCGAGGGTATGTTGGAGACTTGCTTGAGTGTTTCAGTGAAAAGGTAAGGGAGAATTTATCTGCAGTCTGATAAGCTGCTTGCTGTTTTGTGTCTATAATCTGGGAACTTTATGTCAACTTTAAACCGATACAGTCTAATAAAATTAATTGAATTGTAATCCACTCATAACTAAGTATCTTAAAGATCGTATATTTTAAAGATGTCTGTTGAACGGATTTATATGGTTTTCAGCTTATCTGGCCCCGACTGGGGACTGTCCAGTCGGGCATTCAAAAATTCAATCTTTTTACTGCGCCGTATAGTCATACTTCAGAGCCAGGTGCATTGGCAGCAACACTCTTCATTGCGGATCATGTTACTGAGTGAAGCAGATTCAAAGTTAGTAGGGTGTTGAACAATGAAGTCAGAGGTCGTCCAAAGTTGTAAGAAGCCTTTTAAAATGAATCTGTATTTTCTACTCTTCAAAACATATCTGTTGTTTATTTAGGCTGCAAGAGAGCGAAGCTTTTAGCAGATAACAGCAAAGCTGTAAGGAATACAGCTATATTACTCTATTTTAACCTTTTGAGATATTAATTAATTTATCAATTTTAAAACCTGCCTGATTTGGTAAGTTTGGCAGCCTTTTAAAATCTTAGGGTAGGAGTCTGTGTTCTCTGGTAAATACAGACATAGACTCCTGTTTTATTAATGTTAGTCGCACTAATGCCTAAATTAAGATGACAAAGACAGTTAATATTTTAACTTTGTAAACATTTTCTCTTTATTTAAATGACTGATTTAAATGCAACTGCTCTCTACCACACCATGGTGTCGTCCCTGCTTATGATGTGAAATTTTATCGGTCGCTCATGGTATGAAGGTTTGGGGGAGAATATTTTGAACGCTGTTTTTACATCTTAATGCATTAAAGCTCTCAAAGAGAATTTAGCCAAATTTGGGACTGACATTCAATTCAAATTCAATTCAAAAATACTTTATTGATCCCTGAGGGGAAATTAGAAGAAGCTCAAAAGCAGCTCAAAGTTTACAAAAACCAGAGAACAGTAATCTGCTACAGAGTCCTGATTGGTTCATCTCTGATATATTTACATCTACATGCATGTCCAGACAGAATAATTCAACCTTGATCTTGCAGCACCAGATTTCAAGCCATAGTGCACAGAGGATTGTGATATATCAAGCAGAAACCATGTTCTGTTTTATTTTACTATTGAGTTTTTTCATCCAGTATATAATGTTGTAACTGAATGGTATGCTGTGTGTATTTGGTAAAAACTTTTACCCTCTTCTGCTTTTCTCTCAACTATAGTTAACATTTGAGCTTAAACTAAATGGATTTCAGACAAAATAATTTGAGTTTTTACCAGATACCAGGAATAATTTCTTTCCAGCAGTGTTTTGTTTATCGTTTTACTTTTAAATTGTCCAGGAAAGACACCCCCGTGACTCGGAGTCCCACATTTGCTGGGTCAGAGGTCACAGTAAGCATTATATCTTTCAGGTGCCTGCTGTCCTGGAGCTGGAGGCTGCCATGCACCAGTTACTAAGGCAACGGGCCGCACGGCTTGTCCAGAGAAGACAGGATGATATTAAAGATGAATCGTCGGAGTTTGCAAGCCTTTCAAGTCAGTCCATCTTGAAGGTTTTTATGATTTATTTGAAACGGCCTCATTAGTTCTCTGTATCTGAGCGCGCGCGTGTGTGTGTATATACACTCTTGTTCCATGTTGCACCTATTACAGTACCCTTGGGATAATGATTAAAGTCAAGTGGCTGCCTATTTGTGTGATTGAGCATGTGTGAGAATGGCCCAAGTAATGAGCAACCAAATAAAGATGTCCGAAAAACCTTGGTTTCTGACCAACAGGTTAACATTCTTTACTGTAACATGTCTGAAGTTACAGCACGGTAAGTTATAAGAAATGTTAAAGTATTGTGTATAGATTGAACTTACTGCTGCTTATGCTGAAAGAATCTGAAGTTTCACATATTTTAACTTGCTTTGAAAGTTAAAATGACCAAATTAATATTTTTATCATGTTTTATCCCACTCTAAATGTAGTTTATTTTGTTGTTATGCTTAGATCCCAAAATAGAAAAAACAAAGTTAAAGTTTTTTTTTTTCCTATTCAGTTCAGGCTTTAACACTGGGCCTGTTTTTTTTTTTCAGATAAAGCGGTCATGGCGCCCAGTCTGGACTCTTTTGGTCGAGACCGTGCCACATACCAAGAGCACAGTCGGCAGAGGAGGATAGCTGAACGCGAAGCACGAAGGTTAGGAAGATTTATTTCTCCTTTAACTGCTTTGCTTGTGCTTCCAGAGGATGAGAAATGGGTTTCTCATGGGTTGAAGCAGGTTTTAACTCGAATCACCAGAGATTGCAATACTCCCTTAAACCACTAGAGGGGGGAGGAGGATAAGAATGAGGAAGAATCAGACTATTTTGAAGACTGCAATTTGCTTTTCCTTTCTTCTTTTTTTTTCAGCTGTTCTATAAATTTCAGGTAAAATGATCATTTGAATTGCAGAAAAAAATTTGAATCCACAAGAAAAAAATGTATTGCAAAATTGCTTCTGGCTCAATGATTTACATTGTCGCTATCTTCAGAAAGATTAACAGTTTTGCAACTTTGACAGTATTTCAACAGCATTTAGAGTAAACCAACTAAGACGAGGCATTTTCCAGAAAAGACAAGGTCATTAGCCTAATTCTATCCAGTCCAAATACAGCTCAGGGATGTTCTGGACACTTTATTCTTTCACTATTGATCATGTTTCCAGTAACTATAGAAGTCAAACTTTAGCCTGTAGGTTACAGCCCACGAAACTATATTATAGGCTTTAGTTTTTCTGTATAGTTTTATTGTTTTTCAGAGGCCAAGGATAACCAATCCTGTTAAACAAGTTAAATCTAAGTTATACATTTATTTATTTTAATTTTTTATTAGTCAGTCAACAAAACAAAATAGTAATTTTGGTAGTAATTACTACCAAATAGTACTACCAATAGTAGTTTGTATGTGCTAAAACCTGGTTGCCATAGCAATTTACAAACTGTAGTGGAAGTTGTTTCTGTGTTAAAATGACCCACTGTAGGTTTATGATATGTTATGTTACAAATATCCTATAGCTGAAGATATGTTAAAGAAACAAAAGTCATAAAGTGTGAGACATAGGAAATCCATTTAAGAAGGTTAAATAGTGGTGAAAACTCTCAGAGGTCAAATTGACTGGTCACCGTAATACTTCTCTAAATGTTGTGACTTTAGGAGAAGCGTTTTTGGTGTTGTTTTTCGAACGGACCTTTAATAAGATTGTCTGTGTGTTTGTGGCTGGACCCAGAACTCGTCGGCGACAAGCAAGAGAGCAGAATGGGAAAAGGGCTGAGCATAAAGAAGGTCTGTCGTCTGATGATGAGGAAACCTCTACAGACATCACCAGTTTCAACATGGAGAAAGGTACATCTTTAAATTGCTACAAAACTGTGTGAAAAATAAGTTATTTTAGAAAATGTTGAGAAAATCCATCTCCCTCACATTTTGTCCCATCCAGATCGTATCAGAGCGGAAAGTAAAAAGGTATTTGAGGATGTGGTGGAGGACTTTCATTCCCTTGACTGCATCAAATCCCGATTTGAGGTGTGGAGAAAGGAATATCCGGACTGTTACAGAGACGCGTACATCAGCCTCTGTTTACCCAAGCTCTTTAACCCGTTAGTTCGTCTGCAGCTAATCACGTGGAACCCCCTAGAGGTAAAGAAACATTTTTTTCCCCCCAAATGGCATTTTTCTGGTTGAAAATAAACAGAGCGCTCAAGTCTGAGCTCGGATTTAATTTGTTTTTTTTATGTAGGAGCCGTGTGGAAACTTTGAGTACATGCTGTGGTTTGAGTCGCTTCTGTTTTATGGATTCGAGGAGCACAGAATGCTTCAAAAAGACGACGGGGATATCGGTTTGCTGCCTGCTATTGTAGAGAAGGTTCTTCTCTCCAAACTGTCAGGTAGGGAATCCTGTGCAGCTGCACTGGATACTTAAAATGATTTGCTTGAGATGAACAAATACAAAATATTGTCATGCGTTGTGTTCGTTGTAGTGCTGGCAGAGCAAGTGTGGGACCCACTGTCCAGCAGTCAGACGGCTAGGCTGGTGAGCTTCATCCGCAGACTCGCTGAAGGTTATCCAACTGTGCTGCATGGAGACAACCAGTACACACAGGTAGAGCTCGCTTTCATTGATTTGAATTATTTCCTCAATGCAAAATAAAAAAAATCATCTGTGTTCAGTTTTATAAAATAGGTCTAATTAACTTATCTTTGTCTGTTAGGTGCTTTTGAAAACAATAGTCTTACGGACCAGACGGACTCTGGATGAGGATGTCTTCCTTCCACTTTACCCGAAAAAGTATGTGAGATAAATGCTAGAAATTAAAGCTTTTTTAAATCTAAGTGATCGAATCTTCATTAGAAACTCTGTTTTCTATTACTCAGTGTGATGGAGAACAAGAACAGTGGTGCCTACTTGTTCTACCAGCGACAGTTCTGGTCCTGCATAAAGGTATGTTGATGTTTGTTGGTACTTTTTATTCACTTTTTGTTTTCTTAAATTAAGCTGTCCAGTCAGTCCAATTCACGAGGTGACTGGTGAATATCTCCATCGATTAATGAGTGAGAGACAGGGTACATAAAATCAGTATATCTAAAAACTAATAGTAAAATGATCTTTGGTTTGTTTTTGAGTTGCTGACAGAAACCCCACAGATAAAAGCACACTGACTGCAGAAAAGGAGCGATTTCACCTTGCCTTTACCCTCTCAAATAAGGGTTTTAAACTGAACCTGTAGTTCAAACTGGGTCTGAGTTAGACAATAAACGAAACACTGAAACTACCATTTTTTGTTTTGTCAAATCAAATCACAGATAACGAGCTGTGCTTCATAGAATCTGTATTTTGTGGAAGATAATACAGTTCAGATTTGAAAAGGCACCGGGATATGGATTTTGAAATGAAGAAGATAGGAAGAAGGCATATACTCTCAGCCTACCGGACGGGAGGGTTGTAATTATAACAAATGTCTTGAATGAATCATTCTGGATCTTTTTGGCTCGTCAAAGAAGACTGCTTGAGTAGATTTCATCCAGGCGCTGAAGTGGGCAGCCGGAGGTCCATTGATCTGTTTCAATGACCCTCTGTGGCTGTTTCTTTTCTGTTGTAGTGCACCTGGTGTACCATGCTGTGCATCCGTATGTCAGGACACTCGGTTACGCAGCGATGGAAGTTGAAGGAAACTTGCTTTTTCTCAGCATCTTAATGAAGAAGAGGTGCTGCTGGGTTTTTTTGATGATGTGGGTGGGCTTTGTAGTCCAGCTCAGGTCTTCCATCTTCTGAAATATGGAGTCCAAAGAACTTGAAGTCTGTGACACACTTCACAGCCTTTCAGTTGAGGAGCTTATCGCAATGTCAGTGGGTGCAATTTTCAAGTGTTGTGAACATACATTTTACATGTTAATGTAATATTTAGCCAGTTGGACAGAGTCTCACAGCAGCAAATGCTCACAAAGACACAATGACATCACCCAAAACGCTAAAGGACACAGAGTGATGGAAGCACAGATAAGAAAGAGAGGAAAGGTAAAAATATATCACACCTAAAATCGTCATTGCAATATTCACCAATATTCCGCTAACGCAAGATTTCCTATTATCCTTCAACCCCGTCCAGAATGTTAGTAAAAGTGCCAGAATAATCTAGAAATTTAAGTCTGGAAAAGTATGGAGTTGTAAAAGGTTTTAAAAGTTGTTAACAGACTGCAAAGTTTCAGAAAAAGCTAATAAAAATATAGTAAAACGCCATAAACTGAAATTACTAAAGTATCCGCGATAACTAGGTAAAACGATGGTACTACAATTGTGCAGTACAAAGAGCTACTTGCATTTTCACTATTCAGAGAGGATGAACATTTTAAGAAATACTTTTTTATCTGCAATGCACAATTCTAGAACAATGAGATAAAGTCAATTCCTTGCTTTAATGGTGTCTCTTCTTTGCATAGCTGCTGGGCAACATCGTTCAGTGGGATGGCATCTTATCTTACTCCTGTCTGAGGGATCTGGCTTTGGACAGCACTGTTAACAGATACATTCTCTGTGCGCTGCAGAGCACAGATATAGGAGAGGAGAATGTGCTGAAGTGCCAGAAGGTGAGCCATTCGGATGTAAAAGAATGAAGTTTGGGACCTGTTTTCTTTCAAAGTCTCTCTAAGTCTGTAGAGAGGAAGTAGCTGGTGTGCAGGTTCTTTGCAATGTTGTATAAACATGCATTAACAAAACCTAGATTCTGGGTACAAATCCTTTTTGCTGAAAATGTGACACAGCCTGTTTTGCTTTAACTGTTAACAAAGGATATGTTTAGAGTTTTACATTCAAATCGGCGCTAAAGAGCACTGTTTGCAAAACCAGCCACCTCAGAGGCAGTTTCTTCCCCCTGGCTGTCTCTCAAATGGACACTTAATAGTCAAAGTGCCCAGATCCATAAAGCTGATTCTGGTTCCATTTTGTGTAAAATATTTTAACAACATATTTAGTTTATACAGTACTACTTTATTAAGTATATAAAAGTTTCAAAAATACTAGTGTCAAAAAGTATATGTTGCAGGGTTAATCCCCTTACCTTAATACACTCTGCTGTTTCAACCTTGGGTAGGGCCAAAAAATATAAGTATACAATTCTCATCTCAGATTTTGAGCTTAAGACATTTGAAAATTTTAATTTGCATTCAGATTTTTAGATATGGGCAGTCTTAGGTTTATTTCTGACATTTCTTAGCTTACGTGATAGTACATAATATACCCAAAATGTCAAAACACAGAAAAAAGCAAAAAAACATGTTTTTTCTCACAAGTATGATTATTTGTTTTAAAGATTTGTTTTTGTCAATATTAAATGCTCTTCACACCAATCAGGTAGTGAACTTTTTTTGTTTGTGACTCGCTGAAATAAGTCGCACTGAAACGATTTGTTGTTCTCCTCTCAGGTGGTGGAGTGTTTGCCGGCACATTGGTTCTCTGGGCTGAAAGGCCAGCAGACCCTGCCTCAGTTGGAGCCTCTGTGTCGCTACCTCACACACCTGGCTAACACACTCCACCGCAGCAGCGTTGGGGGGTCCGATGTTGAGCGCCGCACCGCTAAGTAAGAAAGTCTATGTTCTTCTGTAGATGATACTGAAGATAGTTTGTCTCAGTTTGGATAGCATTTAGGCAATCATGGTTGTTTTACCTAATTAACGTATTAAAAATGTAGTCACTTTATTGGGCTTTGCATATCTCCTAATATGTATTTCAAACATCCCATTTCTACTACCAGGGAGCATATAAGAGAAGTGGTGAAGATGTTGGGACGCATGAATGCTCTGGACCACATCATCGCCATTGCAGAAGAGCATGGCGTCAAAGACATCAAGCAGCTAATGGAAGTGAAATAATGGAAAACAACCAGAGACTATTTTTCCTCTACCTTTTGTTCCATTCTGCACATTTGAAGCCAGTGAAGGAGGAATCTTGGAAAATGTGCATTTTCATACATGAATTAAAACTCGGCACTTGTTACAGTCACAAGATTAGATGACTCTTGTAAATATTGTGAATAATGTATAGTGTTCTCGAACGCCTATGTGTACAAAACCGAAATAAAATCCCGTGTTGCTTAACTCAGAAAGTACACATTGGAGAAAAAAAAATTTACTAGGAGTAAAAATGTGTCAGCTTGATTACATTTTTGAAAGTATTCTATCTGTGAACTCTTGACCCCACCAATTAGGCTTTTGACTGCTAACATTTGTCATTTGTTCTGATTGTTAAAAGGTAGAAGTTACTCAAATTCAGCAACTTCTTGTTTTTTTACCCCAGTCTAAACCATTAGCAGCTCCATCACATCCAACATGCTCTAAAAGCTTGTAAGTTATGTTTTAATTGTTTTTGCCTGTGAATAAAACATACATTGTAATGACTGCCGTCTTCCTGTCCTGAAGGGAAAAACTATTTCAATTCAAGACATCCCTACTTATTTAGATTAATTATAAATAGAGATATATTTCAAGCACCTTTATCTGGTAATTTGAGTCAATATGGCTAATCTCTTTAGGCTATGCATTCTAGCTTTTCATAGCTTTGGTCAAAATTAAACCTGTGAAGGGATTTTGAATGAAAGTAATTAAGAAATTTAGATTGAGACAATTTTGTGAGTTTTGAATATCAAAAAACAGCCAATTACTCAAAAAATGACCATGTAAGAAAATGTAATGACAAGGAATGATTATTGACAATACAGAAAAGTATCACTGTGGAAAAACTGTTTTTGGTAATGATTACTTGAAAACATCTTTATGAAGAAGCTTGTCACATGCATTGCTTAGGGGTGATTTCTACCCATTCTTTCACTCAAACTCTTCACATCTTGAACGTTCTGGTGATATTTTCTATGCTCCGATCTTTAGTTCTTTCCATAGACACTTAAAGGGAAACAAGTCAGGTGGTTGACTTGGCCCCTCTAGCAGTTGTACTGTCTCTAAAATAAGTTGCTGTGTATTTGGGACTATTGTCTTTCTTAGAAATCCACACTTCTTACATCGTCAGATTCTTCTCAAGGATATCCTCATTAATTTCTCCCTTCATCCCTCCGTCACGTAAAGTCCTCCGGTGCCATAGGCTGTAAGACAGTCCACAGCACGATGTTCTCAACCGCAAACTTCACATTCGGAATGGTGATTTTGGGGTGATGTGCAGAACCATTCTTCCTCCAAACATGGTGTGTACAACGAGATCCAAAGACTTCAGTTTTGGCATCCTTTGATTAAACTATATTCTAGTATTTAACTGGCTTTTTAAAATATATATGTAGCAACGTTTAAAAGTGTCTTCAGCAGTGAGTTTGTCTAGAGGCAGTTGTGGTTAGGTACATTAATGTTTTCCTGGAGAAAAGTGGACCTGCTATTTCAAGGTCTTTAGCTGTCTGTGAGTGCTCCTTATTCTTTTGACTTCTGTCAGAAATCTTAGACGGAACAACCTGGCCTGGCAGGTTGAAATGATGTTTTTACCAACCGCACTCACTGTAACATTCAGAAGTTAGGAAATTCAGCGTTAACCATTGCCATTAGTATGTTTTGCAACAGTAGGACTTTGGTAAAGTTTGCTTTTTCCAATTCCGCCACTGTGTGCAATACTTTGTTAGATAAAAACATTTTTATAGGTTTTCAGTTAATATTAGGGTAGCTGATATTGATTTGCACACACCAGCAGGAATGCTTTCTAAATACTAAGACTGGAGCTGTTTTCCAGGCTTTCTTTGCCTTTTTCCACATCATTTTCATCATGTGTTCAATACTTATTCCCTGGATGATTTCAGTTTTTCCCCCATAACTTCATTTTTAGACTAATTTGCTTTCTGTCCTTTTATGTGTGGGGATTACTTTGGTTGTTGCTGATATCTGGTGTGAACTTTATGTCAGTGTACCTATTAGATATATTTAAATATATTCAATACTTCTTTTACCTGCTGTATTGCTTTGGGCCACTGACCAGTCCAGTCCTAGAATCCTGTTATCCCTGCTTCTTGTATGCCTGTTTTTACCATACTTTTCCCTTCCACTTAACTTTCAATTCATTTGCTCACTTTGTAAGCAGCCAGCTTCTTTAGCAAAGACCTTTTGTGACTTACCCGAGGTTAACAGTGACCGAGTAAACAGTCATCGCTATGACTGTGAAGACCATGTAGAACATGGCCATTACAATTTGCTTTTTATATATTTCATGTAACATTTCATTTATTACTAAAATTTAAATAAATACCTAAAGTATGTCACTTTAAATGTGTGATGAATGTATATCTGAGTTTAGCTTTTTACCCTGAATTACTGAAATAAACTTTTCAGTAATAGTCCAATTTATTGAAAACCACATTATGCCCCATGACACTTGCTTTTTCAATTCTTTTGTGTGCATTTATACTTTTATAGAGCAATCCAAATTTAGAATAGGTTCAAAAGACTATTTTAATAGATTTCGTTTAAGACTGTAAGAAACATTGCCGGAGTTGATCTCGGTCACTTACGGCAGTAATTGCTCAATATGAATACCAATAAACGGGCGGAGCTGCGGTATGGTTCCTTCATGAATCCCCTCCTACATCTGAAAGCCCTTTTACTGAGCAGCTACTACCTAAACATCATAAAGTTCCTAACCACCTTTACGGAAACTTGTAATACTCTGAGCAGCGCGTCGCGACACTTTTTCTGGATTCCATTGACCTCTGGAAACTCGTATGTCGGAGCTTTTCCTTACGGAAAGACGGGGATTTGGCACTACTCAAGTGTAAATAAATCTACTTGTATTCCCTGTTAAATGTTTTCTTTTTTTAAGCTGTGCACTGAGGTAAAATATAATGATTGAGTTTAGGGTTTGTCCCTATAGCTTAAAGTAGGAAGCACATGCTTGTGTCTTTATTTTTATTTCAGGTTTTTTGGGGGGTGTTTCTAAATGTGCTTCCAGAGGAGGACTTCCACAGCGAAGTTACATAATGTACTAAATCCTCCAGCACCACTTGCATTAATACTTACCGTTGATCTTTCATGCGCTTTCCACAAACACGATGCGCATGTTATTTTGAGACTGTCAGGAGCTACAGTAGATGCGCAGTGATAACGAGATTTAAATAGGGTTGCTACTGTGCTGTGATTTTTTTAATGCTGTTGTGGGGAGAGGTTTGAATCGTGATGCGAACTGAACGGCGGTGTGCTATGAATGCAGCTTGTAGAGAGAGCAACAAGTGGTCTCCAAGCAGACATTGCTTTCAAAAACCAATGCAGTTTGGAGAGATTTGGTGTCACAATCAAGTGAATGCATCAAGAAATGCACGTTTTTCAGCCTTTCACTGTTGAAAGAAATTGTTAGAATTTAACCAATAATTGTGTCGCATTGAGATTAAAATAATCTCTTTTTCAAAGGATACTTAACCAAAAGTGTAATTAGTGCCGTGGTTAGGTTATACATTAACATTTCTGCTTAGAAATGAAGTTTAACAGATATGTTGATGAAATCTTAATAAAATGTTCAAATTCCCACAAATCTTTGAACTACACTTCCCCGACTAAATTAGTTTATTCTGTTTATGCTAACAGTGCACTTTAAAAGAAGTAAATTTTTACTCATATTTTACATGTAAGTAAAATTTAGAGGTCGATTATATTTTTTTTCTGATGAAATCTTCATTGAATAACTGTGAACTTTAAAAAAATAGCTTTATAGCCTATATCTCTCAGGCTGTCCCAATTAGACTACTGTATGGCTATCTCCTGTTGGAAGCAAGGAGAAGTTGGCTACATAGGCCTACTGTCCTGTTTTTAAAGAATGGGAAGGTGAGATCTGACCTTTTAGATCCTGAAACCAAGAGTTCAGATCAGCTTCACTCAGTCTAACTTTAGCTGGTCTTAAAGTAGGTCAGTAGTGGGCAAAGCAGCAGACTGCGCTTACGCAGAAAGGTCCTGTGCGAGTCTGCGGAAGCTTTCCAGGTTCTGTGAAATTCAGAGCTTCATATTTCATCTCTGCTGCGTTGGTCCAGTGTGAGCTTGATAATACCAGTGTGAACTGGATATTGTGGCACAGGCACACGTTGTGTATTTGTTCTCATGAGTCACTGCAGGGAAAACAGAAATTCTGAGAAAGAACTAGATTTTCATTGCACCAAGACGTCCTCTGCCAGCCTTGTCAGTGACACACAAACAAACAAATTCTGTGCCGACTAACAACATGTATACGTGATGATGACCTCTAAAAATGAAAATGAGCATATTTGCATCTGTTTGTTGACATTCTGCTATATATGTTGGAGAAGCGAACAGTGATAAAAGTCAAGCTTTTGTTTCCTGATAACATGATTATTTCTCGGAGCTGTAAGATGGAAACAGTTGGGTTGTTATCAATTCAGACGAAAGAATCCCATCTGTCCTTTTTTCTTTTGACCAGAAAACATTCTGTGGTTTTTGTTTAAAGCATGCCAGCCAGCAAATTAAATAGCCTTTGGGTCATTGTATGTTTTCACTTAGCTGAGATATTCTAAGAATATACTTTATGGGTACTGCTGAGATAAAGTCATTGTGGATACTCCCCCTTTGTGTAGAAAACATTGTGGCCTGACACAGTTGTTGAATGTTATTGGACATGCATTACTCATAGATTTCATCAATGGAGGTGGTGCAACTGATGACATTGTTTCTCCTGACAGCCTTTCAGACTGGTTGAATGAGCACACCAACCCACCTCCATTTTTGGTGAGTTACAGATCCTCGCAGAGTTAAATTTTTTGACCTAGACTAAATGACATATCGTTTAAATGTTAATTAATGTAACACCACAATAGGACTTACAGTTGAAACCAGATATTTACATACACAGTTAAAAAAATACTTCACCTTTTTTCTCTCTCTGACATGATATCATATTAAACTATTCCTGTTCTAGACCAGTTAGAATTACCAAAATTATTTCTGTTTCATTAATGTTTTCCTTTTTACTTTTTTCAAACTTCAGACTTTACATACATTGCCATTTAAACTGAATGACATGGGTCAAACATTTTGGATATCGTTTCACTATCTCTTGAGATACACTACATTGCCACAAGTATTTGTCTGTCTACTTTTACATGAACTTTGATGACATCCTATTTTTAATCTATAAGGTACCATTTGGTGATGCGCACTCACTATTGCCAGCGATAGCAACTTTAGCTAATCTGTAAACATCTTCTACAAGGTTTCGGAGTGTGTTCATAGTTAGACGAGAAATCCAGAATTGCAGCCTCTGCTCTAATTCATCCCAAAGGTGTTCAAGAAGGTTGAGGTCAGGACTCTGTGAAGGCCAGTCAAGTTTCTCGACACCAAACTTGATACACCTGCAGCCATGGAAGTGATTGGGACACCAGTATTCAATGATTTGGTAGTGTGACCCAGTATGTTTGGCAATGTAGTGTATTTTTCAAGAATGTTCTCTCTTCATGATGCCACCTATTGTAGAAATTGCACTAGTCTGTTCTGCAGCAAAATACCCCCATGACAGGATGCTGTCACCCCTTTATCTCACAGTTGTGATGGTGTTCTTAGGCTTTCAAGCTTTCAACAGCACCCATCTTCTTTTTGGACAGCATTTTGACTGGACAACCATATATAGATGAACATGGCACCTTCAGACATCTGCAAATTGTACCCAGACTTCTGGAGGTCCACAGTTTTTTTTCTTTTTAACAAAATAAATAGCTATCTCTCTTAATCTTATGTCATTTAGCCATCAGAAATAATTTCAGTAATCCTAACTAACCTAAAACAGGAAAGGTTCCATTTAATATCAGATATATAAAAAAAATATTAGTATTTTTTTAGTGTGTGAAAATCTGGTTTCAGTTGTACTTTCTCAAAGGCAGGGAGTATGTTAGCTTTTAATACTGACATGTCTCCCAAGCAACACTGGGTACACGATACGATAGATTAAAACTACATTATAATTTTAACATCTACAGTTCATTGCAAAAGTTTTCTAACCCCTTCAGCTTTTCCGCATTTTGTCAATTTACTGCTAAAAAAACTCAATCTGTACGTCCTAGATTCCTGCAAGTTTATTGATTTAATTGAGTGATGTGCAAATTTGTCTTTAGGACTTTTATGGGTTTAGATTTTTTGTTTTTAATGCTTTGTTTTATGCTGGGACAACACAAGTTTCCATCCGTCTGTCCATTCGTTTGTCCATATGTCAATTTATTTTGTTCTGACATTAGTTTTTACAAAAGAGAAAGACATGGTTAAATTAGTGCAAACATGTATGGAATCGATCTGGGCACCCTGACTGTTAAGTTTATCAGAGAGAGAGACTGGGGAAAGGAAACTTCAATCGCATCGTGATGGTGTGTTTCTTGGGGACCAGAATGATGGTGGAGCATTTGAATCACAAGGGAACCCCACAAAGCTCCAGAGACTTGTTGAAGATATGAGTGAAGATGGTTGCCAATTGGTTAGTGCAGGCTGTCAGACATGAGGGGTAGACATTGTCAGGTCCTGGAGCGTTCTTGGTGTTCTGATGCTGAAAAAGCCTATTATACTTTCCTCAGAGATCTTAAATCCAGGCTGGGATGATGAGGGTGGTTGTTGCATTGGGAGCGTTTGTTTGAATGTGATGTGAACCAGTTGGTCAGAGGTGTTAATGGCTCATGTTAAAATCTCTAGGTTTATCTAGTCTGAAATAAAGGACGACATCTCACAATAAATATGGTTGAGGATCTGTGATGCTGTGGGAATGGTAGAGAGATTTTAAAGAGAGGAATAGTTAAACACACCCCTGTCTGTATGCTCCAGTCTTGTAAAATGTTATAGGAGAAGACAGAGTGTTGTCCTCTATGTAAAATAGGCTATTGTAAATGATTAAACACAGCGGAGTCCAATAAGTGTGGCACTGGTGATTTTGTTAAAAAAATATTTTTTAACTTAGCATTTCTTCCACATGGATTAAATATACTCAAATAAAGGTTGTATTTAAAAAAAACAAAAAAAAAACGTTTGAGCCTGAGATTATGATACTGCCATAAAAGATTTATTTTAATTCTTTTTACACATCTACCTCAGAAGTGAAAGGTAAAGTAATGGTGAAAGTTGCTGTGTAATTTTGATTGTTTATCAGGTTTGAAAAATGTAAATCCCATCTTTGCAGGTTATGTTAAGTAGTTTTGGACATGACTCTGTTTTAGCCAAGACATAGCATTTCTGAGCGTGAAACTGTGCTAAATTCATTGTGCACTTTAATTGGTGCTAAATTCATGGTGCACTTTAATTGGTTCTTAGGGATCACACCCCCTCTCCTGATCAGTTACTCCCTCCCCCTGACTTTTCTGACATCTGATTTACAGTATTCATACTATTTTGATACAAACAGTGGGTTCGGTGAATGCATCTGTGTGCATGCTTAAGACCAGAAGAGGCAATGCATAACAGAGCAAAAAATTGCAATTGATGCTTGCACATGGAATTTCCTATACTTATGTTTAATCTCCGTAAATGTACATATTTTGTTGTATTAACTTTAGATTGAGTGAGCATGATAGTATTTGCACTCATATGCCTTTAAGCTTGTGTGGAGCAGCACTTGCAAAAAGAAATGAAAAAGAATATTGCTGCCAAATTCGGATGAGTTGATAGGGTGACTGTAACTTTTTCACCATGCATGCTCCTCCTCGACTTCAGGCTGCTTGGAATAGCCAAGCCATGTGATTCTTCTATATTCTATTTTAGAGTCCTGCCTGTCTAACATCTTACAGCAGTTGAAAAAAAAGTTAGCATATACGTTTCATGCCCTTCACCTGTCATCATTCATTTAAAATCTTCCACACAGATGAACACCTAAAGTGTCACTGCTTTCAGGTAAGTGCAAAAGAGTTATTTTGATTTTAACATAATCCACACCAGGTGGTTTTTTTCCATTGTTTGTTGTCCCAGACGCTCAAGGTTGTTTCGATCGGTCATGATTTCCTCTGTTTAAGGTGTCAATTTTTGTCCTGTCATTTATATTGACAGAAAACGTCAGAAGCATGGTAACTTGTGTAGTCAGGTCAGCAAAGGGTCACTTGATACGTACACACGTGGACAAAATTGTTGGTACCCCTCGGTTAATGAAAGAAAAACCCACAATGGTCACAGAAATAACTTGAATTCTACAAAGGTAATAATGAATAAATATTCTATGAACATGAACAAATGAAAGTCAGACGTTGCTTTTCAAACATGCTTCAACAGAATTATTTAAAAAAATAAACTAATGAAACAGGCCTGGACAAAAATGATGGTACCCTTAACTTAGTATTTTGTTGCACAACCTTTTGACGCAATCACTGCAATCAAACGATTCCTATAACTGTCAGTGAGACTTCTGCCCCTCTCAGCAGGTATTTTGGCCCACTCCTCATGAGCAAACTGCTCCAGTTGTCTCTGGTTTGAAGGGTGCATTTTCCAGACGACATGTTTCAGCTCCTTCCAAAGATGCTCAATAGGATTTAGGTCAGGGCTCATAGAAGGCCACTTCAGAATAGTCCAATGTTTTCCTCTAAGCCATTCTTGGGTGTTTTTAGCTGTGTTTTGGCTCATTATTCTGTTGCAAGATCCATGACCTGCGACCAAGCTTTCTTACACTGGGCAGCACATTTATCTCTAGAATCCCTTGATAGTCTTGAGATTTCATTATACCCCATACAGATTCAACACACCTTGTGCCAGATGCAGCAAAGCAGCCCCAGAACATAACGGAGCCTCCTCCATGTTTCACAGTAGGGACAGTGTTCTTTTCTTCACATGCTTCATTTTTCCGTCTGCGAACATAGAGCTGATGTGCCTTGCCAAAAAGTTTAATTTTTGTCTCATCTGTCCATAGAACCATCTCTCAGAAGCTTTGTGGCTTGTCAACATGTAGTTTGGCAAATTCCAGTCTGGCTTTTTTATGATTTGTTTTCAACAATGGTGTTCTCCTTGGTCGTCTCCCAGTAAGTCCACTTTGCCTCATGCAACGTTGGGATGGTGCAATCTGACACTGATGTTCCTTGAGCTTGAAGTTCACCTTTAATCTCTTTAGAAGTTCTGCTGGGCTCTTTTGTTACCGTTCCTACAATCTGTCTCTTTTTTTTGTCATAAATTTTCCTCCTGTGGCCACGTCCAGGGAGGTTGGCTAAAGTACCATGGAACAGCACAGTGACTACCTGTAGCCCTATATATAGGCCCACTGACTGATTACAAGAATGTAGACCCATCTGATGCTAATTAATGGACACACCTTGATTTAACATGTCCCTTTGGTCACATTATTTTCAGGGGTACCATCATTTTTTTCCAGGCCTGTTTCATGAGTTTATTTTTTTAAATAATTCTGTTGAAGCATGTTTGAAAAGCAGTGTCTGACTTTCATTTGTTCATTTTCATAGAATTTTTATTCATTATTACCTTTGTCAGATTCAAGTTATTTCTGTGACCATTGTGGGTTTTTCTTTCATAAACCGAGGGATACCAACAATTTTGTCCACGTGTGTATAAGCTACTTTACCTTAGCTGTGTTTGTGCACCTGGGTGTGTATGCTGTCTTAGTAAGTACTTTATAATTTCATCTGATTAGCAGTAGCATTTAGATCTAAGTTTATTTTATAACCCTTTCACTTTCTATAATGCAGTGTAAAAATCTTCGTACCAACACTACATAACCCCCAACAGGTTTATTTTCCAAACATAAAATGCCAAAAAAATAAAAATATATATATTTCTGCATTTGTTAGGCTATATTATATTTGTTAATCAACCAGTCAGCTGTTGCATATCTGCAGATTGTTGAGATTTAATGCCAGAAAGAAAACTAACCTGCATCCTTTTTGTAATTATTCAACAATGTTTTTCAAGGGCATCCAGCAAGTTTTCCTGCTGGTTTAAACACAGTTTTCTGATCTGTGACACCATGTGAGCAACGATGACCTGTGAAACACATCTACAACTGTAAGCACTGATGTTAATGACCTCTGTAGATGAACCATCTACCCAGCCAACCCATTTTAAGCTAATTTAAACAATCTTTTCCATGTTACCACATTAAACATAGTATGGCTTAGGCTACTGGCTTTATTAATCAACTTGATTAGCTATTAATGAGTCCACAGGGGTACTTTCCAAAGTATGACAAGAAATCTTAAAAATATGACAAAATCCCAAAATTTACTTCACTTTTAATAGACTCAGAGCCAGTGACAGTTGAGGCAGATTATTACAGCTTACCTTGATCCAAATAACTTTAGTAACATGGAAGTTATTTATCTTAAAAACCAGTGAAAAACATAAAATTAATTAACAACCCCTTGTGAGAGCGTTAATATGTAATTACTGATGACAACGCAACAGAACTACACTTCAAAAACCCAAACTTTCTATGTTTTTTTTTTTATTTGATAATTTTTCCAAATCTAAGATACTTAGATTGGTAAAGCATGAGCTATATTGAACTACACACTGAGCAGAGATTATTTAAAACACATATTGAGAAAAATAAAAAAAAACTGTATTCTATTTTTTAAAACACTGCTCTGTAGACACAGCGCTCTCTACACTTCAATGTTTGTTAAGACCAACTTAAACTGAGACAAACATGAAAAAAGTTATACATAGACTTGTCAGACCCATGCTGAAATTTTTTTACACAGATTCTCTATAAGTGCCACAAACTTTAATTGTGGTAATGGTGTATAATCATGGCTTCTGGATTTCAGTTCCCATAAACATAAACTGATTGCACATTACAGTACAACTGTGATGTTTTTGTCCTCAGTGAATTAGCTACCTCTGTCCTCTGTAGAGAACTACAAGATATTTTCTCTAGAGATCCACTTTACATGTCTAAAGAAATACATTTTCTTGCACCCATAACCTCATCACATTTTTCCATATGTATACCAAATTGCAAAGTTGTAAAACTGAGCCTGAATGTTTACAGGACTGAAAAAGGAAAGAGTACATGGTGTACATGGCAATCTTTCTGGGTTTATACCATCATGTCAGAGTGTTCTGGAGAGATGTCAATATGTTGACACATGTCACAGTGTTACAGTGCCACTGCATTTCACTCACTCTACTCCTGTCATTTTCGCTGTGAGATTTACTACAGCTTTTAGCCAGACTGTTTGACCTTAACCTTTATTGCCTGACAATGTGCATATGCATCCTGATTTTTTTTTACCTTCCTATTATTTTGTTTTTCCATGCATGTGCGGATCAACTGCTGTCCAATTTTATGGGAACGTTTAGTGTTTGATGGTTTCAAATATGCTACCAGGGTGCTCCAGACAGGTATTAAGCTGAACTGCGATCTCATGCAAGAAGTTTAATTTAATGTAGATGTCAGAAGAAGCGCAACCTGTTTGGCATGCTTCTGCTTTTTTACTCCTGTAATTTTGCATCTGGCATCTGTGTAAACTGGCCCATGAAATGAAGGAAAGGTTTTTGGACTTTATGTTGGTGTTTACCAGCATGTCTGTAAATAAGTCTAAGATAACTCAATGACAGTCAACTGCTCTGACAGTCAAACTTAACAAATGTTTAGAGTTGCTTTTGACTGTTCTATTTAAACTGTCAACTAAAACAGACTGTGGTTGAGCTGGGCTCTCCTAGAAGAAGTTAGGGGAAGGTTACAGAGTGCCGAAAGGCTCTGATTTTTGGTCCACATGTGGACAAGTTTTAAAGGAATATTCCGCCATTACACAGATGCGTAAAGGGCCAGAGGGGTTGTAAGGAATTACCTCCTCCCCAGGTAGGACGTTTGATAAATAAATAAATAAATAAATATGGACCAAAAAACACCGAGTGCATCAATGAATGGGTTAAAGATTTACATTTTCCTGCATGGGGTTTGTTTAGTCTTCCAATTTTACTAAAATGTTGAGGTCATTAATTTGAATATGTAGTCCAACTTTTCTTTGCTTTTATTTACTTTCCTTTATCATGCCAGTGGAAGGTACTTTTACTCTTTAAATTATCTTGTTGCTGAAATGTGTTCTACAGATAAACTTGCCTTGCCTTGCCTTACAGATGATGACAAAGGAAAATTTAAGTAAAATATTTTGCTATAGTATTAAGAAAGCAGAGGTTACCACAGTACAACACACAATGCTGGGATTTTTTTTATCTTCTTGTCTGAAAATGTTTGCCATATTTATTATTTTTAGAACTGAAAAGAGCTTATTATGTGCTTCAATTTATGTGTATTTTAACCAATTATGAAGATGTTTCTGTGCATCAACAGAAATATGAATAAACTGTATCTCTGTGAATATACCAGTTACTGAAGAAGCAATATTTAATAAGTCACTTTTTTGTCTTTGTGAAAACTAAGTATAGAAACCTGTTATTAGGGTTGTTGGTTCCTACGCACGGGTAAACTTCAGAGTTTCCACAGGATGTAGAGGTAGATGACACTGAGTCATGTAATATGGAGGTTTTTTTCTGTTGAACACAATGCTAAAGAGCATTCCCCCTTCCTCTGTGAGTTATGTTTACATAACATACTATTAGCCGTATATCCGGCAATAGGAAGGTATTCCCATGGACTCCACCCCGTGCCACCAACTGTTTTTATGTAACACCCCCAAGAAACCGCATCGTCCTCCCAACGAAATTATTTTGACTTGTTGGTCAGATCTATAATACTTCAGTAACATGCAAACATTTAATATTCATAGGCAGGATTGAAAGTGCCACAAATTCATACAGATATACTCCAGTCAGAACTTCATCTTTTAACTCCTCTTACCTCTTTAGGGCATGTGTGGCCTCCCCCTGTGACCTCTGAAGAACTTCTTTCCCTTCCTGAGGTCCATCCATAAACCATGGTGCTGGAGAAGCTTCTGCGTTTTGGAAAACAGTTGCTAAGGGTGAAGGCGGTGAACTCTAATTCCGAGGACTCACGTTTGTCTCGATGTCTCAACACCTTCGACCTGGTAGCCCTGGGTGTGGGAAGCACGTTGGGTGCTGGCGTTTATGTGCTTGCTGGTGCTGTTGCACGAGACAATGCAGGTAGGTTTTGTTGATGTAAAGGTTTCAGCTTTTTGAAAAAAAAAATGTTGCAATCTGTTGATCATATTATGTCCTTCTAGGTCCTGCTATCGTCCTGTCTTTCTTGATAGCTGCCTCAGCCTCAGTGTTGGCAGGTCTTTGCTATGCTGAGTTTGGAGCCCGTGTCCCCAAGACGGGCTCAGCTTATCTTTACTCATATGTGACAGTAGGAGAGCTCTGGGCCTTCATCACTGGATGGAACCTCATACTCTCCTACATTATTGGTAGATCACTATAATTTCTACCATAAATAGGTCTTTTTAATTTAATGTTTGTTAAAGGGAGAACAACTGATGTGGGAATGAGGACTGAACTTTCTATGCTCCAGGTACCTCAAGTGTGGCCCGTGCATGGAGCGCCACCTTTGATGAGTTGGTAGGGAAACACATTGAGCAGTTCTGCAGAGAGTACATGTCTATGAATGCACCTGGTGTTCTGGCAGAATATCCTGACATGTTTGCTGTTCTCATCATATTTACTCTTACAGGTAGGAAAATCTCTGTCTGCATTTTCCTTTGTCTTAACCCTTACTGCACCTTATTATTTTGACCTTGCTTTTACCGGGTTTAAACCCCACAGTGCCGTATAACGTTTCTGTGGCATTAGACTATCATGGAATTTTCGGTCCATGTTGACCTCATAGCATCACACAGCTACTGCAGATTTGTCGGCTGCACATCGAAGATGCAAATCACCCATTAAACCCCAAAGGTTCTCTATTGGAATGAGATATTGTGACTGTGGACAGAGATTTCATTAAAATGTACTACAAACCAGTTTGAGATGATCTGAGATTTCAGCTGAAATCCAGACACACCAGCCCAGACGTTTTTCAATCTGTCCAATTTTGGGGAGCCTGTGTAAATTTCAGCCTCAGTTTCCTGTTCTTAGCTGCCAGGATGGCACCTGGTGAGGTTTCTCTGGTGCTATATACCATCAGTTTAAAGGGTTGACGTGTTGTGCATTTATTAATGGTATTCTGCATACCTTGGTTGTAACAAGTGCTTATCTGATCGACTGTTGCCTTTCATCTCTAACAAGTATGCCTTTTCTCAGACCTCTCACAACAGCAAGGCAGTTCTGTCCACACAACTGTGTGCCCATATCTTCAGATCATTCTCTGTAAACCTCCATGATAATTATACTTGAAAATCCCAGCAAATGAGCAGTTTCTGAAATACTCAGGCTGGCTTTTTTGGCACCAACAACTGTGCTTAATTCTATTCTCTTCTCAATTCTGATGCTCAGATTCAAATTTAGCAAGTCATCTTCACCACTTCTGGATGGCTACATGTACTCAGTTGCAGCCATGTGATTAGTTGACTGGCTATTTGTGCTAACAAGCAATTTAAAATGTGTACCTAATAAAGTTGGCAGTGTGAGTACGTTATAACTTCTAACAATTAGAGCGTTAGGCCTGAAGAAAAAATGTCAGTTATGAATATCTGTCTTTGAATGGATGTAGATTTCATATTTGTATCTGTATTTAATTTTCTTTTTTCTTTTTATCTGCAAGGTCTTTTGGCATTTGGAGTGAAAGAGTCAGCGATGGTGAACAAGGTGTTTACCTGTATCAATGTTTTAGTCTTGTTATTCATGGTGGTCTCCGGCCTGGTCAAAGGCACTTTGAGGAACTGGCAGCTTGATCCAGAGGAGATCCTCTATGTAAATCATACAAATAACTCAAGCCAAAAGTAAGGATATGGCTACTAACCACCTTTATGTTGATGTTGATGTTCAAATTCTTGTTGCCTTCACACTTAATGATTATGTTTTTCATGCGTTTTATTTCCTAATTCAGTCTGACTGAACTTCTTCCATCCAAGGAGAGTTTAGGACAGGGTGGCTTCATGCCATTTGGCTTCACAGGTGTGCTTTCAGGAGCTGCTACATGTTTCTATGCCTTTGTAGGCTTTGACTGCATCGCCACCACAGGTCAGTGATAAATAAAACACTTCAAAAGTACTTCCTCTTTTTTTAATTTTCCTTTTTAAAGTCCCGTTTTCTGTCTGAAAGGGTGTTTCAGTAAATACTTTGATAACTCACATAGATCAGACATAACATGATGAGCACTTATCTAACTGTGTGCTAGTTCCCCTTTTGCTGCAAAAACAGCCCTGACCATCTAGGCATGGAGTCCAGTAGACAGCTAGAGGAGTGTTATGGTATCTGTCACCATGTTAGCAACAAATCCTTTATGTTGCAAGGTGGGGGCCCCATGAATCAGAATTGTTTCTCCAGCACATCCTCAGATGCTTATTGTATTGAGATATAGAGAATTCAGAGAGCAATTCCATTTCTGATACTCAAGCAGCAAGTGAACATTTCATCCTCAAACTGATTTTTTCTTTTGTGGTGGTGTACTGACTCAGCCTGGACACCCTGACTGGTCTACGGCTATTCCGACCCATACACCACAAAACAGATTCTGAAACCTTTCTCTCAGGACTGGCATGAACTCCTTCATAGTATCACACAGTCAGCCCTTGAACAACAATGAGCCTATCTCCGGTTCTCCACTCTTCTTTCCAGGATGAAATGTTCACTTGGTGCTCAATAAATTTTAACCAATAAAAAGGTGCCGTAATAAAGGGGAAATCAGTGGTATTTACTTCACCTGTCAGTGGTCATAATGTTATGGCAAATCAGTGTTTGTGACAGGCCTGCTCCCATTTAAGCATTTCACTCAACTCCTTTTGCCTGTCTGACAGTATTTCAGTTATAATCTGGAGTTGGGGTTTGGGGCACGAAACTGAATCTAGAGTTGGAACGCTTTCAGTCGCTAGCATTACGTAAGAGTAGCCAGGCAGAGAGAAAAGCTGCACTTTTAAAGCATTTGGCCCACTTCTGTTCATGGCAGGGTGCTAAGGGTTGTGACGCAAGAAGGAGAGTAAAAGCTTAAGAGGATGTTCTCCAGGCCTTTTCTTCAGTCTTCAAATCTGCATCTGTGAATAAATCTTTGTCCTAGTGCATTATTTGTTTGAGTTTCTGTAATTAATCCAAGTCATGTAAGTTGTGATATAAGGAAACTTTACACATGTCCTCCAGCTTACATGCTTTCTGACCCAAAGGTTTTTCCGGCCATTTTTTTTTCCTGAGTTTTAATTGGCTTATATGGAGTAAACCCTTAAACCATTGTCAAGTTTAGCTTGTAGGGACACACCTTTTGCACACATTTTTGGAATGCTTGTTACTTTTGTAATAACACAAAAAACACATAGACATAACATCCATACATTACTTACAATGTCTTGATCAGTAGCAATGCTTTTTGTTGCACATTCGTTACATTTCAGAATCTGAATCCCTCCTTTCTTGTGATGCACTTTCACTGCAGAACAGTAAACTGAATGTTTGCCAAAGGACTTCTGTTGCCCAATTGCCTGCAGCTGGGCCCACAGTGAATATAGGCTGCTCATTTATTTTCTTACAAACACTTACTCCAGTATGTCTGAAATACATCTGTTTTACAGTTTTCCACAGTCTGGGTTCTTCCAAAGTTTATCAACAACTTCGAGGGGTTTTTTTCTTACTACTCGAGTTGCAGATTTTGAAGGGGGTTTCCCCGAAAAAGGGGTTTTAAAAAAGGGGGGGCCCCCCAACAAAAAAAAAAAAAAGGGGAATTTAAAGGTTTTCCCAAATTTTTTAAAATTGGGGGAAAAGGGGAAAAAAAAAAAAAAGGGTTTTTTGGGTTTTTTTTTCCCAAAATTTTGGGGGAAAAATTTTTCCCGGAAAACCCAAAAAATTTAAAAAAATTGTAAAAAAAAAACCCCCCCCCCCCCCCAAAAAAATTTTTTTCCGGGTTTTTTTTTAAAAAAATTTTTAAAAAAGGGTAAAAAAAAAAATTTTAAATTAAAAAAAAAATTTTTCCCTTTTTCGGGGTTTTTTTTAAAAAAAAAAATTTTTCCCTTTTAAAAATTTTTTCCCCCCCCCAAAAAAAAATTTTTAAAATTTTAAAATTTAAAGGAAAACCCTTTTTTTTTTTCCCCTTTTAAAAAAAAAAAAATTTTTAAAAAGGAAAAAAAAAAAAAATTGGGAAAAAAAGGTTTTTTTAAAAAACCCCCCCGGCCCGCCCCCCCCCCTTTAATTTTTTTTTTTTAAAAAGAAAAAATTTTTAAATTTTGGTTAAAAAAATTAAAAACCCCCGGGTTCCAAAAAACGGGCCCCCCAAAAAAAAATTTTTTTTTTTTTTTAAAAAATTAAAAAAAAAAAAAAAAAAAACCCCCCCCCTTTTTCCCCCTTTTTTTTTTAAAATTTTTTGGGTTAAAAAAACCCCCCTTTTTTTTTTTAAAAACCCCCCTTTTTTTAAAAATTTTTTGGGGGGGGTTTTTTTGGGAAAAAAAATTTTTTAAAAATTTTTTTTTGGGTTTTTTAAAAATTTTAAAAAATTTCCCCCTTTTTTTAAAAGGGGAAAAAAACCCCTTTTTTTCCCCTTTTGGCCAAAAAAAAAAGGGGGAAAAAATTTTTTTTTTTAAAAAAAAAAGGGTTTTTTTTTTCCCCTTTTTAAAAATTTTAAAAAAACCCCCGGGGTTTTTTTTAAGGGCCCTTCCCCCTTTTTTTTTACCCGGGGTTTTTGGGGGTTTAAATTTTTCCCCTTTCATTTCGGGCCGCAAAACCCCCGGGGGAAAAAGGGGGGGGGAAAACCCCCAAAACCCCCCCCCGGGGGGGGGGGGGTTTTAAAACCCAAAAAAAAATTTTTTTTTTTTGCCCGGAAAAACAAGTTTTTTTTTTTAAAAAAAAAAAAAAGGGTAAAAAAAAATTTTTTAAATTTTTGGGGGGCCCCCCCAAAAAACCCTTTTTTTTTAAAAAACATTTTTAAAACCGGGAAAAAAAATTTCCCCCCAAAAAAAAACCCCCCAAAAAATTTTAAAAAAAAAAAAAATTAAAAACCCAAAAATTTTGGGGGTTTTTTTCCTTTCCCTTTGAAATTTAAAAAAAAGGGGGCCCGGAAAAAAAAACCCCCCCCCCCCAAAAAATTTTTTTTGGGGGGGGTTTTTTTTTAAAAAAAAGGGGTTTTAAAAAAAAAGGCCAAAAAAGGTTTAAAATTTTTTTTAAAAAAAAAAAAGGGGGAAAAAACCCCAAAGGGTTTTAAAAAGAAAAAAAAAAAAAGGAAAGGCCCCCCCCCCCAAAAAGGGGGGGAAAAAAAAACCCCCAAAGGGGGGGGTTTCCCCCCAAAAAAACCTTTTTCCAAAAAAGGGCCCCCCCCAAAAAAAAGGGGGGGAAAAAGGGGGGAAAGGGGGGAAAAAAATGCCCCAAAAAAAGGGGTTAAAAAAAGGGAAAATTTTTTTTTTTGGGGGTTTTCCCCCCGGTTTTTTGGGTTTAAAAAGGGGGGAAAAATTAAAAAAAAAAAAATTTTTCCCCCCCGGGGGTTTTTAAAAAAGGGGGAAACCGGGGGGTTTGGGGGCCCCCTTTTAAAAAAACCAAAAAAAAAAACCCAAAAAAAAAAAATTTTTTTAGCTTTTTTTAAAAAAAACCCCAAATTTGGTGAAAAAAACCCCCCGGGGAAACCAATTTTAAAAAGGGCCGGGAAACCCCCGGGGGGGGAAAAAACTTTTTTTTCAAAAAAAAAAAAAATTTTTATTAAAATTTTTTTTTTCCCCCCCCAAAAATTTTTTTAAAAAAAAAAATTTTTCCAAAAATTTTTGGGGGAAAAAAAAAGGGGGGAAAAATTTTTTCCGAAAAAATTTTTCCCCCCCCCGGGGTTAAAAAAAAAAAGGGGTTTAAAAAACCCCTTTTTTTTTTAAAAAATTTTATTAAAGGCGGTGCCGTTTTATCAGGATGAACAATGCACCGATACACACAGCAAGACTGGTTGAAAGGTTTTTTATGAACATGAAAGTGAAATTTTAACATCTCCCATGGGTCTGCACAGTCACCAGATCTAAATATTATTGAGGCCACTTTGGGGGGTTTTGGGGAGCGAGTCAGGAAAACGTTTTTTTCCTCCACCAGTATCACGTAGTGACCTGGCCCACTATCCTGCAAGAAGAATGGCTTAAATCCCTCTGACCACTGTGAGGGGTTGTAATGGTCATTCCCAAGACGAATTGACGCCGTAATTTGGCCGCAAAAAAGGAGGCCCTACACCATACTAATAAATTATTGTGGTCTAAAACCAGGTGTTTCAGTTTCATTGTCCAACCCCTGTATATGCATACAATAACATGTGTATAGCATAATTTTGTTTAAGATAGGGTTTTGTATTATGCGGTTGTATATTTAACATTCTCCTACATTCCTCTGCATTGATTATTTAATTTTCAGAATACAGGGTATTACAGTGCTGTTCAAAAATTATGAGCTACCCCTAAATTTTTTCACTCTTTCGAAGAGTCATACTTTGTTGTAATATTTTAGAGTGGTGTCAAGCAATCGTTCTTAAGTTGCTGTGGGCATTTATTTTATCATTTCTGACAAAAGCTATTTTATACTACCTTTTTATTTGTTGCTTGCTACTCTGACCTATGACAAATACTGCATAACAGCAGCTAGCACAACATTATTGTGTTTAAAAGACTAGTAGCAGATTTCTTAACAATGTGGTTTTAGCTATTAGCTGAAAATCTACCCTTAACATACATTCATAAAATCTAAAGATCTTTTTCACAAGACAACTCCCCAAGAAATAACATGAAAGTCTGGTACTTTGGAGGCAAAATACTAAAAAGTAAGAGGTCTCAGAACTTTTTGACGGTACTGTATGTTAAGATGTGCGTTATTCTGCTACATTCACCCTGTTCTGTTTCTTCAATGTGTGAGCTGTTGTCTCTGTTCATGTATGTTTTATTGCATTCTCTTGTGTGTAAGTGAAGTGTGGATACTATATATCCTGGTCTCCCCCCCATGGCAGCCTGCTGGGTGCTATGTTCCCTATGCCGCGTGTTTTGTGGGCGATGGCTGACGATGGGCTGCTTTTCAAGTTCATGGCTGAGATCAGTTCCCGCACCAAAACCCCGCTAACTGCAACCTTTGCCTCTGGCACAGGGGCAGGTGAGACACTAACACGCATGTCTTAATTTGCATCCATTTTCATGCTTAATGACTGACCTGAGCTGGGTTTAATGTTACAGACAGTCAGCTGGAGGCATTAACACCTGGTAGAAATCAGCTCTCTGAGCATCCAGGGGCTTATATATATATATCTATCTATATATATATATAGATAGTTATATATATATATATCTATCTATATATATATATAGATATATAATATATAATAAATTGAGCTTCGGTTTGGTTTAGGGTAAGGTATATACTGGTACGGGTTAGGTTTACAGTAAGGGTCAGGGTCAGGCTAAACAATAAATGTCGAAGTCGAAGGAAGGTCGAAGGAAGGTCCTTGTAAGTATATGAAAACGTCACGGTGTGTGTTTGTGTGTGTAAAAGAATAAAAACACCATTTGTTCGCTCAGTTGTGCTTGGAATGAGTTTTTTTTTATTGTATTTTTTGCATGTGTAGTCAGTGTGGATTCGTTGTGTTCTGTTTAAAAAGGCAGCTAACATTAGAAGGAGCAGGTTAAGTTCATTTACTGTACACCATTTCTTGGGGACTCAACATCTGAGAGGATATTCTAAACTTTGGTTGATTTTAAGGATGCCTGAATGTTTAGTGGTGTCACATGGGATGGAGCAGAAGTTAAACTGTGACGTCCTCACTGCCTTTAGCAAGAATGCCTTGGTGCTACATAAAGAGACACGAAACCTGGAGATTGGAAGAAATAACGTTTTTGCAAACTAGGGACATTTCTGTGGAGGTTCGTATTGTAGAAGCAGCCAATGAGAGGAGAAATATAGTACAAACAAGAAAGCACAGCATGGCTTACTCTATTTTGGGTTTTTTTTGTGGGGATTTGCTTGCCTGGGGTGTATTCATGCAAGACCCACCACTGGTCTAGCCCATTGTAGTTCTACAATAATATTCCTCTAACACTGGTCTGCCAAAGATTATACTTCAATTTTTTTCAGGTTTGAAACTTAAACGAAGTCCCCCAAGCAAACCCGCATGTAAAATAACCAAATACATGTAATGATGAAGAATAATAGCATGTGGAGCCTTGCATGATTGCATGCCAGGGTTCATAGAACGTTGGACCAACAGCATTATTTCCCCTTGCTCTATTCTGCTTCCAGCCTCCTACCCTTTTGCACACTCTTCTGCCTCAAATGTAGCTAGCTTTTTCGACACCTTCCCTATATTTCCCTCTATTTTCCAACAGCTGTCACCCAAATCTTATGTTTTCATCCTCACTTTACCCCAGTCTGTTGGGTTCCATGTTCCCCCTACCCCGTATCATCTTTGCCATGGCACGAGATGGCCTTCTCTTCTCCTTTTTGGCCCATGTCAGCGAGAGGAAGGCCCCGACAAACTCCACTGTTGCGGCTGGGGTCATGTCTGGTAAGAGGAGTAGGAAAAGTGTTAGGAAAGAGTCTTTGAAGAGAAATAGAATTAGTCCTGGTCATGAAAACAAAAGCGGAAGGATGGAGGATGACTTTGAAAGTATAACTTAAAATTATCAAGAGAGATGCAAAAGTGAGCAATAGGTTATATGATTACCTTTCCAGATAGCAGTCAGTAACATCAGCTATGGGTTTCAATGCTACCAAAAAAAGAGTAGCTTAAGAGTTTGATATGATTTCAAAATAAAATAAAAATATATTTAAAAATCTTTCGTACTGTTAAAAAAAGTAGCATTCACTGTGTTAAAGATAGTTCCCCTTTATAAGATTACAACGGAACCAGTCCGTATTTAGGCACTGAAAGCTAACATGAAGGTAGTACAGTGAGCTAAATTTACAGCCCCAACATGGACAATCAACTGTCTCATTTGCAATCTGGGGCCTCATGTACGAAAGAGTGCGCAGCTTTCATACTAAAAGTTGGCAGTAGAGAGAAATTCTGAAACTTGCTGCGCACAAAAAAAATATAGACATACGAAATCCTGCGTAGACATGTCACCGAACACATATCTTCATACTTTCCAATTTGCAATGAATTCTGCGCAGTCCCTACCCATAAATACATATTCAAAGTAGTATAAAGACACCCACCACCTGTCCAAATAACCATGGCAACGGTGAGGTGGCAGTCCGAACCAGTTACTTGCTATGGACAAACACTAAGAGAGACTATGTCTACACACCATGAAGGCAATTTGTAGTCAGGTACAGCAAACCAACAACTTCTTGAATGACATCAGCGACTCAAACCTGACTGAATATAAAATGTTTGTCGGCTTGAACCCATTTAGCTCTACATTGTGTGTATCTAAACCAAACGGTGCTATCTAGCTGCTGCACTAAGTGCAATCATAATTTAATGCTGATCATTATAATGACGTAAATATGCCTCCCATATTTCTATTAGGGAGAGTATCACCACACACACTATGTGAAGTACTTTAAATCTTTAAAACCATTCAGGATGTCAAATAAAATTAATAAAGCCTGATTGAGGTTTGTTCCCAACACAACTAATATAATTAGAACAATAATTCTTCTTCTTCTTATTATTATTATTATTATTATAGTATAAAGGAATCATGAGCTAAAGAGTACATTGTGCCATTGCGTTAGTGAGACACATTTGCGCATCATAAACAGGTTGCACATATAGTGGATGAAAATGCTTTCTATTCACAAAGCACGGTCCCTCCTGGTTTCCCTCTGTAACACTGAGGCCAGCTCCAAAATAATTGCCTTGGGCAATCTAAACCAGCTGATAAGCCATGCATCATCATGCAGATTAGTACTATCCATGAAAAGAACGCTCCCTCCGGATTCTTCCATTGGCGATGTCCTCCAGCTGTGCCAAAGCTGCCATCGTTCCACAATTAAATGCGACTTTACGCAGCTATTAATGGACATGTGTAATTGTCTAGAGCTTCTTCACCTTATGAATCATCAAACCTGACTTGTTTGGAGTTTATCTGCTGATCAGACAGTTTTCGTTTTCAGTGAGAATGAAAGATGTTTCACAAGCATTGTAGGCTCCTCAGCGCAAAGACCGACAAGCATTTACATCTACAGGTGACAAAAACAGAGAAAGTTTTACAGTTTACATCCTACTGACGTTGTTTCCACCATTTTCTAAAGTGTTATGTTATTGTATGAGACTAAATGTGATTCAGTTTCATCCCTCAGGTTTAAACATTGAATTTCAAACTCCTGAAAAAATATCTGGTTTGAGGCTCCACGAATTAAATAAACTGAAAGGAGTTGTATTTCATTGTATTTCGGCGAGGTTTAGTTCTCTGTAGTTTGTTATTGTCGATTAAAAAAGGTTTGCGTGGATTACCGCCGCCTTTTACGCAACATTCATTTTTGTACATGCCGAGTTGTGCGTAAAACACTGCGCAGCAAGTTTTATGTGCGTAAGTATGCTTCGTACATGAGGCCCCTGGTCTTGACCATTTTATTTACATCTCTTTGCTTCTCTCCTATTTTCTGTGGATATACTGTATTTACCAGTGAATCCCACTATGTTTAACTTCTGACCCAAGAAATAACAGTGTAAGAGAATCATGACCCCTGCTGTTGTATGGTACCTAGTCAATTTAACAGGTGTATAATGACCCTATCTATTGTTATTTTGTTAATTTTTAAGTAGTTTTTTTTGTATATATTCTAATATTTAGTGAATAAATACATTTTACTATTTTTCTTATGGAGTTAGTCACCCTTGTTAATTTGTGAACCCCAACGGGGTTGTTACATTACCTCTGGGAACCAGCAATATTCAAACTATTATGAACTTCCTATGAAGCTGAGTTAAATGTTTAAATAATTTGTATTGTTATTGTGTTGAACAGGTCTCTCTTGTAAATGAGACCTTGGATCTCAATGAGACAACCTGTATAAATAACGTTTAAAAAAAAATCTGACAAAATTTAAAGTTTAAGTTTTCACTCACCTGAAGAGCACTACGAGCATGATGCTCTACTTTTAGAGAGCTGTGACTGTATTTAACCATATTGTCGGTTGATAAAAAACACCTCTCACATGAATGAAAGACAATGAACATTTTTTTTTTAAAGCAATACCTACATTTATATCTTTCAGGGTGAAAATGTATTATTAATGAACTGCAGACAGGCTACACTGTAATGTAATGGCCTGATAATGCAGCAATTCTGAAGCGGGTCCTGTTTCTCCTGGGAAAATACACTATATTGCCAAAAATATTAGCTCACCCACCTTGACTTGCATATTTAGTGACCTCCCATTCCTAATCCATAGGGTTTAATATGATGGTGGTCGACGCTTTGCAACTGTAACAGCTTCAATTCTTCTGGGAAGGCTGTCCACTAGGTTTAAGAGCCTATTCATGAAACTATTGACCATTCTTCCGGAAGTACATTTGTGAAGTCATGGACTAATGTTGGAAGAGAAGGCCAGGCTCTCAGTCTCAGCTCTAATTTATCCCAAAGGTGTTCTATTGGGTTGAGGTCATGGTTTTGTGCTGGCCAGTCAAGCTCATCCATACCAAACTCTCTCATCCATGTCTTAATGGACCTTGTTTTGTGCACTGGGGCAGTCATATTGGAAGAGGAAGGGGCCATCTCCAAATTGTTTTTCACAAAGTTGAGAACATGGAACTGTCCAAAATCTCTTGATGTGCTGAAGCATTCAGAGTTCCTTGCATTGGAACTAAGGTGTCAAGCCCAGCTCCCGAAAAACAACCCCACAGCATAATCCCCCCTCCAACCAAATCTTTACACTTGGCGCAATACAGTCAAGCAAGTACCGTTCTCCTGGCAGTCGCCAAACCCAGACTTGTCCATCAGATAGCCGGATGGAAAAGCGGGATTCGTCACTCCAAAGAATGGGCCACCGTTCCTCTCGAGTCCAGTGGCCGCTTGCTTTTCACCACTGCATCCATTGCTTTGCATTACTGTTGATGATGTATAGCTTGGATGCTGCTGCTCGGCCATGAAAACTCATTCTCTAAGAGCTGTTCTTGAGCTAATCTGCAGGACACCTGATGTTTGGAGGTCTGTAGCAATTGACTGCAGAAAATCAAAGACCTCTGCGCACTATGCGCATCAGCATCCGCTGCCCCCACTCATTTTACGTGGCTTACCACTTCATGGCTGCGTTGCTGTTCCTAATCGCTTCAACTTTCTTGTAATACCTCTGACAGTTGACGGTGAAATATTTAGGAGCAAGGAAATGTCACAACTGGATCCTATCACATCCTATCACAGAGCCACACTGGAATTCACTGAGCTCATGAGACGGACCCATTCTTTCACAAATGTTTGTAGAAACAGTCTAGTTGCAAGCCTAGTTGCTTGATTTTATACACCTGTGGCCATGGAAGTGATTGAAACACCGGATTTTAATTATTTGGTTGGGTGAGAGAATACTTTTGGCAATATAGTGAATATGGGAATCTGTTTTGGTGTCATTCAGCTACTTTCCACATTATGAAATAAATAACATAGATGTTTAGTAGGTTTGGTGTCCATGAACATAAGAACACTTCAGTACTTTTCCATTTTTTTTTCAAAAACAATTCTCATTAAGCATGCACTGTTCTTACAGCAACTCTTTTTTTTTACCTTTTTACACTTTCTTAGCAATCATGGCGTTTCTGTTTGACCTGAAGGACCTGGTGGACCTTATGTCAATAGGAACGCTGCTGGCTTATACGTTAGTAGCCGCCTGTGTGCTGGTGCTAAGGTCAGTTTGGGCTGTTTTATTCAAAAATTGTAGGTGGAAATCAATGGAACAGTCAGCTATTTTTCATTGTAGATTAAATCAGTAGGCTCATACTGGATCATGAAGGTCTCGCTGGAACAAAATAACTGAGGACCTGTAACAGTGGAGTTTCAATATCTAGTCACACAAGTGTCTTTTTAACTTTATAATGCAAGAAGAAAAATGTTGATGGTCTTAAAAATAAAGAAATGTTATTTGGGGGTAACTTACAACATTAGTTAACAAATTAGTAGGACTCGTGTGTAAACATGTTTCAGCATTTACTTCATCAACATCTTAGCGTGTGGGTTTTCAAACTTGTACATTACAGAATAGCATTTTTGTATCCAAATTTGTAATTTCTAGATTAAAATTCCCTGGTGTTTGTAATTTCTGGAATAGCACCTTTGTATCCAAATATATTATGTATAGTTTAAAGTGTTTGGTTAAAAAAAGCAGATCAAATTTCAATCTTGTGGTATTGTATTCTCTGTAAATGGGTTCTTACATTAAAAGTTTCTCTCTAACAGATGATTGGTTGGTTTACCTTGATACTTTTTGTACTGATTCTTTTTATATTACATATTATATTTCATAGTGTGTTTGCCTGTGCTGTCACAACAGAAGTTGAAGCTGAAAAGTTGGCTTCAGCTCCCATTTTAAATTACTTTTACAAAGGCTTTCAAGTGTTTTATATTTTCTACACCTTATAACATTATTATCACATAAACAGCAGGTTTTTTTATGTTATATTATCTAAAGATCTTATGGAGAAACATCTTAATGTATGGGTTTTGTTGTTACAGATACCAACCTGAGATGTACAGCGCAGTGTACCAGATAGCCAATAGCCATGATGAGGCAGACTTAAGTGATGGCATCAGTGTTCCCAGTATGGGCATCCTTCCTGGTGTGGAGGAGAGATTTAGCTTCCAGACTCTGCTGTTCCCAAACCACCCTGAGCCATCCACACTGTCAGGCTTCATTGTCAACATCTGTACCTCTGTCATGGGTAAGATAAAGAATAAAATATAAACTGGTTTTGGTTTTAATAGCTTATTTGTCAAGGAATACAATGATAATAATAATACATTTTATTTATAATGCACTGTTGATCAGTTTACAGATCTATAATTAAAATATTGTTAGACAAAAAAACTAAGTACAATTAAATAAAACATAAAATCAGAAATGATTAAAATTATGTTAATAAAGTAGCCTCTTTCAGTGATATCAATGTGTTATTAACAAGATCTGTCTTTTACAAGTCACATTTGACTTGTAAAATGAAAGCGATCAAATGATAGAGTGGATAGGACTTATTTCATATTTGTTATTGGAGGGTAAGCAGACAGAAATCTTTATTTAAAATGAAACCAACTAATTTAATGTGAAATTTGTGCCTTAAACGTATCTACCAAGCTTAAAATTAAATTATGTTCCCCATTTGTTAAAGTAAAGACTCTCTTATGTGCTTCTGCAGGAATGTTGATCCTAGCCTTCAGTATACTGGCTGTGCAGGGAGGCCTCGTCTTATGGAACATGGTAGCCCTTAGTGTCATCTTCATGGTGTGTCTCATTCTGGTTTTCATCATCTGGAGGCAGCCTGAGAGTAAAACAATACTCTCCTTTAAGGTTTGGCTTTTCCGCACTATGGCATGCTAAGTTCATTTAACATCCAGCTCCATAATTATTGGCTATGAGGACAAAAATATGTGAAAAGCCTTATTAAGAATATTTTTTTTCTTGCAGTAGGATGATGTCAAAGGAAAGAAAATATAAAACAATCTTGCATTTAATTTCACTTTTTTTTCTGTGAAGTGAAAAATCCCTATTTATGAAATATTAGTTTTATACTAAATCATAAGTACCGCGCTAGTATGCAACCCTACAAATCCTTAAAAAAATAATACAACAGAAGCCTTTTTGTAATTTTTATTACTTTATTATTTAAGTGTCTGCAAACCTTAATTAGAAGTCTATGACCTCATATTTCTGCTGGGTACATTCATATTTACATATGACATGACACAGAGGCTCATTTTCGAATCTATTCTCCAAAATGGGAAGGACAGGACAACATGACTTTCAGGTGAGGCAAATGCTTGTTGATTTTCAATAGTCAGAAAATTGATTCAAAAAAAAGAAAACAGTTACTCTCCTAAATTTGCACATATCTACAGTCACAGTCAAAATTCAAAAATATTTTCCAGTGCTTTGCAATTGTTGGTGTTATAGCTGTCCACTCATTTAACTGGATGCTCATCGAGACATCGGTGTTACTTTAACTCCTAACTTCTTATCATGCCTGACTAATTGGTTCACTTATGTACTGTCTATTAGGTTATGCATCTTTGTTAATTATTTGTTGCCAATTTTCACAACAACTCATATATCTTGTTTCAATGTTGCTAATCAGAAAGGAAACACCACCCTCTACACTTACTGACACTCCTGCTAAAGATGAGTAAAAAGCCCTAAAGCAAATGAACCCTTCATTGCGGTAGGGATAAGAGCTTCTTGAAACCCTTAATGCACAATCCAAGGAAGTGTAAATAGAGTGTGACACAGATGCCCAGTTTTCATAGCCACTCTTCAAAAGGGGTAACACAGGAAAACACGTCTTTCAAATAAGACAGAGGTATGCTGGTCTTTGTAATTCAAGAAATGGCTCCAAAAAAACAGCTCTTCTCTTAAAGTTGCCCATATCCACTGTCAGAGCAATAATCAAAATGTTTAACAGTAGTCCTTTGCAATAATAATACTTTGCCATGAATATACTGTATTTTCAATATATTGTGCTACCCTTGTGGTAAAAGAGGTAAAAAAATATCTTTAAAACTCCCTGTTAGAGAACTGTAGCAAACAATGGCATTTTGGAGTCTTGGAGCCTCCAAAAAACTATTTATTTAAAGCTTTTGTACACATCTTTACCTGGGTGTTGGTGTATGGTAACATAGTTTTGATTCCTCAGGTTCCCCTGGTGCCCTTCATTCCAGTCATAAGCATGTTTGCCAATGTCTACCTGATGATGCAGCTGGACAGAGGAACATGGATCAGATTTTCCATATGGATGGCTTTAGGTAGTCATACATCTTTTATTACGTCATACATACATCATTGTCATATTGAACATTATGGTATTTATAACTATTCTTGACAGAGCTGATTGGAACTTTGTTTGCAGCACATTATAATGTATTATCGGAGGTGCTAGTAGATATTGTTAAAAGCCATTTCTTTAACATTGCATTCATGAAAATATATACCAAGAGGGATTGCCATAATAAAGCTTGGGAGATATAATCAAGCCTCATTTGCATCAAAATGTACTATATCTTCAGCCCATTTCAGGCTTTTCCATTTTTCATTTCTAATGATAATATTATAAAAACTATTTTTTTGACTTTTTCCTTCTTTGCAGGTTTAGTCATCTACTTCTGTTATGGGATTCGTCACAGCTCTGAAGCTGCCTCAGCCCACTTGTCTCTGGCAACAGAAATGAACGGTTTCAAGTTCGATCATGAATTAGTTGCCATGTCATCAGAGAAAGAAGCCTTTCTGGATGATGGAATTGATGTCAGGGAAGAAAACCACAGGGATTTGTAGGAGGCACTAGAACACAGCTCCAGTCTGTCATCGTAGGAGGGTTTTTTGTCCATCCACTCTTTTACTCCTCCTTTTTGGGGATAGCTATGCTTAAAAAAACAGTAAGATGTGACATCCCGGTCTAGTTCCTGATTAGAACACAGACAACTGGTGATAACTCTTCTGCAGAAAATCTGATTGAAACATTTAGTGTATGGCCTCATGGTTCAACTGACTCTGTAGAAGATGGACTTTCATTTGAGACATTAAAGTTTAATGAAAGCTAAAAGATTGGGCATGGCCATGTTAAATTTCTCTACATGTTGAGTTGGAGTGTTTATCCGTTGCTTTACTTGCAGTAAGACTGTGAAATAGTCGGTGTTGTGTTGCCAGAACGTTTTCTCAAGATATATTTCTTTGCATTTACTTTTGTTTATTAAAACATGGTGTCTACACCAATTTAAAGAATGTACAACCATCTCAGTACTAGATAAAAAGTGTTACCAGTGTATACTTTGTTTAAAATTAGACTAAGAAACATCTGGGGATCTTCAATGATGTAAGCAGATGGTTTAAGACAGCCAGCAGCATTATTTACTTGCTTAAAAAGTTTTATGGGAATGTAAGCTATACAATTAGATTTTGAGATGCTATTTCAGTAGAAATTTATATTTTCATTGTAGTTATTTCAAGTTGGCCAGCCATTGCTCCCATTTTGCCGAGAAATATATATGTTGAAGCGAGGCTTTATTCAACCAATCTGTTCTGTCCAAATTTTACCTGAAAAAGGCAATCAACATCTGTCTTGGCTGCATCATCTGATCATACTCAACAACTTTCTCTCCATAGTTATACATCAGTAGTCATCATCATGAAGACATCTTCTCACCTTTTAGTTCTCTGCCACATTTTTATGTTGTCAAGTTGAATGATAAAATTATGTCTTTGTATTTTTAACAGAAAAGTGCTCAGGGGGTGGGTCTTTCATTCTCTGTATGACTGATGTGAAGAGTGTGTACTACCTACAAACTGATTTTAGCCCTTCGGGTTCAATGATCTTCTACCTTGGGAAAGGATTCAGCATATTTCTTAACATGTTTCCATTAATTTACCCTGAACCTTTAACACTTGAAAGTTTGTTACCCTGAGCCCTTAATCTGTTAGTAGTGTGCGCTCTGACTCTAGTGCTGTTAATGTTAATTCTGTTCACTGTACTTATTAGGGGGTTGCTGCTCCTCAGCTTACTGCTTTCCGAATGTTACTGAGTATGTGAGGGAGAAAGGAAAAAAAAACTAAAACAATTGCATCTTTTTGGCACTAGTGGCCTTTATTTCCTTTTAGTAAGTTGACAAGAAAGGGGTGAAGAGAGGGGGAAGACATGACATCAAATGTGCCTGGAAGAGGAGTCGAAACAACTCACGGGCTGCGACGAGGACTGAGGCCCCTATACATGGGTCCTGCATTTTTACCCCTGGGCCACCACCGCACCCAAATAAATGTATTTTTGAAAATAAATCTTTTGCAATAACAGTTTCAAAGCTCCTTCACTCTATAACTTATTTCAAGTTAACCCAAACTCCGAGCAAAAGTACAACTGTTACGAGTTTTAGATGAACTTCATAGACTTCCACATTCCCTGCATTTTCATTTGGAATTATAACCCAGTTTTTGTAGTGATAGCTTCCAATTTATTTTATAGCGTTTAAATTCTAAAACAAAAAACTCGGTTGGACAATTGTTACATTGACTTAAATGTAATAAAATAAGCAAGTGCATTATATCCCAGAAGAATATAGCAATAGCCTGCCTTATTTTGTTTTTAAACTTAACATTTCTAACAACGTTATAACATACAGGGGTTGGACAATGAAACTGAAACACCTGGTTTTAGACCACAATAATTTATTAGTATGGTGTAGGGCCTCCTTTTGCAGCCAATACAGCGTCAATTCGTCTTGGGAATGACATATACAAGTCCTGCACAGTGGTCAGAGGGATTTTAAGACATACTTCTGGCAGGATAGTGGCCAGGTCACTACGTGATACTGGTGGAGGAAAACGTTTCCTGACTCGCTCCTCCAAAACACCCCAAAGTGGCTCAATAATATTTAGATCTGGTGACTGTGCAGGCCATGGGAGATGTTCAACTTCACTTTCATGTTCATCAAACCAACCTTTCACCAGTCTTGCTGTGTGTATTGGTGCATTGTCATCCTGATACACGGCACCGCCTTCAGGATACAATGTTTGAACCATTGGATGCACATGGTCCTCAAGAATGGTTCGGTAGGCCTTGGCAGTGACGCGCCCATCTAGCACAAGTATTGGGCCAAGGGAATGCCATGATATGGCAGCCCAAACCATCACTGATCCACCCCCATGCTTCACTCTGGGCATGCAACAGTCTGGGTGGTACGCTTCTTTGGGGCTTCTCTACACCGTAACTCTCCTGGATGTGGGGAAAACAGTAAAGGTGGACTCATCAGAGAACAATAGATGTTTCACATTGTCCACAGCCGAAGATTTGCACTCCTTGCACTCCTTGCACCACTGAAACCGACGTTTGGCATTGGCATGAGTGACCAAAGGTTTGGCTATAGCAGCCCGGCCGTGTATATTGACCCTGTGGAGCTCCCGACGGACAGTTCTGGTGGAAACAGGAGAGTTGAGGTGCACATTTAATTCTGCCGTGATTTGGGCAGCCGTGGTTTTATGTTTTTTGGATACAATCCGGGTTAGCACCCGAACATCCCTTTCAGACAGCTTCCTCTTGCGTCCACAATTAATCCTGTTGGATGTGGTTCGTCCTTCTTGGTGGTATGCTGACATTACCCTGGATACCGTGGCTCTTGATATATCACAAGACTTGCTGTCTTGGTCACAGATGCGCCAGCAAGACGTGCACCAACAATTTGTCCTCTTTTGAACTCTGGTATGTCACCCATAATGTTGTGTGCATTTCAATATTTGAGCAAAAACTGTGCTCTTACCCTGCTAATTGAACCTTCACACTCTGCTCTTACTGGTGCAATGTGCAATCAATGAAGACTGGCTACCAGGCTGGTCCAATTTAGCCATGAAACCTCCCACACTAAAATGACAGGTGTTTCAGTTTCATTGTCCAACCCCTGTAAATGGTTTAACACTTAAAATGTTGCGATATAAGATTTATTTAAAGTGTTTTCACAGGGGATCTGATTTAAATCTTTTTATAGGGATATTTAACAGAAAATATTAACCTTAGATAAGCCTAAACTGGGATGACTGAAATTCAATCATTCACAATCACTCTTCACCCTCCTTCCACTTAGCTCCGCTCCAAAGGTTCAGGGTAATAGCAAATATGCTACCTCCCCAGCTGTTCCATTTCCCAGGTTAAAATGTTTCCCGTGCAATCTGTTTTTACCCTTGTACATGGAGTAACAGTCCCCTTAATCTTGTAGGCAGTATTCTTGTCAAGAAATGTATAGTAGCTTTTTGAATGGGAATTGTTATTGTTTTAAAAAACAAATTGCTAAATAAAGAACTTATATTTGGGATAAATCAAATTGCTAAATTTCTGTTAACTTAGTGACTGTCAGGTGAAGTCATGAAAGGTACTAATGGATTTTCACAGTGCTGGCTACTGAGTCTTGGCATTTGTAGCGTTTGACAATTAACTCCTCTGTTCAAAAATTGTAAACATTTTGGAATCTGTCTCTTACTAGAATGCCTATTTGGAGGAGTTCCTTTACTCAGTGTATATGCCATTCTCTCATATGTATATTCATGTGTTATTACCCATTACTAAATCTTGGTAATTTGCAATTTGTTTGTTCAAACTATTGATCTAGCATTTATTTCTAAATGTTTTCAATAAAATAAATGTCAAGTACTTTGTGAATTTATTTTGTTCTGGGAAATCCTTTAAAACAATATAGCAGGCAATAAATAGAATCAAAACTGTGTAAATAAGGTGTATATTTCTAGCAGTAAATTATTTATTAATAATGGACTTTTTTCTGAAAAACAAAATAACAGTTGCATATGTTTGTGAGTTAAATAGCTTTTATGTGCTCTTCTGGTAAACTGATCTTCCTCTGTGATAACCACATCACTGCAAAAAAAAGCTTGAATCTTCAGTATAAACAAAAAACAAAGCTGCTGTCATCTGTCCTTTTTGTTTTTTCTTTTTTGATTAGCAGAATTACTCAAAAATGCTCCAAATTGCAGCAGCTCCTAGCAGGCACAGATTTTAACTGCGAGTGGGTAATATTTACCTTTTATACATCATTGTTGCTTTAACTGTCCCTTTAACAAACCATTACTTCAACATTTATTATACATGCAAGAAAGGTAGTTGATCATGTGAAAGTAAGTAGTTCTTTGTTTCTGTCATTCTTCATTCACAGAAGGGTTTTAATGGCAAAACTACATGAAAAATCCAGTATAGCATAAACTTCTGTAAAAGAGATGGTCGGTTGTTGCTGCCCTATTATTAAAGCTTTTGCTTTTCCATTTCAAACTGCATGCCACATTCTTCTCATGTTTTATTTCTACCAGCAGTGTTAAAATTAGGTTGCTATATGTCTAAAATAGTTCTGTGATTTTTTTCTGGTTGTCTTTGACCTTCGTATTTTATTACATTTTTTATTTTATATTTCCTCATCTTGTTATCGGGCCTGTGGTTCAGTTTGGTTCTAATTCAGTTTGCCGCACTGACACACAGAATCACAGCTTTCTAATACTTTCATCTCACTCTCATTTGCAAATGGTTTGCTAGAAAGGCATAGCAGTAAAAAATAAGCTTATTCCTGGTCCAAACATAGATGGAGCTTTAAGCCTTTTTTCAAAACCTCGAGTTTGTGCGGTTGTCACATGATGATTTCACCCTATTTGTATTTCTTCTGACAAGAAGCATAAAGTGGATTCATGTAGTTAAAGTAAAAACATGATGAAACATTTGAGTGAGAAATGCCCTGCTTAAAATGTCATAATGATCCAGACACTTTTATTTCTAAAGCATACTTTCCAGTTTCAAATGTGGCATATCTACAGATCCAGCTATCAATGCAAATGCAGGAATCATGTCCATGTTTCACTTTCTCTTTTTTGTCAAAGCTTGTATATGTGCATTTTTTTCAAATAAAAAATGACTTTTGACATCTGCAGATGTCAGCGTGTGTTTAATGATGGAGTCAATTTGCATTGATTAGCAAACAAATATTAATTTGTCTTGAACGGTTTCATAATTTGTCACATTGCACCCACAAACTACAATATTTTATTATTAGGGTTCTGTTTCATTCCTTCCTGACTGCCAGTGGCAGTAAACAAAGCGCAGGTCAAGATTAAATTTAAACAAAGTCATGCATGTGACACGTAGCCCACCTGGGCGTGCGTATATAAGTAGCACGTGGAAGGCTACGTTTGGTCTCTTTGATCTTCTCGCTGTCGACCATCGCGTGTTTCGCAGGTTGGTCGCTCTTATAAGTCCGTGTTTCGGCGCTTATTGGGTATTGCAGGTCTAAGAGAGGTAAGCACACGGTTTGTGTGATACGGCGTCACCCTGCCTGTGACATTTTGTCGGAGTGCTCTTGTTAGCCCTCTAAGGCTGTGGTTGATGTGGCTCTGTTTTTTTTTTTTGTTCATTCTAGTAGCTGGAAGCTTGGTGCTGGCGCTTCTTTTCCCCTGTTGAGACCGGGTGGGGAGGAGCAGACAGCTGCAGTTTTCAGGTGAGTGGAAGCTGGACGTTCTGACCGCGTTTTGTGCTGCACAGTGCTCGCTCGGATTACCTGGATCGTGTCTGTATAGAAAGCAGTGTAATTAAATAGAGGCCTCTGATTGCGTTCTTCAGTTCTATTGAAGTCCTCGCTCAGTCTGCCTGGTGCCTGCCTGCATTTCCCACGGCTGTGATCGGGATGCTGGCGTGCTCTTCGTGTGGGGTGCCTCTCCAGGTGGAGGACGGACATGATCTATGCCCCAAATGCCTGGGCATGGGTCATCTCAGGGAGGCTCTGACGGACGCATGCATGAACTGCAGCATTTTGCCGTTGCCTGTCAGAGAGAACAGGCTACGTCTGGTAGAGAATCTCCTCTTCACGGCCGAGCTGCCACCCTCAGGGATGCCTCAACCGTGTCCCGGGAGGCGGAGGGATGCACCAGTGGAGGAATGCCGCAGCCCAAGGAGGAAGAGGCCTTGGCTGGAGCGCCAAGCTCGGCAGGAACTGGACTCTTTGAGGGCCGAGGTGGAGCAGCTCAAGGCTCTACTCAAGGCTCCAGAACCCATGCCTGCCTTCCAACCAGCAGCAGCTTGGGAGTCGGGGGAGGACCTGGAGGAGGATGGAATCTCTGTGAGGGCCTCCATTTCAGAGTTTCAGTCCCTCGAGGACCAGGGGGACCCCTTCCCAGACCCTCAGGATCAGGAGGGGGATCCCCCGAGTATTGGACGAAATGACGGCTCAGGTAATTCCCTCGTGAGTTCAGTTAGCTCTGGCCCAGGGGAGGAACCATGCCCGCTACGGGCAATTATTTTGGCAGCCTTGGCCAAGGTCGACCTGGACGATGCACCGGTGGCCCGACCAATGGGAAACCCATTTTTTCGCCGGGCTCCGGCAGCTCCTCCGTTCGAGGTGCCACCGTCGCCGGCCTTCTTGGAAGAGCTTCAGCACTGCTGGAGGGATCCTAGAAACTTCTCCCACCATGGTCGAGACGCACGGATCCTGGCGTGCATGCACAATCCGGGGGATCATGGTCTGGACCGCATGCCCCCTGTGGATCACTGCATCGCATCACTGCTTCTTTCCCCAGATGAGGCGCTCAGGGAGAGGGCCCGCTGTCCTAGCGCCCGGTGTCGGGTGACGGATGACTTTTTGTGCCGTGCCTACGACATTGCAGCTCGTATGGCACGCATTGGCAATTCCCTCTCTGTCCTCCTGTTGGCACAGTCCCAGATGCTGCAGCCAGGCATGGCGGGAGCAGCACTGGGCGACACAAATGACGCGTCCCTCCAGGACTTTGGACTCATGTCCAGGGAACTCGGTCGCCTTTTGTCCACTCTGGTGGTCACCCGACGCCAGGTCTGGTTGGCGCAGGCCCCGATCTCAGATGACTGTAGGCGGAGCTTGCGGAGGCTGCCGGTGGTACCGGGCCAGCTGTTTGGACTGGAGACCGAGAGGGCACTGGAGCGCCGTCGGCAGTCCAGCCAGGCCCCTGAAGCTTGGGGTGGTCGCAGCGGGGCCATGGGACCCCCCGCTCTGCAACCCAGGAAACGTGATGTACGGGACCCACGGCATCGGGTTCGGACCGCCACTTCCGCACAGTTTGCACAGCGGGAGCGTGGCGGCAGCCTGGGGTGGAACAGGCACCACCTCGCGGGGCTCTGGCGGGCCCGTACAGGAGCCGGCGCCCCCCCAGAGGCCGAAGCAGGCGGCAGAGGGCGGCCTGAGGGCTGCAGGCTGACGGCGGGGAGGTTTTCACAACGGCACCTGGCCTATTGGGAAACCCACTGCAGGGATGCGTGGGTGTTAAGAACTATGTTACAAGGGTACAGGCTGCAGCTCCGCCGTCGGCCTCCGCCCCCATCGGGGGTCAGGGTGACCCCTGTCACAGGTCCTGCACGAACTGTGATCTTGCTCTAGGAAATAAGGACTCTGCTGGACAAGGAGGCCATAGTGGTGGTCCCGCCACATTCGCAAGCCGACGGGTTTTACTCAACCTATTTCCTGATTCCAAAGAAGGACGGTTCCCTTCGGCCGGTGTTGGACCTCAGGGGGCTAAACCATTTTTTGAAGGTGCTGCCATTTCGGATGCTCCGCACCTGCGACGTCCTTCGGGTAATCTGTCCAGGCAAGTGGTTTACATCCGTAGACCTGAAGAACGCGTACTTCCATGTTACGATCCACCCAGGACACAGGAAGTACCTGTGAGCCTTCCGCGGCGTGGCTTATGAGTTTTCGGTCTTGCCGTTTGGCCTTTCTTTAGCCCCTCGAATTTTCACGAGGTGCATGAAGGCGGTCCTAAGCCCTCTGTGCCTGTCAGGATTAAAGATCCTGCCATATCTGGACGACTGGCTCATCTGTGCCCCCTCCTCCGGCGGGGCGGATCGGGCGACACCAGAGGCTCCCCCCCGGGGATTGGAGGCTGCATCCTCAGGTCGTACGGCAGATATGGGATCGGTTCGGCAGGGCTCAGGTCGACCTTTTCGCCTCAAGAAGCAGTACACATTGCCCCTTGTGGTTTTCCCTGGGGGAGGCCAGCTCCCCACTGGGGATGGACGCCCTAGCAAACGTATGGCCAGTCGGACTGCTGTATGCCTTTCCCCCATTTCCGTTGCTTCTGCCCACTCTCCACCGAGTGAGGTCATTGACCCTGAGGGTTCTGTTGGTGGCCCCCGAGTGGCCCATGAGGGTCTGGTTCCCGCTGCTCCTCAGTCTGCAGGACGGGGAGCCATGGCGGCTCCCGGTCAGGGCAGATCTGTTGTCTCAGTTGGAGGGGAAGGTTTGGCATCCGTCTCCGGGCCATCTTCTCCTCACGGTGTGGCCGCTGAGGGGTGTTGGCAGCGCCTGACGGATCTGGAGCCCTCCATTCAGTGAACACTGCAGAATGCCAGAGCTCCTTCCACATTGAGGACTTATGCCCATTGCTGGCAGCGTTTTGCGGAGTGGTGCAGACACAGGGGAGTTGACCCAGTTTCTTGCTCCCTGCATAATATTTTGAGGTACCTGCAGGGTCTATTGGATGCTGGATGGGCAGCATCAACCCTGAAGGTGCACCTGGCTGCCATTTCAGCCAGCCACGATGTCGTGGATGGCAGACGAGTGGGGACACACTATTGGGTGTCACAATTTCTCCGGGGTGCAAGGAGGCTGCGCCCCCCGTTACGGAGACCGACGGCAACATGGGACCACCCACTGGTGTTGAAGGCCCTGGGTGGGCCACCTTTTGAGCCTATGTGTTCTGCCCCACTGAAACTTTTGTCCGTTAAGACTGCTTTTTTGTTGGCGGTAACAACAGCCAAGCGGGTCAGTGAGCTCCACGCACTCACAGGCAGGGGGGTCCGGAGTAACGCTGTGGCCGAACATAGCCTTTCTCCCTAAGGTTCTACCCCCAGGCTATGTGAATACAGCCATTGAACTGGGGGCATACTGCCCTCCCCCGTTTCAGTCCGAGGAGCATAGACTTTCTAAGCACAGGCTGTCGCATTGGGTCATAGATGCTATTGCGCTGGCTTATGAGTCTCTGGGGGCAGCTGCCCCTTCTGGTGTTGTTTGCCATTCCACCAGGAGTGTGTCTACGTCCTGGGCGGCACTGAGGGGCGTGCCACTGGGGGATATCTGCGCGGCGGCGTCATGGGGAACTCTGTGCACGTTTGCAAGCTTCTACCACCTCAATGTGGCACATGAGTCCGCACTGGCCTCGGCAATCCTGCCTCTGGCCCCTTCTGCTGACTGTGAGGTGGGTGAGTACTGCACTCCTCGTGACATTGCTGGCATAAGTCATCCACTTTGTTTACTGCCACTGGCAGTCAGGAAGGAATGAAACAGAATGGAAGTTACGCTGTAACTATGGTTCTGTGAATTCCTGGATGACTGCCACTGGCAGTCCTGGATGACTGCCACTGGCACTGGCAGTCACTGTCCTGGATGACTGCCACTGGCAGGGTTTTGTTTACCCTGCCACTGGCAGGGTAAACAAAATGGATATGTCTCCTCGCACTCCGCGCAGGTCGAGATTAAATGTAAACAAAGTCACGCACGTGACACGTAGCCCACCTGGGCGTGCGTCTATAAGTAGCACGTGGAAGGCTACATTCGGTCTCTGGGATCTTCTCGCAGGGGGGAAGTTCCGAGTGACCAGTGTGACTGGCAGTCATCCAGGAATTCACAGAACCATAGTTACAGCGTAACTTCCGTTTTATACTAAAACAAACCAGTGCATGATCGGGATGTGGAAGTAAAACCAAATGCAATTTTCAAACCAGATTTTTGTGAAGAAAATTATAACCTTTGAGTACCTTTAATCTGTTAAGGGTTGGAAAATAGTCTCAAAAGGCATAACTGATCTACACAAAGTAGTGCATAATTGTGAACTGGAAGGACTGTTTTTAAACTTATTAACAAATAAAAAATTTAAGTGTTTCAATCTAATATGAATATGTAGAAAAATATGTATATGTAGATATGTAGATTCTGATTCATCCAGGTCAAGGTAGTAATCAAGGTATGTAGTAATACTCCACATACAACGCAACAATGAAACTCAGAACTGAAGAAGACCTCTGGAAGAGTGTAATGAAGAGGTCTTCATTACTTGGACTATCCCTATTTAAGTAATTCATAGCACTTTAAGAGCACCTTTGCACTTTATTAAAAGCACTTTATCTAGCACTTTAACAAACACTTTATTTAGTACTGCACTTTAGGCATGGATTTGCACATAATCATTTGCACACAAGTTTTAACTTTTTATTTAATATTTATTGAGTATTTTAGTGATGAGCATGTAGCCTTTTGTTCCAGGCTCTGCACAGCTGCTCCTCATTAAGAAGTGGGGTGGGTATCTGTGAAAGGAGAATTGTTAGTCAGAGCAAATAAGGTCTACTGTTTTGAAAACTTGAGCCAAAATGTTTGTGTAAAATCGTTTTAAAAAGTGAGTGAAGAAGTGTTGTGCTAAGGAAGTGACTCACCTGTCTTTTCTGTGTCCTCTCCAGGGTGTTTGGACAAATACTTCCTCGGGGGTCCAGACACCATTTATAGGTTCCGGGAGAGACCATGGAAAATGTGGGGGATTTATGCACTTAGTATTTGTGAGGTTTTATGGTGTTTGGGTGTGTAGGTTTAAAAAATATAAAATATTTATAAAAAGTAAGGGGGAATATGTATATATTTGATAAAATGTATGTTTGAGTTGGAAGTTGTGAGATGTTAAATTCCATGTAGAGAATGGTTTAGTCCTTTTATCAGCTGTGCCAAATGTAAGGCTGCAATTATGTCTTGTTAGGAGGCTTGATGCTGTTAGGCTGAATGGTGTGCGCCTGAATAAATCAACTGCTACTTCCACCTTCCTCTGCCTTTGCTATTATTTCTCACAGGCAATCCAGGTGGCAAAGAGGTTGAAACGTCTTTAGCATTTACAAGAAGTCCAGTTGCTTTTGATTCACTGTTTTTCATCTGGACTTTGACTTGGCCATCCCGAACACTGTCAGGATGTGGTTCTTGGAGTGGACTAATAGGCAGACAGGAAGGCAGAAGCAGCACAGCAAGTTGAAAGGTTTGATTAATAAAAAGAAAAAAAACAGTCAGGTATGAAATGGCAGAAGCAGGTATGGACATAAACAGACTTGGCGTGAACAAAGCAGTATGAACCAAGGAGAAGCAAACAGAACTGATGGGTCCATATAGTGCCACACACAGGCGAGACAGGGAGACTTATTGGCAAGAAGCAGGTGGTCAGAATTATGCTGATTGTATGGTGGCAGTGGTAGAGAGTGGGAACCAAAAAATGATAGGAACCAAACAGAGATACAAGAACACAATCTAACCAAAGGAAAAAATCTTAAAGATGTAACAAAACCAAATGCACTATGAACTAAGAATACCACCTGGAATACATAAACAATAATGATCACAAGAAAGACTTAAAATAATAACAAAGAGATGCTGGAACAAAGACAAACATTTACAAATCATGGCAAACACGTTGTTTGTTTAGGTATGTTTTCCCGCTAAAACTCTGTGCCTATCTCAAGTCTTTTGCAGCCTCTAGCAACGTTTTTTTCCAGGATTGCCATAAATTAACTACATCCGTCTTCCCGTCATTGTCCCTTAGATTAAAAGACAATAGGTTGCATAAGATTTTATTTAGGGGCATTACATCAAAGGGGGTGGAGAGGTGGAGTCCATGTACTACTTAGGTGACTTCTGGAGACAGCCGGTTGCACAGCATTTTATTTAGAGATATCAGAGTGTTGTGATTATTAATCTGACAATATTATTTAATATTTATTATTAATATTTTAATATTTTATCAAATAATATTTCGGTCTGTTTAAGGGTGTCCGTGTGAATACCAGCCCAGTAGGGCGATGGTATTTTTAGGACAAAATTTAAAGGTGTGAGCCAAGCTCTGATATTATTGAACAGCATAAAACTCTGCACACACATGGAATGAATTTTTCACACAATTTTTTTTTAAAAATACAAGAATTTTTTAAAAAAAATAAGTCAACTCAAAGTCAAACATATTTCAAAAAAAAAACTCTTTACTATACTAAAACAATCCAAGTAAACTACCAAGCAGAATTAAAGAATAGGGAAGACTAATGGGCTTTTACAATATAAACAAGTTGATTAAAGATGATTAAAAAATCAGCCCCAAAAGGAGTATGCAACATTACCATGCAATGTTTATGTTGAGAACCAAGGATTTTTTTTGAAGAATCTGGAAATGAAGTTAAGTTATTCTTGGAACTAACTAGGAAAAAATCAGCAAACGTTAGACGACCATTCACAATGCAAGATCAGATAAAATATGTTTTTTTAATAAAAATAATTTTTTTAAAGAATGATCTGCTGAAAAAAAACCCTTCTGGATGACTAATTTAAAAGGTGTCTAATTAGTTGCCTTTATTTATTAAAAAAATTTAAAAAAAATATTTTTTAAAAGGTAACGAAAATTATTTAAAAAAAATATCTTTGAAAGGGAACCAAACTTTCTGGAGAAATGGGGCTTAATAGTGTTTATTTAGTTATAAAAATTTAAAAAATGATGTTAGGGACATTATTTACTGGATTGAAAAAAAACCCGTCTGGGTAAAGGGTAAATTTCTTTAGCAGAAACACGTGTCCTAGGCTGTTAGCTTTAAAAGCTAACAAAGGGGCTGATAGCTTAGCATCCAGAATCAAAACACAAAAAACCATCAAAAAAGGGTTAAAATGCATAAGCGCGGACGGGGTTTAGAACAATTTTTTTTTTTAAAAATCATCCTTTAAAAAATTTTGTCTTAACTTTAAAATAAAACACACAAACACAGAACACAAACTGACCACGTGTGCTGCAGATATCCTGCTAGCACTAAGATAGCAGTTTAACAAAAAAAAACCAAACTTCATAAAAGAAAAACGTTAAGATCATTTCATCCTAACTGTTATTCTGCCCAAACACTTAACCTTATGAACCGTGGTGAGGAAACGTTGTCCAAGGGCGAAGTTTGAAGAAACGTCCACAGTCAACGAAGCTGTGGGTGGGCGGCCCGTTCTGTCGGCCGGCCAAAACTGCACGTTACCGGTGATGCGGCTACTCTTCGTCCTTCTCTCAGGCAAAAAAAAACGCTTCCCCTGGGTTGAAAGGCCCAGTCTCTGCTGGGGACTTTTCTGGGACACCGTTGCTTCAGCAGGCCTCGGAGAGAAAGTCAAGCGGGGCATGTACCTTAATTCCCGTTTTCGAATGAATACTGGGACAAAAAACAGTTTTTCACTCATACTTATCTTTGCATATGATCGGTGATCATATGAGACTCTTGGATCCAGTTTGAAGAGATTATGTCTTTTTGCCAGCAAAAAGACATTAGTGCGCTTGTCTCTCCGGCCAGCCTCTCAGCAGAGTTTCGGATGGAAGAGATCGGGCCATTGGAAAGGGGGTGTTTTCATACAGCCAGTGGCATCATGGGAAGTCCGCTGTTACCCCCCTTTCCCCCTTCTGAAGTTGTGCTGAAAGTCTGTTAAATGCATTTTATTTTGACAACTCCAGAAAAGTGTATACCGGAGTTTTAATGTTGAAATCCATGGTCCCAACAGGAGTAAAGTTGGGCAAATATAAATGCAAGCCACACTGTTCAGATTTTTGTTTTTGTTAAAACAATGGAAAACCCTGTATCATTTTCCTCCCACTTCATGATTATGTTTTACTTTGTGTTAATCTATCACGTATAATCCCAATAAAACAGACCTGAACTTGTTGGTGTAGAGGTGACCATATGCCATGAAGCTGAATGGGTCTTTTATACATTTGCAAGGCACTGTATTTGATCTAATTTGGAGCTGTGAGGACTATTTCTTTATTGATCCAGCAGAGGGCAGAAGTGCTTAAAGAGAATATAATGAAAGCCAGTCCGTAAAAACGCACCTGCTGTGGGCTGCAGCATCAGCACCACTCCCCCTCCAGGTCCCTCCCTCCTTTTCCTCCTCCTCCTCATCTTCCTCCTGTCTGCAGCATAGCCATCTCCGCCTGCACCGTTTATGCCATCCTGAGCCTGAGAGAGAGCAGAGGAAGCAGCAGAGCCACGCGGCTTTGTTTCCATTAGCAGCTCCTGTGTTTTCTGCCAGCCTCCTCAATGAATCAGCACCAAAAAACCTTGCAAGTAAGTGGCGACACTGAAAACACCCGTAGTGTGGTTTTTGAAGCGATGATCCGGAGGCCAGATGGCCAGATCTGAAGATGTGTCGCACATATATTTGCTTGTTTTTTTTTTGTTTTTTTCTTTACTGATCCAGTTCGTTCTCAGCTAAAAATGAATCTCATCAATTCTTTTCTTATATTTTAGCATGTTTGTGTAAAGGGGATAGCTGTTTTGTGAGAGTTAGGTAGGGTTAATCATACAGGCAGGATTGGAGAGAAAGTGAGGTCATACAGGTTGATGTGATGGTTGGAGCAGGTCAGATTTCTGAGTATGTGTTGCTAATGATCTTGCATAAACAACCGGCGTCAGACTTGTAGATTTCAGCTATGACCCACTGCACTGTAAGGTAATAGCCATTTGCATTAGTTCTAAGCAGACCAGTGCATAATGAGCCTCAGAACAGTCCTTGAATGCCATTAACACTGTGCTTCAGATCTGTTAAATCTGTATAGAGACTACTGAGTCTAAAAGGGAGGGGGGGTACACAAGTACATCGCTACCTAACACCGCCTTGCTGTAACAAGCTCTGCCCCATATTTAAAATGAACCTTAAACTTCAGTTATCTGCCATATCTGAAGATATGTATCTATTGATGTGTCTCTGTTTTAAGTTCAGTTTACTAGATTACTAGGAAAGTTTTATTTAAGTGTGCAAAAAAGCAATAGAAGTAATCTTACTCAAAATATGACCTCCAGCAACACAAGATCATGCTGTTTGAATTGGTGGATGGATTGGTGGCCTCAGGCTAATTTCTGATCAGGCATGGCGTCAGTGATGGGTCTGATACCGATATTGGATCAGATGAACCCCATATCTAATACAAAACCTTTATTTTATTGAAATTATGTTCACAGGGTCATTATTTAAATATAATTTTAAAATTTCTGCTGCTTCTTTTGAGCCGAAAAAAAAAAAAAAACATTTACATGCAGATTATGCTGTAAATGGGACAATGTACAAATCAAGTAAACAAATTATGGGCAATATAAACAGGATATCAGTGATGCTGTGATGGATGGTGGGTTTAACTGAAGGCAAACTTCAGGCAAATCTTTGCCCAGGGCCTCATATAAATGTGGTCCAGATCTGTTGGGAGAGTACTGATTAAGACCATACCGTATTGTCTAATATCTAATGCCAGGGAAAGCCCAAGACATGGTTACTGCATTTTTGTTTTGTCTTGGACACTTTTGCAAGACTGTTGACAAGCTCCCCATTGTGTTTCTTGGAGGCACTGAGAGTCTGAGTGGTGCGAAAAGAAGTATCAAACAAAGGTTGAGTGAATGTGGTGATTTGTGTCTGATGATTGTGTTGTCCTTGAGATCTTTCTTGGTTTAGGAGCTGGCATTGTTTAAAGTCTTGTACAAAAATTTGATCCTTTTAATAAAATGAATGTCTGATAAGTGCACTTAGTGTTTATTGATCCAGTATCAAAAGCTTTCCACATTTATGGACCATGCAGTTCATTTAGTTAAACCTCAGCAATCCCTCCTTGTCATGTCAACGTGGAGGCTGACACCATGGTGCCCGTGAGTGGCTTTTAAACTGTATGCCTGCTTGCTGCTGTTGCCTTTCTGGATGCTGACGCTTGCATGATTGATACATTACGTCTGACCTCAGCTATGTCTGAGCTGCAATCAATTCAGCAGGAATGCAAGCTTGTCTGTGTGTTTTGCAAAGGCGAAATATCTGTGTCAGATATATACATGCATATGTGTGTTTCTGCAAGGAAGCTCGTCACAAAGCCCATGAGTGTTGCACACTGGTGCAACCTTCAAGGATGTTTTAAAGGGCAAAACAAAGGAAAGGGAGGATGGGAAACAGTAATGGAAACTGAGAAGTTACTATACGGAGTGTGTCAGTGGGACTCTTAGTGTATGTTATAAAGCTTGTTTGGATTAAAGATGCACCAATAAGGCTTTTTTGGATGACACTGATTTTGACTAATTCTGTTATTTTACCTAAGGATAATAACACAAAAAAGAACAAACAAAAGAAAATATAAAAATGTGCTGCAGGTTCTTTGATAGAAATAGTAGTTAATTCTCATTTATGCATCAAATCATACAGAATGAATCCTAACCTCCAATGCTGCAGTCTGTTAACTGTATTTATGAAGCAAAAATGGCAAAAGCTGATCACGTGAAAACATGGGAAAAACTCTGTCCTCTGTCCGATTGATTGGTGCATCTCTAGTTTCAGTAGTTTTGTTAAAGAAATCTTGGTTGTTTGTTTTTATAATTCAGAAAAAGACAAAGAGACTCCAGTTATTTTAGGAACTGTATTGTTGCAAATACCTCCTAGCCCTCTTTTGTCCGTATGTGGATAAATCTCAGCATTTACTTGCATGTGAACATGTGTAAACATACACGCAAATCTGTGTTTTCAAATTCACGTTGCTTTTGTCTGGAAGGTGGCACCGAACCTACCATAGCTCCTCCCATGCAGTCATGGCCGAGACATGAGGGATGAAAGGGAGAGACACGCCTCCTCGCATCTAGACATGAACATCCCAGTCCGGTGGAGAATCAGCATGAAAGCTATGGTTTCACTTGTGTGCAACCTTTTACAGAATATCAGCAGTCAGTTCAAGGGCATGGAGTCTGCTCGTTTGGCTTACTACAGCAAGTAAGCTGGAGACTTTATTAAAACATTCTTTAAATGTTTGAAGATCCTTGAAAGCATGTTTCATAAATCAGCAAGAAGACAGAAATCCACATGATCAACATTTAAAAAGCCCTCTTCAGACTCTGCATCCATCCACTTTTGTTTTTCAGCCTGGTCCTTGTTGCCAAAAATAATATCATTCAACAGCGGTGCATGTGAAAGGTCCCCCCCGCCCCACTACACATAGGAGTTTATTGCTCTGTTCAGCGATCTTCCATCAGCATGAAAATAGTCACTTCTTTTTTTTTAATGTTTTTCCTTCTATCCTCCCTAAACCTGCATTTTGCTATTTTTTTTTTTACTCACCTCTCACCAGTCTACCCTCCCCCACACGTCAAGGGGTTGCACATTACACATTTGCATTTACACATAACAGTGCTAACTAGAATCCTTTCTCACCCCTATTACTTTCCATCAATCCTCTTTCCTCTCTGCAGCATCATTGAATCTATATTTCCTTAAAATAAACAAAGGTGATTCAGCTTCTAACCCTTCCAGCTTTATGTCTGGCTCGGTATGTCTGCATCCCACTCAGAGGCCAACAAAGAATGCAGCTCTTTTTGTTTGCAATCTTCAGAGCTTTAACATGAAGCACATTTTTTCTGCTCTTTGTCCGATTGCATACAGTTTCAACCATGCAAGAGTTAACATTTCTCTCTCTGCGACAGGCATTGGGGTAGTGGGTGGAGGGGCTTTGTTAATAATAATGCAGTGTTACCAGCTACCGGTGTGGACAGACACCCTCGTTTCTCACCTCCTTCATGCCGCCACCAGTGCAATTCATGTTAGTCTGTGTTTTGACTGCTCTCTCACAACCTCCTTTTTCAGCATTTTTTCTGACAAACTGGGCGAATCTGCTCATTTGCACCTGCATCGGTCTCTTGACCCATAGTCACCCTAGTAACTTATGCCCAGTTGGATTTGCCCCTGCATACCCTATTAGCTCTGTCTGTATTTCAACATCTTGCATGGTGTGTGGCAAAGCAAAATGAGACAATGAAGAAAACCTATACAACTATAGTGATGCGGTGCAGTGTAAAAATATACTCACTTGAATTTTTATATTTTTATACTTTCTTCCACTTAAAAAATGATGGCCTACTTTGTGTTATTCTGTGTCATGAAATTCTAGAAAAATGCAGTGAAGTTTGTGGTTACAACATGATAAAATGTGAGAAAGTACATGACAACATATATGTGTGGTTGTATGATAGAGTTACAAATGATGCCTTTCATTTTTTCTTCTGAATAGTAACAAAATTCAGAAAACAATGTATTTGTAGTTTTTTCTTGATGCTTTTACAGAACACTTCTCCAGATTTTTGTGCAATAAGCTCTTAGTTGTGTGAGACAAAGCATGTGCATGAACATGTGTCGACGTGTGAATGAGTGATTGCATTTGGCCATTTCTGATTCATCTGATAAATCCTATTAGCAGTGTATTGTGAGTTTCTGTCAGGTTCTGAGCAGGTAGCAAACACGGCATGCCTGCACGCCGAAAGGAGATAAATCAGCTTTTATTGCAGATGATCTGATTTCTGTATCCCCCCTTATTCAGTTAACCATGACCACCCACTCTGACCCAGGATTCTTCATAAATCCTGTTACCGCCCTCCCTGCGATGTGGGCGTGCAGCGAGACAGATAGAGAAGCTGCGGTCTGCTGATGTGTCACCACATGATGATGGAAATGGGATTGATTGCCTCACCCTGCCCTTATAAGCACTACGTTGTTCTAGAAGGAAGTAATGATAGAATGCACCAGCGAGAAGGAAACCAAAAAAAAAGTATCCTGTAAGGGAGGCATAAAGTAGATTGAATCACTGTAGGGACAAAGCTCGTCTGAATATGTTGTAAACCACCACCAGAGAAGCAAAATGGCACATTTGTTGTTTTTGATGAAAAAAAAAAAAAAAACCACTTCAAATCAATGAAGATAAGAGCTGGAAGACTAAGTTATATGTATTTTCCTGCTCTGCTTTGCTTCTCTTTTGTATGTGATGGTAAATCCCTTGAGTTATCCCTTGACTCAACCATACAAACGCTCAGTAACACCGCAGTGAGTCATCTTGTGAGATTTCGCCAACAGGGTGTCTATTGTGCACTGTGATAATGAAGCATTTAGCTCATTACATTGCTATTTCTGCCTGTATTGTGTTGCACACAGTTATAGGATGAGCAGGAGTGGACTGTCTGAAGATTGTTTGAGCTTTTACCTGTTGGAGGATTTTATAGAATATTCTGTATTTGTTTGTTGTATGTCTAACTGTGCTGAGCTGTGAAGTATGAGATTTATTTCCTCTATGCAATAAACACAGTGTTAAGTGCATCGGAGCAAGTTCCACCTTTCTGGACAACCAGTTTCAATGCAAACCAGGTGCTAAATCAGATTATGTCATGTATAAATATTCAGGAGTCACGATTTATGGTGATACACACACACAGACGTCATTGTTCTGTGCTGTCTCTGTTGCTTCTATTTTAAGTGCTGGAATTTACATCTCAGCAGAAGTGTGGATGAAAGAGATGGGAAGGGGGAATACATGTGTGAGAGTGTTGCTGGTGTCCCCCTCTGGGACCACAGAGCTATAAAACCTGTCTGCTAGCCAGTGGGGGGAGGAGTAGAGTAAAGCAAAGTGCCAAAGACAAACGGCTTTCCTGAAAGCCGCTTGTGCTGCTGGACAAACAACAAAGATGTTGGGGAAATGCATGTTGGGCATGAGTGTTTGCCGGAGCCTTCGATTGGCTTTGCTTTGTCTCAGTGTTTATATGTATGTCTCTGAAAATGGAACCAAATGCTGTAAAATGACAAAATAAGAAACCGAGCATGTCAGTTCTGAGGTGGTGCTCAAAGAATTTGGTAGGTTATGCGGTAAACTGTATATAAAATATATTTTTTGAGCTTTACAAAAACAATACATCAGTTCACCGGTTCACTTTGATTTTTTTTTCCTTGACTGTAGACCGTATTTCTCAGAAAATCCCCAGTGCATAGAAAAGAAGGAAACAAATGAAACATGTCAAATCATTCAAGACTATTGCCCATTCATAAAAAGAAGCATTGTATTACTGTCTCTTGCACAAGCATTCATACCTCCTTATCTTGTTTACATTTTCTCAGGTTACAACATCAAACTTGTATTTTATTGTGATTTTGTGCGATTGGCAAACATAAAGTACTTCATAATTGTGCCTTATTTGAATAAATTCTGAAGAAAGGTATCCCCACAGCCTAATGTTGCCACCGCCGTGGGGTATGGCAAACCTAACAAACCTCTAAGGCCTTCAGAGAACAATTATATTTAATTTGAGTTTCCTGAGTTTTATCCCTTAAAATCTACTATGACTTTGTCAGTGGTTTTAAATGAATAAATGATTAATTTACTTCAGACAATCCACTAAAGTAATGACATTAAGTCATGCAGACATATACCTGTGTGATTACAAACACCACATTAAATATTTATATTTTGTGAATATGCCTGAAAAGGGGTATGAAAAAGCAAAGCTTATTTAATCATACCCCTTCTCCTTCCAATAGTCCTTAGCATGAATTAAATTTAAAAGAAAAAGTTTGGTAGTCTCATTTACTGTCTGACTTTGCCTTTACCTCAAGATTCACTTATGTCTGTCTTGAGAGAAGAATTTTATTAAAACGGAAATAGGAGTTCCCAGTTTCATCAGAGTGAGCAATTCATTACTAATGAGCCTTATTTGTGGTCAGGGATTTCCAATAATCGCTTTGCTCTCCTCTCTTGGGCTTGAGTCAGTAAGTCACATTATAAACAGGGCTGTAAAGCTCATATAGCGGCCCTCATTACATTTTCCCCACTGTCCGCCTAATTAGAAATCTTCGGCAACTCTTTTCTTTCACCCATCTGCATGTCTCATCCCTCCCACTGCAGGCTGCGTCTCAGTCTCTCACCCACTCAGACTGGATCCTGGTAAATAAATCAAGATGAGTCTTTTCTCAGTTCTTTTGGATTTTCAGCTCACAATTTGTTGAGATCCCATTCATGTTACAAAGGACTTAAATGTTTGAATAAAAATCACAAAGTGGTCACAAAAAAAATTAACAAAAAAAAAACTTGATTAACATCTAATTACCAGCTCGTCCAGAGTCAGGTTTTCATCATGTCATGAGTGCAACCGTTTCCAACAGGAGGGTTGCTCATCCCCCATTCGATGGTTTCTAATAACGTGTGTTTTTTTGTGTGAATTGTGCTCACATGATCGTGCATGTGTGTGTTCACACGTGAAGGTGATGCACAGCAGAATTGCTTCCATGTTGTGAGCTGTGAAAGCATGAAGCTGACCTTCGTGGGAGATGGGAGGGGGTGTTGACTTGTGCTTCCCAAATCTCATCTTATGACATTGACATTATTATGATTGGTTTTTCGGGTATTAAATTGGTTGTGATATGGTACAACACCAAGGCTTGAAATGCAACATTTCAGAGAATATTAAAAATTTGGACAGCAAGGGACTTGCTTGGAAAAATACAGATTTTTTATGTCACATTTATAGTAAAGGGGACAGTAAAACTGCAAACAGCACCTTTTGAGAAAAGTCAATATTAAAAAACAGTGCAGCATTTAAAATAAAAATTAATTAAAAAAATTGAGAGACCAAGAACATGCTTTGCAATGAAGTGACAAAAAGAAAAACTTAGTTTGCAGACTTAATGTGGGGTTTGACAAAGCAGCCATAAAACATTTGTTGTCAGGCTGAGCTAATTTCTGGAACATTTGGTACATTTCCTGTTATAATTCATATTTCCGCTGAAAGAAAACAACATATCTGCTCCCAACTAACACACATGCCCAAGTTGCCTAATAAACTGCATTCTTTACATCAAAAAAAGAGTTAGTCAATTTTCTATTATTTTTCTTACATTATTCCTTTGTTGTTTTGCACGGAAACAAGTATTTGTATTTAGAATTAAAATTATCATGTTCTTCCATTCTTCGCACTCTTCTGGTTTGTACCAAATTGATGTTGTCAACCTGACCGTTGAGACACAGTTTATTCAGGTTCAGGCGCTGTGACCGAGCTGAGCACTCAGCCTCCCCCAGATTGCTGTCATCAGCACAAGCTTTGGTGCTACATCAGTGCTGTAATCGATCTGGCACCGTGTCCTCTCTGAGAATTCTGCCTCCTCCTCCGTTTCGCCCCACTTTGAATTTTCCATCTGTGTTTTGTAACCAGCTAATTATCTGACAGTGAGCAACGTACACAGGAGCAGAGTGGGGTAGACGGTGGGCGGATTGCCTCACATTTTGTTGTTATTTGTAGGTAACACAAATTAGGTTTCCTTTTCTCTTAGTAATTTTTTTTTATCCTAAATAGACAACTACCAAGGAGTCAACATATATTTGACTGCAATCGGAGCAGATAATAAATAAAGTTATGTCTTTGATTATCTTTTGAAAATAGACCTTTCAAGATCATTCTCAGCTCACTTCCAAATTCACAGACCCCATCATGAAAAATAGAATGTTTTAATGCTTTTCTTTCCAGTGCATTTGCAAAGAATTCAACAAATAAGGAGAGTGAGTGAGCTGCCATCTTAGCAGTGAGTTCACTAAAATGCCTATCAGAGACATGGAGAAGGGACCTGCTAATGAGAACAGACACCTCTGCTGCAATTATAATTAGGTGAGGGATCCATTTGAATTTTTTAAAAGACGCAAACAGAATTCAACTTAAACAAAAATAGCAGACTACTTGGTCTACAAAGACAATTGACGGAGACAAAACTAATGTAAAAAAAGCTTTCATCAGTTGGCACAATATGTTTGATATTTGATAAATACTCAAAAACAATGCAATGCACAATCATGATCCATCTGTAGGCTAGGTTCTAAATGACCATGCGTGAATATGAATCAGTATAAAGAATCTAAATCATTTGTCAAAGTTATTCTGTATGCAATGTTCTTTTTCTTTTTGCATGCATTGCATGGCTAGGACAATTCACCCTGTGCTAAAAATGTTTTTCACCATCTCTGTTTCAATGGAATCATTGGAGAAAACAATAAAATGACTCCGATGTGGACTGTGTACAAAGTAAATTATCTGTAGGCAATAATGTGGCCTAAATGTAAACTATTATCAGCTGCAACAAAGAAAACAAAACAAAAACAAAAAAAACCCACAAAATCAGCATTGTTGGTGCACCATTAGGTTCTCACTCCTTTAGAAGACCTGCCTGGATGACTGGTACAGAAAGTACATCCTTCCAAAGTTACCCGCTGCTCACTCAGTCCTTTCATTAAATTCAAGCACAGACACAGCACACATAATCAACTCACGTGGTTCTTTCTGCTCCCACAGCCCCACTGCTCATAAGAAATTACATACTCAGAGGCATAACATGCTATAACTCATGTAAAGGTTGAAACTAAATGGTTATCCCAGTGCTGCTTTACTTCTACTTACTTTTGCTGTATGCAAGATTATTCATCTCAAAGAAGAAGAATCTTAAGGATGGAGATGTGCTCCTGTAACCTCAACATTTTGTCATTTTCTGCCACTTTAAGACACGCAGAAAATGTTTTTGTACTAAGAATAGAGCACATGGTGCCACTTCTGATTTAGACAACAAATAGATTTTATTTGATTTCTGTTGTGTATATAGCATACATTAAAAATCTTGATTGTAGATGTTGTGCCATGCAGAAGCATCAATACCCCTAGATCTTTTATGTTTTTTTCATGTTTCAACCACAAACTTCGGTGTATTTTATTACTTTGACAGTTTTTGCAAATGAATGTCTAAAACTAGAAAAGCACAGACCTCTGCCAAGGCCACCGCATGTCAGCGATGATAAAAAATCCTTTAAAAAAATCCTGGATCCAGATGGTGCTCCTCACCCTCACCGAAATCGAATCATTTGCAGTCTGAAGATTTCATCCAAATAACCTTTTGAAATATTTTTCAAAACGCACTGTCAGACAGAACAATGGTAACAAAAAACTAACTTCCTTGGCGGAGGTGGAAATGTGGTGTGCATTTGTATTCAGACCCCCTGAGGCAATACTTTATAGAATCATCTTTTGGTGCAGCTAAAAACATTGGATTTTATTTAAGGAAATCACAGTAAAAGGGGTGGGACACAAATACAGATCACAATTTTCAGAATTTTGCCCATAAAAAGAAGTTGAAAACAATGTAGGATTTTCCTTGCACTTATAGTTATACACAACTTTGTATTGGTTTATCACATAAAATCGCTAATAAGATATTTTGAGGTTTGGAGGTATATGACAAATGTGGAAACAAATCAAGGGGTATTAATACTTTTGCAAGGCACTGTGAAGGAAGATTGGTTGAATAATTGGAACCCAAGATTGATGTCAACTACAATGTAACATTCCAGATTAAAGGTATGCTTAAAAAGATATTAACCCTATAGTGTTGAGATGTATCCCAGATAATCTGGTTTCCCTGCTCCTTTTCTATAGTCATTTTCACATTTTTAATGAGACATCCGGTTCTTATACATTGCTGGATTCCATGTTATCTCCTAGAGTGAAAAGCTCATTACAATAGATTTTACACATGCCTAATTAGCAGACCTTTGCCTTCATCCATCATACTAAAAGGCTTTCCTTCACTGCTGTTTTCTTTAGAAGCATTCCTAAACCCCAAATCTGTATTTTAATATAGAGCAACAGGGCTGTAAAGCTCTTTGTTTTATAGTAAAAATGGAGAGATGTGGTTATAATTTAATATAACTGCTCATTGAATATATTTAGTGACCTGATTTAATGTGAAATGTAAGTATTTCTTCCTAAAAGACACATTTGAAAAATAAACACTTAGGCACTAGGGAAGGGCATTTACAGTATTGTATATTGTTTTCACAAAAATAGCAAGAAGACTTAGTTATTCAGTGATAATGATAATAAACTCTAATCGCTGATGTTTCCAAATTTAAGATATGATTGTGCTAAACAGCAAAAGAAATAAGATTCAATCATAATTTGAAATTTAAATATCAGTAATTGCTGTGTTTACATTTCAAGTATGATTGAATTCAATTACTATTACTGTTTAGCATTGTAGCTGCACTATTAAATGCAAGTGTTACAGTAAAATAACAATTTTGACAAAATAGTTTGTTTATTTTTACTTTAATCATCATTGCAATAAATACCAAAACATATAAATACATTTTAGGCCCTCTTTTTCCTCCTTTGGGTAGCAAGGTTTTGTTTCAAAGAACCTATACTTATATAGGTCACACATATAAAGAAAATACTACTACACAGTTGATGCTCTAAAAATATATTGGATATAAACTATTTGTGTTACTCGTGGGGACAAAAGATAATACTTTCATCAGAAGTTGTTGAAATATATTTTACTTAGTCTTTTTTACAGTTTTGTGTCTTTTTCTTTTTTCAGATTCAACAAACTTCTATCTTAAATTAAACCCAATGACAGCACCTTAGGTAACTCAAAGTAAACACAAGTTGGGAAGTCACCTGACAGACAGATTTCCTGAGATGATATTGAACTCCTGGATAATTCAACTAAGAAACACTATTGAAAGGGAAGGGAAGAAACTGAAGTAACTCTTGAAACCATAAATGGCCTATACCCCTGAGTGTGCTTAATACAGCAATCAAACATGAGCATTCCAACCAATTTCCATGGACTGAGGGTCAGTGTTGAAAGAAGAGAAAAGATTGGAAATAAAACCCATTTCTCCTCATCTGGAGATAATAATGCTAATCAAGTAACTTCAGTCACTGACCAAGAAGAAGGGGGTCTGATTGAGATCACAGGGTACAACACAGGCTCTATTCCTCCACTGGTGCGTCAGAGTGAATCTCCGGACAAAGTTGTAATCTGGGGCTCTGAGCAGCAATGTGCGGAGCCTAAGCTCAGAGAGTTTGAGATCCACACATTCGTAGGAAATCAAAGTCAGGAGGAGAATAACGATGAGGAAGATGATGGAGAGAGCATGAGAGATGGAAAGGATGAGGGTCCCATGTCCATATCCTCAAGTTCAACGGCCAGTTCCGCTTCGACTGGTCTAAGGAGAAATGATGACCACAACAGGGAAGAGAGTAGAATACATAGAGGCAAGGAGAAACACATTGCCTGTCACAGCACTGAAGTGCTAGATACATATGTTACAGGCTCAGCAGAGAAAAGAGACACCAGAACAGGCAGGGAAAGACGAATGGGGGGTATGAAGGAGTCTAAGTCTGAGACCAATGTGTTTGTCTCCAGTCTGTCAGCTGTTGCTCTTGCTGGAAGTCTGTCTAGTGCTCTGGATTGCAGTGGTGAAGCATCTCTTATCTCCCTACCCAGCCGCCAGACCAACCCTTTTCCCAACACCAACAGTACTACCTCAGTCCAGTCCAGCAGAAGGGCAACCTCCTCGGACACCAATCAGAACTCCCCACCATTCCATCCTCAAGAGAGATATGACTGTCCACAATACTGTAGCCAGGAACAGAGACTGGAGGAAAGGAGTCATCATGGAAACGGAATGTCCTGTGATGGAGGCTTCGGCCAAAGAAGAAGGGCTGGATTTGAGGAGCGGGTGCTGCCTCCTCGACGCCAGCAGCTTGTCAGACCCCTCTGCCAGACAGAAATGATAAGAGAGAGGAACTTGCCAGAGCCTAAAGCTCAGCAAACTGGGACAGTGCCACCCTCCTCCATCAATGTATCTCCAGAAACACACAGCAGTAGGTCAAACAAAAAGTTTACAAAATCTGCTTTAAGGGAACCATCAGACTTCTCCCACCTTTACAACATGATGGGTGTCTATCAGCTGAGGCAGCCCAACCAGGCCTCCCAGAGGGAGGTTCCATCCATGGAAAAACAGCCAACTACAACTGCACAAAATGCATCTGGTCCCTCTAACCCACCCATGCTGGACAAGAAACCCCAGGCTCAGCTCAGTTATCGTAGGAATTGCTCCAGTCCCAACAGGTCTGGGGTTGAATCCAGGTCATCAACCCCTCCTCACTCCCCTCTCAGGACACCACAGGGCTCACCACGCACGCAGCCCTCTATGTACCTCATTTCCAGGAATGTCTCTGGAGCTTCTAGGCACATCCCATCAGGATGCAACCCAGCTGTACCAACATCAACTCAGGGCTATAGCAACAGTTGCTTGAGAGCTCCAGTAAAAACTAATATAAGCACAAGTGGAATCCCAAAAGCGCCTCCTAACATTCAGCAGAGCTCTTCTAACTCTAACCCCAAAGAGAACTCCCCATCACCTAAACTTAAACCTAAAGGAATCCGCCCCAAAATCATAACCTCTGTTCGAAAGAATCCTCAGTTTAAGCTCCAGGCTGCTGACGGACCTTATCAGGTCTCGTCTCTTCCATCTAGGCTCTCAACCTACGCCCACAGCCAATCACCAGCGGCCTTTAAAGATCCATCTAAAGACCCCTGCAAGCCTGAAGTAGAAACCAGAGGAGCCCCAGTACTTAGTGCCTCCAACCCACTTTATGATAAATACCGCCAAGAGATGCAGGTGAACAGTTTCCCACCAGGAATGCAAAACAGGAGCACCAGGGCTCCTGGACACACAAACACAGTTCCCCCAGCACATACACACAGCCACAATGCATCTCCGAAACTGAGCGGCAGGGCAGATAACTACTGTGGGACATTATCTGAGGTGAGTTAAATAAATAAGTCTTTTCTATTTTTTTGCATTGTGATAGATCTTCAAATACCCTTTTATCCCAGATTATATTGCTATTTTTAATTCACTGAAGTGATTTGTTCGTTTAGTTACAAAATTAAGTACTGTACGAGATAACTTTGTTTATACAGTCATATTGACTAAATTAGAATATTATTGAAAATTTCATTTATTTTGGTAACTCAATTCACTAAATAAAACACATAGATAAAGTATGCATCAAATGATGTTTTAAAGCCTTTATTTCTTTTAATTGTGATTATTTTCGGATTACAGCTAATGAAAACCGGACATTTAAGATTAGAATATTACATCAGACTAATAAAAAGTAACATTTTCAATACAGAAAGGCGTACTTAATAAAAAGTATGTTTAATAGCTGCTTAAAGATTGTTATTTTCAAAAGGTATGAAACACATATTCTAATTTATTGAATATGACTGTATATTGTATGCTACTATTAATTTTGTTTTTTTGTTTTTGTGGGAGTCAATTTCTGGTCAGTTTGTCCTGTATGCTGGTGAGCCAGAGGTACAGGGGTTGGACAATGAAACTGAAACACCTGGTTTTAGACCACAATCATTTATTAGTATGGTGTAGGGCCTCCTTTTGTGGCCAATACAGTGTCAATTCTTCTTGGGAATGACAGATACAAGTCCTGCACAGTGGTCAGAGGGATTTTAAGCCATTCTTCTTGCAGGATAGGGCCAGGTCACTACGTGATACTGGTGGAGGAAAACGTTTCCTGACTCGCTCCTCCAAAACACCCCAAAGTGGCTCAATAATATTTAGATCTGGTGACTGTGCAGGCCATGGGAGATGTTCAACTTCACTTTCATGTTCATCAAACCAATCTTTCACCAGTCTTGCTGTGTGTATTGGTGCATTGTCATCCTGATACACGGCACCGCCTTCAGGATACAATGTTTGAACCATTGGATGCCATTGTCCTCAAGAATGGTTCGGTAGTCCTTGAGTCCTTGCAATGACCGCGCCCATCTAGCACAAGTATTGGGCCAAGGGAATGCCATGATATGGCAAGCCCAAACCATCACTGATCCACCCCCATGCTTCACTCTGGGCATGCACAGTCTGGGTGGTATGCTTCTTTGGGGCTTCTCCACACTGTAACTCTCCTGGATGTGGGGAAAACAGTAAAGGTGGACTCATCAGAGAACCATACATGTTTCAACATTGTCCACAGCCCAATATTTGCGCTCCTTGCACCATTGAAACCGACGTTTGGCATTGGCATGAGTGACCGAAGGTTTGGCTATAGCAGCCCAGCCGTGTATATTGACCCTGTGGAGCTCCCGACGGACAGTTCTGGTGGAAACAGGAGAGTTGAGGTGCACATTTAATTCTGCCGTGATTTGGGCAGCCGTGGTTTTATGTTTTTTGGATACAATCTGGATTAGCACCCGAACATCCCTTTCAGACAGCTTCCTCTTGCGTCCACAGTTAATCCTATTGGATGTGGTTCGTCCTTCTTGGTGGTATGCTGACATTACCCTGGATATCGTGGCTCTTGATACATCACCAAGACTTGCTGTCTAGGTGACAGATGCGCCAGCAAGACGTGCACCAACAATTTGTCCTCTTTTGAACTCTGGTATGTCACCCATAATGTTGTGTGCATTTCAATATTTTGAGCAAACTGTGCTCTTACCCTGCTAATTGAACCTTCACACTCTTCTTTTTAACTGGTTGCAATTGGTGCAATCAATGAAGGACTGGCTACCCGGCTGGTCCCCAATTTAAGCCATGAAACCTCCCCCAAAATAAAATGACAGGTGTTTTGTTTTAAATTGTCCAAACCCCCTGTAATTCTGCTCAGGTGGAAATTTAAAAATGTATTCTATTTTTTCCCCAATTTTTAAATTTTGCCACTAAAAATATTTGTATTTTCAAAAAAATTTTAAATACCTAATTTTTTTTCAATTTTCTATATTTTCCCGCTCAACCCATACACAATTGATGAAATGTTTTTTTCCTATTATTTTCTTTGCCAAAAAGAGCTGCTCATTTTTGCCTTTAAAATTGGCCTTTTTCATTAAATTTCTTTTTAAACAGCTTTATCTGGCATTCACATTAAAAAAATGACCCAAAAAAAAATCAGGGAAAAAATACACCATTAATTTTTGCCTTGCAAGGGGATCCCTCAGAGTGAAACAAAAACCCTCAGTTTTTCTCTTTTTGTACATAGGGGGTTTGCTTTGTACACAACTGTAAAGGGAAAGATTTTTTCAAAAAGGTTTTTTAACTGTCAGTAATATCTGTGTGAAAGATAGAAACCCAAATTTAATCATAAACAAAATATAAAGAAACAGAAAAAAATGGTTTATTTCTGCAGTTTTGGCTATGTTTTTATTAACATTTTGGCAGCCATATTTGGAGGTCCACATCTTTTGGATGGTGAAAAATCTGTAACTTTTTCCATTCAGATATCAGACTTCAGGGTATCTTCTTGTATAATGGAAAAAAACTGTAACTTTTGAGTTAAAAAAAAGAATGGCACAATTTAAACTTGGCATAGTTTTGTCTGTATTCCCTTTTTCCTTGTCTTTTACTTAGTACATGTGACAAAAAGTTTAAGAATTTCTGCCTAACAACAAGGGACTGATTTTTCTAGTGCTTTTTAGGTAATTGTAGTGATTCAATTTTTAGGTGGGGGCGGTCCAAAATTTTAAGAGGCATCTCCTCCTGAAAGATGCATTGCAGGGCAGGACACAGACTGCACAGACTGGGGGGAAATGGCCGTCCCCATTCGTTCTGGCAGAGGCCTTCGGTTAGGTCTCGGAGCTGTCCACCAAGGACAACTGCAGGTTTCCAGTCAAGACCCGGGGATCAAGTCCAAAAGGGACAGAGATTTTTGGGGTTTTACAGCCAGCCCATCCAAACTGTCGCCCAGCGATCAGCCAAAAAAAAGCCAAGACAACACAGGTAAGATTAACCTCTGCATTCAATTTTTCACATCTGGAATGCCAAGTGAAAAAATTACTTCATCGACCCAAAAATTTTGACCAACTGGAGTGCAGCCTTGCCCTTTCCCGCTTCCCCTGCATCAGAGGATGCAGATAGCACCTTTGATTGCTAATTGAGTCAGATTTCAGTCAGTCAACTTTCATCTGTCAACTTGGTTCAAATGGAATAATGAAGTACGGCATTTTCCGATCATCCTTCTGGGCTTCATTCTTCACTTCTATCTATTTTTTCATCAGTCCTTTTTTCCTTTGGGAAATAACGATAATGACACACAAAGTGGAAAAACAAAAAAAAATGTGCAAATGTAGTTTTATACACATGATAACCAAAAACTCCACATACAGGACTGATCAACATAGTCTCAGGGTTTATCTCACCATATTCCTTACTAATGCATATCTATGGTATATCAGTTAGCATTCAATATCAGAATTATTTTTACCTTATGTACACCAGTCTGATAAACACAAAGTGAAAATTTTGATAAATAAACCATTAGCCTGTGATGAGTAGTGTCTTGCAAAAGTATTTTGCCACATTTTGTCCAATTACAACCACAATCTTTATATGTTTAACAGGGATTTGATGTGTTAAAGATGTGCAGAATTGTAAAGTGGAAGATAGGTGACCTATGGTTTTTAATTCTTACAATCAATTAAAACCTGAAATGTGTGACATGCATTTGTATTCAGCCCCACTGATTCAATGCTTTCTAGAATTGTCTTTTGCTGCAGCTACACCTGCTATTACTATGGGGTGTGTCTCCACTATCTTCGAACATCTGCAAACTAAAATGTTTGGTCATTCTTTTCAAAATAGCTTTAGCTAAGTCAGATTGGATGGAGGGGGTGAATACGAACACACATGAAGCACTTCAGATTTTCTTTTTTTTTTTCATTAAAAACCATGTATCATTTTCCTTTCCACCTCCTTTCCACCTGGGGCTATAAGGTGTCAAAATTAGAAAAAACTCATGGGGTAATGTCTTTGGAAAACACTGTGCATCAGCATTTTAGTTTCATTTCACGAAGGAATTTGAGATTTATACACTTTCCCTTTTATTCTCATGCACTAATTCAATTATGAATTTTTAGTATTTTGTAAATTGAAATGTCTGACACCTACACATTATAGCAATTATATATTGTGTGGCAGTTGTGGCCCCCGACTACAGTGCATAGTTTAAATTCTGCATTGTTATGATAATGAGGATAGTCTACTTATAAGGTAAGACAGTGATATACAATGTACAATTACAACAACTTCATGTTGCTTCATGCTTTCTTCCAGTAGTGCTGCTGGGACTGCATTGCAATCAAGAATCACACTGAACAACATGCAGTTTAAAGCCTGGAGGTGGAAATCTATGCATTATGTCGCAGCTCACTTTGGGCTGTGATTAAAATCATTAGTGCTTATTCCAGCTGCATGTCCTATTGATTTTTCCTGACCCTTTTTACATAATTCATACATAGTGAGAATGGCCTTGTTTCACTCAAAGACAGTAGCACAGAATGGCTTTGTTCAAAAGAATGTGTGGTATATTCAACATTTTCAACATTTTTTTGAATTGTAGAAGGGGGTGTAAAATGGGCAAAATAAGCTATGTAAATCAGAGATAAGTGGATGTTTGTTATACTAATTTCTAATTTCTCCTCTCTGCCTCTCAGAGGTGATGAATAGGATAAGAAGTGGGGGTGGGAAGGCCAGGATGGAAATTAGGACATTTATCCTTAATGATCCTGACATTCTCACTAAAGAGGAGAACGAGTCAAACTCACAAGCAGACCTCATGGCACACAGGCAGACATTAGGGGTGGAGAAAATATTCGCAAGCTGCATCTCTCATGAAGCTGGAGGGGTGGACTTTTCCACTTTGTTTTCATTCCACCTTTCTTTAACATCAGGCGACTATTTCTTCCTCGAGAACATGTTTTTTTCTCCCGATGTAGCAGTTATCCTCTAGCCTCCACTGAAGCACACAGCTGTGCCAAATGGATTTTTTTTCTGGAAAGGAGGGCTGTCACCTTATCTCTGCAGCCAGCAGGGGATAATACTTTTCTTCTGTGCAGGATCTTGACCTCGTATTTGCAGGCCAGGGAAGCCAAGATGGGGCTTTTATCCAGAGTGTTCAGATTTGCCAGCTGAATTCTGTGTGTTTCTGTGTGAAGTCTTGATTGTTCATGTCGGCACATCCTAGCTTTTATTTTCATGTCGGAAACATAAGATTCCAGACCAGAGTTGTTTTTTTGGAAAGATAGATGGGGCAATCCTAAGGGCAATCCTGAAAGACTGAAAATATTTGTCAATACGAATTTTTAGTTATGATGGAAAACCTAAAAATTGATTGCAACCAGACAATGAGAAAGTTAAATATCTAGGGCCAACCCTCAGATTGTAGAATTTGTACAAAAACATTGAAAACTTGCATTTATAAATTTCATCTTTTTTTTCAGAAAATGCATTTTTGTTTTTCATTTAATCACATTTTGAACTAACAATGTTATTTAATCTTGTTTTTACAGATGTAAAACATGAATGTTTAAGTTTTGTTTTTGCACTGATTTTTCAGGGCATTTTTTTTTTGTAAAAGTGTGTTTTTTTGTTTTTTTTTAAATTTTTTTTTTTTCATTTTTTTTTTTTTTTTTTTTTTGAATTTTTTTTTTTTTTTTTGACATTTTCTTTTTTTTTTTTTTTTTTTTTACCAAAGCAAAATTTTTTTTTTTTTTTTTTTTTTTTTTTTTTTTTTGTTTTTGTGTGTGTGTGTGTGTGTTTTTTTTTTTTTTGTATGGCCTTGGTATTAATGGATTGTAGCCGTTTAAAACAACTGAAGGAGGAAAAAAAACCAAATCAACTTTTTGCAGATAAACTGTTTTTAAACTGGGCCTTTATGTGTGCTGTCTTTGTTACTGTGCTATTTTTTTAATTCATGTAAACTTGTTTACCTCTGCAATATTTTTTTCCTAAAACCATTTAGTGCTGCCCTCTTTGGGTTGAACAGTGGTTACTGCATTTGAATTTTCCTATTGGTTCAAAGGGTAGAGCTTGGTACATGCCTATGTCACAACTACCGTGTTTGGGTATAAAACTGTCTCACTCAGACACGCCCACGTAGCGGGTCAGGAATTGGAATTGCTACTCCACTTCCTCGTTGACTCGAACTGATAAGGCACAGGCCCACTCGGCTCCATAAAGCCTTTCTTATCCTCCAGTGAAGATGGGGAGAAAAAAAATCCACCACCTCAAAAGATCTCTCTGTGATGATACCAGCCTCGCTTTGGTCTCTATCTCCATGTGTTTCAATATACCAAATTAAGTTAGTTGCCACTTTCCAATGTCCTCCTGACCACACCACCGCTTAATCCCCTCCGCTCATCCCCACACTTGGCACTGCCCTCTTTAATGGCATTTTTCAAAATTTATCTGGGGGTGGAGTTATATTTTTACACAGGATTCTCATTCAGGGGTTTAGTTCCACTTGAAAATAAAATTGTTTATATCTTTTTGACGTTTTACACTTTTTACAAGAGCGTGATGATAAGTTTTTGTTGCTGTTTCTTAACTAAGCAGCATGTTTTTTGTTTTTGCGACACATCTAGCATAGGTCGCCAGGGTTGGGACTCGAACCAGTGACCGCTCCATCAGTGTAAGTTCATTGTAGAAACATGTAAGTTGCAGAGAAAACAGCAACAAACTTAACAATGCTTTCTTGTAAAAGAAAAGATTAAATGTTGTTTTGTACTCCACTGTTACACTTTCAGTTTTAATACTTTTAAATAGCTAAAATCAGCTAAAAGCAGGGGTCCTTCTGACTAGAGCCTTATACCTCTCTGAAAATTCACTTTCTACAAATTCACTGCATTATGACATCTTTCTATTACAGTCAGGAGAACCATTACTGATAATAGAGAACATAACTTCACCTCAAAAAATATAAACACTCCCTTTAACTAAAACTACCTTAATGATCTCTGTGATTTTTGTAAATCCACCGTCACACTATTGCATATAGTGCTAGTTAATCTCAGTCTAAATAGATCCACATAAAACTAGCTTTTTTTTTCTGGCACACTTAGGGAAAAAGGAAACTTGGTGCAAAGTTAATTTTACCTTATGCCAAATTCCACCTTCTTTAACACATGGTGCAGTGTTCTTGGCCTGACTCAATAATGTAACGAGGAACTATCAGTCAATTTCTGTCAGTCAACTGACCTGCCCCATGGCTGATCACATCCCATCTTGTACCCAACTTGTGTCTGTTCTGCACAGGTCATCACTCCTTAATCCACAGCTATCTTGATGCCTGTCTGTGCCAGTAGATATCCATCTGCTGTTCAATCCCAAGAAGTGTAAAGGCCGTGGATTGGAATTGGCTGCCAATTGACACACAACAACCTTGCATTCATCAGTTCGTTCTAAAAGGTCTTTGGAGCAGTCAATTCAAGCCACTTGGCTTGCTGGTTTTGAACATAAATGTCATGTCTTACAAAGTATATCGGCAACAGAGTCTTAGAAAGGGCACATAATGCAACATCATGTGGTCAGCTGGAGTCACCAGTTTTGCCTTGAAAACATGAAATGGTGGGTGGTGCAATATATTTGAAACATGAGTTTCTCAGCTGCACACCAGCACTCTATCATGAAAATGTGATATTTCACATCTCTCTTCCGAGTGCTTAACCAAAAAATGGCGAGTGAGCTCTGCACAGCAGCAGTGTTACAGGTCATTATTTGCCAGTGCACAAACAGGAACAATTAAGCACGGAACACAGATGGTGCAATTTTATGTAATATGGCACACTCTTGACATCAAGGATGCAACGTATTGAGAAAAGCTAAAGCACCAGAGCTACCCTCTTCACTCTTCTTAACATTATGCCTCGTCATTCTAGATTCATGTAACAGGCTTCGGCTTGAGTGGACTAAAAGTGTACTCACTCTCAAACTCGAAGCGAAAGCAAGCATCGGTGGTGGCTAAATTGACAAAGACTTAAGAGGTCAGCCAAATGGGCTTGAGAGGCTGCTTAAGAGAAAGCTTTAAACAATATAAACAGGAAGGCTACATTACTATGGCCATCACTACTACTATTGTTGCTGTTGCTGGTGCCATGTGGACCAGGTGATATACTTTAAAAAATAATCTTCACAAATATATAAGACGACAGACACATCAAAATTGTGCAAAGTTTTCTAAACATAGGAAAAGCACAAGCCATTAAAGCTTTTCATTAAGAAGTAGATCAAATAAATAATTCTTACTGTTTGTATGCTTTTAATTATCTTTAACCAAATTAGCACATATCCTTAACCCCGATGAGCAACCACCTCTGGTTTACAGAGAATGGTATGAAAAAGCAAAAATATCCCTTGAGCTCTAGTTGTGTGGACTAAAATGCCTTCATGATGTCAGAGGTCAGAAGAGAATGGACAGACTGCTTTGAGGTGATTGAAAGGTAGCGATAGCTCTAATGAGTTCACTCATTACATAACCAAGGCATACAGAATCCCATCTCTGAATGTAAAACATAGGCTTCTACATCAGCACAAGACAACCCCAGATAACCCTCCTGTCAGTTAAGAGCAAGAAAATTAGGCAATTCACACCGGCTTACCGAAATTGAACATTAACAGATTGAAAATATGTTGCCTCGTACAATGGGTCTTAAATTCATCACAGACATTCAGTTGGTTGAGTCAGAATTTGACATAAACAAGTTCAAAGCAATGAGCCATCCTTTGTGTTATCAGCAGTTCAGGCTGATGTCAGTTTAAATTTTAATATTTTTATTTTTTGCTTTGATGCCAAACAACTTACACATCCCATCAACTGATGCTTAGTGGGTACCCACTAATACAGCAGTTAGTGCTGTAGGATTGGAATATTATACATTTAGTTTCATTACATCTTTATCAACAAATTGGTTTACATATTCAGTGTGGTCCAGACTGCCTATCCCAGTGTCCTCCTCAGACTAACACTGGGTAAATTGTGGGCTAAAATGAGCAGCTCTCCAGTGCACTCCACAACCTGCAGAAAATGAATCAGAATGGACAAATTAAATGTAAGTGCAAAGCATTTGTTCTGTTCTTATACATGGGAATCACTAAGGTGTATTTTCAGAGGTATTGCATAAAGAATTTAATGGGGACAAGTACGCTGTTTGGGGATGTCCTTGAAGTGGTAGTCCTGGTGTTGACTCTTCAGAGTGATCTTTTGAGCCATCAGACTCAACCTGCATAGTCAAACGTGTGAAATCATCACACTGAACCATAACCTGTAGACAGGTGTTAAATTAGCCCATTGCAATGACACTACAACACAGTGAATCGCGTTATTTGGCAAAGGTGGAAATTACAACTCCAGTATCACTGTAGTGTTTTTTATGAAACAAACTAAACAATACCTAAAAACTGGCTCACCATAAGTCTCACCACAGAAATATTTACATCCTCAACTGGCCTCACTGGACTGTGAAATGGGGTCTTCATTTCTAATGTTCTTCTCTCTACTGCTTGTTGGCTCCTGTTGTTGAGCATGTTAATCAGTATCCCCCCAATATCAATTCCAGTGTTTTTAAAAGAGGAATCGGCTCTGGAAATGATATGAGAAAAATGTAATTCAATCAAAACATTCAAACCATCCAATGTCGCTTTATACAGTAGTAAACTATTGCAAACTAATGTTTCCCATTAAAATCTTTCCAAACTATGTTTTCAGAATTACATTTTTACAAACACTGAACTAAAATTAGTACCTTTTAACCAAATCCAAGTCATACTGTCCACATTTGTGGTTAAGCAGCATAGTGGAGCTTTACTTTTTGACAGTTTTGTAACGATGTGGTTTTGGGTCGGACCAAAGTGCAGACAAGAGCTCGGAAAAATCATCTTTATAATTCCAAAGTTTTATTTATAAAGTCAAGATGTAGCAAAACACTGCAGGCGAGAATCATTGTCCAGAACAAAACTTACAAAACACTGCAGGTTCTCCAAAGGCGAGGTTTAGTAAGGAATTCCAGGCAAGGCAAAACAAAACAAAGCATAATCATGGTCATGAACGAGGAGTGACGAGCAACAGGGAACCAGCCACGAACAATGACACCAACCCAACTAACATACTGTGGAAGAACAAAGGGCAGGTAATCAAAGGAACAAGGAACAGGTGTGACAAGGAGGCAGGGAGGTAGAGGGAACAGGTGAAACAAATACAAAGGCTGAGGAAGAGAGAAAAGATTACTAAACAATAAACAGAAAACATAGACCAAGCAAAACTATAAACAAAGATAAATAATGAAATGAAGCATAAGAAATTAGAATAACCATGAACTAAAGTAAATAGAGAAACTAGAGGGGACACAGGAACAAATACTAAAACACAAAAATACCAAAAGAGAAATACAACTGGAGAATCCAAGGAAGACAAAGAACTAGAATAATTACCATAATAATAATAATAATATTAATAATAATTATAATCCATACCAAGTAATAAGAAAACCATAACAGGAAACAAAGAGCGAGAGGAAGAAAACACACACACTAGGAGGCATGAGAGAGAGAACAAAACTACATCAAATAAACTGGAGGAACAAAACTGCTACGGTCAAAATAATAAGATAACTAAAAAGCAAAACACAAGGCCAAACAGAGTCCAAAATGTCAATCCTGACAAGTTTTTGCAAATTTGAAAGTCATACTAAACATATAACAGTTTTGTGTATAATAGAACAATAATAAACGATGACATTTAATTTGATTTCTTATCTTGAAGATGTTTTGTTCAGGTGTTGCCCCCTAATGTTTCTGACATGTTCGTCACCGTCTTGATATTAGTCTGTAAGGTTTCAAACGAACAGCGGTAGTATAAGTGGTAGTGTAAGTGGTAGTATAAGTGGTAGTATAAGCGGTAGTGTAAGTGGTAGTTTAAGTGGTAGTATAAGTGGTAGTATAAGTGGTAGTATAAGTGGTAGTATAAGTGGTAGTATAAGCGGTAGTGTAAGTGGTAGTTTAAGTGGTAGTATAAGTGGTAGTATAAGTGGTAGTGTAAGTGGTAGTATGAGTGTCAATCATTGTGTAGACGGGGTTCAGTTACAGTATTTTGGTCCTGACAGCCAAAAAGGTGATCTCCATTGAAGTGGACGCCAGGTCATAGAAGGTAGAACTATTTAAGCAACATGCCAAAACTGAACTGATTTGCTTTTTTTTTTAAACAATAAAGCATTATCTTTTTAGATAAAGTTTAGGAACCAGAGGTTCAAGAATAATGTGTCACGCAAATGTCTTTCTTTGAAACCTTGATTTAACTTATGTCGGGTTTAGAATACAGCAGATCCCTGTGTGTAAAATTTGTACATGGTTGTTGTGTGTCTGGTCCTTATCCTTTTATCATGTTGTCACCTTTGTTCTTTTAATTCTTTATAAACAATCTATAGTGGCTCTCTCCAAAGCCATCAACAATCTATTAAGATAATGAAACAAATGCATGGGAATTTTATTCTTATCCAAACAGTAAACACAATGCATCAAGCTAAAAGTAGCCGTGAATAATCTCTTTATCTCTTAAAAGAAAAAAATGTGGTCTCTGTAAAGTTCAAATTGTTAAATAAAATATCACAGGAAAATATCAACTAAAAATCAAGATGTGGTTTATTATCGCAGCTGAGGTCACTGGTTGGCTTCATTTCTCAGCAGAGGTTGTGCTGGAATTTCTGTTAGTTCAGGTAAATGTCTCTTTCCAAGAACTTAGCTGCTTGTTTGGCACAAACAACTCAGTCTTATGGGTAATCTGCCCATATCTGTAATAAAACGAAAACATTTTCCTACCTCTATCAACCAAAGAATGTTTTAACAAACCAGTCCAATGTGGTAGTGACAGGTTTTATGAAACATCACCTCCACACAGCCGATTGCTAAAGGATGTGTTTGTTCACTGAAACCTAAATAGCTGAAATAGTCATAGTTGTAAATTAACATGACCTTTTAATTTTATGATTTGTAAAAAAAAAAAAGACATTATGTATAATTTTCCTTCCACTTCTCAACTGTATAAATTCCAATAAAATATATTTATCTTTGTGGTTGTAATGTGACAATATGTGGAAAAGTTCCACGGGGTATGAATACTTTTGCAATCCACTGTAAAATCATTAGAATGAGGCTAATGTGTCCTTTAGTAGAATAACATAAATAAAAAAGTTAGATGACAAGTCTAAGCAAATATGATTGAAAGTACACTAAAACAATTAATGCATGTATTGCTGTTGATAATTGAGTCCTAATGAAATATTTCTTATTATTTGTCGTAACTGCCCTTATTATTAGTAGATCAGCCTAAATGCCACACAATAGAGAAAAAAACCCACAAATTATCAACTAAAATTATCTAAAATCTCTATAGAATCTGGAAGACTTGTCCTTTTTAATGGTACTGCAAATTATTCTTTCTATTGAGAAAACACAGAAGTAGGTTAGGCCATCATTGTGCGACCTTAGGCTCTAGCACAATTGAGTTATACAGCAGGAAAATTATCCAAAACACAGCAGCAAGTCAACCTCTTGCTCAAATAAAAATAAAAACAAACAAGAGAATTCTGGCTTTAGAACGGCCTAAATAAGGTCCAGAACCATTGAGAAACTGCCACTGGCCATAAACAGGCTGTTCATGCTTAAAAAATGTTCTGTGTGTCTGTATTAAAACAACTCTTTAGGCATGTTAAACAAAAAAGAATGGAAAAAATTCATGAGGGGGCGAATACTTTTTCAAAGCACTGAAGAGTAATAGAAATCGGAAATACAGTGTTATGCCCAAGATTATTCATACCCTTGGTAAATTTATCTATCAGATTCTGACATGAATAAAGGCTGATAGAGGCTCTGTGGAGAAGGTTCAAGATTAGGGTGTTTTTCACATATATTTTAGTTAGGAAATAAATCTGACAACATTTCCAGAGAGGATCTTCTATCCACAATAAGGAGTTGCGCAACGCATTTGCGAATGCGCAGGTCAATTGAGTTCAAAGATGTTGGCTACCAAATCAACCACGCCGCTTTTGTGATTTGTCTGGAGTGGACGTGTCGGACGTGAACATAAGGCTCACAGGCTTTGGTTTTAAAGCTTTAAGCCTTTAATACAGTTGCCGTACAAAGACCGGTGCACATTGTGCCATGGTTAACTGCTCTAAGGGATTTTATTGGCTTGAACGGTGGCGGAAAAATCACGTTTGCATGGAGACAGGTTGTTGTAAACCTCTGTTCTCTCTTCACAATTTCCCGAGAGAAAAGATCCAGGTGGACTTAAAATATGGATAAGCCAGAATATTTAATCTTGGATAAAACGCTGACAGAGGTAAGAGCTAAGAAGATACTGAGTAAGGCTAAAGGCTTAGCATCTAGGTGTTAGCTAACTTGTTTACATAGCCATGTGTTCTGGGATCATTATACCCTATGATCACACTTATCAAAAAATGCTCCTATGAATTAATTGTGCCTATTTTCATTCCACATTTCATTATTATTGTATGTCTTCCCACCCCTAATGTCCTCGAGCTGATATATGTTAAATTTTAAAAACAAACATCACATCAACCTTTCTTGTGGTCATTGCGAAGCCGCTGGAGTAGCGACTTCTCATCCCTGCCGAGCAAATAGTCTGCAATATCAACTGACATGCAAGGAGGCCACAGTATCAGGCTCTGGACTTCGTCCAACCATCCGTCAGTTGCCTTCAGCGTTGATTTATTCTGACATTTTTATAAGGGAAATGGGATTAACAATAATTGTAATATTTCTTCCTTTGCCATTCTGTTTATTTCTCACATTGAGTATAACTGTGGTTTAATTACTGAGTTTACTTTAGCGGCCCAAAAAAAAGAAAATCAGAATTTGCACTTCATATAAAGGTACATTTTTTTATGTTTTTCTGTTGTTGTGTCTGCCTTGCATGATACCTGCATTATACCGTCGCATCACCTGGCAAGCCATTAACCATAATTTCATTATTTCTGCCCATCATATTCCCGGTTATTCTAACTCAGTCACCGATGCTCTGTCTTGCCCAAATTCCAGGTGTTCCGCCATCTCTGCCCATCAGCCGACGCTCTTTGATTCTACCCCTCAAAGATGTGAACCTGGGTCGGGACTATTCTGTTCAGTTTCCGACAGTCGATTACAGCACCTTCTCGGGCTAAGCGTTCAAAATAAAAGCATCAATTGCATTTCTGCCGCAGCAGACTAACATACTCTTATGATACAATTTATGACAAAATTAGTAAGGTCATTTCCTTCCGTGGGTTTTGGGGGGGGTTTTCAGGGCAAATGGTTTGCTGACATATCGCCTCCTTACTTTTCCAAATCCGAATCCTCTTGCTAAATCAATATTGCACGCCTCAATGTCCCGTTCTGCTAATTCCAAGCCATGTTCAATTTAGCTCTTAACGTCACAAACTCAGCCTACCCAGCTCGCTCCTCTTCCCCACTTCAAAAGAAGTTCCATGACCGTCTCCTGGTTCCTTAAGTTTTCAGACAAATTTTAGCTCATTGTTACCTACCTCCTAGGCAGTTCTCAGGTCACTTATTCAGAAGCGGGGCAGCCACAACAGCGGCCACAAAATTATACTTTAATTCAGGATGTTATTATCCCGGCTGAGCCTCCATTTGTGAATCAACCCTCAAGGCTGCAACATTAAATGTATCAACTAACCTCCTTCACATTACCCAACTCAAACTGCTGTCAGACTGCAAGACAGCTACTCTACCCACTGAGTTACAGTCGTCCAAACACAAAGGAGAATTGTTTCTGAGACTACTGTAGGTTGGAGGAGAGTTCCTGCCTCAAGTGGAGGAGTTCAAGTATCTCAGGGTCTTGTTCACGAGTGAGGGAAGAATGGAGCGGGAGATCGACAGACGGATCAGTGCGACCGCCGCAGTAATGGGGGCACTGTGCCGGTCCGTTGTGGTGAAGAGAGAGCTGAGCCGAAAAGTGAAGCTCTTGATTTACCAGTCGGTCTACGTTCCTACCCTCACCTATGGCCATGAACTTTGGGTCATGACCGAAAGAACGAGATCCCGGATACAAGCGGCTGAAATGAGCTTCCTCCGTAGGGTGGCCCGGCACTCTCTTAGAGATAGGGTGAGGAACTCGGCTATCCGGGAGGGGCTCAGAGTAGAGCCGCTGCTCCTCAACATTGAGAGGAGCCAGTTGAGGTGGCTCGGGCATCTATATCGGATGCCTCCTGGACGCCTTCCTCGGGAGGTGTTCCAGGCACGTCCCACCGGGAGGAGGCCCAGGGGACGGCCCAGGACACGCTGGAGGGACTATGTCTCTCGGCTGGCCTGGGAACGCCTTGGGCTCCCCCCGGAGGAGCTGGAGGAGGTGTCTGGGGAGAGGGACGTCTGGGTGTCTCTGCTTAGTCTGCTGCCCCCGCAACCCGGTCCCGGATAAGCGGAAGACGACGAGTACGAGTACTACTGAAAACCATTTCTGACACATGACAAATGATACTCCATTGTGGTGATGCAAAAATAGCACTGGTTTTACAGTAGGTTGGGTTTCAGGATATCCTCATTCTTCTAAATGTGTACTCAAAAGAGAAAAAACTATTTAGGTGTCCTTCCGGGTTCCTTGTTGGCTTTCTTATGGGGTTTAGATCTGTAAAGAAGCTGAAGACTGACTAACACATTAGTTGATGCTCAGGACTGTGTGGAAGGTGCTTGAAGAAAAGGGGAAATAATTGATGGTAAGTACATCCAATAGCATTAACATTTTGCAGGAATTATATACTGAAAATGTCTCTAAATTTTATATATTCATACTTAATGTCTGTATGCTGTGAGCGCATGAAACTGAAGTCACAATTCCTTGTTTGTGCACACCATCTTGGCCTCTAAAGCTGATTTTGATTCATTAAAAAAAACATTAGATCATGCTAACATCATGCTTGTTTTCAAAGGTTTAAATCATGGATTACAAGCTGGTTGTTTTTGTCTATACAGGTGGGTCACTTTTAATTTATTTGGCTGACTTATTTTACATTTCCTTTACTATTAAAAGTGCTCCCACAAAAAAGTCCATTTGAAAAGTACAATAACTCTATCTGCTGTCGTTCTTTTCCATTTATGATCTATGTATTTTTTATTATTGTCAGATTAATGGGGTGTCCTGGTAAGATCCATGAAATTTTATATAGGGGTAACTGAAACTACACAGAACTTACACAGAAAGTGAGATCATGTCTTATGTATATCATGGGATGCTGGGTTTTTGTCACACCAACATGCAGACAGGAGCGTGGGAGCCGGAAGGTGAGTTGAAAAATTTAATAATAATATGACTTACAGCATGAAGTCAAGCACACATCATGGACAGAATGATAAGCATGGAGTAGAAAAGCAAACAGTCATGGACAAGCTAGGCATGAAAAACAGGAGGATCCAGTGATGAACAATAAAAACTAGAGAGTATAAATAAAAAGGCAGGGATGGAAAATGACCAATGAAATAGAAAGGCTAATCAGGTGAAATGTGGAGCAGCTGGAGGCAGGGAGCCACTGAAGGAGGGTGGCTGATTACCACAGATGAGCAGGAATACAGAGAAGTCCAGGGAATTAACATAAATATCTAAACACAAGAATGAACCATAACCCTAATCTAAAAGTAATAACTAGAATATCAGCAACTAAACGGGAAAGTGCAGAGAAACAGACAATAAACTCCATAAACAAAACACCTAACACAGGAGGATCATGGCAGTGTAAATAACAACAGTTACTGCAGCTGTGAATTTATTAATTTAGCTAATTTAAGGTATAATTTACCTGTCTCACAAATTTAAATCATTAGCCAAATGCAAATGTGAATATTTATGTTATTTAAGAGAAAGGGGGGGGACAAAGCATGTTAATGAACATTTAAACAAATGTAAATATGCCAGATTATAGCATTAGGCTAGTTGCCATCTACAGACCCCCTTGGAAGGTTTATGTTACACAATGAATAAAAAGGAAAATAAAGAAACCATAAAAACAGATGCTACACAGATAAAACCTAATATATACAATGGGACATAAGTGAACACAGACATATACAAAAACAGTTAAACATAGACAATGAATCTGTATCAGAAAATAAAAAACTGAAAAGAAAACCCAAAATGTTGTTTGTTAAATCTCAACTTCCCAATCCTTTCTTTTCTACCTTACTACGGTATATTTTTGTTTTTATTGGTCGACTGACGCAGTTGAAAAATAAAATATGGAAAATCAATGGAAAATAACTGGAATAATGATTTTCCCAAGTTTCCAGTCAGAAATACAAGTTAAATGTTCTCTGAAGTCTGAAGAGCAGGTCCAGCATGGCTGCTCGTCATATAGAGCATAATGAAACTTTCAGGGATATTTCTCAGCACTTCAGTCAGTTTGCATCCAAACCAGTGCCACACATAGTACTGTACAAGCTTTATTTATTAATATATACCTTTGACGTTTGAATGTATAAAATGGAGATGTTTTTGTCTTGTATGAAACTGGCAGTTAGCACCACAAAAAAGCAAATTCTACTGATTTTCAAACTTGCAACCAGATCGTCAGCAATTTAGGTGTGACAGCAATTCCACATCTGAGCTCAAACTCCCCCCAAAACTACAAATACAGCCTAATAATTCACTTTATATAATAGAAGCTGATCTTGATTTTAAATTGTAAAGAAAAAGTATAAATGATTCTGGCATCTCAGGTGGAAGTGGCAAGCAATAGAGGGAAAAAGGTGGCTGGGCACACCGAGAGTTGTTCAAGATCAGATAAGCTGGCAGACTTCATATCAGGGATCAGAGAGAAGAGGAGAACATATCTCTGCATGCCACACATGGCTGCACATACATGATGGAAACTACCTGTATTAGTCTAACAGAACACAGGCTGTAACAACAGCTCAACATGTTCTGTTTCAGGAACACTGCTCAGTGTTGCATTTGCCCAAACTCACCAGTACTACTTTGTGAACACAACGCTGACCTGGATAGACGCTCAGAGAGTCTGCAGACGGGACTACACCGACCTGGCCACCCTAGGAAGTATGGCAGATGTTGAGGCTGTTAGTGGGACCACATCAGACTACACAGGTGAGTACCTTACAATGCACATACTTTAAAAACATACATGCTGTATGCCTGATGCCATCTACCTACCTACCTACATAGGGTAACTAATTGACATAAATGGGTATGTGCTGTTGAACAGGTCTGGCATGGATAGGTCTCTATGATGAACTGATAAACTCCTGGAAATGGTCTCTAAATGACAGAAGCTTCTATGGGGAGGGAGAGACAACATTTAGGAACTGGTACTCCAACCAGCCCAATAATCTTGATGGATTACAGCATTGTGTCACACTCATGAGTGGGAGTTCATTTTCTGGCAAATGGGATGACCAAGAATGTCAGGAAGATAGACTATTTGTGTGCTACAATGGTAAGTAAGATCAAATTAATGATTGTTTAAAATTATGTTATAGGGAGACAGATGAATGTAAAAACAGAACATTTTAATGTAAAATTTGCTTGTTTCTTCCAATAGTTCAAAGCCATACATTTGAAATTAACTGTGGACTCTAAATGTCTCTCAGGGGTGTGTGTGTTTGCTGATTATGTGTGGCCACATGGTGCACTAGATTATAAAGTCTCTCGCTTGTTGACTATTGGGATACAAAACTCCTTTTTTTTTCCTCTCCCAACCTAATCTAATCTAAATCTAATTTAGGGTAATATAGGTTTGCATACTGTGCAAGCTATTGTTGATTTCTTTATTTTTCAAAAGGAAGTAAACTTTAGTGCATCCTTTTCTTGAGCAATTATTCTTTGGGTATTCTTTTTTTCCTCTGTCAAACTGTGTTAAAGTTCCCATTTTTGCAGATTGTGCTGGCAATAAAGTGCCCAAAGACCAGTTATATTCCTTATACTTTGTAGGTCAGAGTAAGGCTGATGAACATACAAAAAAATCATATTTATATAAAAAAATAGATAAAAAGCAGCCATGTCCAAAAAAACCTTCTAGAAAGCCAAAAGAACTACAGATTTACATACATGTAGAAAGTCCCAATTAAAGTCTACCCTTGAGAGGACTTCTTGCAGTGCTCTAAACTCATTTTGAGAAGAGGTTTGTCCTGATTATGTTGGTTTATATGTCTCTATGTGTTTCCAGGTACTGTAGGTGGCTCACCATCCTATGTTGTCAGTAATGTTTCACTGAACTGGGTTGCAGCTCAGACATTCTGCAGGGAGAATTATGTTGATATTGCCAGGTACAGATACCACTATTGAATACTAATATATTTGGCTCCACAGAAACAGCCATCATTACCTCTGAAAAGTATTCTTTATAAAATCTTGCTCATTCTTGCTCCTTTTTTAAAAGTGTTCACATTTTCTCCTTTTGTTATTTATGTCATGCTTTTATTTTTGCTTTACCTTGCAAGAGCCTCGTACATAGATATTTTTTAGATTTATTAGTGGTTCAAGTAAACAGTTAAACAAAAATTAAACATAATGGATGCGATTATTGTGTTGTGATTTTAAACCTGAACTTCACATTTCAGGAAGTTTTAACTTGAAGTTAGACCTCTTCCTCGTTCCTTAGTCTTGGAAGAAGACTGTCAAGACAGTAATGGTACAGAAGTATGGAAAAAATTATGTGCTCCCTTGCTGCTTCTATATGATTTGTTAGGGGAAGTAGCATCTTGTTGCTGCAAATGAATTGTACTTTGATTTGATTTTCAGCAGGAGTGAGCACCTCTATAAAAGCAGCAGTTTGCCACTCTTGAGCATTCAGGTGTGTGTCAACACAGCGCCTAGGTGGAAAACATCAGAAATTACCTTAGAAAAGTTACTGTTGCTGCATGTCAATTTGGAAAGGGTTGTAAGGTCATTTCCAAACAATTTGAAATGTAATTCACAAATGGAAAACTTGTAAGACAGTTGACAGGAGATCTTTCCAGGAGTGGAAGTCCCAGTAAATTCACCCCAAGGATTATGTACTGTTCAGAGAACTTGCATAATAACCCAACAGCTGCATTTCGCATGCTAAATATTTATGTTCATGACAGATCAACTACAAAAAGACTGAACAAGCATGACTTGTTTGGTAGCATGACTTAGGTTTGCAATGTTTCATCTGAATGAACCACAAGATGTTCCAGAAGTATTGAGATAACACCAAAGCAGAGATGTTTAGTCATAGTGCAAAGCACTATGGGCTTGGTCTTTTTTTGCAGCCACAAGACTTAGTTTTCTTGCAGTAAACGAGTCAACCATGACCTCCTCTGGTCATTGTCTCAACAGGACAACGATCTCAAACATGGCTAAAAATATACAACAACCAAGCACCTGTAAAGTGTGCATGTTCAAAGTCCACGGTTTTCTCAGAAATCCCTACTGCAGCGTTGAGTTACTGCTACTAAGGGTGGTTCCCATACATGCACTTCATGCATCCATGGGCTGTCTAATTAATGATGAGGTGTATTTAGTTTTTCCTATGACACACACCTGTTTCATGGCTAGCTTACCGATAAAATGGGATACATGAAAAAGTATCAAAGTGTAAAAGATTACGTTGTATTTGTCTTTGCTTAACCTTGATGTTAACGTGCTTTTCATTATCACAGTGTTCGCAATCAGAGTGAGAATGACATCATCTCAAACCTAGGAGGCGGATCCTTTCTGTGGATTGGTCTGTATCGGGAAAAACTCTGGTCTGACGGCAGCGGCTCAACATTTCAATACTGGGCAGACGGTCAGCCAGACCATGGCAGTCATGACTGTATGGCTGCTAAGTTTGACGACTCTGGAAAATGGCACGATGAGAACTGCTCCCTGACTTATCCGTTCATCTGTTACAAACCAAGTAATATATCCAGTTTTAACTCGTCTTTTGTTTTGCTGGTCGGTGTAGTAGCCGAAAAAACTGGAACATTACTTTTCAAACTCTCAGTAAAAATGTGTTGCAGACTGAATTATTGTGTGTAGTTTATCTGGTGGAAGGGATATATGGTTATTCAAAATGTTAAAATCCAAAAAACATGATGTACATATTTATTCATTTACTCCGAGTCAATACTTTTTTCCAGGCTTTTTAACTGTAATTTGAACTGCAATTCTTTTGGTATATATGTCTACCAGATTTGCACATCTAGAAACTGAAATTTCTGCCAATTCTTTGTAGAATTGCTCAAGCTCAGCTCTGGACTTTGACTGGGCCATTCTAGTCAAGTTTATTTGTATAGCTCTTTTCAGCAACAGTTTTGTCCATTATTGCTCTATCTTTAGCTCCACACATCTTTATCATCAACTCTGACCATCTTCCCCTGTTGAAAAACCGTATCCCCGGAGCATCATGTTGCCAACACCATGTTTCCCAGTGGGGATGGTGTTTTCAGGGTGATGTGAAGCCTTAGTTTTCCTCCCCACACAGCATTTTACCTGTATGTCACTAAAGTTTTGGAAAAAGTTTAAAGGGCTTTAAATACCAAACAAAAAATTCTTAGACTTTTCTTTTTTTGAATTTGTAAACAATAATTAAGAAATAAAAACATGAAAGGTTTCTAATCTCGAGCTGGTTAGAGATTTCTAGAAAATCAGTCATCAAAATTTAAACCATTTTTTGGAGCAAAATATTTATAATTGCATGTTTCTACTTTGTGCAGTAACATATTTCTGTTGTATGCAAGTACAAACATACCAAGGGCTCCCTTAAGTAACGTTTGTTTATAGTAAGGGTATTTCAATTCTAATAATTTTTCACTCTAGTCTATCCTACAAGTTTTAACAGGGAATGTTTTTTACCTCAGTTGCAGTTAATTATGTCCCTGACAGATGTCACTAAAGTCTTAATGTAAACATGAGACTGAAGAATCAGGCATTTGCCAAAGTAAATTATGCCTTTTAGGTATAAAAGAATGAGATTTATTCCTCATGCTTGTTTTTTTCTCAGTTCCACCCAATGCAGAAGGCTTCAGACCATCATCACAAGATGAGACCAGCATCACTCTGCAGTGGAATAAAGTCAACAACAACACCAGCTTTGTTCTCCAGTTTAACGGCACAGAAACATTCATCAGTTCACCAGATGGAGATGGACCAGTAACTCACACAGTCTCATCTCTCACCGCTGCAACTAGATATACATTCACTCTCTTCTCTGTGTTTGAGAACGTCAGAAGCAGTGGAGTACAGCTTACAGCGGTCACTGGTGAGATGTTTTAGTTTGTCTTCTTTTTTAACCATCACCTTTTGTGGATGCGACCAAGCTGAAAACTTAATTTTTTTGAGTTTATCTTAAATAACCGGCAATATCAGCATACCATATCTTCGTTATTTGATAACTACTGGGTACTGCAAACTGACATATTACTGCAGTATTTGCATAGCAGATAAACGCAGCAGAAAGAAGACAGATGACGTTTATGGAAAAAGTATGTTAATTAAAGAAACAGTCTATCCTGTCTAACTGCTTCTGACTACACAAAGCCCTTCATTCATCTCCACTGGGTCTTCTTCCATTTCAATCCTGGAACTGTTCCCACCTTCAACCTTTCATGAGGTGTTGTCAGTGTAAAAATATCAAATACTTTCTGATTTCCTGAAACAGGAAAGGAAACAAAAACCCTTATCTTACTGGTTGAAGCAGTGATAGACTACAAACTATTGATTGTTACGCTCTTTATAAAGTGACTAAATTATCAATCGATCCATCCATCGGCTACACCCAATTATCCTTTAAGGAAGGGGCATGTGGGGGGCTCCAGCAGTCTTTGGGCCAGAGCATGCACGGACACATTCATCCCTAACTGCAATATACAGAGACCAGTTAACCTAAAAGTCATATTTTTGGATTGCTGGAGGAAACAGGAGTACCCGATGAGAACCCACAGAAAAACCCAAGAATGATTTTGAACACAGGAGTAAGGTAAGGTAACAATGCTATCAATTGCTCCACCGCGCAGCCTTTTGTAAACAATTAAACTGATTAAAAGCCTGCTCTGTAACCAACGTGGAAAATTACCAAAATGAAACTTTTACTTTTGACACTGAATTAAACTCTCCTATAGCTCTAAACACATCCACATGCCCACTTCCATGAAGCCCACTCTGCAAAATGTAAGAAATAAGAACTATAAAAAAATGTTCTGATAATAACTGATCTTAAAGAAGATCAGAATCAGCTTTATTGCCAAGTTTGTGCACAAAACAAGAAGGAATTTGACTTCTTTCTGTGGATATCTGAGGATTAATGTATACTTGGGATTAGGACTAAAATCAGTACGCTTCAATAAAAATGGAAAGATTAGAAGAAAAATCAACATAATCAAGTATTATTAACCTGCTTTAGAGCAATCATGTCAACTTTAACTACTGGTTCAGTTCCTGTAGTTGTTCAGCAATAAATATATTTTAGCTCTGGGTAATAAATGAGTTTTTGAATTAGTTTCTGACATTTCTTTTCCATAATAATGAAGACGTAAAACAGTTTACTGTAAAAGGGACAAAACGTTTTGGAAAGCATGAAAGTAAATCTAATTTTTGTCATTTTCTGTCTTAGTGCCACAAAATCCTGAAGGTTTCAGACCAGCAACACAAGATGAGACCAGCATCACTCTGCAGTGGAATAAAGTCGACAACAACACCAGCTTTGTTCTCCAGTTTAACGGCACAGAGACATTCATCAGTTCACCAGATGGAGATGGACCAGTGAACCATACAGTCTTATCTCTCACTGCTGGAACTAGATACACATTCACTCTCTTCTCTGTGTTTGAGAACGTCAGAAGCAGTGGATTAGGTATTGCTGCAGTGACTGGTGAGATGTTTTCTTTCTCTTCGTCTTTGTTCCAGATTAGATCACAGTGATGGAAATTATTTAATTCTAAAGTGTGTTTACTGAGAATTACCAGTGTTTGTCTGATGCAAAACAGGTTACCATAATGACAAGGTTAGTGTTCATTTGGTGTCCTTTTGAATTTGCATCAGGACAAATTTCAGCTGCAGCATCACAGAGACATTAGAAAAAAACACCAGCTGCTGTAAAACCACACAGGCTATGCAGTCTGACTTTAAGTACTTTGACTATTAAGATTTCAGATCCACCAACCAGAAGATATAATCATAAATCATAAAATATTGTCCTCTAACCTACCTGTTGTGAGCACTCACTAGTTATACATGTTAAGAGCAGATACAGCATAACACTGCAAGTATGTGAAAGAGCAATGGTTAGCATTACTAAAACCAGTTTCTCTGTGTATTCCCCAGAACCTGAATTACTTACTAAATCAAGTAAGGGTGTTCACTCATTTGAAAAACCTTCCCATCCACTGTTCAACATTGGTGTTGCCTACTTTAAGTGTCACTCTCTCTAAGCCCGAAGGATTCACAAAATCTGACTTTACATAAACCTGAATTCACCATAAAAAACATCTCACTTATAATTATAGTTATGTTTGTGTGTTATAGAGTTGCTGTCAGCAGGACCTGGTATCACTTGCGTTAGATGCAAAAACTGATCAGGAAAAGATTTTTCCATTTCAGAATGACTGTTCAGGGCTAATCAGTCTAAAAATTGGTTGATTCCAGTCACCAACTATTTCGCTGTGCTTATTTAGATGTGACGTCACGTAAAATGTAATTTAGTAATGTCTGATTTCTGCATCCCAGCATAACCATACAATATATTTTGCATTTCTTGATCACGTTTTCAGTTATTAGTAGATTAGAGAAGTATTTTGCAACAATGTCAGGTACCATTCCTGAAACAGAGGTTAAAGTATACCTTATCTGACATTCTTGTCAGTTAAAAACAAGCGATCATTGGATCGGATGCATCAGGCTACAGAAGGTCAGACAGATACTCAGGAGTCTGTCCATTCAGTGCCCTAATAATTCAACAATAAAACTTAGCTTAATTAATTTTAAAATGAACAGGGAGCCAGTAAGGAGAAGCCAGTACCAGGGAACTATGTTCACACCTTTTAGTTCATGTCAGAAGATGAGCTGCAGCATTCTGGACCAACTGCAGTCGTGCAAAAAAAGGCCTCATTAACCATATAAACAGTTACCATAATCCAGTTAGGATGTAATAAAAGCACGGATTACCTGTTTGAAGTATTCAAAACATAAAAAATTATTTCACTTTAGATAAAAACCTCAGTTTAAAAAAGCATAGCTAAGATAAGATTGACTTTATTGATTTCACAGTGGAGAAATTAACTTGTTACAGCAGCTCTTCGTAACACACAAGCAGGGTGCAGATAGTCATGAAAAATGTGCAATCAAGGAGAACAAGGTAAATGTGCAAAAACTAGTAATAATGGAATTAAATAAAATAAAAATGACTCATGTGCTCACCAGCTGTACAAGGTTTCTTTGTCTGTGTCTTTTCTTACGTCACCACTACCACCACCTTTTAGCGCTTTTAACCACAATTCGTAATAAGCTCAGACGCTTTTTGCTCTGACAGTATTTTACAAAACCAAGATGAATAACTTCGCTCACTCTTGTTTTACCTGTTATGGATCTTTCCCCGTTTCGTTATGCTTGAGTAAAGTGAATGACCAGGCCTCTGTAGAACCCGATGACAGGACGAGGAGAAATTTGCTCAAATATCAGCCTGTGTGCATTGATTTAAACTGTGGTAGGCTACACGCCAACCTGGTTTTTTCTTTAATGACATAGTTTAAGTTGGCAGAAAAGCAGAAAATGTTTTATAACTGTTTATATTTTATATTTGGTATACTTCACAAATTAGCAGATGTTGCTGGTAAGAATCAATTTAGTGACCTGCAGGTTCAGGTCTAGTAGCAACTCAGTCACAAATGAGTTCTCAACTTTTTTTTACTAATTTGAACTCATATCATAGCCGTCTGTGTTATGTCACAAGACAAATAATTTTTAAAGATAGAAAATATTACTGTGCTTGTTTATATATGACACATACCTGAAAATATATCGGACACAACTGGCTGTAATGACGGTTTCTTCCTATACTAATCCTGCTCAACACTTTAAGGCATAACAGCAAAGTTACATTTTCTTTCTCTGTATTAGCGCCTAAAGATCCAGGAAACTTTGGAAGATCATTCCAATCTGATTACACCATCACACTGGAGTGGAATAAAGTCAACAACAACACCAGCTTTGTTCTCCAGTTTAACGGCACAGAGACATTCATCAGTGCACCAGATGGAGCTGGACTAGTATTATACACGGTCTCGTCTCTCGCTGCACGAACTATATACACATTCACTCTCTTCTCTGTGTTTGAGAACATCAGATCCAGGGGAACTAGCTTTGTCCTAGTGACTGGTAAGATAATGAGATATTAAACAGCCATAACAGACCTTTAAGCTAAACAATCTAAATGTTTGAGATTACATACTGTATGCTGTCAAAGTAAAATTTAGGAAGTCAATAAATCATCCTGCACTACAGTCATATTCTTGAAAGATGCTGCTTTTGTGTTGTTTTCTACTATAAAAGAAGGTGCTGATGTATGCAATTACAGTGCAATATTTAAATTCTCTGCCTATAGGTGCTACATATGGACACACAGCACTAAAGCTAATGATCAAATACCTGCCACAACAGACTACATGCTTTTAAAGCAAATTTAACTTGTGTCTCAATTTCAGCTCCTCAAAATGCAGAAGGCTTTAAAGCAGTGGCACAAGATGAGACCAGCATCACTCTGCAGTGGAATAAAGTCAACAACAACGACAGCTTTGTTCTTTTCTTTAATGGTAAAGACACATTCATCGGTGCACCAACTGGAGATGGTCCAGTAACTCACACAGTCTCATCTCTCACTGCTGGAACTAAGTACACATTTCATCTCACCACTGTGTTTCTGAGCATCGGAAGCCGTGGAGAACAACTTTCAGCTGTCACTGGTAGGATGTTTTACTTCATCCAGGTAACAACTCCTTAGGAGAACACCTGTTGTACATTTTAATTGAACAGTTCTTCCTGTTTAGCTTTAAAAGAAATCACTGGCTGGATAATGAAATCTCTATATTAGTTATGTGACTAATTAAGATTGTCTGAACAATTGTGCTTTATGTTTAAAAGTTGCATCTGGAATTGTATCAACTTTTTGTTTATTCAGATTACAGTACATCCATTATTAGCTCCATTTTTATGTGCATCATCTGAACGCCCTATTCCCTCAGTGTCAGCATCTTATTCACAGAGCAACTAACACTAATTATTTGCTGGTGTGCTTTCTTTTTGTATATTGTCACAGTTGCCCTCTGCTCAGAATATAATCATGACCCTTTGCTACAAACAGACTTTGTCACAGCAAAGACAGGCAGTAAAGGTCCCTGATTACACTATGTATTTTAGCAAAAATTGGTATTTTTTCTGGGTTGGCAGTAGAAGTTGGCAAGAAAGTAGGCATTAACAGCAACCAAATTTAAACAAAGTTATAGTAAGGCTAAAGAGGTCCCAGGTTAAAGATTCTTCCTAAATTTCTTGTAGCTTCAGTTTTCTCTGACACTGGTTAGCCTTTGCTCACAGTTATTAACTTATAAACTTCATTTTCATTTGAGGTTTAATGGAAACAGACTAAGAATAAAAAAGACAGAGATATGAAGGGGAAAAAAAAACATAAAAATGGCTACATTGTTGCTGTGGTTTCCAGAACTACAGGTAAATGTGATGATGGGCATGTGGAAAATACACTATATTGCCAAAAGTATTGTCTGCCTACTTTTACATGTTCATTAACTCTGATGACATCCCACTCTAAATCTATAAGGTCCAATTTATTGATGGACCCCCATTCCCAGCAATAGCAACTTTAACTATTTTGTAAACATCTTCCACAATATTTAGGAGTGTGTTCATTGTTAGAAAACTAGGATTACAGTAAACCAGGATTACAGCCTCCGCTCTAATTCATTCCAAAGGTGTTCAAGAAGGTTGAGGTCAGGCCAGTCAAGTTTCTCCGCACCAAACGTTATACACCTGCTGCAGGTATGGAATACAGACTGACATTTTTTCGGGAATCCCACGGGTCACGGGATTCCCCGCGGGATGGGAGACAGCATTTGTAAAGATCACATGATTGGTAACGGTACACGATTAAAAAAAATGAACGGGAGCGGGAGCTAACCAATAGGAGGGAAAATAAACTAGGATCAGTTGTCTTTGGAAATGTAAAACAGAGGCTTTGCTATAAACTTTAAGAAAAAAAAAAACTTGGACCGACGCCGCCATGGTGTAGTTTTTTTCCAAGAAGCCTATACTATAATGCGAGTCAAACGAACTACACGACCCACAAGCCAACAGTGCTTCTGATCGATGTTTTCCACCTGCGTTCAGAATGGAGGGAGCAAACCCAGGTGGAGAACTGGACGTGGTACAATTGGATTTGCAACGTAAAGTCAGAAGTAAGGACTTATCTATTAAACTCATAGAGCTGACAGGAAAGTCGTAAATATTACCGAACTTCAGGAGGGTTGAATGCAGCGTTGTTAACACGTAGTATGCTGCTGGTAAAACGTGTTTAGTCGTAATCAAGTACACCAGTGACTAAGGAAAATTCTGGATTGAATCAGCCCTGCATCTCTTCATTCGTCAAACCAAAAGTACCAACACGTGTCGAGTCTCATCTGACCAACAAAATTGCTCCCATGTGCACTAAATATTTAAGAGCTTTTGCCACAGTAGAGGGGAAAGGTACGGAGTCCGCGAGGGGACATGGGGGAATTTTTTTTTTTCTTTTGCGTCTCCACGCAATACTTTTGCGTTCGCTCGCAAAAGTTGTTAATCGCCTTGAGAAAGCTGTGCATTTTGGAACAGCTGCACATTTGACAAACTGCTTTCAAAAAACATCAGCACTTGTTGGCATTGATATGTTTTTATTTGTCATATGCAGGTTTAGATGCAGTCAACAATGCATTTTAAAGCTTAGGATCAGAACCATTCAAATCACGTAAAAACAAAAGCACTAATCGCGTGCAAAAAAAAGTACACATCATGCAGCAGCAATAAGCAAATAAAGTGTCACATGTTTTCGTGCAGTATTATTGTCCGGAGCTTTAGTTTTGACAGCTTGATAATAACTTCTTTAAGTCTGATTGGAGATCATTTTATTTAAGCCGATTTAAAAAAAAAATTCATTAAATCTCAAAAACGGGTGAATTTTTTTTCCATTTTTTTTCAGTATTCCAATAACGCACTATTGCGAGCAAACGAAAGTATATCAGTACCAAAAGGAAAAAAAACCCCCATGTCCCGCGGCTCCGTAGAAAGGCTTCATCAAAGGAAGATATTTTAAATAATATGTTGTGAAATAGAAAAAAATTGAATGTAACATTAAATGTACAATTTATTTTAATAAATCATTAAATTTAAGTGTACCACTAATTACATCATGTTGTCTTTAATATTATACTTAATTATTCAGTGGCACATTTAATTGCATAATAGTCCATTTCACGATACAATGGTACATTTATTGTTTCTAATGATGTATTAAATAATAATGGTACCTTTAATTTAATGGCACTTTAAGTTACATTTACTCACTGGACATTCACAACATTAATTTATTTAATGATGATTTTATTGTATTAATTTTGTCCAGTTTGACCCTCCATTCTTGATGCCTGTATAGGAGGTCATGTCAGAATTTGAATCAGGTGTGCTGGAGCAGACACACATCTAAAACTTGCAGGGAAGGGGTCCCTGAGGACCAGGGCTGTGAACCATTGAGGTACAGTTTCTAAATTGTGCCCTTTTGTTCACCAAGTACAGTTCTCTTACTAGGTGCATTTTTCTTTTGTTTCAGCAATTTGAAACATAAAAGTAATGTCATTGTTCAAAGGAAACAATCACTTAATAAATGAGTAAAATACAACTATGTACATTTTGTTTATTCAGCTAAGATAGTCATGGTCTGTTTTCTTGTTTGATATTTTATTATTTCGTCATTATTATTCTTTTTACTTTAACTGGGCTTTACTACAGCTAAAAACAGGGACCTAACTGGACCTTCAAACAAAGAAATTGCCAAAAGACTAACTGAAGAAAACAAAAATGGGAGTGGGACTCGTTCTAAATGGGAGTGGGATGGGACAGGACTTTTTTTTTTTATGCTGGCCTGGGATTGGGATGGGACAGGACATTTTTCTGTGGGAGCGGGATGGGACAGGAGAGAAAATCCACTCCCGTGTCACCCTCTAGTATGGAAGTGATTGGAACACCAGAATTCATTGGTTTGGTGATGTGACCCAATATGGTGTTTGTTACAGTGTCATCATTTCTAATCATCTCCAGCTTTTTAAAAAAATCTTAAGTTTTCCTCACCAAGAATGGAGTTTGCATGGCAATGGAAGGAGCAAAAGCAGCAGAAAAACTCCCTTTTGGAAAATATTCTTGTAAGTTTACAGGGGGCCTGAGTTGGTGTAACAAACAGCACTGGTCTTTGGAAATCAAATGCTATTTTCTCGGTCGTTTGCGGCTATAGAGTATAATTGCATGCATAATGCTCAATTTATGTAAAATGTGAGCAAACTGAAAGTGCTGAGAAACAATATTTACGAGGCAGCACAGTTGAAGGTTTTGTGTTAGAAGAATTATCAGACTGCTCCTGTTTTGCAGAAAAATAAAAGGTAGAGCATGGTTATTTTTGTCTATTTGTATTCCAGTGCAGGATCTACGATAGGGGTTTGTACGGTTGCTGACATGTGTATAAACGCAGGACATGTCAGGATTTGAGGTTGGTTTGGACCAAACTGCAAACAGGCACTTGTGCTCGGCATGTTGTAAAATCAGATCTGTTTTGATGAAGCTCAAAAGTCAGCCCTTACTGGGTAGCTGGAGAACACAGACGAATAATCCAGGGTAAAACAAGAGCTCGAAGGGAACGTGACATGACGTGAGGAACCAGTGGAGAACAATGAAAACAAACCAGGTTATGCAGTGGAAGAAAGAGAGTGAACCAATGAGAGAGGGAACGGTGATCAGATGAATACTGAACAGGTGCGAGAACCAGCTGAGGAGACTGAGGGGATGGTGGTTACTAATGCTGAGGAATGCAGGGACACGAGAGAAACTAAACTATAAACAAAACCAAGGGAAAACAGACCTAAGAAAAAACTAGGAACTAATAAACACGGTAAGGAACACAGCAAAAGTGAATGACAGAACTATAACCAAACTAAGAAGCACAACGAGGATATAAATAAATAAATCTAGAGAAGCTGCACAACATAAGGAACTAAAAAAACACTTCACAGCAAAACAAAACAAAGCCCAAAACTGACAGACCCCGAAACAGGTAAACGAGCCAGATAAACAAAACTTACAATAACTGAAAGTTAGCACTCATCCGTTTTTTCATTTTCGTTTGGTGTAAAAATATTGGGAATTGAATAACGGTTTGTTATCCGAGTTCTCATTTTAGTTCAATAAATGAAAAACAAAATATTGGTGTGATTTTGTTTTTGTCATTTTTTGTTTCAAACGAAAAAAACAAACTACCTGATACACAGGCCCCAGAGCTCATGTTCGAGCTGGTACAGCCACCACTTACAGCACAGCGCTATCTGGAGGTATAAAATCGGACGGCGGAAGTAGGAATCTGTCGTGGCCGCCTACAAACGCTGTTAAAGCAAACGTTGGATACAGCGCCACCGACTGTGTAGGATGTGTACTGAAAGAGAAGTGCATCTTGTCCTTTTCTGGACACAAGTCACTAAACATCAGCAAGATATGCAGTGATTCGCTGCACAGAGGGTCACTTCTTTTCCAAAATTTTTGTATTCAACAAAAAAATATATGTATTCAACAGGGGCCTTTCATGACAAGTATCTGTAAATAACGCTTATTTTCTTAGTTGTCTTGTTTCTACCTCCATTTTTCAATCAATATAGCAAACTAGTCAACATGAAGAGAAAGAATTATTTGTACACTCATTTACTTGATTGTTTTTATTTCTCTTTCTTCTGTCTCAGCTCCTCGAAATCCAGAAAACCTCAGACCATTAACACAAGATGAGACCAGCATCACTCTGCAGTGGGATAAAGTCAGCAATAACGTTGGCTATGTTCTCCAGTTTAATGGCACAGAGATAAACATTGGTGCACCAGAGGGAGATGGACCAGTTACTCACACAGTCTCATCTCTCACTGCTCGATCTAATTACACATTCACTCTCTTCTCTGTGTTTGAGAACGTCAGAAGCCGTGGAGCCAGCATCATTGCTGCTACCGGTAAGATTATTTGCTTTATTAATGCTATGTGAAACAGTCCAAATGTTTCTTATTATACATAAATAAATGTGAGAATTATTAATATTTAAGATAATTCATTTTCGTTTCTCCTTTTTTTTTCTTGCTCCAAACTTGTCTACCTCCAGGGCCAAGTAAGTGTTCTCATCACTAATGTTTGTTTTTCTTTTTATTCCGACACACTTTCATACAACTACGTATTAAGGCCATTTAAAGACGAAAAAAAAAATTGGAGATAACATTTTTGAGTTTAAAGTGGCACATTTACGAGAAAAAAACATGCAGATTTGCTAGATTAGAAACATGCAAATTTAGAAGAAAAAAGTTAAAATTTATGAGAAAAATTTGCCAGGAGTTTTTTGTAAACATGAAAAATGGCCAAAAATTAAAAATTTGATTCTTGATATATGATTTTGGTGATAAAGGCGTCAGTCCACAATGATCCTTATTAATAAAATCTTAATTTTTACCTAAGCACAAAATCCTCAGTCATCTAAATTAAACACATCACTGTTGTTCTTTCAGTTAATTACCCATCGGATGCTGGGAGAGAGAAGTTCAAAGTTGAAGCTTTTCTGCGTCTCTTTGCTCCATCTCCCGACTCTAAACGACATAAAATTGTCTGTACAAAATCCACTCAGTGCAACCTCATAATTTCAAGGGTTGGAGCTTGACCCATCTGTTAATATCCTTACATATAAAGCAAAGTCGAAGGCTTTGGTGGACCAATCCTGTCATAATTAAGAATACACGCAGAAATAAATAAATCAGGTTTAAAGCGAAGGGAGACACATTGGCCTAAATTACCTTTGTAGTCTCACACAAAGCTGAAATGTCTCTGCTGCCTGCACACACACACAGACGCTCACTGGAAGGGATATGCCACAGCTTTTTCATTGTGAATATCCAACGTTTGGCCCTAAAAACACAGTTTAAATCTTTCCTTTACCCCGAAACGGAGCGCAGTAAACTGATGTCAAGATTAGATGCTTACCCTTGACGTTCTCCACTTAACAAACAGCATCGTTATCAAAAATGTGAACTTCACTCATGAACCAGTTTTTGCACAACGCCGACTAAGACCTAATATTTTACAATTTATTTAGACATAGAAAATCCCCCAAAAAATATCTAGAAAGAATGAATCTCGTACTTTGGTAAATTATTATTTAAATTCATGATAAAAACAACTTGGGGGAAAAAAAACAATTATTGCTGTTTTTATATAATAAGTTAGGTCTTTTTATTTTATTTCTGCATTTTTTTTCTAGATTACATTGTTGCCTTAAACATGCTATTGAAGTCCTATGGTGGGTTGTCAGATTCAGAAATACAGGCTTTGGTGGCAAAGGTAAGAGTATTTTTATCTATTTTAAATTATTTATTTGTGTTTAATGAACATTATTTTTCCCTTTTTCCTGATATGTGGTTTTCTTGTTTTTACAGTTCTTCCTTCATAATGGTTTGCTGCCACAGTTTTCCATGAAGGTTGCGACTGTGGAACCATAAGATGAATGGAAGAACATTTTTCCTGAACAGAAAGAAAATATAAATCATGATGAGAACATTTAATGTCAAATTTTAAAATGTATTTTTTTTGCATTACTCTGTGCTCTTCATTAATCTAAAATCTTCCATACTAAATATTATCTACGAATGTGATGAAGTCTTGTTTTCACTTTCTATGGTAATTGTATTTGTATTAGTATTTCTATCTTCTTTTAAAATAAAGTTTCAGTGAATTTCACTGTGAAAAATGCAGCTTCACTTCCATATTGTTGCTTAGACCAGTACAGTAGGAATATATTGAGAAAAATACAGAAAATGTTTTACAAAACAAAGCAATTTCTCCTCCTCGTCTGGACTTTACCCCTCCCACCATAGCGCAACATGAAAACAGTTCCCACAGGGAGTGGTCACAGCTAAATGGGAAGGACTTTGGCTTGACAGCCACAATGCCCGGTGTTTGCCTTTGCTCCTGCCGAGGTCATCTTTCACATTCAGGAAAAAAAGGTAGGACAAAGACTAAAACTAAAACGGACGCTGGAACGCTGGAACTGAACACTGAAATGTACCAGGAATATCAGTTTGCTTTTGATTGTTACACTTAAAGAGAAAATTATGAAGCCAGAAGCTTGCTCTTCTAGATGAGAGGTAAAGGTGTCTTGTGTAGCAAAATAAAAGGTGTGTAGATTGGTATAGCAAACCACAGGCAAAAGAGGAAGTGTTTTAGTTTTATATGTTTTGTCTCACGTTTAAAACAGAGCCGAAACAGAGGGTGAGAAACGGAGTCATGTAATCAGGCAGGTGGACTTTGGTCAATAAGTGTTGCTGATATGATTCAAGCTAATGATCAAGTGAGTATTGCTGACTAACTAAAGTGTTCTGTTTTGTAGCCTGTTTTCTAAATGTATTTTTAGATAACCGATAATTTCATATAAATGCATTTCCCAGAGAAAGTTAAGTATAACAGAAGGAATGGTTGAATTTGGACTTGATATAATACACATGCAGACCAGCTACTGGTGCTGTCTGTTCAGCTGAAACTTCATGTTCAAGCATGACCCGAGTGCCTGACTGTGAAACATTTTCTCTAATTCACACTTGTTCAATTTGCATACATATTTGTAGTTGGAACAGGGCCCAATCGCAGACACGAAGAAGGCTGACGCGTGGTGGAGTATGATTGAATGGAGATTTAATAGCAGAATATATAGCTGTGCAGGAAGCAGAACTAGGAAGCTGAGAAATCTTGATAAATGTCACAGAGAATAACAGGAATATGGAATAACCAGAACTATAACTGAACACATAAAAAACAAGGCCAAATATGAAAACACAGGGACCACTCAAAATACCAAAAACAGAATCCACCATTTAAATAAAACCAAACTCAGACTTGATTAAATGTATTTATTTTTTCATGATATGTGGCTTAATTCTGGAAAGATATTTGATCACTCTTCTGGTCTCTGTCCACAATTTTCTGAGGTGGAGGTTGGGCCCATTCCAGATGTGTGTTGAGGATAATTTTATTAGTTATGTCAAAGTTTCAACCATCTGACCAAATATGTCACCCTCAGATGGTAAAATTATAACATAACTTGATTTAAACCACTCCCAGAGCAATCTCACGCTTCAGTGTAAAACCTCTCACTACATGATTTCCACATGTGGGATCCTCCCACCTTCCCCTCTTTCAGAAGTAAAATTATCTTTGTTTCTATAGTGGTGCTCAGGTTTGTCCTGCTTACTTGAAAAGCCACCCTGAACTCCAGACAAATATCGTTCCACTTTATGCTTTACTGAAACTTACATCTGTCCACCTAGAAAAGACATTTTCTAGGTGACAGTTCCTTCTGGAGGATAGTTTAATCATCAGACAAGATATTAATTGAGCTATTTGGCCACAGTGACATCAACATGGAGGTGTCAAGGCAACCAAACTGTTTGGCACGGTGGTGGCAGTATCCTACTGTGGGGCTGTTCTGGGGACAGAGGTACTGCTACATGGCACAAAACTGAAAAGAATAAGAGGACAATTATCCAAACAACAAACAAACCCCTCGTTCCTATTTCCATGATGTTGAAGTTGTATATTTTGTGTTGACATTCATGTCCATGATGACTACATGCACACTTCTCACCAGACCTGTAGATGATTTTATTATGCAGCAACCTGGCGCCTCTAGAACAGGCCCCAGTGGAGCCATGGTGCTTTGAGGCAGGTGTAGGAGCACTTATTAGTCATTAAAAGCAGAAAGAGAAGCCAACAGAGGATGTCTCCAGCATTCCTGGTACTATGTTGATGTTGTACCCGGCATTTGGAGCGCGCCAAGGGCCCAGTGAACCTCTGTTGGAAAGAACAGATACCTGAGGCCACCCAACATGCCTCATGTCATCCTGCAATGTGTTGTGAAAAGTATGCTAGGCATTCGCATGATTATTATCTCTTTTAGTTAACAGCACTGTTCTTTTTTGCTTTCTAAGGTCATGGCTTCCCATGACTATTTTCTCTCCAAGGATCAGTTTCTGTGCAGCATCTGTCAGGATATTTTCTTGGAGCCTGTCTCCATCCCCTGTGGCCACAGCTTCTGCTTCGCCTGCATCACCTCTCACTGGCAAGGCAGCCTCTCCATCAACTGCCCCAAATGTTACACGGAGTACAAGGTCTGTCCGGAGCTCTGCGAAAACTCTTTTGCCAAAGAAATGTCGGAGCAGATCCGAGCCAGAAGGCAGGACGGCGTGGCGGGGAAGACCGTAAGCTGCGACGCGTGTGTGGGAAAGCAAACAAATGCCCTGAGGTCCTGCCTGGTATGTCTGACCTCGTACTGCGAGAGCCACCTGGAGCCTCACCTCAGAGTTGGCACGCTGAGGACTCACAAGCTGATTGAACCTGTAGCGATGCTGGAGAACAGGGTGTGCAGAAGGCACCAGCAGCTCCTGGAGCTGTTCTGCAGAAGTCACCAGAAGTGTGTTTGTTTGCAGTGCATCAAAACCGACCATCTCTGCCACGACATTGTTCCGGTAGAAAGAGAGAGCCAGGACAAGAAGGTGACTGAGTTTAGGACTCTAGTTAGACTCTTGACAGAGTGACCTTTGACTACAGCTTTGAACACTTCTTTTATAGAGCCAGATGAAAATGATCCAAGCAGAAGCTCAGCAGATGATCCAGGACAAGCTGCGGAAGCTGCAGGAGATCAAACTCAATCTTGAGCAAAGTAAAGTGAGTTGATTCAGCGTGATTACCGCTCAAACTGTGCAGTCCTCATCTTTTATTTGTCCCGTTTATTTTCCAAAGTTGAATCCTGAATTTCAGTTTTTATCACTCGCTGATAGGAAAACTCAAAGAGGGACATGGAGGAAAGCGTGCAGGTTTTCTCCGCTCTGTTTCGCATCATCGAGAGAAATCAAGCTGAGCTGACGGAGCTGATCCAGAAGAAGCAGACGGCGGCAGAAATTAGGGCGAAGAGACTGATTGCGGCTCTGGAATCAGAAATCTCTGAGCTGCAGAGGAGAAGAAGGGAACTGGAGCAGCTGTTTCACCATGAAGACCACCTCCATGTTGTGCAGGTCAGGAGTTTACAGGTCAAAATGAGAACAGATAAGCTGTTAAGTTTATTCCTGAGTTTTTTGGGTTTTCAAGACGTTTTACACCCACCATGAGTCACTTTTTCCCCACCAGTAGGACATTTGATACCTGTTTTGACAACTGATGATTTGAAGTACAGAAACTGTTTGCATACAAATGTGAGTATGTGACTGATCTGTTTTTGTATTATCAAGGGGTCATCATCTGTCATATTTCATTAGAGTGAACTGGGAACCACAATGAATGGAAATAGGGTGTGGGATAAATCTTCAGGAAATAAAGTATAATTTAGTGGGTAACAAACTGTCAAAGGGGTGGATTGACCTGCAGCCATTTGATGATGGCAGGATTATTCATCAGTGTTTGGTCTCACAGTAAAACCTAAAGCAGAATCACGTAATCTAATCTGTTCCCTTGATTTGACTCCTTGGTTCCAGAGTTTCCCAGCTGTGGGTTCTCCTCCGTCCACCGAAGACTGCTCGGAGATCCTCGTCCATTCAGACGCTTGCTTGGGGGTCATAGGGAGAGCGGTGGCTGATATTCGAGAGCAGCTGCAACTGCAACTAGAAAAACTTTCCTCTCGAGGTCAGAACACCACAACATCTAGCCGATAGTTTTATTTATTACTATTATGGTTTGAAGAAATTGAGGATGTTGTTTTTGACTTTCAGAACACGAGAAAGTCCAGCAGTATGCAGGTACAACTTAGCAGACTTTCACATGTTTTGGCACTGTCTCTTCTTTCAGTTTTTTTAATCTTTTATTAAAGTAAAATTTTCTTGGTCATCAAAACAAAAAAAGTTTGCTACTTGATGTTTAATATATAACTTTCAGTGCCAAGAGACATGAGTAATAACAGAACAATAACACGCTCCTCTGCTGTGATCTCATTCTGTCTACCAAGCTGATGTCCTTCTGGACCCCAGGACGGCCAACCCCTGGCTCGTTCTGTCAGAAGATGGGAGGCAGGTTCAAGATGGAGACATTATGCAAAATGTGGCAGATCTCCCGGAGCGTTTTGACAAAGCCCCATGTGTCCTCGCCCTCATGGTAATAAAAGCTTATGCTGGTTTTATGTTTGAGTGTGTGGTGCCTTGCTGTTTTGTCTAGGCCCCTATTCTTGTGTCTGCAGGGTTTCACCACGGGGAGGCGCTACTGGGAGGTGCATGTGGGACACAAAACGGCGTGGGACTTGGGTGTGGCTCGAGCATCTGTGAGAAGGAAAGGTGCAGTGACTCTGAGTCCAGAGGACGGTTTCTGGACCATCTGTCTGAGGAAAGGAACCGAGTACTGGGCCTGCGCAGGACAGGCAGAGCTCCTGTCTCTTCCCCAGAGGCCGCAGGTCATTGGCGTGTTCCTGGATTATGAAGATGGGACTGTGTCTTTTTACGACGCAGAGACTCAGTCACACATCTATTCATTTACAGAGTTCCACTTCACTGAGGCTGTGTTTCCGTTTTTCAACCCGGATACGAATGAAAACGGCACCAACAAATCGCCGCTGACCATTCGGCCCATTAATAAACTTATTTTTGGCAGGGATTTAGAAGACATCACTATATGACATTCAATGACGTCTGTATCCAACGATTTTATTTATTTATTACAACGTTCATTGTGACATTGTTTGTAAAGAACCCGCTGCATTTATTTTCTCTCCTTGTACATTGATCTAAAAATCCTTAAAATAAATCCCTTTTTTTTGCACTAGCATAGTCTTATGCTGAAAGAAAATTTGGAATTTGGGGATAAAAAAAACTCCTAACCTAACTGCAAATAAATTAAAGAAATAAATAAGCATGTGAATCATTAACTGCAATAATAAATTATGAAGAATGAAAGGTATTATTATTATTATTATTAGTTGTAGCACTAGTGGTAGTGATAGTAGTGGTGGTAGTAGTACTATTGGTAATATACAAAATATTGCTAACTGTATTTTGTATATTTTGTATATTTTTATATACTTTATATATATAAAGCACATCATATTCAATATTATGTTTAGCATTTTTTGTAATTAGGTTTCATGACATTTTAGGTTTAACAGTTTTGAATTACTGTATTTGTCCATGTAAGATCACACCACTACAATACAAGATATTTTATCTGTATTGCAACCTTTTACTGTTATCTTAGTTTTTAACCTAATCTTTATGCATTCTGTAATTTGCTGCCTACCTTTCACAGTAAGACACATTTCAGAGAGTCTGTCTTCTTATGAAATGTTTTATGTTGTGTTGTGTTTCACTGTGGAAAATAAATAATGTAGAGCAATAAAATGTCTTCGTTGTAAAAACCCAAATGGGTAAAGCTAACCTGAAAACTGCACACACCTGGGATTAGGTTTGATGTTATTTTGATGTATGAGTAACATGAAAGCTGTTGCATTACTGTTACTCCCTCTGCCCCCCTTCTCCACACCCCAGCACCCTCTTCAAAGATTGCACAGATCCCAGATCAGCCCCTCTCCACAGATCTGTCTGCATATAGATTACAAACTGCACTGACATCACAGCACATGTTCACATTGAACAACCTGACGCCTGCTGCTGATCAGATTAGTGCAGAAATAGGATTAGCCCCAGGGCAGATGGAGAACAGAGGCACACTTCTCCACTCTGTCACATCAGTTTTGTCGTGTATTTAATAATTGAATCCTGTATTCTTACATGAGTTTTACTGAACCAATTTTAACATTTATTTAAGGGACTGCGCTCTTGAAGAATTAAATTTGGATCATTTGGATTTATCAGTCAGGAAGCAGTGGGGGAATAATAAAATAGATGAGGGATTAACGGTGTGATCCAGGCACTGGGCGGAGACACATAAATCTCCAGGCCTAAAAACTAACATACAGGCCAACATTTGCTATTTCTTCAGGAGACGTAGAACTTACTCAGATGGGCGGCAGGTGAGGGTAGGTCATATATATTTACTCAAATAATTTGACTGGAGAGCTTTATAAATGAATTAGATTGTGTTGCTTTGTATGGATGGTTTCTGTATCACCAGATGCTCAGTGCTGCATTGAGGCTCTACAAAATAGAAGCAGTTTGTCTCGTTAAATTGATTTCCTTGGCCAGTTTTATGTATCACTCCTTAATAGATAACACCAGAGTCTGAGACTGGAGACTGAACCCAAATTTTGCTGCTTGTGACAAAAACTCAGCAAGAAAAAGCGTCGTTATTTGAACTGAATATTACAATTCAACATTAAATATAAGCAATTCATTAACTTCACATAAGTCTTTCTATCCCATTGGTGCAACTTTATTTTGCCCACATTTTTACAGACTAAACCATGTGAGCTCTGTGATTGGCTGAGCTTGAAGGAGAAAAGGTGTGATGTCACCGGTGATGGACGAGACAGCCGGGGACCTGCCGGTCAGAGACGTGGGGTTGATGAGAGGAGGGCTGATGCCCACCTTCCCAGGTTTGTGTTGACCTATAACACAAAACAGTGCAGACAGCTGTCTGTTTTTTCGTGCTTTATTACAGCGTAAGGACAACATTTATGTGAGCAATATTACATAAATAAATCAGCTAAAAAACAAAACTTACATATAAATTAGACTCTAGTTTCACTGCACCTCTGCAACCACCTCTCATACTTATTGGCACCACTGGTAGAAGTGTTGAAAAGCCTTAGGCATGTCATATCATCGCAAGTATAAAAATGTGTTTTCTAAATTAACTGGAGCTGCGTGATTTGGTGGTGTGTGGCATGTTATGGTTTGATGAGACTCAGATTTTTTAGCAACAAATTCTCCAGGGGGGTCTGTTGTGTAACAAAGGATGAAGATGCTGAAATGGCCATTAATGCCCCTTGTTGAGTATGGTGGAGGATCCAGGATGCTGTGGGTCTGTTTCTCTTTTCTCCTGCAAGCTTGTCAGAGGGAATGGCATCAGGAAGTCTGAAATACCAGGTCTTTTAAAATGGAAATCGGGTCGCCTCTGGCAAAAAACCACATATGGGTCATCACTGGGTCTTTCATCCCAACCAATTACCAAAAATCTATAAATACAGAAATGGTTCATCAGACACACAGTCAGCCTCCTTTCATGGCCATCTCAGTCTCCAGACCTAAATCCTGCAGAAAACCTGCTGAGTGAGCTAATGGGAGGACAGAACCCAGGATCCTGGATGATCTAGAGATATCGTGTGAAGAGGAATGGTGAAAGATTCCTACTGGCAGCAACTGGTTGTGCAATAGGACAACCTACTGTTACAATGGCAACCTGTCCAGGCTGTACCCTGCCTCTTGCCCGATGACCGCTAGAATTAGCCCCCCCGGCAACCGTGCAAGGTTGCCGGGGGCGGTAGATGGATAGAAACGGTAGATGGATAGAAGTATGAAGCATATTTTTTTACACGTTTTTTACATGTTTGTTTGAAAATGATTTTGCTGTTTTCTCAGATACTCTAAGAGATGTCAAGCCCTGGAAGAAGCATCATGTTACAAAGATGAAAGGTAAAATAAGGTCCCACAACAAATTCCTTGCACATTTTTGGTTCACATGATCATGACTGTGCTTTGTGTCTCCAGCGGACCCTCAGCGGCTGTTTCGATATCCCAGAGAGCATCTGGAAGACTTGTGCCTCCGGCTGCAGGAGGAGAACAGTGTGCTCAGACAACACACAAGGACACAGGAGCAGAGACTCCGCAGGTAACAGGAGCCTGTGCAGAAATATTCATTTGAGCAAAAAGGAAACTTTTGATTTATTGAAATCTGGAAAGTTCACCAGGTGTGATATTTTCCTACCTAGGGATTCAAAGTATAAACCAAATACCAGTGATTATGCAGATAGACTGTGCTTGCAGTACTTAAAATGAACCCTAAATCCTCTCTCCAACCTTCTGTTTACCCCAGAATGTCCACAAGGCTCATACGTCTTCGTCAGTCCAATGCTGGGTCTGGTCCTGTCAAGGAGAGGGACATGGAGGATGCAATCCAGGAGCTGGAGGCCAGGGTGGGGATGCTGGAGGGTCAGAAGAAGGTGCTGCAGAATAAACTCAGCCTAGCCAAGCAGCACATCATGGACCTGGGGACTCGCACACCTTATAGATACAACAAAGGTGAGATTTATGCAGAGAGCAATAGCATCTGGCTGCAGCCCAGTGTCATTAGAAGTTTGCACAAGCTAGGCATAAATGTCATTTTCATTTGGGCATTGTAAGATTCACCTGAAAAGTTCATTTTCCAGGATTGAGTGATGATAAAAAGCTCATAGCGTACCGCTGCAACGTTTTTATAGAAGAAATATTGGGTGCACAGGTTCTAACATTTTGTGGATTTTCTCTAATGCACACAAGGTAAAAATTATACATACACCTCTAACTTGTGTGTTACTAAGAGCTGCTGTAACAAGTTAATGTCTCCACTGTTAGATCAATAAAGTCTATATTATCTTATATTACTAACATTTGGACAAATGTCTCAGCAAGTTGCAGAGAAACAACCCAGTTTGTAGTCACCAACAAGGTTCTGGCATAATTCTGTCTGGATCTCCAACCATTCCTCTTGGAAGAATTAGTAGTTGGTTGGTTGGATTCTTGTGATGAAACTGGCTTGTCAGTATATTTCATGCATTTTCCATAGTTTTGACCATCCAACAGTTGGAGATTGTTTTGATTTTTTATTCCTTCCACTTTGTGCAATACACCAGTAACACTGTCTTTAAACAGCCCCACAGCATGATGCTACCACTGCCATGCCTAACTGCTGGAACAGAGTTTGATACCTTCCTTTGGCCAAAAACGATCTTAAACCATAACATTTTTCTCCATGGAGCTTTTAGCTTGCCCATATGGGCAGCTGCAAATTTCTGTTGAGTTTGATGGTGTCAATTTTGGGGCAGAGGTTTCTTCTTCCATTGGGACACTCTCAGTCATTGTTAATGTCTAAATGTCTCCACTGTGGACAGCCACAGTAGTGTTCAGTTTGCAGTTCATGGCAGGTTTGGGCTTTGATGTTGTAGCTTTTCCATCAATCCATCCATTTTCTATACCCACTTCTTCAATACAGGGTCAAGGGGGATCTCCAGCAGTCTACGGGCAAGAGGTGGGGTACACCCTGGACAGATCGCCAGTCCATCACAGCTCAACACAGAGACAGACACCCATTCACACCTAAGGGCAATTTAGAGGGATCAATTAACCTAAGTCATGTTTTTGTACTGTGGGAGGAAGCCGTAGTACCCACTCATGCATTGGGAGAACATGCAAACTCCATGCAGAAAGACCCCTGGCTGGGAGTTGAACCCAGGACCTTCTTACTGCAAGACAACAGTCCCACCAACTGCAGCACCGTGCAGCTGCACCCAGCTTTTGTTTTAAAAAAAAAGATTAAATCAGAATTAGCTTTATAAGCCAAGTTTGTGGAAACAAACATGGAATTTAACGTTGGTCCCACTTTGCTCCTAACGAAGACATTTTAAATATAAATATATAAAAAGGAAAATGAAAATACTCGTACTCGTCGTCTTCCGCTTATCCGGAACCGGGTCGCGGGGGCAGCACACTTTTTTTTTTTTTAAAAAAAAGGGGGGTTTTTTTTTTCCAAAAAAATTTTAATTTTTTTTTTTAAAATTTTTTTTAAAATTTAAAAAACCCCCCCCCCGGGGGGGAAAAAAATTTTTTTCCCCCCAAAAATTTTTTCCCCCTTTTTTTTTTAAAAAAAAAAACCCGGGGGGGGGGGCCCCGGGGGGCCCCCCCAAAAAAGGGGGGGGGTTTTTAAAAAAGGGGTTTTTTAAAAAAAACCCCCCTTTTTTCTTTTTCCCCTTTTTAAAAACCCTTTTTTGGGGGGGGAAAAAGGGGGGCCGGGTTTTTTTTAAAAAAAATTTTAAACCCCCCCTTTCAGGGGGGTTTTCCCCCGGGGGGGGGAAAAAAAAATTTTTTTCCCCAAAAAAAAAGGGGGGAAAAAAAAAAAAAAAAATTTTTTAAAGGGGAAAAAATTAAAAAATTTTTTGGGGGGGGGCCCCTTTTCCCCCTTGGGGGGGAAAAAATTTTTTAAAAACCCTTTTTAAAAAACCCCCCCTTTCCCCAAAAAACCCCCCCCGGGGGTGAAAAGGGGGTTTTTTAAAAAAAATTTTTCCCCTTTTTTCCAAAAAAAAAAAAGGGAAAACCCTTAAATTTGGCCCAACCCCCTTTTTTAAAAAAAAAAAAGGGGAAAAAATTTAAAACCCCCCCCCGGGGGAAACCCCCCCCAAAAAAAGGGGAAAACCCCCCCAAAAACCCCCCCCCCCGGGGAAAAACCCCCCCCAAAAAAAAATTTTTTTCCCCCCCGGGTTGGGGGGGGGGGAAAAAACCCCCCCCCCGGGGGGCCCGGGGGAATTTTTCCCCCCCAAAAGGGGTTTTGGGGGGGGGGCCCCGGGGCCCAATCCCCCCCCCGGGGAAAAATTTTTTTTGGGAAAAACCATTTTTTTTCATAAAAGGCAAAATTTTGGGGGGGCCTGGGGAAAAATTCCACCAAAAAAAAATTTTTTTTTTTTAAAAAAAAAAAATTTTTTTTTTTAAAAAAATTGAACGCCCCCCTTTTTTCCCCCCTTTTTTTTTTTAAAACGGGGGCCCCCCGGGGGGGGGGTTTTTTCCCCCAAAAAAAAAAAAAACCCCCCCCCCCCAAAAAAGGGGAAAATTTTAAAGGCCCCCCCCCCGGGGGGGCCCCCCCCCCTTTTTTTTAAAATTTTTTTTTTTTTTTTCCCCCCCTTTTTCCCCTTTTTCCCCCCTTTGGGCCTTAAAAAGGGGAAGGGGGGGGCCCCCCCGGGCCCCCGGGGGGGGAAAAAAAAAGGGGGGGAAAAAACCCAGGGGGGGAAAAGAAGGGGGGGAAAAAAAGGGGAAAAAAAAAAAACCCTAAAACCCCTTTTTCAACACCCCCCTTTTTTAATTACAAAAGTACATTTATAAAAAAAAATTTTTTTCCCTTTAAAACCCCAAATAAAAAAGGGGGGGCCCCCCAAAAAACCCCCAAGGGGGGCCCCGGGGGAAAAAAATTTTTTTCCCGGGGGCCCCCCTTTTTTTTTTTTTAAAAAATCATTTTTTTTTTAGCATTTAAAATTTTGGGAAAAAAAAATTTTTTCCTGTATGTTTTTTCCCTGGGGGGAAAAATCAGCTGGAGGAGGTAAAGACCTCTGCATAAACAGATAATGTTTGTTGAATAATCCGGACTCTTCCTGATGAATTTAAACCTGCTTTTTGTGCTCGAGTGCAGAGTCAGAGGGCGCTGAGGGAAAGTCAGGGAGCTCTGCTGGAGAAAGTGGAGGAGCTGACTGAGCAACTGAAGCAGGAGAGACAGAAAGCTCTGACACTGGAGGGACAGCTCACCACCACGACTCTGTCTCTGCAGACTCTGGACAAGGTAGCATATCGGCACCTGTGTGCAGTAGGATCATTTGTGATGCTGTCAGGTTGAAAATAATTCAGCTCATTCTCCTTCAGCTCCAAGAGAGGATCTTAGACCTGGAGGGAGAGAGGGATCTGATAAAAGACAACTATGATACTCTACTAAAGAGGTTTGAAAAATATAGCTTTATCTTTACAAAATTACTTTTGGTTCTAGTGTTTACAAAAGGCTAGTGGGGCCTTAGAGATAATGATAGAGATGTGGCAAATAAGAAGTCTATTATTTGACAAATCAGAATAATTCTAATTCTCTGTGTTATTGTAGGTAGGGCATGCACATACAGTGCTTTGCAAAAGTATTACTGTAGTACTTTTCCATATTTTGTCATGTTACTCTTCAATATCTTATACATTTGTATTGATAACCTTCATTGTGATATCTCCAAATAAAATCAAGTGGAACCAATTACCTTGGTCCACCTCTACATAATCTTACCTCAGTCTAAAATAGACGTTCTGTGAAGGCCTCAGAGGAACACAGTAGACAGGTTGGGGATAAACCTCTGGAGGACTTTAAAGTATGGTTTTAAAACACAAAATCCCTGCTCTGAACTTCTCACAGAGCAGAGATCAATCCATCGTATGAAAATGGAAAGTATTTGACACAGGTGCAAATCCACCAAGACATCGGCATCCACCTAAAGGAAGAGCAGGGAAACAGCCAATAGGCCCATGGTAACTCTGGAGGAGCTGCAGAGATCCACAGCTGAGGTGGGAGAATCTGTTGACAGGACAACTATTTGTTGGGCACTCTACAAATCTAGTCCTTGTTGAGGTCTGGCAAGAAGAAAGCTACTGTTGAAAGAAAACGATAAGAAGTCTCATTGGCAGCCTGCCACAAGCAATGTAGGGGACACAGCAAATGAAAGAAGGTGCTCAGATGAGACCAGATGAACTGCAATGGTATGGGTGTGCACATCAACTTCATCACACCTATGGTGAAACATATTGGTGGCAGCATCATGCTGTGGTGATCCTATCCTTCCCCAGGGACACGGATCCATAGATACCCTTGAAAGAAACCTGTTAGAGGCTGCAAAAGGCTTGAGATTAGGGTGGAGGTTTACCTTCCAGCAGGATGACTGTAAACATTCAGTCAGAGCCACAATGGTTCAGATCAAAGCATATTTATGTGCTAGAATGGCCTAGTCAAACTCAAGACGTAAAACCAACTGAGAATCTGCGTCAGTACTTGATAATTAATAATTGATTAATTTTCTTCCACTTTAGAATTATCTACTTCCTCAAAAACACATTGAAATTCTAGGTTATAATGTGACAAAAAGGGATAGATCTTAAGGTGTGAATACTTTTGCAAGGCATTGTAAACTCTGATAGACAAACTTTATTTCACTGGTCCTTAAGACGTGATGTTCAGTTGTACATGTTATTTATGAAAAGATTGACTTTTTTTTGTAAATATTAGTTTCTGTCTGCTTTTAAGCTGAAAACATGTTTAATTTGGTAAATTTCTGTTGTCAGCAGTTTGTCCGCCCAGAACCCCCCTCATGCCCAAGCCGAAACACAAAGAGAGGTGGAGCATAAGGAAAGGTTGGGGGAGAACATCTCCAGACCAGATCTCCATCAGAGACTGGAGGAGATGCTGCGAGAAGAGAGGGAGGGGAGGATCACGCTGGAGCTAGAAAAGGAGAAACTCAGACAAGAGAAGGAGGTGCTGGAGGAGCAGAGGGAGCGGGAGGAAGGTTAAAACACAAGCTCATTCCATTTCCATTTCATTTAAATCTGACTAAACGATGAAATGCAAAATAAAAACTCAATATTTAATTACATTTAGAGCTGTCTGTGGTGACGAGAAAGAAGCAAGAGCAGCTGGAGCAAGAGGTTAACCAATACAGAGAAAAGGTATCTTCTCTGCAGGACAGCCTGGACTCCATCACTAAGGTCAGAAATGAACAGAATGAACTTCCTTTCTCTGAATTGTCCTCCCGTAGCTCAAACGGTCACACATGTCCTCTCCTATCTCCAGGGCTTTGACATGAGCATTGAGGATCTCAGCGAAACTCTTTTGCAGATCAAGGTTTGGATTATTTTTCTCCAGACAGATGATTAATCATTGCTCCTAAAATCTCATATCAGATGTGTTTCCTTTCCAACCGCAGGCCTTCAGGATGCAGCAGGAGAGCAGGGAGGGCCTGGGCTTCCTCGTGCCTGATGGTGGGGTGGACGATTCGTCCCGTGAGCTGGTGAACATCCAGGCGTCCCATGCCGAGACGGTGCTCGAGCTGCAGAAAACCAGGAACCTGTTGCTGCTGGAGCACAAGATCACCAAAGACCTGCAGGTACATGCAGCGTGTTAAATGCACACATTAGAGAACGCTTAAATGAAATGGGCACTGTCTGATTACTATAAACTTCAGAAATATATTTCCTCTCTAAGGAAGAGTTAAACATGATCAATCAGAAGGTGGAAAAAGAGAGGGTGGAGAGCAGGAGGAGGGTTGCAGAGAAAGACAAACTCCTATCAAAAAGAGCTCTGCAGATCAACACGTTACAAGGTAGGACAGCGTTCAGATCTGAAGTTAAAACAAACCATAATAACTGCTGATTACTTTAAAGCCCTGATCTCAACACCATGCACTCCTGAAAAGAACTCAGTTCAATTCCATTTATGAGGCACTTTACATAATGTAGTGGACAATGTTTTATCCTACAATTGTTACACTTGCTGAACATTTATTTCTCTGGTGTTGCTAAAAAAAGATGAATGCATGAAAGTGATTGCTGCAGAGAAGGGATAATGCCTCAAACAGTCGTTCTTTGGGTCTCATCTGTGTTCAAAAATAGTTGATCTTTAACTGCAGCAATTGATGAGCTACTTGAGCTAAGTGTGTGTATGTATTCATTAGAAATCTTAATTGTCTTATTAAATGAAAATATTGTATTTATTAGTCTCCATAATCAATCTGAAGGTTTATTTTCTTTGTCAGGGAGCCTAAATTGTACGTTTCAAAAGGACTGAGAGCATATTGGTATAAAAATATTATTTTCACAATATTACAGACCATTAACGCTTCAGCTGAAACTGAATAATTAATGTATAGAATCAAACATTTGTTAATTAGTAATCACACAAATATTTCTCTGAGATTAATTAGGCAAAGAATGAAACATTTTTTTTTACATAAATTTTTAATCATCAAGCGACATTTACTCAAGTAGGAAAAAATAACCAAGCATAATACAATCTAACCAATAAAATGCAATCAAACCAAACAAATGTAGGAATTGTTTTCCCTTTTTATAGAGATCAGACTGCTTTGTTTTATTCGAATTTTACATTTTTGTTATGTTGTTGAGCAGGTAAAAAAAAAAAAAAGGTTTTTCAGCCTTGATTCTTTACAAATTATTTAAATTTTTGTGGCCTGCATATTCCTTCAACTTAAATTTTTTTCCCGCTCTGAATAAGTTTGAATAACACTTCTTTTTAGAGAGAAATCAGTCTCAAAATCTTACAGTGATAATTATCTCACTATCTGAACCAGCCTATTCAAGGTTCTTAACTGTCAGAGAAAGATAATGGAAATAAGAGCATAACTTGACTTTTATTGGCTTGCGGCTAAATAAACTGTTTATCATCAATTTGTGTTAATGCCTTAATGAGGGGCTTTTGGTTAGAATGTGATATGTCTGCAAAAGGGTCAGATTTTCTGAGCTGTTCAGACGCTACGTGGCGAAACACAATCTGAAGGTTGCTGAGGGCTGATGACGTTGTGGGGTGAAGGAAGCAGGAAAACCTGGATCCAAAGAGCAGAGATTGATACAGACACAATCTCAAAAATGGGTTCCACTAAAATTCATAAATACTGTGAGCACAAGACAACAAAACAAGCTCTAAACAAGATATAAAGCCTAAATTAGCCCATTAAAAATAAATAAAAAGTTAAATATCCAAAAACATCTGGGTTTCCTTTAAGTCTATATCTCATTCAATTCCTGATTGGGACTAACCTGCTCAGTGTGCCACGCGTATGAGCACGACCAGGACAGAGTTCATTTAGTTCCACTTTGTTTACCCCAAATCTAGGAGTAACACATCTGAAATATGTTTTATTTGGATAATTCACCACCACTTCCATCAGAGCTCGGCACATTTCAGAAAAGCTTTAAAAACCATCTACATCTCTTCTTGCACTGATCCATATTTGGTAGAGGTGGGCATTTTCAACATCCATTTCAATCCTCACATTTTCTATGTTCTTGTTGAAAAATACTTTGGACAACATCTTTTAAAAAACACACAAAACCTTCTAGCATGTTCTTTACAACTCCAGTTTGTTTTCTTCAATTTGAATCTAAAGCCCAGTTGAGAGAGTTGGCCTACAGCCCCAGGAACTATAAACGGACCATACCAATACAGTACACCTGGCCGGCTGGAGATCAGGAGGTGGTTCAGCCCATAGAGGACGATCTCTGTTTCTCTCAGCTCCAATCTGGGGAGTCACTGTTAGAGATCCACCTTAAGGTAAAAACCAAAAAAATCCTCTGAGGATTTTCTCAAAAAAAGAACTGATCCACTAACAGCTGTTTTTGTCCCACCAGGCGGCCACCTTCACCCCAGTGGGGCTCCGCATCATGAGCAGCCTCCATCCAGGAGCAGGCCAACATGAGCACATTGTGACCTTCTGCACTCATTGCCTGCTGGACTTTGAGATGCTCTCCACCCCTCTGGTGTCAGGGAGCCAGCCGAACTACGGCTTCACGTCCCGTTACGCACTGACAGTCCGGGATCTGGGCCGGTTGGATGGTCAGGGGTCAAGAGTTCAGCTGGAGCTCCACCAGGCGCTGGGAGGGGTCCGATTTATCACCCATGGAAGTGGCAGCATGTCACTCATGGGTGCTATGGAGAGGAGAGGAGAACGAATCTGCAGCAGTGTCAGTATCACAGGTGAGTAACGATATAGTGAAGCTGATACTCACTTCCCATTTTCCTTCCTCTTCTTACTGTTTAACCTGTTTTCTCAGGAAATGAGGGTGAAACAATCGGTGTTGTGGATTTCTGGGTGCGCCTCTTTCCTCCTGCTGAACCCATCAACACTGCGGCAGAGATCAGACCTGACAGGAGGACAGTGACTCAGAGGAGTTCGGTTCAGATCCCACTTGGCTGGCAAGACAGCGGCCAAGAGGTGAAATCAAGAGTCTGCAGTAACTTTCAATGAGCCACTCTTCTTTCATGAATTGTTTCAATCCAGTCACAATGGAGGGTTTTAAAGCATGAACAGCCTGTTTAAGGTCAATTCGCAGCATCTCCATTAGTTTCAAATCTGGACTTTGACTAAGTGACTCCAAAAACCTTCCTGTCATGTTTTGTAAAGAAACAAAAAATATGGGGCATTTACTTTCCCACATAGGGCCAGGTTGGTGGGTGGGAAAAGCCCTTTTTCCTTAAATAAATAAAAATAATTATTTGAAAGCTCCATTTTGTATTGTTACTCAGGCTACATTTGTCTGACATTTAAGTGTTACAAAAACAGAAGAAATCTGTTATTCAGCAAACGTTTTTTCACAGCACTAATAAAAAGGTTAATTAGGATGTATATTTCATGCTTTCAAGATTTTCAGGCTTTCTGGCTCTGAGTTCTGATGATTTTCATCCTTTCATGTCATTCATGGCAGGAGTTACATGACTACGGTGGAGGGATTCCCAATGAGCTGGTAGTGATGCTTGAGCGCTGTGTGGGCCTCAACGCCCGCTGGCCGGGTCTCCTTCCAGACGCCTACCTGACGTATCGGTTGTACGACCTGCCGCCTCATGTCTCACCAATGGTCCAGTGCTCCATTGATCCAGTGTTCAACGACGTCACCAGCTTCCCTCTGGCCGTAACGACTGATGTACTGCACTACCTCAGGTATGCTGTTCTGCGTCTAAGATCAAAAAATTAAATAAAACTGTTCAGTTCTTTGAGATAATAGTCAGTTTGCTTTTCCCAGGTCCGGCAGTCTGTGGGTTTATGTCTTTGATGACAGCGATGAGCAGATACCTCCAGCCTACCTGGCCAAGACGCCGATCCCACTGAGAGCTCTGGCGACAGGCAGAGAGATCAGAGGTGAGGCTGTGAGGAAAATAAAACAACCTAAAGGATAATTATAGCTAAGAGCTGAAGCCACGCTGGTTCTTGATATTTCTTCCTGTGGATTGTCAGGTGATTATGTTCTGAGAGATCCTGCCGGTGGACCTCGGGGAATGGTTAGAGTCATGTTGAAGTGGAAGTATCCATTTCAGCCGCCGGTGGACGGCCTTCAGGGTAGATGGGGGAGGGAGATGGTGGACGAGCTCGAAAGGGCGACGAAAAGCCCTCCGATGGAAGAGAGGAGAAGGGAGGAAGCATCCCAGAGGCCGACGGCCAAGCCCAGAGTAAAGGTGATGTCATTTCTTTCTGTTGGGTCAATACGTCTTCAAATGTGGCTCTGAAGAGCTGAACTTGTTTCTATACTTTAACAGACTCAGGACCTCAAGCCCAAAGAAAGTAAAACTGTGCAGAAAGAGACAAAAGCATGGGTAAGAAATCCAGCTGATTTACGGTTGTAGTGAAAAGAAAATACAATATCTGTTTTCTGAGGGTTTTAGGTATGACCGAATAAAAATTGGCTGTTGTTTACCTGGTTACAAAATTATTACGATCCAACCTCAAGTGTTCAAAAACACACAGCAGATTCCGCTTGTTGTGTCTAAAAAAATAAAACAAGTACACCCCATTAGTGAGCAACTTGCAGAATCACATTTAGCAACAATAACTCTCATTAGTCATTTTCAGTCTGACTTTATCAGTCTCTATCATTGTTGCAGACATTAGTTTCTGCACAGCTCTCTTAAGGTCCCACCAGATCATTTCAATCGAACAAATTATCACCCCTCCACGCCCAAACTGGACTGGGGGTGTACGTTCTCCAAACATGGCGGTGTGCATGCTCCACCAGTCTTGTGATTTATTCAGATTACTTAGTGAGTGTAAGTCGTGCTGCCATACTCTTTTCGGAGAAGCAAATTGTCTTGAACTTGACATGTAACATGCCAACTGAAGCATGTTGAGGCTGGGATGGGGCTGTTGGGTTTTGCAGTTGCTCTGAGCATTGCACAGCCTGTTCTTGGGGTGGATTTGCTGGAAACTCCACTCGAGGGAAGATTGGCAACTGTCTGCAAATGTTTTCCACTTGTGAACAAATTATTTGCTGTAGAATGTGGGAGTTAGACTGATCGGAGTGATAACTGCACCTCTAAGTTTATTGTTGATGTATTTCTGCTTTGGCATTGTGTCAACTCGACCTTTTAATGCTCCAGACCAGCAAACTTCAAAAACTCCTGCTTTTACAGAGGTTTTCCTATTTTCTGATGTTCAATTAATCAAGTGCATTTGATTACTTTACTTTCCTTCCTAAACTTTATAGAAGCAGCTAGGCGTTCGTTTTCGACACACAGCTCTGGTTTTGTTGTTTTTCAGTCAATAATGTCACTGTGTCATCTGTTGTGTGTCTTTCTGCACTCTTGAGGTTAAAATAAAAAATAAATTGTAGTAAAGTATTTATGTTTTCTTGGTTTTGTTTGAGCATTTTACTCGCTTTACTTTACCTGCATATGTAAGATATTCTTCTACTTACAGCCTCAGCCTCCGCCTGTCAAAAAGAAAAGCTCACAGGCTCTGCGACCAGAGCGAATCATGTCTGGGAAAACACCGTCAGCAGACCGGAAGAGATCCACCAAGAGGTCCTCTGAAGTCAGAACACCTCACGTAACCACTGAGTCAAGACCAACAACATCCTTCTACAAGTAAGAGGAACATATGTACAAAAAAAAGACTTCCACCTATTCTACACACTCCTGCAGAAAAAATAGAATATGTCTTACAAAACTACCTGGAAAGAAATGGTTGTATAAATGCAAATTAGTTTGAAATTAAAACATCAGATGATCCTGCTACATTGTTTTTTAACATATATTTAAATAAAACACTGTAAAAAGATCAGGAAACTTACTTCTATTTAAGATCTCCAGCAGGGTCATCCTCCAGACGATCAACTCCATCAAGTGAGAGCTCTGCTACCGATGCAGGGATTCAGGTCAGCTCACTCACCTCCTTAAAATTACAAGCGGTTCTGCTCTTTCTAGACAAAAATTAATACTGTGCAAATATAATCAGTGTAACACAGAATTGAATGACTGTTTGTTCCAGGAACTTCCCTCCGTGGGTCGGGTGTCTGTGTTTGAAGGATGGGAGGAAAAACAGAGGAGTGAGAGCGGTAATCCTGCAATTACTTCATGTCATTTAAAGACTTTTTTTTAAATATGGAAAGAAAAATATGTTAAACCTCAGCTTTTTCTAACTTCAGTTAATCTAACTATCTTTAACTTTCAAATCTTTGACTTTTTCTGTCTGGTTTTGTTTAAACACTCCTACAGAGGACAGTGAAGCCCCTGAATCTTCAGAATTGAGTTCTTCTCAAAGCGACTTAATAATCATACCACCGAAAAGAAAAATGAGGAAGGTACAAAATATTTGAGAATGAAAGTTGAACAAATTGTAGGAGCACGGCTGATATTGTGATGTAGAGAGAAACTCTTAGGTCAATCCTGAATATTTCATATTTTACTTCCAAGGAGAGTTTCTGGAAACCTTTTTAAAGGAGTCTGTATAAATATTTACCCAGGATTTCCAAAGTCTGTTAATGTTTCTGTGCTTGTGTGTTTTGTCTTTTCAAATTTGACAGTATAACTTTCTATTCAGGGCAGCATGGCCCAAGGGGTGCCATTTGCATTTAAACATCTCTGCTCCAAAACCTTATATAATTTGACAGGTCAGGCCTCAACTGGTCTGTTTGTACCACCAATTACTTCCAGATATGTGTTTCAAATACTGTTACTCATACTTTACAAGGTTTCAAGAAAGTCTGGCTTTATGAACTTAGCTTATAAATAAATAATGGGAGGTGGATTTCAAGCTTCTGCACAGTACCGTGGAAGACATGAATGTTGCTGTTTTCCAGGGAGACAAGCTAAGAGTTGAGATCCTGTCCTTGACGTTTGAACCGTCCTCCAGTGTGGCGCTGGAACGGTCCGTGCAACGCGTTTACGTGGAATACCGGCTGCTGGGCGTTGCCATGGAGACCACAGAAACTCCCATGTCCCTTCGTAAACCTGTGAGCGGGGAGGAGATTCACTACAACTTCACACGAGGTGACTGAATTTGGGTGTTTCTTTCTATCTGTAAAATGTATTCAGGATATTCTGATGATGGGTTTTTTTCTCTCTCAGTGATTTATGTGGACGGCTCGCAGTCTGCTCCACTCAGGCGGTATCTTTACACAATGTTGGAGGGCACAGATCCCAACCAGGGCAGGTGGGTGATCTATAAGGGACTAGCCAGAGGTTTTCACCCATGAATGGCATGAAACTCCCATTAGTTTTGCAACTTTTGCAAGTACTCATTTGAAGTGGTTGTTTTCCTGGCATGGACCCTTTTAGGATAAACATTTAATTTTTAATTGGCCTGAGGTTAAGATGAAGAAAGTTGATGTCAGCTGACTTTATCCATTCTAAAACTTGTTTCAATGTGTTTTGATCATTGTCCTGTTGGAGCATCCATATGTGTCCAAGTTTCCATCCTCTAGTTGTGAATTTGAAGTGACGTGAAAAAACTCCATACACTCCATGGTGTATATCACTACCACTGGCAGGGAAGCAGACCCCGAGCATAACGCTGCCACCACCATGCTGAACAGTTGTGTGAAAGCATCATCCTGACTCCTCTGATCATATGTCTTGTCATTTTGTTTAAAAAATTCAATCTTTATCTTCTCTGACCAGGAACCTTTTCTCCAGCAGTCAATTTGGCTTGTCCATTTGGACAAATTTCATTCGAGCTTAAAGGTGCTTGCAGAGCCTTCTTTCCATGCAAGCACTGTCTCCCTCCATGTTGATAAAAGCTGATTTCACTGTGGCCAGTGATACTTGTCACCCAGCAGTTCCAGTTTTATGATAGGCTTCAGCCTTGGTGGTTGCTGGGTTGTTCCTGAGCATCCTAACCAAGTTCCTTTTATCTGTGAGTTAGAGTTTGGCTCAGATTGTTGAAACATGGACACAGCTGGATGTTCCAACAGGTCAGTGATCCCAAACTGTTTTAAATGGGTAAGCAGGTTTACATTGAACTTCTGGAATGATCTTTTCAAAGCCCAGACCGTGGCCTGGTCCAGTGTCAGGAAACCAACCACTTTAAATGAACTAACATTTCTGCTAAGAAGAGCGGTCAAATATGGTGGCAGAATTAAGACAGGAGTTTGTTGATGGGACATTTAACCAAACATTAGTGGGGTTCAATGTATACAGTCATATTCAATAAATGCTAAATAATGTTAAAACAGAAAACAAGTTGAATTTCGATGAAGCCTGTTTGTCAAATTAAAAGTACTTTTTGAAAATAACAGCCTTTAAGCAGGTATTAAACATACTTTTTATTAAGCTCATATTTTTGTAATAAACAGGTTTTTTTATTTGATGTAATATTCTAATCCTAAATGCTATGTTTATATTACCTGTAAGCGGAAAATCATCATAATTTTACACAAATAGGCTTATAACATCAGTCTGTGTGTAATTGATCTATATAATGTGTTTCACTTAGTGAACAGAGTTTCTGGTATAAATTCACTCTTAATAATATTCTTATTTATTGAATGTATGACTGTATATTCAACAGTATGGATTAGAGAAAATCCCAGATAAATTGAAACATGTCCACACAATTCTTTTACTTTTAAAATCATTTAAGTTGCTTCCTTTTTAATTGTACAATGCTAGAAGAAGAATGGGTCAAATGCATTATTAAATAAGCCCAGTCCCCATAAAGGCTGCATGTAAACCACTAACCAGAACTGTATGTTTTTTTGTTAATTTTTTTTATCCTGCCTAGATATAAAGTGTAAGTATGTGTTTATTTGTCACGCAGGTTAAAGTTCACAGTGGTCAGCGAGCCGATGGACGATGAAGAAGAGTGTGTGGATGTCGGACACGCTTTCCTGGACCTACAGGAGCTGCTGCTCACAGGAAACGATGTGATCGAGCAACAGATTGACAGTAGGTGTTGTAGCACTGGGATTTAGTTTGGGAAATGTAACAAAATGTGAGAGACTGTGAGAGCTGTATGCTACTGTCTTAAAAATTCTAATTTCTGTGAACTAACTCAGAGGAGAAAGCCAGATGGTTTTATTGTGAGGGCAAAAACATTTGAAGACAATGACTGACATTAAGAAACATACAAATCTCACTTTAGGTTTGAGAGTTTCTACATTTTTCAATTAATCTAGTCAGTGGTGTGCACAGACATTTTGGGGGGCAGGTGCTCAAGTAGAAAAAAAGGGCACCTTGTGCTGCACAAGGAGCTGTCGGTTGCCTTTGTAGTGTGAGATTTATAACACGCACAGCATGAACATCATTTATAATGCATTATTAAGCACCCACAAAACAAACTGTCCTGTGGGGTGTAGGGAAATGACCACCCGGGACAAAAAAACTCAAAACAAGAATGCATTTTACAAGATTCTTAAGATTAATAAGGCAACAAAAATATCATAGATTGATTTAAAGTTACATTACTGATTCACAACCTGAACTTCCTGAGTCACATTTTTTACACACTGAGCACAACGTGTTTGTCTTGACTATATCATTCTGTACTTTTATCACAAAATGTCTTCTGCACCAAATAACTGTATGTTGTAGCAAAGCAAGTTACACTGCCACATTTACCAGGTAGGTCCCACTAAATGAGTTATCTTCAGAAATGTGAGTAACCAGTAACCATTCTACAGTGTAAATCAACTATACCCAGAAAATGAGTTATAAAATCTTTATAGTCAAAATGAAACCAACAGCAGAGAATATGATCATAAGCAGAATCATCTATACTTCTGCATGTAGCCAGTGTAATATATGACAGAAATTATTCTTAGAGAATAAAAATTAATGAAATTACAAGTCCTGAGAACTGATAAGATGTCTGCTATTTAGAAATTAAAATACCCTGATCACATCATCATTTTTACACACACAGAAGTAGAAAATACAACTTAGCCTGCATGCCCCACATTTACTGAACTTTATTAAAGGTATGTTAGCAGTTTATGAATTGTAATGTTAAGCAGCTCATTTGGCCGTATTTGCAATTAACAAAAAAACATGAGTCAAACAGCAGTCATCAGGGATCATTATAGCAAATGTAATACGTACATCTATGAGATAGATTTGAATTTATTCATTTCTTCTAATTTAATCTAAGAGTTAAATCGTAGACATTCTCCTGGCGCCTGGTTGTCGATCAAAATTTCAAAATGTGGGGCACTGGTATTATAGGCCTTTAAATTCAGAAATTTTACCTTGGGCCCCACACTACACTGTAAAAAAAGATTTCAGGGGGGGAATTTTTTGTGCATAGGATAAAAGGGCAGGTGCTCTAGCACAACCTTGTGTCTATTTGCACGTCTCTGAATCTAGTAGACTTCCTACAATATATTGAAATGTGTTTTTTTACTTTCCGCAGTTGTGAGTGTGGACGAAGACAGGGAGGTGATAGGAAATCTGAAAGTGTCATTGGAGGCAGCGAAAGCACTGAATGGGATATACCAGGAGTTTCAGCAGAATGCTGAAAGTAAGACAGCAGGAAATGCAGAAGATGATGAAAAAGAAGAAGAAGAGGAGAAGAAAGAAGATCAGATTCAAGTACTGGATTATGATGTTGATGATGATGATAGTGTCTTCAACTGAGTAAAAATATCTGAAAATGTCTATAGCCCATTTAAAAATACCACAAGCAATGAAATAAAAGATCATTTTGGGGAAAAGGCTGTTTTTCTTTTTATTTGAGGGTTTTATCTGTTTTTCTATTTAATACCTAACTGATGTCTTCATATTTTTTATCTTTTTAATTATTTAATGCTATTCTTCGGGCTTCTAAAAGAAGCTTCAAACATTTTCTTTGTGTATGTACAGTGACAAATAAAGGTGTCAACTTATCTTACGTTATTAGATTTCTAAATATGCCACCTTATACAATATGTTGGATTTATTTAACTTTACTACATTCAATATTTTAAACACTTGGTTCTCATCAAGACCCAATGAACTTTTTCACTTTATGTTGCATTACCACCACAAGCCGCATGGTGGCACAGTTGGTAGCACTGTTGCCTTGCAGCAAGAAGGTCCTGGGTTCAACTCCCGGCTGGTGGTCTTTCTTCATGGATGTATGCATGAGTTCTCTCTGGGTACTCCAGCTTCTGCATGGCTGTTTGTCTTGTGTGTTGCCCTGTGATGGACTGGTGACCTGTCCATGGTGTGCCCTACCTCTTGCCTGTAAACCGCTGGAGGTAGGCATCAGCTCAACTGTGACCCTTAACAGAAGAAGTGTTTAAAGAAATTGGATGCATGTGATAAGACAATAATGTCCAGCTAAAGTTAGAGAAAAAGCAAGGAGACCAATATTTAGAGAAGCAGCCAAGAAGAAACTCTGGAAGATATATTAGCCATACCCTCTACGAATACAGCGTTTATAGAGGAGTGGCACGAAGAAAACCATTGATTAAAGAAAGCCATGAGCACATGAGCCACCTTACCACAAGCCAAGAAGGGCACAAAGTTAACGTGGAAGAAGGTGGCTCTGGTCAGATGAAACCAAAACAGAACTTTTTTGGCCAATATGGAAAAGCTAAACAAACCATCCCTATGGTAAGCCATTATGATGCTGTGGGGATGCTTTTCTTCAACAGGGGCGGTACATTGGTCAGAACTGGTTAGAAGATAGATGCAGGTAAATACAGGGCAATTTTGGAAGGCAGCAAAAAACTTGATACTAGGGTAGAGGTTCACCTTCCAGTAGGACAACAACCCTAAACATACAGCCAGAGTTACAGTGGAATAGTTTATATCTAAACATATTCATGTGCTAAAAGGGTCTAGTAACAGTTCAGCTCTAAATCAATCTAGAATTTGTGGCAAGACTTGAGAATTCCTGTTCACAGACACCATCCAATCTGACTGAGCTAGATGTGCAAAACTGGCAGAAACATACCTGTGCTACCTGCAGCGAAGGGTGGCTCTGCAAAGTTTTGACTCAGGGTGGCTGAATACATACAAGCTTGCATGTTAGTTTGTTTTCTTTTTCTGTATCAATCAATCATTCAGCTGTAACAAAAAGTGCTTTAAAGGAGTTAAAAGCAAAAGGATAAAGACATAAAACAAATAACTATATTGATAGTAAAAAGATGAATTAAAAGTGAGATCAACCAATAATGTAGGATGAGGAACTATAGAAACACAATCTCATAGATAACAGAAATTATCTAGGCAGGTAAGTTTACTGCTCTCCCTGTTTTTTTTTTGTTTAATTGTTTGTTTTTTTTTTTTTTTATATAATTTTAAAATATGATCCTTTAAAATTGACTTCTAAGTTGCATTTGTGTACCCTCTAGAACGTGTGATAACTGATGTTTACATTTCAACCTGGTTTAACGTTTGGAAAACGAATTAGTCCACATCTTATCTAAATACCTGTCACAGAGTTGTTTGTAAAATGTATAAATGGGTAATTATCGCAGATTTCACAGAAATATCCGTTTATTTTCAACTGATATTGTTCAACAGAGGCTCATCGCAGAATAGAAAATGTCCGACACTCGTTAAAGGCCTCATTAAAGTAGCGTCACCTGCGTCTGTTGGATTACCGGCCGCCAGCGTCGAGCGACGCGATTTTAACTTGCGATGCTAACGTTTGAAGGTCCACAAGGGGACTGGTTTTTAGATTATCTTAGACACGTTTAAAAGTGGTTTTAGGCACCAACCAAACGAGGTTTTTATAGGTTTAGTCAGTCGGGGAGGGGGGAGAGAGGAACGTCCAGGTTGTAATGATTTCGCTTTTGACTTAACGGCTAACGTTAGCAAAAAAAAAAAAGTTTAGAAAGCGACGCCGATATTGGATTCAGGAACGTTAGTTAAGATCTTAAAGCTAATAAAGGTTAAAACAATGGTAAGTGTAATTTCGGCTTTTTAAAATGTTGATTTAAAAATAATATAAGTAATGCTTGTTTTAATTAGCAGGAGTCCGTGAGCCACCAGCAGGCCCGCCTGCTCCTCCATAACAAGTTCGTGGTGGTGTTGGGAGACTCCAGTGAGCATCTCTTCACCTTTCATTCATATCTAAACGGCTTTTATCGGTTTATTTGCTGTAACTTGGAGTGACCTGTGTGATGTTTTCACCTTCAGTTCAGCGGTCTGTATACAAGGACCTTATCGTACTGTTGCAAAAGGACAAATACCTCACCGTAAGACAACTGAGGAGCAAGGCAAGCACTAACGAGCAGCATGTGGACATAATTAGTTTAAAAATTATACACTGCTAAAAAAAATAAAGGGAAAACTCTAACACATCCTAGATCTGAATGAATGAAATATTCTCATTGAATACTTTGTTCTGTACAAAGTTGAATGTGCTGACAACAAAATCACACAAAAATCATCAATGGAAATCAAATTTATTAACCAATGGAGGCCTGGATTTGGAGTCACACACAAAATTAAAGTGGAAAAACACACTACAGGCTGATCCAACTTTGATGTAATGTCCTTAAAACAAGTCAAAATGAGGCTCAGTATTGTGTGTGGCCTCCACGTGCCTGTATGACCTCCCTACAACGCCTGGACATGCTCCTGATGAGACAGCGGATGGTCTCCTGAGGGATCTCCTCCCAGACCTGGACTAAAGCATCCGTCAACTCCTGGACAGTCTGTGGTGCAACGTGACGTTGGTGGATGGAGCGAGACATGATGTCCCAGATGTGCTCAATCGGATTCAGGTCTGGGGAACGGGCGGCCCAGTCCATAGTTTCAATGTCTTCATCTTGCAGGACCTGCTGACACACTCCAGCCACATGAGGTCTAGCATTGTCCTGCATTAGGAGGAACCCAGGGCCAACCGCACCAGCATATGGTCTCACAAGGGGTCTGAGGATCTCATCTCGGTACCTAATGGCACTCAGGCTACCTCTGGCGAGCACATGGAGGGCCGTGCGGGCCTCCAAAGAAATGCCACCCCACACCATTACTGACCCACTGCCAAACCGGTCATGCTGAAGGATGTTGCAGGCAGCAGATCGCTCTCCACGGTGTCTCCAGACTCTGTCACGTCTGTCACATGTGCTCAGAGTGAACCTGCTTTCATCTGTGAAGAGCACAGGGCGCCAGTGGCGAATTTGCCGATCCTGATGTTCTCTGGCAAATGCCAAGCGTCCTGCAGGGTGTTGGGCTGTGAGAACAACCCCCATTTGTGGACGTCAGGCCCTCATACCATCCTCATGGAGTCGGTTTCTAACCGTTTGTGCAGACACATGGACATTTGTGGCCTGCTGGAGGTCATTTTGCAGGACTCTGGGAGTGCTCCTCCTGTTCCTCCTTACACAAAGGCAGAGGTAGCGGTGCTGCTGCTGGGTTGTTGCCCTCCTACGGCCTCCTCCACGTCTCCTGGTGTACTGGCCTGTCTCCTGGTAGCGCCTCCAGGCTCTGGACACTACGCTGACAGACACAGCAAACCTTCTTGCCACAGCTCGCATTGATGTGCCATCCTGGATGAGCTGCACTACCTGAGCCACTTGTGTGGGTTGTAGAGTCCGTCTCATGCTACCACGAGTGTGAAAGCACCGCCAACATTCAAAAGTGACCAAAACATCAGCCAGAAAGCAGGTACTGAGAAGTGGTCTGTGGTCCCCAGCTGCAGAACCACTCCTTTATTTAGTGTGTCTTGCTAATCGCCAAAGATTCCCCCCTGTTGTCTTTTCCATTTGTACAACAGCAGTGAAATTGATGGTCAATCAGTGTTGCTTCCTAAGTCAAAAGTTTGATTTCACAGAAGTTTGATTTACTTGGAGTTATATTGTGTTGTTTAAGTGTTCCCTGTGTTTTTTTGAGCAGTGTATATTGCGTATGTTAAAATAAGCACACCGTAAGATATTCATCTTCACTGTGACGTTTCTGTTATGGCTTTAAGCTGCGAGCTCATCTACCCACCTCCATTTTGTTTTTTTCAGGGCGAGATGAGCTTTGAGCTCGACTGCCTGGTGGAAGGAGGCTGTCTGAATGAAATGAACAACGGTACCCTGTACAGAGAGGTCCGTCAGTTTCAGTCCGACCACCACCTGGTCCGCTTCTACTTCGTGACCCGCATCTTCTCCACATACATGCTGAGCATCATCAAGGACTTCCGCCAGGGCTTGAAACCAGACGTGGTCATCGTAAACTCCTGTGTTTGGGATATTTCAAGGTGGGGAAGATTAACTTTTAGTAAATTATATATTTAGGTATTTTTATAAGTATAATCCCGTACTGATCCTGCACTTTATAAATATTAGCTCTAGAGATGCTCTAGTCCTGTCTTTGGGCGCCACCATCCTGCACCTTTTATATGAATCCCTCCTCCAACACACCTGAATCAAATGAATGGCTCCTTACTAGGCCTCTGCAGAGCTGAATGAATGAGGAGATTCAGGGCTTTTGGAGCAGGGATGCATCCAAAGGTTGCAGTATAGTGGCTCTTGAGGCTGAACTTGGGCACCCCTGTAATATCTGGTCTGATCTGTCAATTGGATTTTGACCAGTTTAATTTTTTTCTTAACTGTAACACACGAGAAGGGTGCTGCAGGTTCTTTGATAGCAGTAGCAGTTCTGAATCAAATGGGATGAAAAGATTAACAATATTATCCCCATTTTCTATGAAATGATCTGTCCCTACTAAGGCTGCACAAAATCAGGGAATCCTGATATCTGATAATGTTGTTGAAGGTGGTCATTATGTTATGAGTTGAGATAAATGAATAAGTCTACAGTGCTAATTTCTTGGGATTGATTGCATGTATAAACTCCACCTAGCAGGTAGTCTAACACATGGCGTACAGCTGATATACTGACAGTGATGCATCTTGGTCATGGGAATACAGTTTGTACAGAATACCCTTATAAAACATTTTCTACTGCTTTGATAAACAAACTTAAAATATATTAATGGCATTCATAGCATGAATGTATTGCACATGTAATTAGCTTATGTTTTGTCACCCAAGCAGTACTTGCCATATTAATATTAGTCAGACTGAGGCGATGAATTGTGCAGCCATAGCCTGCATTTTAATTCGTCTCAAAGTGCAATAAAACACATTTAGTTTGTTGGTGTGTTTATAGTTTACTGGAAATTGTTGACGTTCTTTCTGATCCTGATCCGCTGTCGATTTATTGATGTGCCTCTAATAGTTTTCCTAATATTGTGAAGCCCTAGTATCAAGTGGTCGTGATACTTTATGTTTCTATGTGGGATTCTGGGGAGATGTTCCCCCTCACGCTGTTGTTTCCATTTTATCTCTGTCTGGTGCGCCGCTGCTGTGTTTAAAATTAGTATTTAGTAATTAGTATAGACAAGTAGCTTGTATTCAATAACAACTAGAGCGGGAAATTACATTTGATTCTGGAAAAACATTCAATTTTAACCCCATGATGTGTTTAAAATGACCTTGGTTTTGTTTTGTTTTTTTTAAGATCTGACTTGGGAAAATTAGCTGACTGAAAATAAATTTAAATGACTACATAACCACCTTTTATCAAATCTGTTCAGCTGCAGAAATGTTATAAAGAAATAACTGTTGTCTTTGCATGATGTCCATTAGGTCTCATATTGAGCAACGTTTGTTTGATGCTGATCTTTAAGCCGTAATCAATGAGACGTATTTTGTTGTTTGCATTTTATTTGTTGGGTTTTTAGATACAATCCCAAATGGATTGATGACTACAAGGAGAACCTTAAGCTGTTCTTTGATGAGCTGAAGATGGTCCTACCACAGGAGACACTGGTTATTTGGAACCTTACAATGCCCTTAGGAGAGAGGATCAAAGGTGGCTTTCTGGTGCCTGAGGTGAATTACAATCAAGAGAATAACAAGACACAAAAGTCTTGCAATGCTGATTGAAGTAAACACAGATTTGTCACTTTCCTCCCACCATGCTGCTGGGGATGTACATTAAACTCTACATGTTACAGTTTTACCACAAACATGAATGATATGGCAAAGGTGCGATAATTGTACTTTTAATAAGCCTCCATATAACATAAAAATGTACGCAGCAGTAATTCCCCCTTTTGTTCCCATTGTCCTCTGTCAGTTTAGCTTTCTGCTTGATGTTTTCTGCTGACGGGTATGAGACATGAAATTAGTCCTGATTGCTTTTTTTTATGCCTCTCTGACCACAGATTGAGCACAAAGCTCCTCAGCTGCGTTACGATGTGATTGAAGCCAACTTCTGCGGTTGGACTCTGGCCAACTGCTGTGAGATGGATGTGTTGGACCTCCACTTTCAGTTCCGCTTCTCCTTGCAGCATCGAACAAAGGATGGAGTCCACTGGAACGCCATTGCCCACCGCAGGATCACTGCTCTCCTGTTGCGGCACATTGCACAAGCCTGGGGTGTGATGCTGACTGCTGATGGTGAGGAGGGTGGTTATACACACACACACACACACACACACACTTCCCTTGTGAGTTAAACATGCATCTACTTTGTGTTGCAGAGGTTCCTGATCAGAAGTCATTCTATGACTGTTCTCAAAAACCTGCAGGTAAGACATGATTCCTGAATGTATTCCCAGCATTTATACACGGTCTGGAAAAGTATGGAATAGGAGGATTTTCCGGGTCTGTGTAAGGATGGAAAATGTTCGTATTTCCAGATAACTGGCGTTCTACCAGTAACTCATGCAGCAGGTTCCTGGCTTCCACAGATGATGGCTCTGTGTTCCTGCTGTTAAAGAATTACATAACAGAGCAGATTTGTTCTTCAGAGAACTCTCCAATCTCTGTTCTGTGAAAATAGTCGCGTATAACCATTGAAATTCGCTTGCAGGAATCCCAGGGTGACAAACATCAAACCTGTCTTTAATGGCTCTTTATTTAAAATATTCTGTATCTGAATAATTCTGCTAATAATTCATCCTAAACTCTTTTTGTTCTCTCTGTCCCTGTCCCCTCTTTCCATTCAAAATGTGCACCAAACAGCAGCAAAAGTTAACAACTATAGCGAGGAGTTTGCCACTGATTCTCTGCCTCGTGCCTACTTGAGCTTTGAGGAAAACCCAGAGCCACCGCCATACTGCCGTGAAGACGCAGAGAACCTCAGCCCTGCCGTCAAGCCACAATGGCCCCGGCCACGCCGCAAACATCGGTCCAAACGTAAGCAGCCCAGATATGGTAAGTGCACTGGTCCCTTTAGACTTGGTATTGAACACCTTCTGTTTTTAAGTAAACATTTCTTTACATGAAGGTGCCACAGACGTTTAATTCTTACCAGACGTCTGCGTTAGCTCATCCGGTGCAAAGAATTAAAACCACAGCTACCCGTGAATTAAGTTGTGTAATAAAATGGAATGATGGGTGGGTTGTTACTGACATCTGGTGAGCATTTCATGTCAAATGCACCTAGAAATATATTTCCCTAACATGTCGTGTTCAACACTCAATGCATCCAGACTGTTCTTTTTAAAAAAGGAGTTTAATTCTGTACTTTAACAGAACGTGGCCGTTATATTTTATATGTATCATAAATTGAACGCTATAGCTCTGAAATTCAGTGTGGATATCCTACAGGTTTTAACTACATGCCTCCTCACTACTTCGAGCCCTACAAAGATCAACACGACCACCGCCATCATCAGCTTGTGATGAGGAACCGCCACGACAGACCCCACTACGCCCCGTATTCCCATCACAGACCAGTTCGCCATCCCTTTCATGGCTATCAGTACTGAAATGGTGGCGCTCCTACACATGTTCAGTTAATGAATGAGTTGTTCTTTTCCATGCTGAGGTATCTTATCGTATACATGTCGGCTTTTTAGTTGCTCAAATTTTTCACCAGAGCTGAAGACGTTTTAATTACTTGTTGCTTTGAAGATTTTTAGGTTTTGAACTGTTTACCATTAAAGATAACTTCAACGATGTGCTGTTTGAGTTTTTATAAAATAAACATTTCACAACAAGATGCTGTTCATTTAAACTCTGTCATTGGTTGTTTTTAGATGAAACAGAACTTTAATAAGGTCTAAAAGAGTGAAGATCTGAAGGTTTCCTGGTTTCAGGTCAGTGTGCCAATTCATACGCCCTCCTTCCTCTTTCCTTCTACTGGGACCACAGCACATCAGTGTCTTTGTAGTGGAGGTTGAAACCTGATGTTTGCATGCAGTGAATAAAAAGACACTTCTTCTCGCTGTCTGACATTGTCAGAATACTTTTTTTGGGGGGGTGAAAGTGGCCTTTGTTCAGTAGTAGCCTGACAGAAGGAGTGAGGGTGAAAACGCGCAGTAAATGGGTCGGGAATTGAACCATAGCCAACTGTGCACCTGCTCTACCACTGAGCCATGTGTCACCCCCTAAACCTCTATTTAAAGTCAGGATCACAAACGCTAAATGCTCTAGTGAGAAGTCAGAAGATTTAAAGTGTTTGTGATTTGGGTCAAATGTTCCAAGCATCCTTTAAGCTTCTCCATTAGCTGGTCTGATGCAGTCGGGTCTCTTGGCTGCCTTGTTCTCACACATCTTGCACCTCTGCAGGGTTGAGATGATGGCTTTGTGTTTAGCGCTCCAAAACATTGACTTTGTCCTTAAACCATATTCTAACTAATTTGGTGGTATGATTAGAGTTAATTTAGGAAGACCAATATGAGTCCAAGTTTTAACTCCCTGGATGATGTATTGAGGTGTTGCTTTAATATTTTCACAATTATTTTTCCTCACGCCACACACTCAGCATGATGCTGTCACACCTTTATTACAATTGAGATGATCTGAGGCCGAGTGTCCCTTTTCCCTCCAAACGTAGCAGTCCTGAGACCACAGGACATGCCTGCTAAACTGAAGAAATAAAGGCTACTTTGTGGCCGAGTGGCTTTCAGTCCATATCTGTACAGAACTTGTTCCTCTGTGGTTAGCACTCCTACCAACTTAGATCAGCATCTTGATCTCTTTGCTTTTGTTCTGGGATAAATCAGCACACGTAACAAAATACCATCTCTGGGTCACAAACCCCGTCTGGGTCACAAACCCCCGTCTCCTTCCTGTTAAGCTGCAGTTTTGTCATTTATAGTAGCGGATAATCATTGGACAAATAAATGTTGCACCTGCAGTCATCTAGAAGTTGTACCCTATGTGGAAACAGATTTGCGGCTGTCAACATGATTAAGATCTTCCCATAACGTGCAACAAGAACGTTTTCAGGTTTGCCTTCAAATACACCAACAGATGTGCTTCCAGTTAATCGGGTTTTGTGACTTCACCTAAAAGAAAACTGCAGTCCTTACGTTTCTGGGCTTTCCAAACTCTTAAAAGGCGTAATAATCTTAAGTTTATGTAAGCTACATTTTAAAATGTCAGTGAGGGAGAACAAATGGCTTTGGGCCTTTTCATGTAGTGTACAGATGTCGTTTCACTGAAGTACTTTCAAAAATTCTGTTAAGTCGACACTCAAATCTTAATTTCACTATTACAGCTCATTTCCATTTATTATTAACTGGCTCTGACCCATTAGAACCTGTGATCAAAACATAAATGGCCTTGAGGTATTAAACCAGAAGCCAACTTTTAAAGCAGGTGTCCTGCAGTGGACAGCTAAGTTTCAGTGACTCAGTTATTACCATCTAGCTGGCTCAAAACCTACATTGTTTAAAAAAAATATGACAAAGTTAAAGTGAAATGTTTATTTTCAGAATCGCTACAAATACAAATGTATTCGTACAAAGGTTAAAGTTGACTTTTGTTAAATTTAACGAGGTTTAAATGAATACATGACATCTTCAAAATGTGACATTCTGGCATTAAATTATGAAAGAGTTTTAGTGCTGACAGATTAACAGGACATGGATTCCTGAGTGTAGTATTGAAAAGAGACCACAATGTTAAATAGAGGGGTTTGGTGGGAATGGGAGCAGATTTTAGACCATGAGGAGATTGTGCACTTGCTGCAGCTGCTGCTGCGACAGGACGAGGCGGTGGACCTGCTCCTGGCCGCGGGTGCACGGGATGGCAACACGACCCACAAAAAAAGTTCCTCCTTGCTTCTCTTCCTTAGCCTGAGGGAAAAAAAACATTTCCAAAACAGTACGGTGTTTAATCCAGATGTACAGGAAGGAAATCTGTTTCAAAAAGCATTTACTGTGTGGTTGTACCTTGATGAAGGAGGACACTGGGAATGTGGCGAAGTCAGAGGAAGCCCTTGCTCCTGGCTGGTTTGAAACCACATGTTCAGCCACCTCACCCTGAAACATAAGGTTTTTATTACTGGAGACGTTTCTATCTTGGAAAAGACATGAGCATTACAGTTTGTAGTACAAGAGTGACCTGAAGTTTGTCCAGGGCGTCCTTGAGATTCTTAAGACGAGCCGTCTGCTCCAGCAGCTGGGCGCTGGCACTGACTGGGAGACGGGGAAAGAGAATTTGACCCAGTTCAAATAAGACGCACACATGCATCTAGACCCCTGTAAATGTATTTACACCTTGAACTTTCAGAATCACACATTTCAATGTATTTCATGTAGCAGAAAATAGTTTTCAAATGTAATTTTTTCCTTACAAATGATCTAAAAAGGTGTGGGGTGTACATTTATTTTGTTAGCCTTCTTTGCGCTCGATAACCCTTAAGAGAATCCAGTTCCACCACGTCTGTGGAAATCAACTAATTAGTAAACACAGTCCATCTTTGTGCTTTGCTCTTAGGTGTCCTCTGAAGTTCCGCTTCAACGTTTGGGAAACACAGCAAACATGTGGAAGACGGGACTCTGCTCAGATGAGGCCAAAACTGAACTTTTTTTGGCTAACGAGATGTGTGGTGGAAAAACTAACACTGAACATCACCCTGAACGCATCATTCCCCGTGGTGAAACACAGTGGTGACAGCATCATGCTTTGGGGTATCAGTAAATGGGGGTGAATTTAACTGCACGCCACACTGTTTCGATTTTTATTTGTAAACCATGTATTGTTTTTGCTCCAATTACAATGATGCACTACTTTGTGCAGGTCTATTGAATGACCTCCAGAACCTACATAAATGTGCTTGAATCTGACACGGTGGGGTATAAAGGAAACACATAGAAAAAACACACCTGCTGTCTTCCCTGTGATGTCCACCACCTTAACTTCTGCACTCAGCTTGAGCAGAGTAGCCAGCAGCTGGTCGGTCCTGCGGTAGATCCCCGTGTTCAGTCCCCCTGGAGGCGTGGACCTTTCTTTAGACACTTGTGGGAGTTTTGGAGGGCACAGTGGAGGCAGGGATGCCAGCTGAGCCTTCATCTTCTCTGCCTGTCAGCCACATATGCAGAGTCTTATTACACCAAAAGCTAGCACAGTTTAACACCAAGATAGCAACTTAAACTGAGTTTACCTTGAGCCTGTTGTTTTCATTCTTCAGGTTCTTAATGCCGAGTCTCTGGACCTCAACCTGCTGTCGGAGGAGAGGCGAGTCCACCACTTGCGTTGGCCCTGCCATGGATGGAGGCGAACCTGCTGGAGTAAAGAGAAAAGAAACGCTTAAACTGTTTAATCTCATATTTCCTACATTTAATGTTCCCTGTCACTGACTTTAGCAGACAGTTGCTGGTTTATTTTTCTGCCCGATTAGATTTTCTTATGGTTAAATTGGACATACTGTCAAATAAATTATACTTCCTGTTTCAGATTTTTTTTTAAAAAAGGACACATAGAACAAAAACTCGCCTCCTGCAGATCCCTGAACGATGGAGGCGATTCCTGAACCCGGTGGGGCTCTCAGGCCTTCGATCGTCATCTTTGACTGATTGTGGATGCGTTGTTTCAGCTCGGCCTTTTCTGCCTCCAGCTGGTCAATATCTGCCTGCAGAGCATCCATCGTCTCCTCAAACTCCCTGTAGACAGAGGAGTGAAGAAGAGTCATCAGAAAACGTTAGACATGCAAAAGAAATTGGAAAATCTGCCGCCAGATTCAAATCTTCCACACTTTTCTTTCTTCTTCAGCAGGGCGAGGCTCTCATCGAGTTTGGTCTGAATCTTCTCCACACGTTCGTCTGCATCTTTGGTGGAGGTGTCCAGCTTCTTCTCCAAGAGGCTGAGGCGGACGTTGGCTTCACTGAGCTCCTCGCCCTTAAAACAAAGACATTCACATCTGTTATTTTGCAGCCCCCTGAGTCAATATTTTCCCACTTTTGTCCACCAGCTTCGTACATCTAGAGCCTGTAGTTATGACTCCTCCTTTACAAAATAGCTCAAACTCAGGTCTAGACTTTGAATGGAAATCCTTTGATCTAATCCTATCCTCTGTAGCTCTGGCTGTATGTTAGGTGATGCTGTCCTGCTGGAAGGTGAACCTCCACCCCTGACTCAAGTCTTTTTCAGCCTCTAACGGGTTTTCTTCCAGGATTGTCCTGTAGCTTCATCCATCTTAACATCAACTCTAACCAGAGTCTCTGTCCCTCCTGGAGAAAAGCATCTCCACAGCATGATGCCACCGCTACCATGTTTCACCATGGGGATGGTGTGTTCAGGGTCATGTACACTGACTGTTTTACTCCACTCATCATATTTGTGCGTAGACCAAAAAGTCACATTTTCAACTGGTCTGACTAGAGCACTTTCTTCCACATATTTGCTTTATCATACTTACTGACTACTTATTGACCTCAATCATATCTTTCTATTTGTCACTCCTTCACAAAAGGTCAGATCTCTGAAGTGCATGATTAATACTTTTCCTGTTAGTAGGTTCTTCTACTTGAGCTGTTATAGATCTCAGAGGCTCCTCCTGGGTTACCATGAGCCTCTTGGCTGGTTCTCTGATTAAAGCTGTCCTTGCCTGCCCAGTTGGTTTAGATGGACAGCCACATCTTGGTGGGATGGCAGTTTGTGCAACACTCTCTCCATTTTGGATGACGGATTGAACAGAGCTACTGTATGTGAGATGTTCAAAACCTGGGATATTGTTTTAGAACCTAACCCTGCTTTAAACCTTTTCTTGGTCTTCATGATGCTGAGCTCTTCACAGAAAAGCTGGATTGATACTGAGATTAAATTGCAGTAAATATTCGGTAACTGCCTCGTTACGCTGGATTTTAGAAATGGTGTTAAAGTGAAGGGAATGCAAATGAAATGAAAATAAAAAAACTTTATCCACTTCCCAGTTTTGCACTACTTTGTGTTGTCTATCATTAAAAAGAGCATATTGTTGCTGTAATGGGACAACATGTGAAAAGGTTCGAGGATTATGTAATTGTCAGACACAGTATGAACATTTTAAAGTAACAGATGTTCTCATCAATTTTTTTGTCACCTTGATCTTGAGGGACTTCTTGAGCTCTTTAATGACTGTTTCTCGGTCTTCTAGTTTGACTCCTAGACCTTCTGCGTCGGTCATCTCAGCCCTGACGGTGGCGGCTCTCATCTCCACTGGTGGAGTCTGAAGACAGAGGATGAAGGTCGGGATGGATAACAAGCGTATGCTTTACATGTTGCATTAACTTAGAATAACAGACTCATACTTTTCCTTGTGGTTTCTCAGCATCGTACTCTCCTTCCTGCATTGCTGTAGCCATCTTGTTCATAGTTGTAATGACAGAGCTGCAGGACTGTCGCAGAAGCTCTGGGCCGTTCACTCCTTGGCAGCCATATACCTTGGAGAAAAAAAAAACCCTCATTTTAACACTATTTGTCTAAGTTTGGTAGCAGAACACGAAACAACCACTTTTTAGTTGTAAATTATTTTTCTGCATTTAAACTTTGACATGGAGGTAGTTAATGGATGAGGCTTAGAAAGGTGGAATGTGACTACCTGCTCCACGGCCTTGCAGGCAACATCCTCCAGTTTGAGAGCATTGAGGCCCTCCTGTTCTGGCAGTGGAGCCACCATCTGAGCCCCAGCTGCAGCCACCTCCTGCAGTACTGCGACCACACGGGTCAGCTGTCGCCTGCAATCAGTCAGCGTCTCAGACACCTGATGGATATATGAGAATGCATCAAAAACATCTTTAGGATCTATTATTATTGTATGCATTTAACAGGGGATCGGTAATGACTGAACATCCCCTTTCAGATCATTGTCCTGCGTATTTCTGCACCTGTGACCCGAAGCTGAGAGCAGCAGGCACTCCAGCTACATCTGTTCCAGGCATACGGCGGCGGATCTTCTTGCAGAACTGTCTGATATCCGAGCAGGAAGTGTCGAGGTCCTTCAGGAGGACAGCGAGGCCTGAACTCTCCTGCCCTGCTGCCAGGAACGCCCGCAGACGAGCCACCTCCACCCCCACACAATCAAGGGCACCCTGGGTAAACTGAGGTGAGACGGCGCCACTTAATAACACCGTTTCACCAATTAAACTACTAGATAAATGCATTTCTCTGTATATCTTTTTGGTGTACAAAAAAAAATGTCAATCCGAATAAAATAAAAATGTAATTCTTAAAACGAAGTAAGAATGCACTGAGAACAGTGGAAATACCTTAATGTGATCAGCCAGCTGCACCGTGCAGTCCTCATCCTGATCTGCCAAATGGACGCTGTACAGTTGCTGGAAAACAACATGTCTGATATTTCAATCACACCCGGTTTGCCACTGTTATCTGTGTACTAAACTAAATAAAGAGACGGTTTACATAAACATAATAGTTTAGAGTTTTATGTATTTATATGTCAAAACCAGTTGGCTAGCCAAAACGAGGATCAAAACCAGAATCCTTAAAAATATTATAAGTTAAACTGAATTTTATACAAGACTTATTTTCAAGAGTATTTACAGGACAAAAAAATCTGATTAGGTGTATGGATATGAAATGGTTTATATATTGGTACCAAGTAGTAGTAGGCTGGGCAAAATGGCAACGCGGCAGTATGAAATCAAGGACAAATTGACCCATAATCACAAGGAGGCCCAGTATAGCTTTTAAGGTGGTGCTGCATTAGAATTAGAATTGAAAAGAATATTTTTGATATTTTAAAGTCTATAAAAGAAGAAAAAATGAACTGGTATGTGCTTATTAGAGCTGTGTGATACTGGAAATCATGGATCTGAGGTATTAATTCTCCTCTTTTTGTCTGACAACAACATTCCTAACTCTCACTCTGTGACCTTTGGCATCTTGGGCGCCATCATCTGCAAACACACACGTGATGATACATTGTGCCTCTTGGTTCCACCAAAAGAGTCGCATGGTATTTAATGTGGTTTTTCTACATCATTAGGGGCATCTAGTGGTCATCGGGTGCCTTGCATTTTTAAATTAAACTAGCACCAAACAGTAACATTAAATTATTACAGAAGTCAAAACTCACTGAACAAGCTCAGGTCTGACCTCTCATAAGCTCTAGATAAAATCCTGTGAATCTTTAAATATGATGGAGGTTTGTTTGATCAGGAGATTTCAGACAGACTCCTACCTGATAGTATTTGATCGCCTTAGTCAGAGATTCCACCTGAACAGTCTCATCGAGTTGATCTTTATGCAGCAAGTCGATGAAATAATCCAGTGAGCGCTCATGGAAGCTCATTTCAGAGTGAAGTGTGCCCATGCGTTTAAAAACCTCCACGCTGCAGGAGCTCAGAGCCCTAGAAACCAAGGAACCGTTGAAGCTAACGAGCTGTTAGTTAAACAGATTTCCTTAGAGAAGTGGCTTGTGTGATTACCGCTCGTATTTGTGCAGGGTGGCTTGCAGCAAGCCGAGGGAGTAGACGAGTCCCGAAGCAAAGCTGCGCTGCTCTCCTGGTGGTCCTCTGAGCGGCGTTCCCTGGACCAGACCGCCGTTCAGGTCGAACTTCTCATGGGCCTGTTTACTGATCAGTTCAGCCTTAAAACAAGAGAGTAAGTGAGTTACCAAAGAGAAGAAAAAACGAGAACGATCTAACTGGACGTCATGCTGCTTCGTACCTTGCAAATGAGCCTGGGAATGAGCAGCAGCACCAGGATACAGTCGTGGTCTCCACCGTGACGGAGGAAGGAGTCCGGCATGAAGGAGGTGAGCAGGGAAACCTGTCTGTTTGCTTGAGCCACCTCCATTTTCCTCAGCTCCATCTCTATGGCCTGAACACACACAGTGATGTATATTTCAGATCTGATTCACTGGTGACCTCAGATTATTGATCACTCTGATCTCCAACCTTTGCATACGCTTTGGTTTCGGCAAACTTGATCTTGAAGTCAAACAGCTCTGCAGCTGGCTGCTGAGTTTGTTCTGTATTTGCACTCTGCTGACTGATCAGCTCCCTGTTGGCTTCCTAAGTCACAAAACAAAAGCTCAGTGTTAACGCGTCATTTCGCATCACACCCACTATGATGAGCTCTCCTCTGTTTCCCCTCACCTGAAGCGAGGCAGTGAGCTCTCTGTATTTGGTGATGGTCTGCTGGTAGTCGGCTACGGTCTCCTGAGCAGCTTCCACCTTTTTTTCTGCCTCTCGAACCTTCGCGACGCTTAGGTCCACCTGTTCCCTCAGCTCCATTTCTGTCTCTCTGGCGTTTTCCTGCAGCTCATCGTTCATTTCATTGATGGCTTCCTGTGAATTTTGAAACAAATTAACCGGAAACAAAAATACCTTTTTATTTTATCTGCTACTTGTTACGTTGCAAAACCATTGAGCCTTTTTCTAATGCTTCTTCAGATCCAACACACATCAGCTTTGGTCTTATTAAAATCATCAGAAATCTGGAGTCTGTTTTTGTAATGACTGAACTATAGAAAAGCAAAACTTTTATTTTGAAGAATCTCTTTGCGCTTTCTTTTAAAAAGGTCAATATAATCCCTTGTTCACCTGTGGTTTAGTTTCATAAGTAATGAGGAAATTGCTTTCGCCCTAATCTAACCTATGAAATGTTCAGGCTCTTATTTTGAAGAGCATTTATTGTGAAGGTCTAAATTAATCCGTGTTGATTGTTGGTCTAGATTTATCAGGAATTTTCAAAGGAATATGAAACATTTTCTAGTAATAATCCAACTTAAACAAGACTGAGTCCCTCATTTTGCCAAATATCTAAATATTTATTTTAAAAGCCTTTAAAAAAGAACTTTTTCATCGCTACTTTGAGCCCTTTAATAATTTGGATCTTCCCCTTTGTAATAACCCTAGTATAAAAGAGCAAGACTTTTATATTTCAAAATCAATTATTTTGAAATATATCTCATATTCATTGCCATTTACCCTTATAAGAGACGTAGACCTTTTTTGTCTCAGATTAAATTTGAAAGACCATGTTAATTATACGTTAATTGCTGGTTCACGCATTAATCTAGTCTGACAGATTTTTTCTCATATGTCGTGAACCTGCATTTAACTTGACTGATCCAACAAAAGATTCGACTATAGTTAAAACCAAAACATAGTTTCTGAACTGACCAAGTCAGTGACCGTCTCCCTCATCTCTCTGACTTTCTCCTCCAGGTCGAGGTTCCTCTCAGTCAACGTCTCCACCATCTCCTCTGAACCCAAAGCAGCATCGACCTGGTACATTTTCGCACAGTTATAATTTTCCACCGTACATGACTCTGGGAAATCATCGTCTCTCTAAAAGCATATTCTAATTTACCTGCTCCTTCAGTTCATCAATGGTGGATTCAGCCTGTTTGAGTTCTTCCTGCAGTTTTTCCTTCTGAGTCCTCAGAGTCTCCAGCTCGGTGTTCTTCTTCTCCATGTGCTTCTGCAGCTTCACATGTTCCAGTTTCTCTGAAGCCGACAGGTCCCGCATCCTAAGAACAGGAGAGCCGTTCTTATTTATTCAGAAATATAATTTTCTTAATTTTTTGGGGTTAAATCCATTTTGATTCAAGTCACTCTGAAGGAAAAGCTTAAACATTTCAGACCTGATTATTTCTCCCCTGAAGAGATCTTTTAATAGCCGTTACCTGACCAACGCCTCCTTCAACCTGCCGTTCTGCTCCTCCAGCTGTTTGACTTGATAACTGGAGGCAGCTCCATCTGTTCCTGCATTAGAAAACAAGAGATACAGAATTAGAATAAAGTCACTTTGTAGATCTAAGTCCTCTCAGAGTTGCTCCTCTCTAATCTCACACCTTTCTCTGAAATTTCATGCCTCAGGATCTCAAGGTCCATGGAGAGCTCCTCTACTTTCTCCTTCAGCGAGTCCACCTCCACCTGCAGTGACTCTGCTCGCTCTTCAGCCATCTCTTTGTCCAGCGTGGCCATTTCTATGGCGTCTGCAGTATCCGCCATCTCTTCCATGTAGCGGTCTTTGGCCTCCTGCGCCTCCCGGGCTTCCTGCAAAGTCACAATAAACAGAGCAGCTTTTCAGTTATCCAATGAGTTACAACATTATATAGTCTAACTTGAACTTTTCCGCAATGGTCACTTTTTCCCCATGTCACATGACAACGACAAACCTCAACACAGGTGGGAGAATCTGAGGGCAGCGTAAGTATTAGTAACGCACCCCAAAAATCCGGCCTTAATGGAAGAAAGCTATTGTAAAACCAGAAGACATCCCATCAGTAGTTGCTACGAGCCATGTAGTGACATCAAACAAGAGTAAGGAGGTGCTCTGGACTCTGCACATCACCGTGACCACACTATCCCCAAAGAGACACATGGTGGTGGCAGGATCATGCTGTGGGGAGGCTTTTCTTCAGCATGGTCAGGGAAGCTGCTCAGAGTTGAGGTAAAGATCCAAGGTGCTCTATACAGGCCAAACCTGTAGAGCTTACAACAGGGCGCTGACTCTAAACGTACAACCAGAGCTACAATGAAACTGTTCAGATCAAACATATTCATCCCTTAGAATGACCAGGTCAAAGTTCGACCTAAATTCTTTTGCAAGGCATTTTAGATAATTTTATGAGGTAAAATAAGTCATTGAGCACCTTTTTGGCCTCTTTGAGCTGCTTCTGCAACTCTGCCTGCTGCTCCTGCATTTTGGTCTTCCACTCCTGCAGCTGCTCCAGTTGGATCTTGTGTTTCTCCAGTTCTTTCAGCTTGGCCTTATCCTCAGTTCGTTTCATCTTCAGAGTCTCCAGCTTCTCCTCCAGGTCCTTGACTTGAGCTCGCAGTGACTCTTCCTCCTGAGAAAGAAACGAGTCGACAACACAAGGAAGCAAAATGACTTCACTTACTGTCCTTACAAAGATCTTATTTTAGGACAGATTAAGGAACATTCCCACCATAAAAAAAACCAAAGTGAGTTATTCAACCTGTGAACATCCCTTCCTCTTAAACATCACAGTGCAATGAGGGACCTGTAGATCTTTTCCCAGAAACTAGAACCATGCATCTTCACAGTTAAATGCAAATGAACAGCAAGGAGTTCTTAGATGCTTTCGGAAGTTTTGCTCGGGGTAAGATTTTCCTTTGGGTTTGTAAGAAAACTCATGCTAACATGCATGAAGCCATAAAAAACTCTACCTGTTTGGATATGGCAGGTTCCACCTGGTTAAATAGCTACATGGATGAAATGCAACAAACATTAACACAATGAGCAGGATGGAGAAATAAAAACAAATGAAATGTGGAAAGACTGAACACCGCTCAGCTCTTCACAACGGTCTCGGACCTACCTTGCTCGGAGTAGCTGGGGCCGGAGGAGCCAGGGCTGCAGGAGATCCGCTTGGCTGAGGTGTAACGGGTGCACCCAGCGCCCCCTGCTGGGAGGACAGGCTCACCTCACTGACATCTCCAGACAGGGAGGACGAAAGGCTCTCACGCGATGCCTGTTGATAAAAACAGACGCGTTGATGAAGGGGAAACGTATTCTAGACATTCAAGGTGTCAAAGAAGACCTTTTGCCCCAGTGAGCGTGCATCCTGGAAGGACCCTGTGAATTTTCTTTAAGACGTGCTGCCACCAGGACAAAACTATTACTTCCCAACACAAGTTCTGACAGACTCCAGTACACCAGTGTAAAAATGCACTCGTTTTCACACCCACCCCCCTGTGAGGGGACACGCAGGTGCTCTAAAATAACAGCGTACCCGGAGCGCCAGGCTGAGGCGGCTGGGACGTATCAAGAGGGAGGGGAGGGAGGTAGCAGGCATGAGACGTGGCGTGCTCCACTATCATAGATGATCACAGACACTGTTAGGACTGGACAGTTACAGGCCAAAATATATCCTGGTACAGGTTTATTTGTAGTTACAGCAACCTGCTCTGTTAGATTACACTCATCATCGCTACCCACAGACAACTTGAAACACACACAATTGTTCGAAGGTAAAATAAGTGTTTGAGGAAGGAATCTTAGAGTCTAGGTTAACTAGTTTTACAGATAAATATTAAATGGCACTTGTTTATTACCGCATTGCCTTCGTTTTAGAGCATGAGAGGACATGTTCTGATAGTGGTTTAAGTAAGAGAACCTCACTCTACAGCCACCTTTTATACTCTGATCATTATCAGGGCTTTGATTCATTAATTAAAGTCCTATTCCTGATTGGATAAGAAAACCAGTTAGTTGTTCATTTGCTGCACACAGTTTTCCTTCAACAAAGAAATAATGTAAAGATGTATCTTTTTCTATCTAACAGCATGTTTGAAAAATTAGAACAGTAATTTATCCTAAAAGGGAAATGTGCCTTACATATAGTTGCTTCACCTCTGACGTAAACTTGTTTAAGTACCAACTAAAAACCCCATCATGCTACACACTACCGACACTGCAGAACACGTCATTTGATCTGCCACCCATGTTTTTGGACACGTCCACAGATTTATGTGGTATGAGCGCTAGCTGCTAATCAAATGTCACAACAGTTACCCAGTTTCATGCTGCACTATGCAGACGCTCAGTCTGCACTGGTAAGGGCTGCATGGTCTGGTCATTCTGAACGATCGTAGTGGCTGACCCGTCAAGAGTTGAACCTACAAGTACTTTGAGACTAATTTGCTAACATTTAACTGACCACTTGGTGTAGCTAACAGAGTGGTATAACACATTAAACTTTCAACCTGTGACCTCACAGCTTAAAGTAACTTACTATGTCCTGAATCAGTGACACACAGTGAATTTTTCAATGTATGTGCAATATATGTAATGGGTACATCAGCAGGGAAGCACAGACTTCCCTGAGAGGAGCTTATTTGGTGTGTACCTTATTAGCATGTCCATTTTTTTTCCTCGATATTAAAACACCCGGAAGCATAAAATACAAACAATGTCTAAAATGATCAAATACTCACAGTCAAACAAGCATAACAGTTTTATAGGCATATTTAATAACCATAGGCACGCAATCCTGATTTTTTTTTTCTGGCTAAAAATGCACCGCTTGATTCGTTACAGCAAATATCTGCTGTAAAAACAACTAACCAACATCGTTCTCGTTATCCTCTGCTGTTCTGTCTGCTTTGAAGAAGCTCACCTTTGCAGAGCGGCGGGTAGACGACTGGGGAGCAGGAAGAGAGTTGGAGAAGGAATGGATGGATTCACACACACCCGCAAGCAAGGAAACAGGCACGCACACATTCAGCAGTGAAGCACAATAAGAGATTAGAAGCAAGTAAAAAGCAAATTAATTATTGTTAAATAAAACAAACTGTTGCATGCATCATTTAGCTCCCTCTGAAAGGATAGTGGTCTTCTAGATTCTAGATAACGGAAGAGTAAAATGTGAATTCAGGCAGGAAAACCCAGGAAAGGCGACGGAAATGTGAGGAATTGATACATCATGCCAGGTTTGGTTTGTAAACCAAGGTTGGTTGTAAATAGGAACCAGAAGCCAGAATATGAACGTAAAGAAACCAAGGTGGGAAAAAAAATGCTGTGAAAATTAAAAATGCGTCACTGACAAGTTGTGCTTTTATGTCCGAACAGTGAAGAAAGATACAAAGAGTCACGCCAAAGCAAAGGTGCTGAATTTAAACATCAATACCTTCTTAATGTTCGCTGGTGTCTGCAAACAGTAATGAGAAAAACAGAAAGAGAAGTCAACCTGAAAGCTGAGAGCTCAGCTAGACATTTCTCCTCACTGTACAAAGACTAAGAGAAGAAAACAGCAGGGAAAAATCAAAAAATGAACCTGTGGTCCAAAACATTCAATTAGTAACAATTCAGATTTGAACCATCATTTTTCCAAAAAAGTAAACATTTAACTTACTACAAACTCAACAGGAAACAGAAACAAGGTGGAAAGAATTATATGCACAGTTTATTACCTGCTTTGTTGTTCTGGGAGTCTCGGGAATGTCTGGAAAAAGAAATAATGACAACTGTTAGAGCTTCCGACACGGATTTTTCACAAATGTGCCTGTTAGAGATCTCTGTGGTGGTTTCTCACCTTTTTGTTTGAGTGTCTTTGCCGAGCTGGACTCAGGGGTTTCTGGTGAGGTGGCAGGGGAGCCCTCATCAATGACTTGGATCTGCACAGAGTCAAACGTTGGACGATGAGGATGGAAAATAGGAAGCAGTTATTTGTGTCTGATCATTGATGCTGACAGAAGTCATCCATGTTTGTAAATGAGATCAAAGAATTTGATTTTCCCGAAAACCTGTTAAACATGTAAAAGCACACATTGGAGAAAATGTACTCATTTTTTTAAATATCTAGCAGTCTCTTCTATTTATTTATTCTAATAATTTTACATGTATTTTTTTTTATTTAAATATGCTTGTGTATTTTTTTACACAGTCCTTTTCTAAAGTCCCTCACTCTCACCCCCTGCCCACCCTATGCAACAGCAGCACAGAAAACCTGAACATGTTAGCAAGGTTGTCATTTAAAAGACCTTAAATAAAACTTTTTTAAATTATGCAATGGCCCTTTATGTTTGTGAAAAAGTAAGAGAATTACTGTATTAAAAGAAAAAAACTACCCTAAAATCATGCAGGAGCTAATGAAGCCATGTAGTAAATATCAAATCTGTAATTTCTGGCTCAAAGAGACTTAAAACGAATAAACTAACCACACATTTGTCTTAGAAAAGAAGTTTTAATTTATATATATATATATATATATATTTTTTTTTAAATCTGATCTGAATTTCTAAGCTGTGCCACAGCAAAATACCTGACAAACCTGAAATTCTGCCTTTAGTTTTGTTGGCCCACCACAGGATTAGAGGTGGTCTTCATCTAGCCACCTTAACTAAACACCCTGGAAACGCCCCCTGCTGGTGTATAATGTTAAAACATTAAATTTAAACCCATTCCATCACTAACCTGGGATGGCCTGACAAATATCCCATGATTTTCCTCACAGGTGAAGTAGCGCTTCCCTTGCACGGTACCATCATTCTTTCCTTTGGGCTCATCCAGAATGATGCCGACCCATTTACCTGAGGCAAAGAGGGTGGCACCGATGTAGGCAACTGTGCCCCGCTGGCCCTTACCAGTCACCTCCACTGAGGAGCCAATCTGAAGAAATAATGGAAGTATTTGATTTCCAAGAAACTCTGAATGTTTTCTCCTTTATGGTTTCTGAAACAGCAACCTACCTTTGGAGGTCTAACACTCTCCACTGTTCCTGTGCTGCTCATTTTGCTGATCAATGGGCTGGTCAGCTGAGGGGCGTGGGAAATCCAGGCAAGGAGAAAAATGTTGAAAATATGAGGGAAGAATGCTGATTACCCATGGAAATGTGGAAAATAATAAGACAAAAACAGCAGAGTGAGCGTGCAGAGTAGCTATTCAAGAGAATGTGTTGTTTTTGTTCAAATATTACTAGACCCCCGACTTTGCTCTGCATGTTTAATATGTTCAGACAGAGATGATTTATTAGGAGCATGAATAACAATACCTTTTTTAATGAATTTATAACTTTGAAACATCTGCAAATAGTCAGGATAGATCTGTATTTTTTTAGCTCAGTCACAGTTACAAATATTCAACAAGAGTCCTGAGGGTGCAGAGCACAGAGACGGCATCACACAGTCATATGACCTTCGACGACAAACATCCTAAACAAGCAGCAAGATCTCACACAAAGAAGCTCTTATGACAACAAAGTCGGTCAAGGGGAAAGACGATGTTCTTTATATGAGCTGCAGGGAGATGTGAATTCAAGCGGCAAACAGAAACATTTAATGGTTCTAATTTCAGCGCTCTAACACAGGACATTGTAAGATTATTCCCAACAGGGAGTTAAGAGTCTGCAACCAGGTTAAATGTCTCAACAGGTGAAATGAATGACTTTTTGCTTCGATGAAGAAAATATACAGATATGAATCCTGCATCTGCTGCATGGTGAGTACAACAAACTCACTGATTCTCCTGGATTTATATTAAAATAGTCTAATAATAATCAAGTACAATAAATCAAAAATGCACCAGTGGCTTAAACAGGTCATTTTTCAACATTAGTAGACCTTGCTACTCACCCGGGGAGTATACGAATGCCGTCTGTTCATAGCCATGATTAAAACCCAGAATCGGCTTCACTACCAGTTAAATAAAAAGCTTCGAGATTCTGCTGCTATTTTAGTTAATTCTAGTCTTATATTCCTCCTCCTTCTCTCTCCCAAAGATAAGTGAAAGCAGCAAACCAGGGTGACTTTAGGGCGTGATCTTTGCGCTGAATCACAAAACGTCACAGCTGATTTCAACCGAGGTGTGTTAAGCTAAAAGTTCTGCACAAAACATGTGAAAACATCCATCTATAGTCGGGTTTTTTCTTAATACATGAAATATTGTGTGGCAATGTCACAGCCTCGAGCTCAGTCAGACTGAAGCATTTTAAGAGATATCCCAAAACAATTAATGTGTCTCAGTGTTTTCTGTGTGTTACCAGAGTGTTTATCGTAAGACATAAAAGGGAGAAGACGTGGTAGTTTTTTCTACGACAAACAGTCCCATTCGATTTATTTTATGTTTAAACAAAATTTCAAAGTGATTGACTCAAATTAGTCTCATTTATAAAAAACATTATAAACTTAGAGGGTTCAATCAAACTTATGTAGGTTTTGTTAAAGAATAATCTTACATTAGATAAGCCAGCAAAGTTTCACTGTTTTCTCAAGCACCAAAATGTATGAATTTTGAACCTATTAAACCTATTAAGATCTAATATATCATCACAGGTAAATATGACATTCCTACTGTGAATTTTAAGATCTGACAATACTCACAAATCATTGTCCAAAGGTGATCAATAAAGACAATCTGATTTGATCAGGGTACATGCACATTTTCATGTCAAAAATTCTAGTTTGTATACCTACATTTCTAAAGTTTTTCTAAATTACATAGCCAGTTTTTAAAAGATAAACAAAACTTCACTGTTAATCATGGCAAGTATTTATATATAGACTTTGAATCTGGAACCTGTAAAAACCACATAGTGTGAATGAACTTTATGGATGAAAAATTGACAGAAACATTTCAACAATAAAGATCAAATCTGTGAATACGAATTCATATTCCACACTTCTCCAGACTTTGTAGGAACCCTCACTGAAAAACACTAAAGTATTTGAAAATTGTCACATTTAATGCTTTCAACTTTCTTTTTAGTTGCGTTATCAGGAAAGGAAGTTATTACTGAAACACTGTTTTGCACACTTTCCAGTCTGGTGACGTAGAAATTGACATTGTTACTTTTTCCTCTTATTTATGTTATATTCACGTTCAGACAATAACATGGATTATATAAATCCAAACCTGCATTGAGTAAAAAACTGAAAACATAACATTTTACAGCATGTACACTGGACCAAATGCAACGCAACAAAGTGGGTATTAGCCACCCGTTGCTAATGTTGCACTGTTAGGGAGTAAAGTCGTGAAACACAACATTCTTGCGTCAATTAATCCCATTTGAAAATAAGACCGTTTTGTAAAGACATTATTAAATGATCATTCACATAAATGTATTCGAGATAACAATAAAACTGAAGTTGCTTAATTAAATGGCTAGCTAGTCGACGGACAAACGCGAAAGATACGCAAATTTGTCAAACTAGAACAAATGACGCGTTTTTAATGCAGCTCACCAGGCAAACAGAGATATCTGTTGTTAACTGTGGCTCTTTCAAGCTTTCATCCAAGCATTAAAACCATCTGTTGTCAGTCTTGAGATATTCTAGTTTGCTAATCCGGCTCTCTTCCGGCTTCTGACAGCTCACTTCCGTTATCTTCACCTACAAAAGACACTACAGCAGAACTAGCGCCCCCGCCGGTAAGACATAGTTATTGCAGGACGATGTTCCATTTTCTGTCCATTTTCACTACATTAGATTGTCAATTAATTTGGCTTTGTGTGTGTGCGTGTGTGTGGGTGTTCCTGTCTTGGCATCACAGTGAGAACCATTTTCCCGATTTCACCATCAAATTGAGGACCGTTGGTACCAAAGTGAGGACATTTTGCTGGTCCTCACGACCTATTTTGCTAACGGTTAGGTTTAGGACTAAGGTGTGAATTGAGTTTAGGTTAAGGTTAGGGTTAGGCATGCACTGGTAATGGTTAGGTTTAGGGTTATTGTCAGGGTTAGGGCATAGAAAGGGTTGAAAATGACTGAAAATCAATGGAAGTCAATGGGAGTCAACACATGGTCCTTACTACATATAGCAAAAAAAGAGTGTGTGTGTGTGTGTGTGTGTGTGTGTGTGTGTGTGTGTGTGTGTGTGTTTGTGTGTGTGTGTGTGTGTGTCATTGACAGAAAGTTTGGAGCATTCAGTTACTTACATTTCAATCCATACAAATTAAGGTGACAGACGTTATTGTCACCTTCTCTATTGTTATTAATTCAAAGTATTTCTTTTGGAAATCAAGTATCAAATATGGAAAATAATGGAAATCAAATATCAGATACAAATATAACGGGATTTGTCAAGTAATATGTTTAAAATGCATGTTTATAAATGTGTAAATTCATTCATAGATGTTGTTTCAAAGTAAAAAGATGCTGCCTAAAACAATTAATGTTTCCAGTTGGGCTTCATTTTGCGAAAATTACGTATTATTACTTCTGATTTTGTTGCATTTACTGATTGATTGTTTAAAGTCGTTGGTGTTTGAACTTGTAAATCTGTTTTATCTAAAAATGGTAAACTATGTCAATTTTGTCTTTACTTGGACTGATTCAGCTTATTTAATTAAATGGGCTTCTTAGTCTTATTGTTCTGGTCTGCAAATCTCTAGTCATGGTAAACAGAAAGACCTTCTTCAAATTGTAGGGTTAGACATATTTGGTAGTGTCTATTCTTTTTTGGGTCTACTCTGTTTTTCTAAAATCCTTTCTGATTGGCTCTTTTTTTGTTGAATAGGTAATGAAAGGGATACATTAATGGTGTGTGTTTTTGTACAGTTGATGTTAGATTTAAATCATTTTCATTTTGAATACCTCATGACAGAGGTTGCTCTTTCTTTTTAACATGATTCTATTTCTGCTATATGAGAAGGTATATCTTATTATACTATTATTATTATATTATTATAATTATGAATTAATCAGGGAAAATCCTCCATTTTACTGTGTGATAGTTGTATATACTGTATCACCACAGGCAGTGTGTTAAATATTTAATTATCAGGAGAAAAAACTTTTAATTTTAGTAAAACTAATAAAAACTGGTATATTTATTTGCAAACTCTTTAGAAACAAGACATTTAATGCCCTTATATATTTATATAAAACATTAAAAAAATAACTTACTGTCTTTTATTGGGAGAATATAGCTAACATCCTGCAGATGATAAAAGATTGGTGGTGAACAGTGTCTAGAAAGAAGTGTAAGTCCTTGGTCAGTAATGTCTCTCCACCAGCTAGCAGTTAATCTCCATGGTAACCAAATATGGCACTGGCTGAACATTGGTGAACATTGCGCTATAGCATTCCCAACAGATCCACTGCTTTATGTTTGGACAAAAGGCTGTCAGCTTCTTGTATAGTTATGTTGCTATGGAGCAGTATAAATTAAGAAACACAGTGATGTAGCTTTTGTAGCTCTAAATAGTTATGTGAGGGACAAACACTAGCAAGAGAAAGCAATAGTGTAGTTGTTTCCTGAAGGTCAGCTCTTTGCTTCTTAACTACCAGCTATCCTGCTCAGTCTCTCTCTCTCTTCTAACTGCATTCCATGCTTCAACACTTAGTCTGCCGGGCTTCTCCATCATACAAAGCCATCCTCTATCTTCTCTAGATCATCAAACGTTATCATGACCTCATTCCATATCTGAAAAAAAACCCTGCCTTACATGAAGCCACAAATAAACATACTGTCTTTGGTTGCAAGAGACACTGCTGCAAGTTCATCAAGGCCACTATCCGTTTATAAGTTATGCAATACTGCAATTTCTATACCAATATTTACATTGCTTCAATATTTCCTTATAATGTTCTTTTCTCATGATACTGTTTATTTTGTGAACTGCACCAGTCCCTCTTGCGGCAAAATATCCATACAACATGATGTTTTCAAACCCAAACTACCAGTTTTCTCCTTTTTACCCCAATCATAAGAATGGTCATTATTGCCAACAGTTTTTATTTAAGTTTCATCAGATCACAGGACATTTATGCAAAAATTTAGGTTTATCCATGTATGCATTTACAAACTATAATCTGGCTTTGTTAATGTTGCTTTTAGAGTAATGCTGACACTGTCTTACCAGCATCTCTCAACATTTTCACAAGGTCTTTTATTCTGGGATGATTCATACATTTTGCATCAAAACTAATTTACACAGACGCCCTGGGACACTTTCCCTTTCTGAACGGTAAGATTCATGGAAAACCCCCTGCTGTTTATACTTGTGTATCATTCATTGAAAAGATAGATGTGTCACCTTTGAGCATAATTTGCAGAGGTCCACGCTTGTTTTTCTGATATCATATCTGGTGTAGTTCAATTTTCCCATGATGCCACACAAGGAAGATGTGTATGTTTCATTATTGTGGTAATTACAAAAACCTAATAATAATCCAAACTGATCTAAAGTTTAGTCTGATCTAATGTCAGACGGTGAAAAACAGGCTGTGTTTTAATGCCGTGTTTGTAAACAGCTTGTCTGAACTGTATAAAGAATAATTTAGAAATAAATTCAGTCATACAAATGCTTATTAGATTCTACCCATATTTTACACACACATTGTGGAAATACAGTTTTCACTATCTATAAATTGTACTCCTATATAATAATTTGTCATTCATTCAATACTTGTCCAGTTTAAAACCATAACTGTTAATGCCTAAATAATCAGCTTACCATTTATTTCTCATAGCTATAGAGCCTTCTATAGAAATAAATATATTTTTTTATTTTTCATTGGAACAACCCAAAAACGTCTTGTTTTGGTTTTAATGTTTAATGTATGTATCCTAATTATTAGGCATAATTAGACGGATTTTTATCTCCTTTTTTAGGGACCTTATTTTTTGTTTTTCTTTTATTTAGAAGACAGTCGGAGTTAGTGTATGCGTGCATTTGAATTCCTCCGCCTTGTGCTGCAGCTTCTGGAAAAGATAGCATTGTAATTAACCAAAGGCCCGTCCGCAGGCGACCAATCAGGTGGCGGAAAGGAGGGTGTTCCCGGACCGGCTGCTGGCTTGGCAGTCACACGGGACACCGAGTCCCGGTCGGCCGCATCTCAGCCCCGTGGCGGTGACACCTCTGCCAGCGAGCGGACCGGATCCAGAGTTGACCGCCTCGTTTTTTCTCAGCAAGGTCTGGAAGCTTTTGTTACTTTTATAACAACTTTTTAAAATTCTCAAGGGGGGACAAAGTTTGGCTAAAGTGTGTATTTTGATCCCGAGATGACTAAAAAAACTAGCTAGAGCGCAAAATTGTACTTCCGGTTAGGGGCTTTCAACATAAAACTTTACTTGTAGTCTAAGCCGCATTTGTAGTTTTATTCTGAAGGTTTTTATAATGTGCTTCCGGTCTATCGAGTGCGTATTTTAGCTAAACTTATGAGCTGTTGGGAGGATTTAACTCTAAGTAGCGCAAGGAATCGATACCGAAACTAGACAGTGTAGCGTACAGTTTTGTAGAGTACTTTTACAGAAGGGTTTGGGGATTATTTAATATAAATACAAGAGAAGTTAAAGGAAAGCAGCTTGGTCGCTTATGGAGGGTGTGGAGCTGGAGTGACAGCGTTGCGTCAGTTTCCCTGTCCCACATCAACAAGTGATAAATACGATGCAAAGAGACGGCTGCACAATTCACCTCAGTTATATTAAGTAGCACCTGTACGTGCTGTGCGGTTCTGCATGTTTTTGGAGTGTGTCGCCTGTGGAAGCGACAGTTTTCACGCCTGTCATGAAGGTTTTTATCTTTTCGATCTCCCTGGTTAAAGCTGAGGCTGCCCCGGATCAGGGTGTGTCCCCATGTTCACCACAGTCTAGCTGGTTCCGTCCAAACTAGATTTGGAGCAAATGGTACCTTTGACTTTTTTAAGGAGATTTAAACATTAGGCTTCTGTTGTATTTTTAAATAAAATGTTGGAGGATTTGGGCCCGCCGCAAACCCGATTAAAACTCAAAGTGTTTTGTTTTTTATCTGGATACTTAATAGATTACTAAGAAAGTCGCGTTTTTACACTTCTACAGTACTTCCATGCTGTGAGTCATGGACATTCAAAACTGGCACGCAATAAAGGATAAAAAATGGCACAAGCACGAATTTAGCACTAACAAACATAAAACTATGCATTTGCTTTTATTAATACATTTTCAATTTAAAACGTTCATTAATAAATGTATCAATGTCTTGGAAAAATGCCTGATCAACTTTTGGTCTTTTGATTAATTAAAAAATATTTTTATGTGTTTTTCAATTTATCATTTTTTTTGTATTTGTTTTTTTATGTACATATTTTTTTAAATACTAAATTATTTCCTTTTAAGAAAATTATCAATCTCATGACTCAGAACAGTTTGTCTTCTGCTAAATTCAGAGTCCAAAAGCATATTATGTGTAAATGTCTCATTAAAAGGGGAAGCAAATTTATAAAAGTTGGGCTTTGTGCCCCTGGTCCCCTGGTACCAGGGGCACAACATGCATACCAGTAATGCACCAGTTTGACACCAGTTTGACAACCCCCAATGAAACTTTAAGAAGAAGAAGAGGATGAAATGAAAAACTTCCTCTCTTTTTAATTGGTGGTTGGTGGCACTTTTCAGCTGGGTTGGTTATTAGTGAACACTTCCTGACTGCATCCAGATTTTACTCAGAAACAGCAGCTAAGATCTGCTTCCTTCAAACACTGACGGATTTTTGTGCTGAAGAGCCATGCAAGCTGCCTCCTACTAATGCAGGCTTGGCCTAACTGGGAATACTGGCGAAAAAATATTGATATATTACAGTGTGTCCTCAGCTGTTACAGTTAATCTTTGAATAAAGGTGAGAGTGATATATAGTAACAGGAAGGCTGCAATATTTTGTTCTTGAAAAAAAAAGAGTAATTTCATATTTTAAAAAATATTATCGATCTTCGGTTCTGCATGGGATGCTCTAGCTGTTTGGTTGAATGCCGAGCTCAGTTTTTTGTTAAATGACACATAAATATAGAAAATTGCAGATCTTTTTTATTTTTCTTGATACATTTTAAGTGGGAAATAAAGTGTGTTTGTAAGCAGACGTCCAGAAGCACATGAAGCCCTTTGTTTGCCCAAACAAACTATCAAATATTTACAGTGCTCACCAGGTTTATTGGAACCTGTAGGAAAGATGTGTAAAAGGCTTCAACATAAATTCAGCTTCTATTGCAGTACCATGAAAAAAGTTACTCACAGAGACTTGCCCATACGTACAGCCAGAGAAATAAAATGCCTAAACTAACCTTGAACTGTGAAAAACAAGGCTGGGCGATGACCATCCAGGTTTATTTTGCCACCATCCAAAGTTAGGAGGACAGTTTTTCATTTGTTTTAAAGATTTTATGAACAAGGCCAATGAATGATGTGGTGCTGTTTGATTTCACTTGTATTCTAAAGCAAGAACTCAGTCCATCTAATTCATCTAAATATTCTTCAAATCAGAAGATTTCACTGGGAATAAAGATGTTAATAAATAAAGTTACATTGTCATCAACCATTTGTACATTTTCATAAAGTCCTAAAGTATCTTTTTGTCCGTCTTATTGCTTTATTTGGTACCCTGTTTTCAGTTTTTCTTTCTTTTCGCCCCAGATGGCTGAAGTGGAGTTGGTGAAAAGGACGCTGCAGGCCATCGTCAAGGCCAACAGAGGTGGAGTGTCATTGTCCTGCCTGCAGTCGGAGTGCAAGGAGCTGACTGGAGAACAGATCCCACACAAGCAGCTAGATGCTCTGTTAGCCAACACGTCCTCTGTTCGCATGGAGAGGAGAGGTTCTGGAGAGGTGATTGTCACCAGAATGTGCCGTTAATCAGGGAATGTCTGATGAATAAAAGCAAATGTAACAAAAATGAAGTGAAACGGATGTTGATGTTACATTTTATTAAAACATTTTGAGCATACTGTTGAATTAGTATTTAAGTTTGTTCCAATTTTCTCAAAATAAAATAAAGTTCACTAAAAATCATTTCAGCAAGACACACTAGATCTCCGTACTCCACATCTTCAAAACACTTGAGACTATCCTGATAACATTTACATCTCTCTTTCCAGATGGTTTATTTTTCCTCTGGAGCCATGGAGGAGGCACATACAGCAAAGGTGGTGGCCCGACAGCGAAGCTCCAAGAAAACAGGCCGACACTACATGGTCAACACCCAGATGAGAGTTAAACCAGCTGTTCCTCTAGTCCTCAATGGTGAGATTTGACCAACCAATTTGGTATACACACAACACCCATGTTACATCTGTGACGAGTGATAAGTTAGAAAAAGTACTTGTATAGATAAGTAGAGGGCTGTAAGTGTAAATCCTTCAGGACCGTTGCACTGCTTGACAATAACCTCCAACCTGTGAAGCATAGTTAGTAACCTCTGGGAATAGCTTTAGACACAAAAAAGGCTCAGCTTGTGTTTGAACGGGAGCAACAACCACAACTATTTCTCAGACTTCAGTATAGTATAAACAAAGTGGCAAGAAAATATTAAGTTAGTGCACATATATTACTTACACTGCTACAGATGGCACACTGCCTTTTATCATTTGACAATCATAGGCAAACAGGACTTTTCATGATTTTTTTCTTGACACTCTTCCATGAGGACCAAAAATCTGTGGAGTGAACGACTAGTAGCTGTCTTGTTGACAGATTCTCTCACCTGAGGCGTGGATCTCTGCAGCTCCTCCACAGTTACCGTGGTCTTGTTGCCTTTTAAGTTTTTTCCCAGTCATTTTCTTGCAATATATACATGATAGATACAATGATAGTGTAAGGAATATTCTTTATTTAAGGAACCTTTTCATCAACAGGTTTATATGTCATTTTTTATAAAAATTGACTGTCCCATTAAAGAAAATGTATTAAATCTGGAAAAAAAATTGTTCTTTAATTTAGAAATGTAAACAAATATCCTATAGTAGGTATTATAAAAACAATGTATTTTCTTTCAAACAGCCATGCTGCTTTTGTGACTTTAAATAAATATTATTTAGCTAGACCGAAGGCAAAAATGGCTCTTGGTGTTGTGAAGGCTGCTGACCACTGGTTTAGGTTCACCTAAACTAGTCCAGTTTTTAGATGAAGGGCTGTTTGTTCATTGATGCTGTCTAACAAACATCTGAGGCAGCCGAATGTATACTGATAATAAATTACACATTTTGTGCAAGTGGTTACTCTGAAATATATTTAGGCCTATTAAAGCAAAGGTCTGTTTCATAAAAACTCCACAAACACATGAAAGTTTATGGTTGCAGCTAAATAAAATGTGGAAAAGTTAAAACCAGGGCTGTGATATTGCAGCAGAGGCAAAAGCTCTGTGTGTTGCAGCCCGACGGGTTGAAGATGAACGACTGGCCTCCTTTTACTGTTATAGTGTCGACTCTCGGGTATTTTAGGCATTTGTACGTCAGGTGTACAAAGACAGGAGCTCATTCATATGTTACTGAGCCGTTGTCTTTCCTCATCTGGCTTAAATAACTCGGAAAAACTGTGATACGGGTCCATATTCACTGACAAAAGTGACTTCCATGCAGAAACCTGCAGACAACTTAATTTTTGCACTTCTGCTAGACGGTGATGCTGCAGAAAATTCTTGGAGGCAGAGGAGGGGGGTGGGAGGTGGCAGCACGGAGGGGAGGGAGGATGAGAGAGAAGGGGACGTAGCAGCGAGGCGGTTTGAGGTGAACAGAGAGCGAGAGATACTGAAACGCTGAGGAGGTGGACTGGTGACAGGGAGGAGGGAGTCGGAGTGGGGCGATGCAGTTTAACCTGCAAGCGAAGAGAAGCTGATACACAAATCAAGCGCTCCTCCTCACTCCCTCTCATCCTCCTCTCACTGCCGGGGTTATTGATATTCAGGCAGAGGCAGACCGGGAGCTGCAGGTCCATGTCAGCAAGGTGATGTGGCGTTCGCTCTTGGTGCGTGTGAGCGGTTGTCCTTACTTATATCTGCATGTGGATGTCAGCTAGCTTCTGCATTATGCATTAGTGTGTGTTGACTGGCTGAAGCAGAAACTGTCTGCTGACTAAGGCTCTAAATGCTGACGGTCGGGTTTTGTTGTTACTGGTGCGAGAAAAGCAGAGTCAGTGGGAATAAAGGCAGAGTGAATGTTAAAGCACGAGAAAGTTCTAGAAGATGGGGGATTGTAGAATGAATGGGTAAAGGAGCAACAGTGGGAGGAAGAGTGAAACAGAGAAGAGTGGTAGTGAGTAGCAGTGCACTTGTGATGCCATTTAACACAAATGTGATGTCATGCTAAGCTTGGCTGGTGTAGTATTGTAATGATGAGAGGCCTGGCTAGTTTGGGCTGTGTTTGTGCGACTCTTTAAAATAAATTCATTGAATATACCATCAACTTGTGTATTTTCTTTTCGCCAGCACATATACACAGATAATAAAAGCTATCTAATAGTACTGTACTGTACCGGAGTCAAATTCCTTGTTTGTATGTACAAACTTGGCAATAAAGCTGATTCTGATTCTGATTCTGATTCTGAAGTGGTGGTTTCCTCTGCAGTTTTTTTGAAGAAATTTGAAAAAGTGCACTGTGGGAACAAACTGCAGATTCTGCTGCGTGGGTATTTGAGTTGATGACATCACAAGAGGGATAAGATTAATGAACTTGCATTAATTAGTAGTAAACACTAAGGTGGACGAGCGAGTTGTGACACATTTCTGCATGGATTCTGAAAGCTTTGAGTTTTAATCCAGTCTGCTCTGGTCATCTTCTCAAACCGCTTCCAGGTGTTTTACTGTTGCCACATTTTCCTGAAATCTCAAACACAATTGAAACTGTATAGAATACAAATGAGCATCTTTGAAAATGGCATTTGGTTTATAAATATAGGTTTAAAGAGGAAAACAACCAAAAAAATAAAATTAGACCTACTTATAGTAACTGATCACTTGTCTTATGCCTCAAGTGATTATCATTACAGGGGAGAGTCAATGTGTTTACATCAAAATATCAAAAAAAATGAAATAATTCAGGGATCTATAGGTGTTAGACCCTTTCTTGGGTGAATATATTTATTTTCACAGAAAGTCTGGCTAATGGCTTTACGTTTTTCCAACTGTGTCTTGACTCAATCCTCGTTTCTATATACATTTTTCCCTGCAGCCAGCCTGTGTTTGTCTTTTGACTTTGGCTGCTTTTGCACTCATTTCAGTCCCCGTTCAGCCTATTTTCAGTTGGGATGATTTAATCCACCTTAACTCTGACTTTTGAATTATTCAGGCATAAAAGGTTCCTAAACTCAAAGGATGAACCAGTGTTGTGTTGACACATAACAGACAATTTTTCCAATAAGCCATTTTGAATTGATCTTTATGGACTTTCTTTTCACAGTACAAAAAGCAAAACTTGAAAAGACTCTTTGAAAGACCAGAGAATCACTTTTTAGGTCTAAGATGACACATCATTGACACATCGTTTTTCAAATCAGTTTTCAATAGGATTTTTAGGGATTTTTTCCCTCCCAAAAACACTTTTTGTTCCCATTTCTTTAGATGATTTTGAAAAAACATACCAAAGATTTTGTTTGTCTGCCAGGAAACCTGGAGCACTATTGATCTTGGCCAGCTCAGAAGGAGGAAGGAAATCATAAAGAAAAATAGATACAAAATCATATTTTAGCAACAAACAACATCCAAGCTTATGGGAAAAAAAGTGCCTGTAACTTAATATCTATTTATTTTGTGCTTTTGCAGTTTTGGTCGTCTGGGCTTTCTCAGGTTGGAAATTGAGCGGCCTAAAGGTCATTTATAGTTATCTTGGTGTAATCAAAGGTCATAAGCGGGGTCAAACAGGGATCTATAAAAGTAGTGGGTAATATAAAGTCTATTAGAAAATAATATGGAGTTAAATAGTCTATATGAAATTGTACTTTTAAGATTATCTGCATTATATAAAAAAATACCAAGAGAAAAAAACTGAAAAAACGTTTTTTATAGATGTTGTGGGACTAGTGGCATTTATTGACAATAATTAGACCAGCAACCAGAAAAAGAGAAAGGGGGGAGACATGCAGGAAAGCCATCAAGGTCTGTATTTGAACCCGTTCATGTCAAGAAACGAGGTACGTGGGTATGAAATAGCTTGTTTACAGGTATACAATAGATGAAGTTTAACCGAAAGGGCTTCGCGTTGGGAAAAAATAAGGGTACGAATTGACATGAAGCCCTCAAACGGCTGTTCTGCTGAATACTTTAAATGATGACACATCTCTCACTAAGGGCTGAAAATGAGTGAAAAAGCAGTCAAAGTCCTAAGAAAAACTTGGTGAGTCCTTGATAACTTTGTATTTTGTTTCTAAGTTTATTTAACAGGGATAAGTTGACATTTCAGTTCCAGATTTAGCCAAGAAGTTACCCTTCAAACTCTGGATGTCTATTACATGTCCATGTCTTTCAGGCTTGATGGTTCTTGTCTCAATTTAGCCCAAAAACTGGACTTTTTTAGGTCATACAGCCCATCCCCTTTTAGCCTAAACAAGGAAGTTGACATCCCAGCTGGCTACCATCAAATCAACCCTAAAAAGAACATTTAGACATCAACAGACATCTTAAATGCAAGTATTTTCGCTTTTTACCCATGTACATGTCGTTAAGAGAGTAGTTAATGTCATCTTTTCTGGTCTAGGCATTTGTTAAAGAGCTGCCTGAAGAACAGAATATAAAAAAAATATTTAACTGATGATTAGAATATAAAATAAAACAATAATCAAAGTGAAATTATCCTTAAAGTACAAGAATGCGAAAACATCGACTTGTACGATTTTATGCCAATTGAACCCTCATTTCTTTCTCACACTCATCTGATTTACAACAAAGTTTTTGTAGTTTCGTTTTATTTTACCCACAGCTATAAGTGTTAGTTGCAACTCAAGACTTGTCTGAAATCCTTCAGAAGTATGTGGACCAGAAGCAGCTGGTTTTTGGTTCCTAAACAGATCTATCTGAACGTCTTTCCTCCACTGCCTTTGAAACCGCCCTCCAGACAAATGCAATACCTTGTCTCCCCATCAGATTTAGCTGAGTCACTCACTTTTTTTGTGGTATTTTCCTTATCAGCTAAACCCCAAACCTCTCTGAGGCAGCCAAACCACCGAGGCCGAGGCGGAGGAAGAGGAGGAGGAGGAGGAGGAGGAGGAGGCGCCGGTCGTGGAGCTGGACATGGAGACTTCAGACAGACGAGAGACTTGAGAGATGGCCTGTCTGAGGGCAGGCCTGGGGGGCATCCCAACAAGCTTTCCAATCAGAACAAAGCCAACAAGAGAGGGAACCTACCTGCAGAAAGGTGACTGAGGGCTGGTTAGTTTCATTAATTGTAGTTGCCATATCAAACCCTGTATATGTTGATTTACCCATTTAAGATTCTACAGCAAGAGCATCATTCAGCTACCTTGGTAAATGGGTCAAACAAACACACAATGGCTGTTTGGATGTACAGGAAGTAGTTTATAATGAATCAACATAGTTAGTAAATCTGGTGAATATGATCAATTCAAGGCTCTGCATTAATCAGCGGGAGAAACATGCAATTATTTATCTCTTTGTAGTACATTTATCCTGTGAACTAATTTAGGGATGACACCATCTGCCTCTACTTTGGCCGACTTCACTCCACTCAGCCTGTTTTGCGGCCGTTTCCGTTACTGGCTTTCTTGGTCCATGCTCGTCAGCAGGTCCCATCGGGACTGAGTAGGGCCAACATGTGACGTGAACAGACTGCGTTTCACCAATTGACCATGAGCGTGTTCAACCGTGTGTCAGCAGCATGAGAAAGTGTTCGCTGAGGGAGCGCAGAGAATGACAATTTGTTGCCTACCTGTTTTTGTAGATTCACCTCTTAACTGATGAAGCTTAAATTATTCTGGTTCTCTCTTGATCTGCATCATTCTATTTCTCTACATTAAAGCGTATTAATCAGTCTTTCTATTACTCTCTGATTCATTCTCAAAAAGATTAAATTGTTAGATATCATCAGCTGACATTATTCAAACAGACTGATTCATCTTAACTCAGTGACTGGTTCACCTACTAATATCCATCCACTTAAAAAAACAACAGTGAGATCTGTTCACTCTGTGGAGAGTCAGTTGTGTTGCTGAACCTTTGCAGCACAAAGGGGCTCCAGGATGGGAGTCCCAGTGTACCAGCAGGGGACAGGAGCCCAGCTCGAGGGGGGGGTTTGGGCCCTCTTTAATCCCTCCTCTATTCTCTGGTAGATTAACTCTTTTAAACCAGCACAGAGTGAATCAGCATATCTCTCTGTATGCCTGTAGATCTTTCTATGGACAGGTCAACGTCATCTTCAGTTGTGTGCACTCGTGAATGTAGTAAATATGGAAACCGTAGCCCAACAGGCCAAAGCTGAGTTACAGTTTAATTTCAAAAGAAAAGAAAGATGAGTCTTTCTGTGTAGTTGTGGACAACATCTTTTCGCTTTTTGAGAGTGGGAGATATTAGGAAAGGTTTGACAATTAAGTGAGAATAGGTTATGTAGATTCTACTTATGAAAATGAATTTGTCTTTATTCAGTTCTAGAGACCCCAATGAATTGAACATTTCCTTTTTTTAATCTTTTCTTGAGGACTAAAACTATATAACTGACGATTGTTTGCATCATGCTAAATGAATGTTTTCTCATGTTGTAAAGATCTAGATCTTGGTAAGAGTTACAAAGCTAATACAACCCTAAAAAAATGATATTCTTTCATTCCTATTTACGCACTTAAAAAGAAGTTTATTTGGGCTACTATCCTTACCCAGTCCTGATTTTAACATGGACCGATCCAGCACAACATATTTTGGTTATGGGTTCAACCCTGCATATTGTGTCTTGGTTTCAACCCAGAAAGGGGGTTTAATTGGCTGAAGCTGCTATTACACTGTTTCCTATTTTGCCTTGTATGCTGGCATATTGTAAAATGTTACAAAGGTCTAAATGTGAGGAAATGAAGGGGATTTTGTAGAAAGTCCTGGCACACCTTGAAAGCATGTGTGTCACTTTTATTGCACTTCCATTCTGAATACTGCATGTGTCTTTGGACCAAGGGTTGGGAATTCACAGTGTTCTGCTGCATCAGGATGGGGTACATAACTTTTGCATTTGTCATTTTGTTTATTTTTGGTTCTCACTTTTAAACAGCAACCATCTAAGATTGAAACTTCGAGGCTTTAAGTGCCCCTAAAAGGTCAGATAGTTATAACCTGAATTTAATCAGAAAGTAGGTCAAGTCGTCAGTTTCACTTTAAGTTTACAGTATCGAGCATGCCGTTGGAATGACTATTTATTAGTGAAGATAACATAGTGTAGTATTATGTAGCTTAGGCAATGTTATTATTGGTTGATACCTGCAATATTTAGGTTGCACTTAGACTGATTCTGCAGCAGTGGAGCAAATGAGCCGTATACATGATACTGAAGGCGCTCATACAGCTGAGATTTTTGAGGCCTTAAAATTTCGGGACACCCTGACTTAGCTGGTGTTAAAACTGTCTATGCTACTATATGAAAGGCAAATTAAGGATACATTTCAAAGCTTTTTTTCTCCAATTTCCGCTGAAACACAAGGTAGATTCACGATAGTTTGATAGGGGCATAATGTTCAACATTAAGGCCAGTAAATCGTGGGTTGAAAAGAATAACCCATAAGTGGCATTACTAAACATTTGGTTTCCAGTATTTGTCTTCTTGTTTTATTTTCTAAAACAAATATGAAGGTATTCACCTCCCTGTTCGGTTCTCTCTGTACAGACCAGATAAGAGGATGGGCCTCCCAACACGGTTTCAGAAGGAGGTGCACACTCACCTTTCCAGAAATCCACAACAGACCGGTCGTAAGTATGACTGATATTTTATCCAAACGACAACCCCTCAAAATCAGTATGGAATCACTACTCTAGGGTTGATTTTTGGGTCTGTTGTTTGATTTTGTAGCACAAAAATACAATGAAATATTTTACAATTTCATATAACAGCTGAGCTTTCCTTGCATTATCCAAATGCGTCCCAGGTAGCATTCAGAAGACGATGAAATGTAACTTTAGCTGTCAATATGCAGTGTTGTGAAGAAGTGGTCGACTCATCTGAAGGATTTTTTTTGTGTGCGTGCTTCATGCTACAATTCTCATATCCATCATATACAACAAAGGGTAAAGGTTAAATCACAGCAGTTTGGTTTTAAATTGATTTGGAGAGAATATTTAGTATTCTTAACTAAATCTAAGGGAATACCCGTTCAGCTGTGTGCAAAAGTAGTTCAACAAGAGGAAAAAGCCAAAACATTTGTCGACCTGTACCTCTAGTTAAATAAAGACATCTGTAGAGCCAGCTGCTCAAAATAAATTATTTCCAAAAGTGGTGCGCGGTGTGGAAGAATGTGATTGAGATAAATGAGTGTGTTGGTGACTCTGTAGGTTTAAATTAAAACAAATGAAGTAGAAATGGAGAAGCGCTTCAGCTTCCTTAAAGGAAACAGCTTTCCTGAAATCCTCCAATTGCACATCAGGAGATCATCCAGGAAGTCCAAGGAAAACACACATGCACTCATCTTTAATTCATGCTGTCAATCCAGTTTTGCAGCTTTTTTGTGAACATTATCTAATTGTTGCACTGGATTCACAAAACAGATTCCACTAAATACGCAAACATTCCCACGAAGTCCAGCAGACGCTAGCAGTCAGTTTGCTCCTATTTTTGGCATCAGGTTGCTGTTCTTCCGCCACACACGGCAGATGCAGAAGTTATCAGAGTTCGAAAATACACTTTTATCAGACAAAAACCTCTGGGCCCTTCCCTGACGAGGCATTCCTCAAAACTGTAAGATAACAGCTGCTGTGAGGAATCATGCTGGAATGCTGCAATGCAGAAGAGAGTAAAAGGCTGATGACCATTTAATAAACGCATTGATTGACTTTCCAGATCATAAATCTCTTGAATGCAGTCTATATATATATACAAAAGTACTTTACTAATGTGTCAGAATAAAAAAGAAACACTTCCACAATATCCTGTTAATGTTAGTGTATAAATGAAAAATATTTTCTGTTCATATTGTGTGCTCACTTGTCACCTCCTGCGGCTCACTTCCCCTCGGCAACTCGTCTACTTTCAGCACAACTGTTGGACGCGGCTTCTTTAATGCACCTCGCTTCAGTTGTGCAATACAGATAGATCTTCTTTACAGAGTGCATTTTTTTAATTACAGTGTGTTGCAATGTTTCACAGTCTTAAGTTTGTGTTCTGTATTAAACAGAGCAACAAGATTTTATACAAAATCAAAATATTCTGTGATATCCCTGACTTGCTTTTTCTAAAGCTAGCAGCACATTACGAACCCACTTTTAAAATGATGTTGAGATCAGGGCCCTGCGGGGGCCATACCATCACTTCCAGTAAGTCTTGTTCTTCTTTACGCTGAAGATAGTTCTTAATGACTTTGGCTGTATGTTTGGGTTCGCTCACTTAGCATTTTGTAAATCGATAAAAATAAACAATCATCATTTATATTTCTTTAATTTCTTTGTTTACAGCATTTTTTGACCTGCCTAAAACTTTTGCACAGTACTGTAAATATGGCGTGAACTGAATGCAAAATTGTATCAAAAGAAAATAGCATATATTACAAACAGATCTCTGCAGCTGTTAAATCAATCTTTTTCCTACTTAATTTGATTGCAAAAGTAAAATCATATCTCCCAATCAAAGATGCTGAAAAGATGACTTATAATTTCATCACCTCTCATTTGCACTATTATAAGGCCTTGTATGCCGGCTTAAATCAGACATCTCAGCAACTTGTCCAGAACGCAGCAGCTTGTCTGTTAACAGCTACTAAAAACATCTCCAAACCCGGCTTCTCTCCCCGGGATCCCGTTCAGTTTTAGAATTGGTTTTGAGGTTCTGCTGACTACTTTTAAAGTCTTAAATGGTCTGGCCCCATCATATTTATGTGATCTTCTCAACATCTACACTCCACTGGTCAACCAAGCAGCTTCACTGACATGCTCCACGATACAAATTGTAACGTAAAGGTGATCAGACCTCTGCAGTGACGGCTCCAAATCTTTGGAATAGTTCACCCTCTCATACCCGGACTGCTGAGAATCTGTGTTGAATCTTTTCTCCTTGGTGTTTGACTAAAGCAGAATATGAGACCCAAATATGTCTGATAGTTCTAGGTGGTATTTGGTCTTGTCTACTTTATTTGTTTGTTGCCTCTTCTGTTTTATTGTTCGCACTGTTTAACCTTTTTGCTTCACTGAATATGGGAAACTTCTGTTGCTTTTAATGTGCTGTAGAAATAAATTCACATTGACATAATAAGGAGAGAAAAAAGACCTATGGTCAAAGAGAAAATCATAAAATAGTAGATGCTCATCAGCTGAGATGTGACCCTGGACTAGTCAAAGTTCTGACCTAGTGAGCTGCTCTGGTGGCATCTAATAATCACTGGTCTGTACAAATCCTCCAAAAGAGTCAAATCTCTTTCCTTGTTTTGGTAAAATACAAAACTTTTTTTTGTGAAATTCTTTCCTCCCTACTCTGCTGTTTTTCTTCCAGCACCACTGAATCTAAATGAGAGCTTTGGCTCAGGCAAAGGAAAACCGTACAACCATCAGCAGGTCCAGAGCCACATCAGAGAGATTTTGGCCAAGTACAGCAATGGCTTCTGGGTGTCGAAATTGCCTCAGATCTACAGAGAGCTGTACAAACAGGACCTGCCCTCTGAGGCCCTCAGAGACCTGGAGACCTGGACCCACATATGCATTGTATGTACTCATTCTGAACTGGCGACATGCTTTGAAAGTTTTAAATAATTTCCTTTCTCTTAAATATATTCTCGCAAAAAAGCAACATGAGACACCAGCAGTTTCAGAAACACACGTCAGAGCTGCACTGAAGTATTTTGATTCTCGGTTTTTTGTTACGCTTCTGTTAAAGGTTTGTAGAAACACTAAACAACAGATTCACTTGAAGTAAGCAGGTCCATTGCACCCTTTCTTTCCTCTTTGAAACTGGTCCTGCAGCTTTGTGCTCAAATTACACTCAGTACCTGCATGAGAGAAGATAAAGTACCTGGCGTTGACGGTCAAATCACAACAAGCCGAAGAGAAATTGCTACTTCTTAGGCCACTTAAGCTTTACTTGCCTAAAAATAGATGCATTGGTAGTTCACTTTCATTCAGGAAGTCAGTCAGCAGGGGGTATAAATAATATTGTTTAGATAAATTATAATGCATTCATAGGGTACCTGTCTAGTCTTGAAAAGTCCATCTATAAATCCATTGTCTATACCTGGTGCCTATCTACAGCAGTCTACAGGCGAGAGGCAGGGTACACCCTGGACAGTCCAGGGTCCCCAGTCCAGTTAAACTCCACCACCAGTCTTTATTTCTTATTGCTTTACCCAACAGAAAACATAAATAATTCAAAAATGAGAGCTTTTTACAGTCTCTGAATTTAAATCCGTACTTTCTCTCTGATTTAGCAGGTCGGAAATCTTGGTTTTGTCCAGCTTTATCGATCATTTTAGTTTTTGAGATACTGACAGAAGCCACGTTTAAATGTGCACGTGTTCAAAATTAATCAACTATTTTCCTCTAATACTGCGATTGGGTGTTGCAGTTTTCACGTCAGGTTTATGTCCTCCCAATTTCATCAAAATGAACACCATACCCACAGTGAAGCACAGAGGAGGCTTCATCATGTTGTGCGGTTGTTTTTCCTCAAATAAAGTAGTTTTTGTGGATAAAATTATAAATAGTTCCAAACACCGGCCAGTTTTGACCCAATCAGGAAGGATTTTCTTTTTCTGCATCACTGTGAGTCCAAGCGTCTAAATCAACAAACAGTTGGTTTCTTGAGAGGACAATTACAATTTTGTAATATTTTGGGGTCTGACAGAATATCTTCAGGGTCTCCTGAGGAGGACTGTGGACAAGAGTCATCCTCCCAATATAATCAGTTTGGAGAACATATCCAAGTTTTCAGCTGCAAAAGTAGTTTGTTTAGTTCTTTTTTTCTCTTGTAGGTAGAGAAAACCTCCAGCAGCAACTCAACGGAGCTGCTCCTCTACCCCGCCAAGGAACAGACCAACACATCCGTTTCCTCACAGATCCTTCACTCAAACTCCACCACCTCCCCAGCTAAAACGTACCCTGCTCAGAAGAGGCCCCTCAGCAATCACCTGGCTCACTCTGGCACCCAGTCTCCTCAGTCTCCACCATCTTCCTCTTCGTCTCCCAGCCCTCCTTCCTCCCCTGCAGCCCTCAGCCCTGATCTGAAGCAGAAACTGGAGGAGCTGCTGGTGAAGTACTCCAGTGGTCTATGGGCCCATGCACTTCCCAAGCTCTTCCAGGACACCTACAAAGTTGGTGACACACACTTTGATGTATAGTTGATTTACTTATCAGGTGCAAATGTTGATAACATCATTATTTTTTACTTTTTCACTAGACTAAACTGCCTGGACATGTGCTGGAGAACCTTGACCTGCTCTCTGACATTTGCACCATTAACTACCCGATGCCCGACAACCCCAAGAGGGCCATCCTGTACAGGAGGAGCAGCGCCGGAAGTGGGGAGGATGAGAACTGCAACAGGAGGAGCTCATCCACGAGTGAAGAGGAGCTGAGAGTTAGAATTGAGGTTCAGAGGAGTAACCATGAGGTGCCTCCTCTGCAGATCCCCAAAGAGGAGTATCCCTCCGTTCTGGTGATGGAGGCCACCAACACCAACACAGTTATACTGAGGTGGAAGAGAAGCTGATTGTCCTGTTATGAACTGATAGATCACAGACCTCTCACTGTCTGCTTCTCCCCCTCTGCCAGGTACATTGGTGAGGGTTACTCAAGGGCGCAGGACTCCATGGAGGACGAGATGAGGGAGTTTTATGGCTCAGACCAAAGCCGGCAAGCTCCTCCGTCTTCTCCATCATCAGGCCAACTCGTAGCTGTCCGGGCTGAAGAGGAGGAGGAAATCCTGAGGGCACAAATATGTGAGGTCATGTCTGATAAAGTCAAGGTAAGCACTGAAAACCAGGCAGTCACTAAAGATAAGAATTCAAACCAGGAAATATTAGTAATTCCCTAATAATTAGTTGTTGTACCTGTAGGTATATTATGTAGATCATGGCTTCTCTGAGGTGATCCATAAAACCAAAGTGTTGGAGCTGCACAAGAAGTTTTTGAAGCTGCCTTTCCAGGCAACCAAGTGTAAACTAGCAGGTGAGTCACATGCAGTGCCTCGCAAAAGTCTTCCCTCCCATTGAACTTTAACACATTAAGGCACATTATTAACCACAAATACCATGTATTTTAGGGGGAGTTTGAAAAAAAAACAACAAAGAAGTACATTATTGTGAAGTGGAAGAAAATTATTTATGATTTCCTTGTAAAAATAAATAATCAGAAGTGTGGTGTGGCAATGTATTGAGCCCCATTTACTCTGAAACCCCTAAATCCACCCAATTACCTTCAAAAGTCACCAGATAATTAGTAAATAGAGTCCATCTGTGTGTAATTTAGTCTCAGTATAAATCCAGCTGTTCTGTGAAGGCCTCAGAGGCCAAAGAACACACCAGGTAAGGTCAGGGACGAAGACGTGGAGATGTTTGAGTTTGTGTCAGGTTATAAAACAATAGACTCTGACATCTCACAGAGCTCTGTTCGAGCCATCATCCACACAGGGAATCAACATGGCACAACTCTAAACTTAGAAAGACATGGACATTCACCTAAATTGGCAGGTCAGGCAATGGAACTCTGGAGGAGCTGCAGAGATCCACAGCTCAGGTGGGAGAATCTCTCGACAGTAGAACTATTACTTGTGAAATCCATAGTTCTGGCCTTTGTAGAAGAGCTGCAAGAAGGACATTGTTGAAGTTTGTCACAAGTCACGTAGGGACACAGCAAACATATAGAAGAAGGTGCTCTGGTCAGACCACAGTTCAACTTTTTGGCCTATACAGAAAACTCTATGTGCCATAGAGAAAAAAAACCTGAACACACTATCCCCACGGTGAAACCAAAGTCCAACATCTGTGGGTAAACATCATTTTCTTTCACTTCACAATGATGCCCTGTTTTGGCTTGGTCTGTAACACGGGTCTCCAACTCCTGTCCTCAAGAGCTACTGTCCGGCAACTTTTAAATGCATCCCTGCTCCAAAATGCATGAATCAGTTGGCTGAATCACCTCCTCACCTTGTCATGATGTTCTGCAGAGGCCTGGTAAGGAACCATTCATTCGATTAAGGTGTGTTGGAGCAGAAATGTATGTAAAAGATACAGGACTGGACAGCAGCTCCCGAGCACTGGAGTTAACATGAAATCCCAACTAAACACATTGAGGTTTGTGGTTATAATGTAAAAAATGTGGAAAAAAACGTGTGATGCAAGAGAGAAAGGAGATGGAATTAAAATCTGTTTTAATGTTCCTGTTCAGGCCTGGAGCCGTTCTGTCAGGAGCCGGTGGTGCTGAAGATGTTTGAGACAATGGCGAGTGGAAGGATCCTCCTGGCCGAGATCTTAGAGAGAGGTCACACCCCTCTGGTCGTCCTGTATGACACCTCTCAGGACGACGATGTGAACCTTAATGCTGCCTGCATGAAAGCCCTACATGACAATACACTAGCAAGTCCGTTACAGGTACAGAAGAGGCAAGGGTGCATGTTTTCGGGTGTCTGAGTGCACAGCAACTAAACGTGTCTTTGTCCTCAGGTGAACAGTGCTTATATGAACGTGACTGTCAGCAGTGTTTGCTCCGACGGGACAATTTACTGCCAGCTTCCCTCTAGAGGACTCACCAAGCTGAATGAGATATTGGAGAAAATAGAAAGTTACTTCCACACACAGGTAGCAACACCGCATGTTTTCTTTAGCTTTGTTTATTCGTGTTAAGAGGTTTTAAAAGAAATGCAAACGAAAAGCTTTTATAAAACAAAATAAAGCCTCGTCTTATTGACCTTGATCATATCGAGAACATTTTCTTTTACAGCCATTACTTTTCTTCACTCATTAATTAGTTCTTATCATCTTATCTTTAGTGGAGAGTAGCAACATTTTAAATCTTCTTCACTTTAATGAAAAAAACTACACTTTTTAACTTTTTTGTAGTTGTTTACAGCAGCCATTAACACACAGTGTTGTCCTGTTTGGTGTACACCAAGGCTCTGTTTCCGGGCCACTGCTGTTTTAGATATATCTGCTTACTCTTGGGCAAATTCTGTCAAATTTAAAAAACATCAGCAGTAACTGTTATGCAGATATTATTCAGCTTTACTTCTCCTTTTATCCAAATTAATGTTCTAAACTAAACATTTGATTAAAGTACATAGATGAACTCTGACTCAGACTCTGACACTTTCCTCTTTGGCCCTGAGCCCATCTGAGTCTTTGGCTTCTTTTAAAATCCAGTTAAAAAACTTTTTTTTAAAGCCTCCCTCATGTCTTAACTTTCACTACTTTGGTTTCAAAGAGCCAGACTTTCTTAGACTCTTTTAAAGCAGGCAAAGTCCAAATAACTACATTGCCAGCTGCAGTTATTGTCACTCCCATTAAAGATATACTCAGTTTCTTTTTTTATTTGAGTCTATTTATTTAGTGGAGAAATTCTTCCATGTTAACGTGTAGTTGTTATTAATAAAATCCCTGCTGGCACAGTTGTTGCCACTCTCGCTGTTACTCTGCTGTACTGTCCCCGGCTTTGCCTATAGGACAGCAATTTCTCTCTGGATCATCCAGAGTCCTGGACCCATATTTGTCTCCAGCTCAGCCTACAGGTTTTCTGTATCTTCGAGGTCTGGAAACTGACAGAGAGATGGCAGAAGGTGGATTTTGTGTCTGGTGAACCATTTCTGTGATGATTTGGCCATTAGTTTTCCTGCTCAAAGAGTCAGTGATCACAGATTTTTAGGTAAAGGGCACCACATTTTTGATTTAAAATGTCCTAATATATCAAGGATATTTTGATGCCATCCAAAGGCCTTCAGAAGAAAAACAGGCCCACCTCATCACAGATCCTCCACTGTACTTAACGGAGGGTTTAAGATGCTTTTCCACATATTCATCCTTTGTTTCACACCCAACTCACCTGAAGTGTTTGTTGTCAAAAAGATCAATGCTATACCACCAGAATTAATGTTTGTGTTCTGTATTTAAAACCACTGATAAGAAAAGCTAAATCCAACCAAGCAACTAAACTAAATCAAACTAGAGGTTTAACTGTACCACCACGCTCTTCTCAGGCAGTGTCGTGTACTGACTGAGATTAGGCAGATAATCTGGAGTTAAGACATTCCCAAGGGACCTAATCTGTTAACAGCACAGGAAGCAGTTGCTTTTCTAGTTGCACCTCGTTCTTTAATGCATTACTGCTCTACGTCAAGAGGAACACTGCAGATGTTATTTTTGAGTCAGTTCAATGCAATGTGCAAACATTTAGAAGGGATTTATAATAGCTTGCATGAAGCAACAGGTGCACAAACACAGATTGGGAACCAACCAAAAGACCGCAAAGTCCCATTTAGGATGGACAACAAGGTGGTAGTGACCTCTATTTTGTTCCAGGTGACGTCAGAGTTTCTGGTATCCAGACCCTTTTGTGGGAAAGGATGTCTGGCTCGCTATAAAGGCAAATGGTCTCGTGTTGAGGTAAGATGGAAACACTCCCTGCAGACCACATTGTTAAAGGTTGAACAAATTCCCAAATTTCCATAAAAGAAGCCGATGCAGCTCCTAATTATTCTGAAATTTAAAACTAAACGATGTTGTGACAGTATAGACGTTATCATGCAGGATTTGTTCCCCAATTGTTTTTCAACCCAGATCAACAACCTGCACGGCAGCAGAGTGCTGGACATCCTGTTCATAGATGTGGGCGTCCACGCGTCCGTAGAGGTGTTTGAGCTCAGAGAGATCCCGCCGCTGTTCCTCCGTGACCTCGTGTCCATCCCACCTCAGGTCCAACAATGAAAAGAAGTCAGGAGAAGCAGTTAGCAAGCTCTTAGCTCACAGTTTGTACGTTGTCTTTGAAAATGTGATTTTAAACAAACTGATATGCAAAACAACTTGTGTTCAGGCTGTGAAGTGCTGCCTAGCAGACCTGGCAGTCAGTGTGGGATCCTGGTCTCCAGATGCTGTCCAGTGGCTTCGAGAGAAAGTGCTAAATACCTCGGACTGCAGCATGAAGGTGATCTGCTTCATCCCAACTTAAACATCATGTTGTTTATGCCAACTACCTACAGAAAAACAATAGTGACGATGACCTAGTTTAAAAATACTCACATTATGCATATTTTTAACCCAGGAGTAATCAACACTCAAAAATTATTTCATTTCATTTCATTTCAATTATAAAGTTAAAGAACAGCAAGGCTGACTATTCCAGAAGTTTGGGGCAGGGGTCAGGTTATTATTATTAACACTGAAATGTCCAAAATTGAACATTAATTCTGATCAGTTTTCAGTTTTCGTGCAAATATGCTGAAAAGTCATTAAAGGGTTCATTTTCCTTTTCCTCCTGTACTATTAGTAGATTAACAGTAAGTAGGAAAATACTTTGATCTGGTGGCAAATGATAAAAGCTACGATGTTGAAGGGATTTCAATGCAAAGCAAAGAAAACGATAAATTAAAGGCAGCATCATGCAGATACACATATTGCTCAGTGTAGTTTAATATGCATATGAAAGTCATTAAGAAAATAAGGAAAATTACAAATCCCCTCAAAATACAGAACTTGACCAAATTTTATACAATGTGCATAAACACAGCCAAAGTTATAAAAAACCAAAAAAATTTAAAGAAGGGTTAAAATATTTTTTTTACGTCTCATCTGCTGCTTTTTCTAGCTGTCCTTCTTTAAGCAGTCATTACTAATTAAGCTGTCAAACATGGTTTTAGTGTTTTAAAAAAACAAAGAGAAAATGATTAGAGTATTTTAGCGAGTATTACTAAAACAGTGGACTCCACATATACTGCAGAGAGAATATAAACCCTTTTTTACCTCTAAGATTCCAAACAGGTGCTAACATTTTTCAAATCCAGCATCTTCCATGATAAAAGGATAAAACAATTTTGTAGGAATACATGCAGCTCCTGAACCCTCTTAAGACCAGTATTAAATAAAGGCCGAATAGAGCGGGGAAGCGTTCCATTAGATATATCCGACAGTTTCAACTTCCAGTATGAATATAGTCTCACTCTGTGTTTTTGATAGAAAAAAACAGCTTGAAGGGCAAAACAAAAAACACAAGCCAAATCCCGCCTGCGCAGAGTGGAATTTGAGCTTTCCGAAACCTTTCTACCGTGAAAAAAACAAAAAGGGAGACTTTTCAGTGTGTTTTCAGCAATACGCCCACCTTAGACAAACGTAAAAAAGCAATTTATGGACCAGTTTAACCTGGACTGGAATAGAGAGATTGGTTTGTGAAACCCATTTGTGAAAGCAACTAAAATGGTTCTTGGTTTTCCCAAAAACATCACCAAACTATCATTTTGTCTCACCTCATCTTGTGAGCTGGATATGTTTGAGAAAAGCTGCTTTTCTTCCTCCTGTGAACCTCCGTTTTGTACTTTTTCCTCTATTATTCCTCCTCACAAACCTCCACACTGCCCAGGTTGCCAAAGTAGATGAAACCAAGCACTGCGTCTACATCCACCTGTTCACCGACAAGAACTTCCACGACCCGGCCCGCTGCCTCAACCACCAGATGGCCCAGTCCGGCTTCTTCAAACAGCATCCAGATGTCTTCCTGACCAGCCACAGGTCTTATCTGCTGCTTTTCCACTTATTTCATGCTGCTCTCTTCTAGTTAAAGTATTTTTATGGTTACACTAAAAATAGATTTTTCTATTTATTTCATTTCACAGTCCAACCAAGATTCCCACAAACCCTTTTTCCGCCACAACCTCGAGCAGCAGTGACTCCACCAGTGGCAGTCCAACATCGGCTTCTGTGCCAGCCAAGCCTCATCTCAGGAGGACGCTGTCAGGACCTAAAGGAGGAGGAGGCAACACAACCTCCACCAGCCAGCCTGGAACACCACCATCACCTACATCCTTCCTCCAACTGCCACCACTACTAGATCTACCCCACGTCGGTAAGAATAAAGAAAGCAAAGGATCTTGTAAAGAAAATCTCATTTTTTTTGTTTATATTCATCGCTTTTATTTTGTGTTTTCTACAGGACACAATATGGATGTGTATGTATCTGTGGCGTGTCATCCAGGACACTTTGTGCTGCAGCCCTGGAGAGACATGTATAAACTGGTGGTGCTGATGGGGGAAATGATACTTTACTACAATAAAACTGAGGAGAAACCACTCAAAGTTGAGAAGAATCAGATTTATGCTGCTAAAATTGAGAACAAGTGAGCTATGCCATTGATTTCATTAACTACAAGATATAATCAGCTGGTTATATATTAAAAACCAGGTAGTAATAGTTCTGTTACCATGAGCAAAAGTCCAAATGTTTCTGCATCTACTTTGCAGCTGGCACCGTGTGTTAGCGAAGGGAGTTCTGACCAACGGGCTGGTTTCTGTGTGCGAGCTGGACTACGGTAAACATGAGCTCGTCAGCTGCAGTCAGCTCAGGACTCTGATAAAGGAGTTCAGACAGCTGCCGTTCCAGGGAATCCACGCTCAGCTGGCTGGTAAGTCCTCACACAGTTCCTTTCAACAATATTAATAGTAGCAGTAATAATAGTATTAACCACTTCTTCACTGTATTTCAATAAAATCTTTGATAGTTGTTACAAATAAAAATCTAAAAAGTGCTCTGGTACCCCTAAACTTCCATTAGAAATCACTTGACACTACTGTAAACCCTCAAACATGGCCGCCCGCCTGCACAAGCAGGATGGAGGAGAACATTAATCAGAGAGACCTATGGAAAGTCTGGAGGACCTGGAGAGAACATGTTGACTTGACAACTGTCGGTTGAGCCCTTCACAAATCAGGCCTTCGTGAAAGAGTAAGAAGGCAGCAGACTCAGCAGAGACACCCAGAGGTCCCTCTCCCCAGACACCTCCTCCAGCTCCTCCGGGGGGAGCCCAAGGCGTTCCCAGGCCAGCCGAGAGACATAGTCCCTCCAGCGTGTCCTGGGCCGTCCCATGGGCCTCCTCCCGGTGGGACGTGCCTGGAACACCTCCCGAGGAAGGCGTCCAGGAGGCATCCGGTATAGATGCCCGAGCCACCTCAACTGGCTCCTCTCGATGTGGAGGAGCAGCGGCTCTACTCCGAGCCCCTCCCGAATGGCCGAGCTCCTCTCCCTATCTCTAAGGGAGTGCCCGGCCACCCTACGGAGGAAGGTCATTTCAGTCGCTTGTATCCGGGATCTTGTTCTTTCGGTCATGACCCAAAGTTCATGGCCATAGGTGAGGGTAGGAACGTAGACCGACCGGTAAATCGAGAGCTTCGCTTTTCGGCTCAGCTCTCTTCACCACAATATATATATATATATATATACATATATATATTGTTTATCATATAGCTATTTATTTTTAAGGTATTTTCCACTTCTATTCCAAACTATTCCAATGCGATGTGTGTTGCAGCATTCCAGTTTAATTTGTTTTGTATATTCCCAATAAAATACATTAAAGTTTGTGAAGCTAATATGTAAAAAGTTCAAGGGGTGCAAATACTTTAGCTAGACACTCTATTTCTGTCTTTTCATCCAAAGTGGTTATGTTTCAGATTTAGTTTCAAGGATTAAGACACGCTCTTATAGACCAATGCTCTGCAGGAATATGGTCAGGTTAATATTCAGCTGTTCCTCAAGTGCATTCAACTAACCATGACCTTAGAACACTAAACACTACAGAACATGGCAGGTCCGAGTTCTGTTGGTAAAGTGGAGTACTAAATAGCTTTTTATTTCACGCTGTAATATTGGTTTTACTGACTGTTTCCTGCTTTGCTTTCACATGCAGGAGTGAAGCAGAGGCAGTGGTCAGAGGAAGCCTCCATCGTTTTCAGAAACCACGTGGAGAAGAAGCCTCTGGTGGCCCAGCTGGAGGCCGTGCAGGAAGCCGAGAACCCGTGGGACAGGAAGCTGACCGTCTTCCTGGTCGACACCTCGCAGGAGGAAAGAGACATCTGGGTGCATGACATCATGGCTGAGTTTGCAGATGAGCCGAGCAATGAGCTGTAGACACAGAACACGGGCTCCGAGTGTTTTGGTTTTTATAGCCAGCAGCTGTTCTGCTGATTACTGAAGACATAAAGTGTGAATACAATAAACAGAGCAAACTTATCCATTTTTAGTTGGTATATAGTACGACAGAGTGAACAAAACATAGAAAGGAGAGAGGGATTATTAGCATAAAGATCCGCAACAATATATAGACAAAAAACTAAAGGAAATGGTTACTATTATGGGCTGAGGTTATTATATCGGTTTTGTGATTAACTTAATTTTTTCTTACATAAAGTAAAATAGTTCTAAGAACTTTTCAAACAGAACCTTATTGAAACCATGCGGTACAGCTTTAAGTGAGTCCAGTTCTGCATGCGTCCTGTATCAATGTGAGCGATCTGAAAGTCCTGAGCCCTCAGAAACAACGTGAGCCTCATGCATTGTCAGATGCTGGCTAAAACCTACTGTCATTCTAAAAAGAAAGTACACCCTCCACCAGCTTTTGGATTTTAATGTATTAATGACCCAGTCTTTACAAGGTCATTGAAAATTATTTAATTCCCACACAAAGTGTTTGAGAACACACAACAAATCCCACCATGTTATTATTTGTTAAAGATGAAACCAGAATGGAAAAGTACCTCCCTAAACCCTAAATATATGCAATATTTGTAGAACACTAGAATGTAAGGATGGTGTACTTTATTTTTTACCGTAGCTGTAGGTGTATTTGTTTACAAAGCCTGCTTATGCATGGTATTTGTTCAGTGTCACAAAGTTTACAAAAGTCAGAGTGGATATTTCCTGAAGATGGGAGGGAAATCTTGATAGAAAGATCTTCTTTAATCATATACTTAACAGTAATGTCAGTCAGTCAGTCATTTTCTACTGCTTCTTCCATAGTGGGTTGTGGTCTTGGGTCGTGGTTCAAAATAAAAAAGACAAAGTTGGACAGTATGACCAAGGGCAACAAATATGAAAACACTACTCTTGGGGGATGTTCTGTCATCCTACTTTGTAGAAGAAAGATCTGAGAAAGGGAACAATTTTATTTAACAGCTGAACTTCCTAGCTTTGTATAATTAATGGAGGTCTTTTTTTATTTAAAGAAGGGGAAAGTATTGAAATCATAATCTAAAAAAAACCCAGCACAATTAGTAGTTTGTTGCATCACCTCTGGCTGTTCTTCTCATGCAGCCACTGAGAGATCAGCTCTGCATGCACCATTTGCTGTAGGTTTCCACCATAAATGTTCAGCTGGACAGGGATCTGGTCCAGATCACTGGCTTCATCTGCCTTTCCTCAGTAATTACTCTATCACTCTTTGCTCTGGGGACACTATCACCCTGAACTATTACAACAGAAAACCTCTGTTCAGTAAATGGAAGGAAAAAGTACTTTCAGGCCACAAAACATCTAATTTGTTTTAAAATAAAATCTCAAAATTAATTTAATAGTAATTTTTATTTTTACCCGTTCAACAATTATTTTTGCTAAAGGGTGCCTGGAAATAATTACAGACTCAAAACATATAATGTTTGATTCTGTAATAGTTTGTTGTCATGAAAAATTAAAATGACAGCAAGAAAAAAACTAAGATAAAATAAATTAATTATACTTTACCTCCATTTAGCTGTTTCCAATTTTAAGGATAAGCTGGCATAGATTCCGAAATACTGAAGAAGTCTTTTAGACGAGAGGCGGAAACTCTTCAAGTAACAACAGACAAGTCTAGTTGCCTTTCATTTAATTACTTTTTAGGAAGCATCTTACCATACTAGTGAGAATTGTGTTGTCCACACAGAAGGTAAGGTTGCCAGTTACACACTCAGTCATGGCATTCATCCCAGTCTGCCTCAAACAAACGTCTTCAACTTATTAGCATCTTCTCACAGTTCTTCACAGGTTGGCTCTGAACAAGAGGTTTATACATCGTACAGAGAAAAACAAGGTTATAATCTGTTTTGCCAAGAGGAGGTCTTGCATTGGAGATGTATGCATTGCTAACATTTGCATAAACCCAATCCAACATTTTGTTTTCTGTGGTTGAGCTGCAGTCTCGACTTTCTGACTGGGTCCTTGTCAGCACTTGAAGTTCATCTGTTTTTTTTGACCAGAGATCTAACATTCCCCATTATGATCGATGAATGAGATGCGTTCAAGGTCCTCCTTCTGTCAGTGCTTTGCTGCTGCTCTGAATACACAGCATCTCCTCCTTAAATTATCTGAGATGTAGGGTTGCTGTGTTGGTATTATTTGACAAGTTGAGATATCAAACAGCGGCTCCTGGTTCTATTGACACTTCTATGTTTCCTTCCCTTTTTATGTGCTCACTCGTTGGCAACATTTCTCGATAACTTACCCTCTCGAAGAGGTTTTCTAATCATTTCTATAGTTTTAGTGAACAGGAAACTTGGGACCCACTTTCCTGTCAACCAGCTAGTTGCAACAGCTGGTTAAGGTCTGAAAGCTCAGTTGATTGACTGCAAACCCATTTGCAAAATTTAACTTGTGGATTTATTTTATTTAAAAATGCTAGTTACATTCTGCTTTCATAATTTGTTTACTTTTTATGATCAGAAAATAAGATATGACAGTAATTACAACAATGTCATTTGATTTATTGAGGTAAATTTTAGGAATTTTGAATGTTGAGCTCAGCTCTTACATTGAGGGGTTTTGCGTCTCTTTTTTATGTTTGCATAAAGCAAAGGAACATCCTCCCGGAGTAGTGAATATATACGATTTGTCATTGATTGTAATAAATTTTAATTTATATTTAGAAACTATTTTATCGGTGAAATATGTTTTTCGGGTTGTTTTATGGATAAATCCTGCATTCGCTATATATAGCAGTAGATATTACGTAATTATCAAGATTAAATTAAAGCCCAATCAATGCTTTTAAGTCAACAGGCTGTGAACCACATAAATATATATTCGAAATATATATCTGAAGAACAAAACTCTTAATTTAAAGGTTAAGTTTCATGTGTTTAAACCCATATTTTGGCTCCTGTAAGGAGGATGCAACTAAAGCTTCTCTATATGCAACACCTGTTTTTCTTTGCAATGTGAGAAGGTGACCTGTGCTAAACATTTTGCCGAAGAGTGTGATCCCATCTTAGAACCTAAAGCATAGCTCAGATACAGCTACAGGTAGTGTTAATCCTCTAAGATGTTGATTGTATTTGATGGGAGCGCCACCATCTGAACCTGGACTTTAATGTGATTCTGACAGGCCAGCCTTTACTTGGTCTCCAGTTTTAGAGAGTGCAGATCTGACAAGAATCAACGCTGATTTGCTGTTATCAGTAGGTATTTTATTTATATTTAACTTATTTAGATGTGGATAGGCGCGTTATAATTTTCACATTGTTCTGTGGTTAAAAATGTGCTTTCTGAATAAAGTCTTATTGGGAGCCTGATATAATCTCTCTAATCTTATTGTGTTGTCCTGATGAAATCACACACTCAGCTGGTTTCGATTTATTTAATAAAATAGCCAAAAAACATCTGATTTATTTACATTTCACAAAGCACCCAACTCAGTCACCTACTGAAATACCATTCAGTACGTTTTCCCTTCAATGCAATGCAAATCAAATTAGCCAACAGGGTTTTTACAGCTTCATAGTTGAACAGAAGAAGTCTATACCTGCATTACAAACAAAATCCTATTCGGCTATAGCTTTACTTGTATTCACTGAAGCAAGAATAACAATACATTGGATTATATAATAAAACTTGTCAGACGGCTCGTAAGTGATGGTCCATGCAGGTTCTGTTTCCAGATTTCAGTGAATAGAAAGCATCATCACAAACTCTGAAATGAAACAAGACAAAAATCAGAGTCAGTGCTGAGTTTATTTGAACAACGAAGGATAAAGCGTTTTGTAGGTAGTCCCGAAATAATCTGCTTGTAATATCATATACGTCTCTCGCATCCATTCATCATCAGCAAGAATCTGAGGCTTTTTGAACATTATTTCCTTCGGGATGGCAGTTCTTGTTTTTAAAAACAAAAACTGAAATCATTTTTAAAAAATTCAAATATTGGCAATGTGAAGAAATGTCACTTGGTCGTTAAATATTATCAACAAATATAATAATAGATGTTTAAAGACAATTTACTTGGTCAAATCTTTAGACTGATTTGATCATTAAATTTAATGGAAGAAATTACAAAGGATTAATGTTGCTGACCAGCACTGAGAAGCACCAGGAGGTTCTATGACAATCCCACCTTCAAAGTCAATGTTTCCATCAGCATTAACATCCAGCTCCTTTAGGATCTCCTCCAGCTCTCCCTTCTTCAGTTTCTCCCCCAGTAGACTTTTCAAAGCTTCCTTCATCTCTTCCTGGTTGATCTTACCATCTCCATCCAAGTCAAACTATAGCAAACAAATTTCTCTATTTCACATTTTTTCTTCAATAACACAATAAAACTTTCAGTTCATAAGAACTTCCTCTAGTTGTTCTCGTCTTTCCACTAATTTAACCAGATCTATATTGACTAGCTGACCTGTAGAAAGGCTGACTGGAGCTCCTTGAGTCCCAGCATGTTTGTGGTTTCTCCCATCATCCTCGGCCCCATCAGTTCGATAAAATCCTCAAAGTCCATCAACCCGCCCACTAAAGGAGAGAAAGGAGGTCAACAAGCAAAAGGAGTAGATTTTTTACCAAATTTGATCTGCAAACTTCATGACAGAAATCAAAAATGGATTAAAACAAATTATACACATTTAGTTTGTCAAATCTTCATTCAGTTTAGGTAAAGTAATTAACAAATGGTTTAATCAAAAACACGTTAATGGTCCTCATGAATCCTTCATGAGGACCGGGGGTCCCACCCTGGAGCCAGGCCTGGGGTCGGGACTCGCCGGAGAGCGCCTGGTGGCCGGGTTGCTCCTCGCGGTACCCGGCCGGGCCAAGCCCGAACGACAGACGCAAGGCCATCCCCCAGTGGGCCCACCATCTGCAGGGGGAACCGTGAGGGACCGGTGCAAAGAGGATTGGGTGGCGGACGAAGGTGGAGACCTCAGCGGCCCGATCCCCGGATGCTTAGGCTGGCTCTAGGGACGTGGAATGTTACCTCGCTGGGGGGCAAGGAGCCTGAGCTTGTGCGGGAGGTCGAGAGATATCGACTAGAAATAGTCGGGCTCGCCTCCACGCACAGCGTGGGCTCTGGAACCCATCTCCTTGAGAGGGGCTGGACTCTCTTCTACTCTGGAGTGGCCCACGGGGAGAGGCGTCGGGCTGGGGTGGGTTTGCTTGTTGCCCCCCAGCTCAGCCGTCTCGTGTTGGGGTTTACCCCAGTGGATGAGAGGGTCGCATCCCTGCGCCTTCGGGTCGGGGATAGGTCTCTGACTGTCGTTTCAGCCTACGGGCCGAGCGGTAGTGCGGAGTACCCGGCCTTCTTGGTGTCCCTGTCGGGGGTGCTAGATAGTGCCCCTCCCGGGGACTCCATTATTCTGCTGGGGGACTTCAACGCCCCACGTGGGAAACGACAGTGACACCTGGAGAGGCGTGATCGGGAGGAATGGCCTCCCCGATCTGAATCCGAGTGGTGTTTTGTTATTGGACTTCTGTGCTAGTCATGGATTGTCCATAATGAACACCATGTTCAAGCATAAGGGTGTCCATCAGTGCACTTGGCACCAGGACACCCTAGGCAGGAGGTCAATGATCAACTTTGTTGCCGTATCATCAGACCTTCGGCCGCATGTTTTGGACACTCGGGTGAAGAGAGGGACTGAGCTGTCCACTGATAACCACCTGGTGGTGAGTTGGATCCACTGGAGGAGGAGAAAGCCGGACAGACTTGGCAGGCCCAAGCGCATAGTGAGGGTCTGCTGGGAACACCAGCCGGAGCCCTCGGCCAGGGATGTATTCAACTCCCACCTCTTTGACCAGATTCCGGGGGGATGATGGAGAAATAGAGTCCGAGTGGAAATAGAGTCCGAGTGGACCATGTTCTCTGCATCTATTGTCGATGCTGTTGCCCGTAGCTGCGGCCGTAAGGTCTGCGGTGCCTGTTGCGGCGGCAATCCCAGAACCCAGTGGTGGACACCGGCAGTAAGGGATGCTGTCAAGCTGAAGAAGGAGTCCTATCGGCTGTGGTTGGCTTGTGGGACTCCTGAGGTGGCTGACGGGTACCGTGAGGCCAAGCGTGCTGCGGCCCGGGCTGTGGCAGAGGCAAAAACTCGGGCCTGGGGGGAGTTCGGTGAGGCCATGGAGAAGGATTTACCGGTCGGCCTCGAAGCGATTCTGGCAAACCGTCCGGCGCCTCAGGAGGGGGAAGCAGTGCTTCGCCAACACTGTTTATAGTGGGGGGGAGGCTGCTGACCTCAACTGGGGACATTATCGGGCGGTGGAAGGAGTACTTCAAGGATCTCCTCAATCCTGCCATCACGCATTCCCTGGTGGAAACAGAGGCTGGCGACTTGGTGTTGGACTCTTTCATCACCCAGGCTGAAGTCACCAAGGTGGTTAAAAAGCTCCGCGGTGGCAAGGCTTCGGGGGTGGATGAAATCCGCCCTGAGTACCTCAAATCTTTGGATGTTGTGGGGCCGTCATGGTTGACACGTCTCTTCAAAATTGCATGGTGGTCGGGGACAGTGCCTCTGGACTGGGACGGGACGGGGTGGGGGGGTCCCCTTCATAAGAAGGGTGACCGGAGGTGTGTTCCAACTACAGGGGGGGATCACACTCCTCAGCCTCCCTGGTAAGGCCTACGCCAGGGTATTGGGGAGGAGAGTCGGCCGATAGTCGAACCTCGGCTCAGGAGGAGCAGTGTGGTTTTTTCGTCCCAGCCCCGTGGAACACTGGAACCAGCTCTTTTAACCCTCTACAGGGTACTCGAGGGCTCATTGGGAGTTTGCCCAACCGGTTCACATGTGTTTTTTTGGGGACCTGGAGAAGGCATTCGACGGTGTCCCTCGTGATGCCTTGTGGGGGTGCCCCGGAGTATGGAATCGGGGGCCCTTTATTAGGGGCCATCCGGTCCCTGTACGAGCGGAGCGGGAGGTTGGTCCGCATTGCCGGCACTAAGTCGGAACCTGTTCCGGTGCATGTTGGACTCCGGCAGTGCTGCCCTTTGTCACCGGTCCTTGTTCATAACTTTTATGGACAGGATTTCTAGACGCAGCCAAGGGCCCGGAGGGGTTTTGGTTTGGGGACCAGTGGATTTCGTCTCTTCTTTTTGCAGATGACGTGGTCCTGCTGGCCCCCTCTAGCCAAGACCTACAGCATGCGTGGGGCGGTTCGCAGCCGAGTGTGAAGCGGCTGGGATGAAGATCAGCTCCTCCAAGTCCAGGGGCCCATGGTACTCGACCGGAAAAGGGTGCCTTGTCCTCTTCAGGTTGGAGGGGAGTTCCTGCCTCAAGTGGAGGAGTTCAAGTATCTCAGGGCTTGTTTCACGAGTGAGGGAAGAATGGAGGGGGAGATCGACAGACGGATCGGTGCGGCTGCCGCAGTAATGGGGCGCTGGGGCCGGTCCGTTGTGGTGAAGAGAGAGCTGAGCCGAAAAGCGAAGCTCTCGATTTACCGGTCGGTCTACATTCCTACCCTCACCTATGGCTATGAACTTTGGGTCATGACCGAAAGAACGAGATCCCGGATACAAGCGGCTGAAATGAGCTTCCTCCGTAGGGTGGCCGGGCACTCCCTTAGAGATAGGGTGAGGAGCTCGGCCATTCAGGAGGGGCTCGGAGTAGAGCCGCTGCTCCTCCACATCGAGAGGAGCCAGTTGAGGTGGCTCGGGCATCTATACCGGATGCCTCCTGGACGCCTTCCTCGGGAGGTGTTCCAGGCACGCCCCACCGGGAGGAGGCCCAGGGGACGGCCCAGGACACGTTGGAGGGACTATGTCTCTCGGCTGGCCTGGGAACGCCTTGGGCTCCCCCCGGAGGAGCTAGAGGAGGTGTCTGGGGAGAGGGACGTCTGGGTGTCTCTGCTGAGTCTGCTGCCCCTGCGACCCGGTTCCGGATAAGCGGAAGACAACGACGACGTTAATGGTTGAATTTTATCAACAGATTTAATAGAAGGAATTTAGAAAAGAACTTTGTTAGCTCTTTGGTCAAATTATACCAACAAATCTAATGAAAAACTTTGAAACATTTTTGAAAGCAGACATTTTACTTGGTCAAATTGTTGGTCAAAATTGATCAACAAATTGAATGAAAGAAATTCTCTAGAAATATTTATAGTTACATTTATATTATATAGTTATAGTGACATTTCACTTCATTCAATCTTCAGGCACAGTGATTCGGTCTTTATTAAAACCGTTATAAAAAAGGCAAATCAATAACTTTTTACTCTAATCTTTGTTCATGTTTAACAAGGACATTAAAACTATTAAAATCTTGGTTAAACATGATCAACAAATGTATTAATATACAGTTAAGGTCAAGTCTTTGCTCAGATTTTGTAAGCTAATTTAAAAGGTGAAAATTAAAGTGCACTTGTCCAGTTAAACAAAATAAAAAAGCTATGTTTTTTTGCTAAAGTTTGTGGTCAAATGTTTAAAAAGATTTCAATCTAAACTTGAAATGTGGTTTCATGTTTTTCTTTCAAAACATAATTATCTCAATGTAATTAATTACAGGCATTCTGTAAGATCCTAATGAAACAGAAAAGCTATGATGTAAAAACACCTGAATAAAAGGCCCACTCTCACTCCCCACCCCAAAAAACACAGGTCTGCTCTGATTGGTCAGCTCTTTTATATGAAGTAACTAATGTTCAACATAGATTTTGTTTTCTGTTTAAACCTCACGCTCTGAGTTTCCACATTTCAAGTTCAAGAAGTCAACCTTAGTGGCTTGCAAAAGTCAGAATTAATCTTGGAAGGTTTGCCACATGCATAATAAAATGGGTGGAAAGCTGCAGTAAGAAGCTGTTTTTTATCTCATAATCAATCACAGACCTAATAATACTGTGCAAGTCCTGCTTGTGAATGTGTTTCTACAGTGTAAGAATGCATTAAGTGTTTATGCAAACTGTACAAGATAAAGAAGATGGCCTTATCGTTGTGAAAACCCTACTAGTGTTCCAGCTTCTGGATCAAAATTCCAATTTTTGTTGTAAGTACAATGAAGCAAAAGAAAAGGACAGCCTTACTAAAATGATAAAACATGTAAAATGACTTGCAAAGAGATAGATTGTGGTATGCACTTAAGATCTTGAAGTTACCTCTTATTTAGAAAAATGTTTTCTCATCAGACTCACTTCTCATCTTGATCTGTTGTACGATCTCCAGTAGCTCCATCTCAGTGGGCATGTATCCCATGGTTCTCATGCATTCGGCCACATCTTTGTAGTTCAGATAGCCGTCTTGGTCATAGTCAAACTCCTTAAAGGCTTCTTGCAACTCTGTGAAGTTTAAAAAATTATTCACAGCTCTTGGGAACATCAATCTTGTAACTGCAGCTTAAATGAAGCATGACAGATCTCATAAAACTTTCCATTTTTAACAAAAACTAAGTGGAATTTCACGCTTTAATGCTCATATTTCATAATTCTGAACTGAAAGTAAGACAATTAAATCATAAACATCGGAGCAAATGGAAATCAAGCTGTAAATCATCTTTGAATGGTTGCTACAAATTTTCCGCATTGAACCCGTGGATTTTAAGCTTTCTGATATTTCATGGGACACACCCACAGAAATATTGCTATTACTGACTTAAATAATGAGCTGCGTAAATGAGACTCACCGTCTATTTCAGCCTGGGCCAGCTCTCTCTCCTGATGAAACAGCAAACACGGGTTGTATGTTAATGCACATGGAAATAACACGGGTGCTTCAATACCAACCTATACCAGCTCACAGTATTTTGTTGCTGTTCTCTAAAGAATAAAACGTGGCTCCTCATCCAGCTCTGTTTGTGACAGCTGCAGCTGTTCTAAACCTGTTGAGTGTTGCTCTGACTGTGGGTACGAATTGTTATTCTTGTAATAAATGAATGCAGTAACATTTAAGGTTGGAGTTCATGTTTCTGCAACAAAAGATTATTTAATTTAATTGTTCACACTTCTTCACATGAGGTCCCAATAACTGTGTGAAGCTTCATATCCTTTTCTCATAATCTCAACAGTCTCCTGCACATTTTCGCAAAGGAACAACTACGAATGGAAAACTATTTTCAATTTGACAAACAAATGATCTTAGAGTACGTTTCTGGTGGATAACCTTAACAAACTGTGACATTAAGCCTTCACTACAGAGCCACTAATACAGCAGACACACCAGGCTCAGAGCCAGCAGCATCAGAAAGGTCAGGAACAAGCCTGCCGCCCCTCACATAGACATTCAGAGATGATGGGGATGGTGACAAGCCACTGTGCCCAACTGCGGTCTTTATTTTCAAAAAATACTTTTTAGAAAAAAATTGTATGAGGATTAACAATCTTTTCTGTTTAACCAGAAGATTATTATATTTTTTGTTCATTGGTTTGCTGTTGGCTGTGTTAGTTTTCAGCCGGTCCGTTTCTGCAGTTTGACGGTTCTGATAGTGAGTGGGTGTCGGCTACTTACGGCTCCAAAAATACTGTTGAGAATGGAGTTGTAGACTTTGTTCATGCTCTCTGTGCTTTTCTTGGCCTTCTTGGAGGACTTCTTTGGTGTTTCAGAAACTGAACCCGATGGGGAGTTTGTGGCTGTGCTAGTTTTAGAGCCACCATCGTTGCTAACAAATGTGAAAACAGATGGTAAAATACATTTCAAGTTTCCTCAACAAACAAATCCTGACCTTTAAGCTACATTAATTTAAAACTGCAGAGGCTGTAAAGGTTTGAGCCTACCTGTCTGTTAAGGCTGAGTCGGCAGAAGTTGTAGAAGAGGTCCTCTCTCCTGCTTTGGACATGCTGCAGTAAACACAGGATAATGATACAACCGAGGGGAAATTGAGATGCAGCAGCAGAACACTTCTTGGTCCGTCTTGGTCATTAATGGCTTCAGAGACTCCTGTCAGACATGCTTCCCGTCCTCCTCTTTGACCTATCACCTTTAGAGAGGCTTATCAGGTGATTACCTGCCTAAACACGCAGCCAACAGTCAGAGAGCAAATCTTGGAACAGCAGGGTGACCGTCCTTACCACTCAGAGGTCAGATTGCTCCTTGTTCCAACCCCAGCTTTGTGTATCTGTTTAGATTTTGGATTTATCCTCAAATTGTTGGTTAATTTTCAAACTACGCAAAGACGGCCTTATGAGCTGCTTTAAGTTTTGCAGGTAAAAACTATGTTGTTCATTTCTGGAAACCTCACCTCTTTTTTGAGTTTTTGAAGAATAAGAACACAAACATTATTTAATCCCATTGCATTATGTTTATTTAGGACGTTTTCCTAACTGGGAATGCCGCCAATTTGTCTTGACTGATCTTTGGTAAAATGTCCCTTAGCAAGTTGGCTCTTCTGCCATCAAGAAGGTTTTTCTTCCCTACCTTTTTAGAGAGCAGGGTATGCAGTAAACGTTGACAGGCTGGGATTTGATCCCACACCAGCCTGCGCCAAGGACTAAGGCCTCCATACATGGATCGCCACCAGCAACACACCCCTCAGGAAGCTTTTTGTATAATCCTCCCTGGACATTTTACCCCTCTTCTTCCTAGAAATCTTGCTGTTCATTTAAATCTGTTGGTTTCCTGGCATATACCCAACTTTCAAGCAAAAAGACCCAAATTTTCAATTGGGTCGAGGATGGGCCACTGGGAAGGCCATTCCAGAAAGGAAATGTTAGCCCCCATTCCAAAATAAATTTTGATGTGTGCCAGTTTCAACTGTCCAGCTGTTGATCTGAAGTGAAGTTGAAAAATTCCTTTATTATTTTATCCAGTTTGTGCAATGCCCAAGTACAACTGACAGGAAATCAATCCCTTAGCATGATGCTGCCACTGCCATGCCCTACTGTTCCCTAAGCTAAATCTTTGTGTTGCTCAATCATAAAACGTCTCTCTAGAAAGCATCTTCTGTATGAACAGCAATAAGTTTCAGTTGATGTTTGGAATGTCTACAAAAGATCCTTTTCAGATTTCAGATTTTTCTCATTATTCTTAGGATTGCTCATCTATTCAGGGCTACCAAACAAATCTTAGATATTCTGGAAACTAAAGGTGCATACTAGACTTAAAAGGGTATTTGTATAAAAATATATTATACAGATTAATTACAATCAGTGATATTGTGAAAAATTTTATTTTTATTTATTTTGATGATTGTGGCTTATGAACCCCCAAGACAGAATATTACATAAGAACAATAAAAAATACTTATTTACCCAGAAATGTTATGTTATGCCCTTTGCAACCACAGAGACATGGCAATTAGGAATTGACAGATGTCCAGCAGGCAGGACTGTAAGCCTCAAAAGGATGGCTGTTTATGAAGGCCTGCAACCGTGCATGTTAATTCAAAGTCAAGTGGAGAGAAAAAGTGTGGTTGAAAAATGTGTACAAGCAACAAAGATAACCTCCAATTTGAGAGGATTGTGAAGCAAAGCCCTTCAAGAAAGTGTGGACTCCCGAGAAAAAGCAAAAAACGTTGTGAAGGTGCTGGCTGAAGCTAGTGAGAGTGCCATTATCCACAGACAAATAAGTCCTGTACCGACAGACCATTCAGTGAGGAAGAAACCATTACTCCAAAAGCAACATAAAAATGCCAGATTAAATTTTACAAATTTATTCAGAGACAAAGTCAGTTTTTTTATACATGACCCGTGGTATAATGAAACTGTAAGGAAAGTGTTTGGCCATAATGGTCCTTGTTACATTTGCAGGAAAAACTAGTAAGCTGGCAAGCCTGAGAACACCATCCCAAGTCTGAAGGACAAGGGTGGCCACATCATGTTGTGTGGTTGTTTTGATACAGAACAGACCTTACAAAATGGTTAGCATCATCATGAAAGAACATTGTGGAGAGATACTGAAGCAACATCTAAATACACCAGCAAGGAATTTTCAGCATCTTCACAAACTGGTTTTCTATTTTTGAAGAAACTAATTGGTCAGCCAATTACTTACAAAGTGGTTTAACAACAACAAAGTCCATCTTCTAAAGAGGCTGTCACAAAGCCTTGATCTCAATGCAATAGAATATGTGGGGGGTGACGTAAAAAAGGTGTGTAAGAACATGAAGGCAGACAAACCTGACTCACTTACACCAGTTCTGTCATAAGGAATGGGCCGAAACTCCAGCAAACTCTCATGAGAAGACTTGAAGGATCCCCAGAATGTTTAACCCAACTTATACAGTTTAAAAGGCAATCCTACCAACTAAGGAAACTAAATAAACTGAAGAAGAAAGATACAATAAGAAACATGAAACTAAAATCTCTGATTATTCTGGCAAATAAAAAATAATGTTGCTAATCATACCTAACCTAAAAGATGTTGTGCCTTTTTTTACAGTGTATGTAAGTATCAGCTTTTAGATATTTATATTTGAGTCTAAAATCCACAATATATTAAAACTCCAGCACGCAATTATTTTTAAACCCATACAAAAATCACTCATAATCACTCCACTCTGGTAAAAGTATTCACCTGCCATAAAAAAAGTATTCATCTGACCTTTAAGGTTTACTTCCGGTTCTTTGTGCCGCAGGTGTTTTCTGAGTAATAGCAGTTTTAAACATGGACTTCTATTGTTTATTTCTGGCCAGTTAGTAGTATAATTTAAATTATTGTTCAGAACTGTTATATTTTTATGTGGCAGTTATCGTGAGTTTTGTACAGTCCGTATTTTTATGGCTTAATGACCGAGAAACGCTTCCTCAGAGCGGGCTAATGGCGGCGGATGTTAGCTTACGTCAAAGGTAATTAAAAACTGTCATAGTCCAGCTCATCCTAAACCCAGAACTATTTTGTTTTACTGTTTTATATGTATATAAAAAACATTTTGGCTGTCGTTCGCTAATCGTTTTTAAAACAAATCTTTATTGTGTTTTTTTCCCCCCAAAAGTTAAAAATTATAAATAGAAGCTAGTTAAGTTAGATTTAATTTTTAAGCCTCAAAGTTAAGCTACTTTGAGGCTTCTGATGCTGAAATCACATTGTATTCATTAAATGCTTAAAATGCAAACAGTCACTAAGGAATGTTGAGGCTTTTATTTAGAAAATATCAGTAAGCTTTATTTTGAAATGGGAAAGTAGACCTTTTCCCATCACTAATTGAGTCCCAGCAGTAGTGTTAAGCCCAGTGCTGCAATAATCTGCTGTGTAAAATATGAAGGCTTTTATTTTGTAGAGTATGTTTTAGTCTTATTTTGAAGGTCCAGCATGGTTGTCTTTACAGGACTGGTTTAGGCCCATTAGTAATATGGATCCTACTTGCTATTTTAAAATCAATGTGTGTGCTATTATCAGCTTAAAAAATCAATAGTAACTATGAAAGATGGGGGCTTTTAATTCAAAGTTTCAGTAAGCCTTATTTTCAAAGGCCAACAAAGTTCTACTTCCAATGCTTTGTTGTGTAAAATTTGAAGGCTTTTATTTTGGAGTGTTTTGTCTTATTTTGAAATTCTAGCATAGTTGTCCTTTCATATCTGTTAGTTATTTAGAACATGTTTCCTTTGCTGAATTCCCAGTGTAGTATTTTATTAGCTTTAAATATAGATGGTAACTATAGCAAATGTAAACTTTTATTTTGAAAGTCCTAATGACTGAAACTGTGGAGTTTATACACTGCTCAAAAAAACACAGGGAACACTTAAACAACACAATATAACTCCAAGTAAATCAAACTTCTGTGAAATCAAACTGTCCACTTAGGAAGCAACACTGATTGACAATCAATTTCACTGCTGTTGTACAAATGGAAAAGACAACAGGGGGAAATCTTTGGCGATTAGCAAGACACACTCAATAAAGGAGTGGTTCTGCAGGTGGGGACCACAGACCACTTCTCAGTACCTATGCTTTTCTGGCTGATGTTTTGGTCACCTTTGAATGTTGTGGTGCTTTTTACACTCGTGGTAGCATGAGACGGACTCTACAACCCACACAAGTGGCTCAGGTAGTGGCAGCTCATCCAGGATGGCACATCAATGCGAGCTGTGGGAAGAAGGTTTTGCTGTGTCTGTCAACGTAGTGTCCAGAACCTGGAGGCGCTACCAGGAGACAGGCCAGTACACCAGGAGACGTGGAGGAGGCCGTAGAGGGCAGCAACCCAGCAGCAGGACCGCTACCTCCGCCTTTGTGCAAGGAGGAACAGGAGGAGCACTGCCAGAGCCCTGCAAAATGACCTCCAGCAGGCCACAAATGTGCATGTGTCTGCACAAACGGTTAGAAACCGACTCCATGAGGATGGTATGAGGGCCTGACGTCCACAAATGGGGGTTGTGCTCACAGCCCAACACCGTGCAGGACGCTTGGCATTTGCCAGAGAACATCAGGATTGGGAAATTCACCACTGGCGCCCTGTCCTCTTCACAGATGAAAGCAGGTTCACACTGAGCACATGTGACAGACGTGACAGAGTCTGGAGACACCATGGAGAGCGATCTGCTGCCTGCAACATCCTTCAGCATGACCGGTTTGGCAGTGGGTCAGTAATGGTGTGGGGTGGGATTTCTTTGGAGGCCCACACGGCCCTCCATGTGCTCGCCAGAGGTAGCCTGACTGCCATTAGGTACCGAGATGAGATCCTCAGACCCCTTGTGAGACCATATGCTGGTGCGGTTGGCCCTGGGTTCCTCCTAATGCAGGACAATGCTAGACCTCATGTGGCTGGAGTGTGTCAGCAGTTCCTGCAAGATGAAGACATTGAAGCTATGGACTGGCCCGCCCGTTCCCCAGACCTGAATCTGATTGAGCACATCTGGGACATCATGTCTCGCTCCATCCACCAACGTCACGTTGCACCACAGACTGTCCAGGAGTTGGTGGATGCTTTAGTCCAGGTCTGGGAGGAGATGCCTCAGGAGACCATCCACCGTCTCATCAGGAGCATGCCCAGACGTTGTAGGGAGGTCATACAGGCACGTGGAGGCCACACACAATACTGAGCCTCATTTTGACTTGTTTTAGGGACATTACATCAAAGTTGGATCAGCCTGTAGTGTGTTTTTCCACTTTAATTTTGTGTTTGACTCCAAATCCAGGCCTCCATTGGTTAATAAATTTGATTTCCATTGATGATTTTTGTGTGATTTTGTTGTCAGCACATTCAACTTTGTACAGAACAAAGTATTCAAGGAGAATATTTCATTCATTCAGATCTAGGATGTGTTATTTGAGTGTTCCCTTTATTTGTTTTTAGCAGTGTATATTCATTATCTGACAAGCATATGAAGATGGCTCTGATTTTAAACAGCACCTGGTACAATTAGATTGAAGGCATGACTCATAAATCCTGTTTTCCACTGCTGGTTTGAGCTGCTCAGGTGTTTAGGATCATCACGATTCCTCCTTTTGCTGTAATGAGGCCTAAAACTGTAGGAGAGTGTTAATCACATTCAACAGGCTGCGTGCTCTTTTGTCCTCGGGGAAACACACACAGGTCGGAGCGGTCCCGATGTCCTTCCGAGCAGACTAGATCCCTCTTAACACACCACACACAGCAGGAATACTTCATAAGATTATCCTAAGAACCATCCCGATGATCGGGGCATGTCGGAAGGGGAAGATCGGGGCGAAAATTGGCATTATAAACCTGCAATGTGAACCAGGCCCAATCTACTTGTCTAACCTATAGTCCAAGTTTTGATTATTTTTAAAATGTAAAAAATGAAGACTAAAGGAACTGCAATGCTCTAAACGCCTCCCAAGGCCATTCACTGCTCTGCCTTCATTGCTATGGCAGACCCCAATGATTATCGAGTAACTTTGGTCATCTATAAGATATTAAAAAACCAGGCTGGTTATCGTTCCTCCACTAAAAATGAAACAAAATGGTAAAATGTAAAATAATAGAATAAATTCGACCAGTCGTTGCTTGTGATCATAGTTTTAATTCGGCTTTATTGTTACCTTCGTGACCCTGGGACATTGTTGTACACATTGTACAAGACTTTACAAGTTTACGTTTATACACATTTACATTTCCTCTGTGTACACTGCTAGTTTTTGGTGTGAGTTCTCCTTAAGATTCACAAAATTTAGATAATTATTTAAATGTCTAATAAGTTGGCATCCTGTTGAAAATGTTCTAAATTTGCCTTTAATACACATTTAAAGCTGCTTTGTAATGGATGGCAGTAAGTGCTTTCTGAAAAGGACCAAGTCAAATATGTTTTATTTGAAGGACACAAACAAGTACAGATCATTTTTCAGCAATATACGGTCTGGCCTTGTGTCATCTTGTTGCAAATATAAAGAAATCTATACGTTACTATCAGCATAATCCTGGGCTGGGTGTCTGGATTGGAGATAAAAAGAGAAATCCACTGAAATCACTGGGAGGGCAGACACAATGCAACGACACCAAACCTGCCGCCAGCATATTCAGCTAATCAGCGAAAGCTCTATTTTAAAGAATAACTTTGACATCAAGAGCAGTTTCTCATTTTAAATGTGAATAAAACTGAACTCAGTCTTGACAGGACATGCTTGATTCTGTTTTTTGGGTTTTCAAAGTAGGAAAAAAAAGATAAACTTACACGCAGAGGTGCTGTGTAGATTTATTTTAAAACAACAAAAATTTGTTGTTTTAAAATAAATTTTTGTTAAAGTTTGTTGTCCTCTGGTGATTCTGGTCTGTCATCACTTGAGGGAGACAAAAGCAACATTTTGGACTGCTCACTATTTTTATACTAGTCACCTGAAAATGTTTGCAATGTTTTTACCTGATATTTCCGTGGTCCGCAGTGAAGTTAACTAGTGAACGTTTTTATCGAGAGATACATAATTTCTGTGAATATTTGCAGTGTTGTCCGAACGTTTTCAATACCTTTGCAATCCGACCTAGCGTAATAAATCAGCATCCTGACTGAGAGGGACTCATTCGTGTTCTAATCGGGGCTTGCAGGTAGCCACTGTTTTTCTTCATGTAATTTTATTCAGTCTCTGTGTGATGATTGTGCACAGGTCCTCTATATGATCAAGATCCAGCAAGTTTCCTGACCTTACAGCCATTTTTTTCACACTAGTTAGTAATCACCTTAGCTTTGTAATGTGGTGCTGTACCATGATGGAAAAGCACTGTTCCTAAGTTGCTCCTGGATTTTGAGCTACATATCATTCATATTTTTATAGACTCACTGTTTTGCAGAAGACGTTCTGTAAGATTGTGGCATTAAGTTCAAGGTTTGGTCATCCAGCACCTCCTTTTAGTTTAAGATCCTGACAATTTCTAATATAAACAATTGTTTAACGTGTTTTTACTTTTGAAGGTTTTACTTGGCGCGTCACATTTCTCCTGTAAAACATTTTTCAGATTAGTAGTAATGTACACAAATATAAGGCAGGTAAATAGACTGCACCTTCCACTGTTTCATACAAAAACCCAGCCAATTTTCCATTTAATTAAAGGCCGATACGGATTCAAGCAAAAACTGAGAACGTTGTTATTTTACTGGAGGCTGGAAGAACAAGAACCCAGTTGTTGTTGGTCAGGACATTTCATAATTCACCAGAACTAAAGTTCACAACTCCAGGGAGGCTTAATAGGTCTGTCCCACTGCAACACACCCACTGCGTGTTTCTGTGAACAGATTTCTGCTTAGAAGATGTGTCAGAAACAAACGACGTGTTCTGGCCGCCCTGGGAGAGAGAACGGGTTCCTCTGTTCCTGCGGAGAACCTGCAGGCCTAGAGAGACGCTCGGTTATGGAACAGTTGCATTGAAACTGTGCTGCAGTCCGTTTCTATCCAAAAACTTTAAATATGGAGCTATGTGTGAGAAATATGTGTTATTAGTATTTATTAAGTGTGGACGGAGGAACCTTTAGCCCAATTTTTGGTTTGTTTTAGATTTATGAAGATAATTTCTTTAGTGTTTTCTTTTTAAACTGTGGCAATAATAAAGTAAACTGAACTGCAGACCAATCAGGGTGAATGAATTCATGCTATGCTGCAGGACAGGACCATCAAATAGTCATGCTTGTACACATTTTAATGAGTTATTTCCACATTTATGTATGTATTCAACATTTGTAAACATTTAATAATTATCTGAAATGTATTTAATATATGTATTACCAGTTTTACCTAAAATATCACATTTTAAAATATTTATTTACTGACTTATTGATGTGTTGAATCCTCGTATTCTTGGTTGTCAATGTAAAGCAACTTCTTATTCAGTTAGAAAGCCGTATTAGCTCCGCTAGCCTCGACTAAAATGGCACACAGGTTTTTAACATTAAGGGGATTTTTGATTTTACTTTTGCCCGAAGCAGCAAGGTTTAAAAAACAGGATTTTCTCTGCCTGCTCAGTTGTTTTGTTCCTTCTGAGATGAACGTAACAGTAATCCTGAGCCAGAGTGGGTTTATAAAGCCTTAGTTACAGAAAGGAAGATAATTTGTCTTTGAATCTTCTGGTAAATTTGCCAGTGAAGCCCTTGAGTTCAATTAGATTTAAACAACATAAGCATTTCATTAAGTCAGTTACTAACGCCGGATAAAAAGACAAACAACTTGTGAAAAATCCAAGAACTTTATTTATTAAAAAAAAGGAAACGAGGCAAGCAAAGGTCACAGAACTAAACAATAAACCACGCCTCACAAGTAGAAGTTTTCCACGGCGATGTAAATGTGATAAGAGACAAATATGTTTTGTGTCATCACGCAGCGCTATTTTCAGATTTCCTCTTTCCTGTGATTTATTCAGGAAAGTCACAGATGACTGCAAGTCTTATTATGGTGGTTTTAGATCAAATAGTCAAATTTCTGCTTCTTTCTTTTAAGCTGTTGCTTTATTTTGAACCTGTAGTTTCATCAACCACCAACTGACAGTATTCGTTAAGTGAAGCATAATCTTTACTTTTAATATAATTTTACCAAAGAGAAGTTCCAGTTAAAGGAAATGTAATTATTGGAATGATATCAATGGAAAAACTGAAGTATATCCTCCACACACACCTGCAACTGACCTCCTATACCAGTTATTGTTCTGCTTTGATGAAACATCAGACATTCTCTGGAGTTGCTTTTGTTTTCTTCTGTTTCTGAATCATTCTGCTCAACCTTCATCCTGCTTCCCTTTCATGTGTCATCAGATAGCCTTCCTCACCCCCTCTTTTTGTTTTTCTTCCTCATCCCTCTCCTCTCTCACACCCAGACCTTTCCCTTCCCGCCGCTCTCGCCTCCGTCTCTGCCACCGCAGCAGCCGGTGCCCAGGCCACGATGCTGGGTGGGCGGCAGGTTCTTGTACACAGCCCGGCTGTACGGGATGAAGCACAGGCCCAGCTGGAGGTGTCGGGCGAGGCGGCAGTACGCAGCCAACGCCAGGACCAGCAGAGGGGTGACCAGGAGGAAGCCCACCACCAGCAAGGCCACGCAGCCTCCATCGGTCAGCAGATCCGAGCAGTAGGGGGTTCCTTGGGGACGAACCTGCAGAGGTGAGATCAGGAAGGCTGCAGTGAAGATAAAGGGTGTGGTAGTGGTTTTAAAGCACCTCTCATTTTCTTGTTTTAAACTTCTTTTTTATTATTTTGGGATCATACTTTTCCCTCCAGTCCTTGTACGCAACCATTACCGCTTATTATTGAAAAATGTAATTAAGCGTCAAAGTGAAGGAAAATGAATAAAGGTTTAAAACCAACCTAGAGCAGATGAGCAGCATCTATACACCTCAGGACCTTCCCCAGGACCTAAAAGACGCATCATCCTGTAGTTGTCCATCAACCGTGTGCCAAGATTTTGCTAAGAGATCTTTTGGGAATTACTTAGAATTAAATTAGAATTAGAATAAAAATCAAAATCCAGTCCAAAGATTAGATTTAAATCATTCTATAGATCCAGCAAAAGAAACTGCATCAAGTAGCGTATTTATGACATAGAAGAAAATCTTTAAAGGACCTTAAAGCCAGAAAAATTAAATCAAGACCACGTTAAACGGTTACAAGAAGGTCTGCCTGCTTGGAATCAAAATATAAAGACATGAGAGTTGTCTCAAGGCTTTTGCACGGTGCATGTAAAAGGGTAGAGGTCACAGATAAAAGCAGGAGATGACGCCCTCTGTGTGGTATGTACGAGGTGAATACAGGCACTAGTTTATAGTCTAAAATTAAACATTCATTTCTATAAGCAACATTAATCATCCTTACAAAAATAAAATCCCTTTTCCCGAAAAAAATGAATTAGCTTTAAACTTTCTAGCAAGCCATGATTTCTGCTTTTCCCCAAACTCTGAGCAGTACATGCTGTATGTTAAACACTTGCTGCTGAGCAGTGACAGAGGGAGTGGGTGAAGAGGTGAAGAAATCACGATTTGAACGTGGGAGGGGAGCTGAGAGACAGATGGCCTCAATCATCCTTATCGGCCTTCCAGAGATGAATGTTTGAGTGCAAAGAGCAGAGAGCAGAAACAGCTTTCAGACACTCGGGAGCATAGAAAACACATCAAAATGAAAACTGATCATTTTTCTTTTAAAATTCGTTAAGTTGGACAACAAGTGCAAGCAGATATATTACAACTGGGCTTTATTGACGTCCAGAAATAGGCTCAGAATTACAGCTTGTAAATGCGTAGCTTCACCTGCTCATGTGTTGTATAGGTAGTTGATCAGTAGACTTGAATTAACAAGTGTGGGCTGCTCCTCTTCTATCGAACAGCTAAACTGTCCTCAGGTTAATCTTAAATGTTGCATTTGTAGTTGCATTGGGAGATGTCAGTGCGAGTCAAACAGGCTGCAAAAACATAGCAAATCCATCCGGGAGATGGCTGGAACGTTAGGAGCGGCTAAATCAACATTTTTTGCTACGTTTTGAGGAGTAGAACAAACTCCAAAACTTCTTAAGATAAGACTGGATCTCTATAGGTCCGTAGAAGGCAAAAACAATAAATGATCGCAAGCTTGGGAAAGAAAATCCTGTTCTGTACAGTCATAGGAAAAGGAACGTTTTCATAAATTTCAACACGGTCATGGAAAAAGCTAATTCCATCCCATGATTTCAATCAGGATTGGGCCATGGATGCCTGGGAAGATTGACAACTGTCGTAAATCTTTCCCACATTTTAGCCTTTCTCACTGAAGAATGATGGACTTCAAATTACTTGGAAATAAGAATTGTAGTATAATCCTTCCCAGATTAATAGGCTGATGTCTTTACAGCCCTAGCAATGCATGAACACACAGCTGTAGGCAACAGAGCAGCAAACCTCTAAAGTCCTGCTTTTATAGCGATGATGTTTCAGTTACTCTACATCCTATGGAAGCAGCAGGGATGAACCTCACGAACAGTATGCCAGCGAGCAATCTGTTAAGGATTTTGATATTAGATTTATTATTTATTTATTTATTTGCCCTGAGATTAGCTTTAAATCATTTCAGAAACTTCTAAATACCAGCTTATTTTTATTTTGTCCTCATACATAAAATCCTAGAATTTGAATTTGAAGGCTATTCTTTTTTTTTTTATGTTCTGAGTGTGTTTTTCTGCTGGTTTAGACTTTTCTACTCTTTTGGTTTGTCTCATTCTTCTAGCATGCCAAAGGCTGGTTAATCCCCCTCTAATCTGCTTTCACATGAGGCCTTATTGTGGGAGAATCCTGGTCTCTTAAAGGGAGGTCAGCGGCCTAAAAACATACCGGCTAATTCAGGATTTTTTTTTTTTAATTGATTGTTTTCTTTGTGTATTATTAATTAGTTGCAGTTATACATCTTATTAAATCGCTAAGAAGCAAACCAGCACCCTTCACAGCTTGTGTGACTGGCTTTTTACTCTCCTGACCACCAGATTCCCCATCTCCTTAACATCTGAGGGAACTTCAGATCTATCTGATTCTGAAATCTCTCTTCAGAGATGGAGCCAAACTCCACCCTCACGCCTCAAGCAAACTATTTCAAACCCCTGCATCAAAGTGCTAAGATTAGCGCTGTTAGATGTTTCATTAAAGGATGGGTTCAACCATCTCCCTTGTAGTCTGTTTTTGTTTTATTTACAGTTTCCTCACAACAACAAACCTTATAGGATTTCATTGGAATTTCATGTGATTGACCAAAGTAAGTACCAAGCTTTGAACACCTCACAGAACTGCAAACCTACCAAGACGTGGCCCTCCATGTAAACCGGCAGGCCGGGCAAGGGGAGCGTTAATCAGAGAAGCAGCTGCTGAGTTCCACTGCTCTAGGTGAGAAAATCTGCCAGCAGGACAATTGTTAGTCGTAAACTCAACAAATCTGGCCTTTTATGGCATCCCTGGCAAAAATAAGGTCATTGTTGATAGAAAGTCCCTTTTTGCCACACGCCAACGTCGAAGCCAAGATGTTCTGGTCGTAGGAGACCATAACTGAACTCTTTTCGTTTGTTGGTATATCAAAAGAAAATACCAAAAATATGTTGTAGTAAAAAGTAAGAACTAATAAAACAACCCAGCGAGGGAAACTGAAAAGTCTTTTTCACTCCCATCCCACCGCCGCCGCGTTCCCCCCATGTCTTACCGTAGAGTGACACAGGAAGCCGAAAACAACCATGACGATGGCCGGGGTCAGGATGGTGCCGAACACCACGGCGGCGAGGCAGGCGTTGATGGCAGCAATCACTAGGTTCTGGGCTGTCACCAACACCGAGCAGGCCCAGCAGTCGAGCGACCCACGGAGCTCCAGCGGAGCCTCGCTACCCCCGGCTCCACTCTCGGCTGCAGAATATGGAGGAGGTATGACCACCCGCGAGGGGGTTTCTCTCCCTCCGCCCATGGCCGTGGTGGAGGCCAGGGAGTTGGAATGGTGGAGATGATGCTGGTGGTTGGCGTGGTGATGGAGTTGAGGCGGCAGCTCCTCAGAAAGGTCCAAGGCTTGATGGTGGGCCCCCTTCTCGAGAGTGCTGCTCAGACTCATGGAGAACTGTGCATAGAAAATGAGATGCAATCAGAGAAAAGAAGCGGCCGTCAGCGTGCTGGAAACCTGTAGAAACATGTAAAAGGTTTAAGTTGATCAAAGTTGTCTCTGCAAAGGTTCTTTGGGTTTGGGTTCATGAAGAGGGTAGATGTTTTATCTGTAAGGAAGTGTCAGAATCTGCCTGAGAGGCGATTATCATCAGCGAGCTGATTGGCCGAAAGGAAACAGGCCTATAATTGCTATTGGTCACTTGTGTCGTGTAGAGATGAAGGCTAATTTACATCAAAGACGGTGTTTGTTTGTTTTCTGCAAGTGTAGCTGTTGCTTATTTGACCTTTTCACATTTTGACTGGTTACAACCACGAACTGGGATTTTATGCTACAGACTAAAACGTTGTACTTAACTGTAAAGTGGACGGAAAATTATGCATAGTTTTCCGTTTTGTTTTTAAAAAAATATATGAAAAGTTAGGGATGTATTTGTATAAACAGAATCAGTGCAACTAATTTTAATTAACTAATCCTTCAGAGTCTACCTGTGTATAATTTAGTCTCAGTGGCTGCAAAGATCCATAGCTCAGTTGGAGAATCTGTCAGTGTGACAATTACTCAGTCATGCACTCCACCCATCTTGACTTCATGGAAGAGTGGCAAGATGAAATCCATCCTTGCTTTTTCCATGTGGAAGAACGTGCTCTGGTGACACATGCAGACTGCTAGATGTGACAGAGAACCTGGCAGCGTCCTTCTGTGCTTTTCTGCAGCAGGAATAGGGAAACAGGTCAGAATTGATGGGACGATTGATGGAGGTTAAAGGTAATACGTCAAGAAAACCTGTTTGAGGCTGCAAAAAACGTCACGGGGGTGGAGGTTTGTAAGACAACGACCCTAAACAAACAGCAAGAGCTACAATGGAATGGTTTAGATCAGAGCATATTCGTGTTAAACTGGCCTAGTCAAAGTCCAATTGAGAGTTTGTAGCAAGACTTGAAAACTGATGTTCACAGATGTTCTCCATCCAATCTGACTGAGCTTGAGCTATTTTGTAAAGAAGGATGGGCAACAGTGGTAAAGACATACTCTAAATGTCCTGCAGCTGTAATTACAGCTAAAGCTGGTTCTTCAGAGCATTTGCTCAAATCTAATGGGCTTGTCGGGTTTTAATGTGTAAAACAAGAAACCTGAAAGTCACGTTTCCTCGTTGCTCCTCACGATTATGCACTACTATTTGTTAATTTATCACATAAAGTCCCAACAAAGTCCATTAGTTTGAAGTTGCAACATAAATGTTTTTGTTTTTTTTAAGTCAATGACTGTCTTCTGGACATTTGTCAAAACTGCATTATTTCCCATGACTGTGCAGGCCACAATATTGCCATTATGTGACATTTATATGTTACAAATGATTTTTTTAATCTGGTGTTATGTAATATTCTAATTTTCTGAGACACTGATTTTAAAGTTTTCATTATCTGTAACTCATAGACATCAGAATTGAGATATTGACCAAAAAATCTATATTCCAATACTTTTAGATGTATTCCTGTATTATTTTGCAAGGCACGGGCTGACTCTGCGTATCGTTCGCCCCTTCTACCTCAAACATATATATAATGATATAATTTATCTGATTATCTGGTAGACCAGAGCAATTAATACTGCTCCTGTTGGCGAAGAATGTCAGCAGATAGATCTTATTGGACCAAGTTTCTGCAGGAGACTCTTTCAGCTTCAGTTTGTGAATGTTCATGTTTCCACACTCTGATGCCAGAGTTTTACTGGAAGTTCTGGCTTGGTCCGAGATTCTTTAGTTTGCATTCACCCGGTTTTTAGACAGATTTTTTTGTTTGTTTTTGTGATAAGCAGCTGTGTCTGGTACAGGATATCCTCGCCTCTCGAGGGTCATGAGATAGAAGAGTAACCGTGCAAAACAGAATAAAAGATTTTTACGGCGCTTAAATCAGATTCGTACGGGTGCTTGAAATCCTTGAAAATGCTTGAATTTTAACAATGTGTTCTCAAGATTGGGAAAGTGCTTGATTTCTGTATAAAGTCCTTGAAAGTGCTTGATATTTTAACTTGCCAGTTTTGTAATAAAGAGCACTTTAACAGTTTGATTAAAAACCTCAATTTGATATTTCATGTTTCATGTTTAAGGCCCAAATAGGGAGTGATTATTTTGCCTTTAATGAAGTCCCAGAAGGCCTCGCTGCCGCTCAGAGAGGGTTTGCTCCTTTTCTTAAAACCGGCGTGTGAGCTGCAGACATCACCTGATGAGCAGACCAGCCGCGTTTCCGGCGGCGTCCTCTGGCGTAGCTATGAAGCAGCTGTGTGTTATAAAGCTCAATGAAGAAAAGGCGCACAGAGATACAGACTGCTCCGAAATTTGGTGCTGGCAAAAATTAAAATTGACCTTGAAAGTGCTTGAAGTTTACTGTTGGAAAAGTGTACAAACCCTGTTGTGGTGAATTTGTACCAGGCCAAAGTTGTATGAACAACAAAATTATCCATTCCTGTCCATCCAACATTAGGTTGAATGAACAGGAAGACCACATAGATTAATCAAAAAACTAATTTTTACCTTTGGTGAGATAAAGCTTCTAGCTTTTTCACCACTGTTTGCCTTTTTGTGCATAAATTATTTTGGAGCGCTACAAACCAATCGGAGTGATCCTACTCGGATGACCCAAAACAGATCTCAGGTCTCAGTCTATTCCCTGAGGGGCCTAACTTTGACACGTGGAGCGATATTTCTGTGTATTCTAGTTCTAGCACCATTGTTGAAATGAATAGCGATCATGGAGTATTATTCTCTGATGGCCAAACGACAGAACGTTTTCTACTTGGGGATCATCTCTTAGGTTAGTTTCAGATTGGTTCTAGATTCTAGCCAAGAAACTGCCAAGGTCAAAACCGACGGGACCGAATCTCCTTAAATTTAATGTCGGAAATGTGAACTGAGATTTGGGTGTTATCTGTAGTATCATAAACTGAGCTGATCTGTGGTTTGATATTTAGGTAAAGTTACTTTGAAGCGCAGTGTTTGTTGAGGTTTGAGTGTAAACAATTACGATCCAACCCAGGGCTCCACACAACGCACATAAATCCTATAAAAAGAGGCAGCTACACGTTAAAGAAGTAAAACTAAGCATTTACCTTAGTCCTTACTCTACTGCCTGCCTCTCATCACCTTAACGTGTGCTGCCTCTGTGGTCTAATGTGCTCTAAAACTAAACATTAAGAAAACGACTGTCGTTGTGACTTTGTAATAAACCCTAGATAAGGAAGATCCGGTCGAGCAGCTGATCAATTCGAAAATATTAGCATGATGTAACTTGTTTGTTTAACGTGCCCCGGGGCTATTGTTGTCCCAAGTGTTGTGAGGTGGAAGGTCACAGAGGAAGGACTGGCAGGAAGGTGTGTACGCGCTCATGCTTGTGTGTGAGGTGACTCAATTGTACCGCTTACTAAAAAAATACCTTTAGGCACTCCACCTCTTTTACCTCCTACAAATGTCTGAATAACAGTTTCTGTTAATAAAATGCTTTGGTTTTAACTAAGGAGCTATAAATTATGAAATCTACCTTTTTAGATTAAATTAGCCGTTTCACAGCAGTGTGTGTGTGTTTGGCTAAGTAGCTAAATTTGGTAATTTTGTTTTGTTGCTTCTATATGTTCTCTAATATGTTCTCATATTATCAGTGAGGGTTTATGTTGCAAATTATCGATATTTGCCGTTAATTTCTCATACTTTTGTGCTTTGCCTTTTCTTTCCTGAAATATTCAGGAAAACAGTATTTCCTTTATTAGATGCTGCAGAACCTGAAATTTCACTTTCAAAATTCAGAAATTGCACACGTGAGCTTTATCCTTGCTGATTATGGTTTTATTTGAGTTCTGACCCGTTGAATCTGATTTTAATCAATTGATATTTTTTAATTAATTTTAGTACCATCAACTATATATATTGAAAAAGCTGTAATTTAATTGTTTTATGTTTTTAAATTCATGTTTTATTTTATGTGAAGATCCACTCCTAAGGAAAGTGGCACATTTTAATTCCTCTTATTTCTGCACATAATTTTACAAAAAGACAATAACATTTTTACATAATTCATGAGGTATATTAGTACAACAAGGTGTTCTAAAGTATCTTCAGAAATCACTTTTAAAATGCTTTAAGTGCTTAAATGTTCTCTTTGTGGAGACTTTCTGAAGCCAACATGGCAAAGATTAGCAGAGTCTGATGGCCATCATGCTTCAGTGCTTCATCTCTATTGTTATTTCTTTCTATGACACTAATCTGGGCAAAAGTAGCTCCAGCGCGTCTGTTTCTCAGAGGCTTTAGACCTGAAGAACAATTTAAAATGTATTGAATTTGTTCTTTCTCTTATCAGATGTACAGAGAAGCTCCTTTAGGTCTTGATGAGGAGAAAACAGGAGAGGTGTCATACTCACATTGTGCTGTGTGGCCCTTTGGACCTCTTGCCGTTCCTCCTCCAGATTGTTGCTGTTTTTTTCACTTCTTGTCAGGACGACCGCAGATCAGTTGGTCCTCAGCAACGTTTCTCTGTACGGATCAAAAAGAAAACTTTCTATTTCTTCTTTCAGTTGTTTTGCCACTTTCTTCTGTTCAGATGTTTCCCTGAAGCTTTATCTGAAGTGATATGGTGATTTCCTGCTGCCCTGCTCTCCTGGGTGTTATCTCCTTTATCACAGCTGTTAGCCCCTATATTGTTTTTTTTTTCTAGTTGCAACTTTAGATCAGTTGCAAATACTGTCTTCACAGATGCTGACGGAAACCACTAAAACTCACAGTTGCTTTGGTCTTTGTTTTAAGTATGTCAAACTTCTATGTACCCTCCTCCTTTTTTTACCCCCTGCCCACCCATCTCATTGAGCATACTCCCCCTGCATCCATCCCACTTTCTCTCCCCTCCCACCAGACTTATCAGCCTCTGCTGCCTCTCTCCAGCGGCTCCTCTCAGCAGACGCATTCCTCCGCTCATACCCAGGACATGCTCACCCCCTGTTACCCTCTCCCTGCTGCAGTGGGGGCTGGGTACGTCATTTAGGGGTCAGTATAGGGCGGCTGACCTGATAAGTTGAGGTTCAGGAGAGCAGAAAACGAGGGGGAAGGGCCACTCAGTCAGACTTTTGGTTTGTCTCCTCACAGTTATGGAACAGAGGAACAATGGTGCTGAAATAGAAGTTAGTTTGTGTTTGGTTGCTTCAGCATTTTAGAAACTTTTCAGGTAGTTTGCCAAAATATCAGTAAAAATAAAGGACAAAAAGCAAAACACCCTAAGCCAACCTAGAGTGTGTTTGTAAAAGTATTCACACCTTGTCCATATTAAAGCCAGAGCTGAACATTAATTTGAATCGCAATTATCATTGCAGTATCAACGTGCACTAATAGGATGTGCGGTTGTTCAGGCCATGCATTCAGACTCCTACTTTAAAGTTCAATATTTAAGCATTTTTTAGGGATTTTGATATAAACCTTACTGACAAAGATGCCAATGCAGAGGTTTTGGAGACATTGAAATAATGGAAAAAGAGAAGACTGAGGAAAATGGGAGCTAAGCAATAACATTATCAAAATATATCAGAAGTCTTAGGATCCATCCATTTTCTTTACCCGCTTCTTTCATAGTGGGTCACAGGGGAGCTGGTGCCTATCTCCAGCAGTCTACTGGTGAGAAGTGGGGAATACACTGGACAGGTCGCCAATCCATCTCAGGGCAACACGGAGACACACAACCATGCACACTTAAGGGCAATTTTTAGAGAGACCAATAAACCTAACAGTCGCACGGGGAGAACATGCAGGAAGGGAGTCGAACCCAGGACCTTCTTGCTGCAAGGCAACAGTGCTACCAACTGTGCCACCATGCAGCCCACATCTAGGCAAAACTTTCATGTTTTCGTAATATTGTGCTGCTCTAATTACAGCAATAAACTTCAATATATTTTATTGGGAGGTTTTGTAATAGGCCATCACAAAGCACTGCATAAGTGTGAAGGAGGGGGAAAATAAAAAAATAGAAATATTAATGGGAATGGCTTCTTTGACCCGGATACCCTTAAATAAAATCCGGTGGAACCAGAGGGAAGGAAATCTGGTAATAAAAAAAGAAGATTGGAAATATCTTTGCGAGATTCAATGGAAAACATCAAACTCTACAGTATGGAGAGAGTTTTGTTGGAAAACCCTAATTAGATATTTCTTCACTCCAGTCCAAAAGGGTCACTACACCAATTCATCGATATGCTGGAGACAGTGTGGATATCTCAAGGCGAATCATTTTCACATATTCTGGTCTTGTCCAATATTACTCCCTTTCTGGAAAGAGTTGAGATTATACGAAAAGTATTCCAAACGGGGGTTCCTTTGTATCTTTATATCTAGGAGCTCTACCATCAGGAAATGTCTCTTCCAGTGATAAATATTTATTCCAGATTTTGAGTGCTATATGTAGGAAAGCCATAACGAGGAAATGGTTGAAACGAGAGAGGCCTTCAGTGGAGGAATGGTTCGACATCACTTATGATATTTTTACGATGGAAAGAATCACTTATGCCATAATAATACAATATTCTTGACAAGATGGGAAGATGGATTAGTTTTGTTACACCACTTCGACCATCTTTTGTCTAGTTTTAGGTTGTTGTATCCATTCATATCCGTCTGTTTTCCTTTTGTTGTGGTACGACAAATATACATCCCAATGTTCCTGTTCTAGAAAGTTTTGATTTCACAATTTAATCCCTGATATTGTTTAGGGAGAACCAATCATCCCTCCCTCTCTGTAACGATTGTGAAGTAATGTTTGCGAGGTGATGTAAATTGACTGTAATGTACAGAAGAAGGGATGAGATTGTAAAATTGTGATGTGAACAAACATGTAAACCATAAATAGTTTTAATAAAAAGAGAATTGGAAAAAAAAATCCAGTGAATCCACTGAACATGTCATTGAGCACTCTACGTCACAACTGCGAACTGACCAACACGCTGAAGTCCATCTAAACTTACAGGCAGGGCCAGGAGAGCATTAATCAGAGTAGCAGCCAAGAGTTACCTCTGGAGGCGCTGCAGGGATCCACAGCTCAGGTGGGCGAAGTTTTGGACAAGAAATCTATGGATGGTGCCTTCACTAAACAGTGGCAGTATATTTGAAATATTAAGAGACAAAGAAAAGAACATCTCACCTCTGTTTGCCAAATGCCATATAGAGGATGCACTCAGTGTATTTTCCATCTTCAACATGTCCCCCCCCCCCAATCCTCTCTGAGCTTTACCATTTCAGTCCCTACATTAGTTGTGAGGATAAGGCCTTAAGCGTCCATCTGACTGGCAAAATATATTACTAGCTAGCAGAATCTGAATGCCACGTGAACTATTATAGCTCACCAAATATTGCATCCAAGCAGTCCTTTATGATTGAGATATGTTTGCTGTTAATGTTTTGTGCAGCATTAATTTAGATCAAGGCGTATCCTTGTGTTAGAATGGCAAACACCTAAAAATATACAGATGCTTTCCATCTAATCTGACTGAGCTTGAGATATTTTGCAAACATGTTTTAGTCTATAGAAGCTGGTGGAAACATGCCCCCAAAGACTTGCAGCTTGTAGGTAAAGGTGCTTCTACAAGGTTAGTCAGAGGGGTGGTAAATACACTTTTCTGATTTAATTTGTAAAAGATTTTGAAAATCATGCGTAATTTCGCTTCAAATATGCACTGCTTTGTGTTGGTCTATAACAGTATATGCATAGAAGTCTGTGGTTGCAACGTGTATTCTCTGCAACAGGAACAATACGAGCAGAGAAGCAAGAAGATCGGTAGAGTTCAAAAATGAGTCGGATGATAAAAGATCAGAGCATTTAGCCAATAATTAGTCGTGTCAGATTTTCCATCCCTTTTCCTTTGCTTTGAGCTTGCAATGTTTATTTACGTCTAGATCCCACCACCACAGTCCACATATACCCCTCCCTCCTCCAAAATATTACCCCTAAAGACATTAAAGGGACTGCTGTGGTCAAATCCTACATATCCAGTTTTTTCCTTTTCTAGTCAAAAGAGACGAGATCGTTGTTTACGATATTTGCTCTCATGCTTCACAAGGGCAGCATAAACAAACTTCAAAGTTGGGACCATCGTGATTACACCAGTGGAACATGATTGGACGACCGACATGTTTTGTCTTGGCAGAGAGGAGGACGTGAACCCTTATCACCACCTGCCTGCAGCAGGGTGGACAGATATATGGACCGAGGTGGTCTTCCTTTGTGTTTTCAAAGCAGGATTTCCTCCTGCCTGTCCCTCCGCTGCCCCTTTGGCCTCTAACGTGACCTGAAAATGCGGCCACCTGCCAGATCTGCTGTTTCACATAAGAACTGAAACCTGCAAACAAGTAGCAGACACTGAGATAACACTAAGATTTTTACAGCCCTTAATCTCATTAATTATGCTTTAAAAGTTTGTGTGATTGTCGTAGGTCTGAGATGTTGTATAGAGTCCACAGGAATCATGAGGTTATTGTTGCACTTGAACTGAATTATATCCTGGTACATTATTGTTTAATAAAGCAAGCTATAGTTGTTTTATTTTCTTTCTGTGAGCCTAAGAAACCCAACTCCCCATTTGGATTATCAGAGAGGAAACTGAGCTCTGACAGTTTTGTTACCGCTCTCCACTTTTTCCTGCTCTGCCATCGAGGAAGTTTGGCTGCTTGTATAATCTCCTTCCTCCGTTTACACAAGAAAACTTTTTTTTCTGGTATATATTATAACTTGTAGCTAACAGCGTTTTAAGGGTGAAGGCATGAATAACAATCAGAACAAAGCAATGAGCATTGAAGTCTCTGATTGATGGCAAGATACCAAGACAGCTGCAGTATTTTTTGGTTGCGTGAAGTATTTAAACCATAACTTCATATAAAAATCATACGGTGATGAAATAGATAGCTATTTTAAATGTATGTTTAGAATTTAATGCCAGCAGCTTCGTTTGGAGGGAGAGAGCAGCTTCTTTGTAATGTCATTGAACTACATGAATTGAAATGAAAGTTAATGAAAACGTCTCTGGTTGACTCCACATATTTACATACACCATATAAAAAGACAAATAGCCCTTTAAACTTAAAAATCAGACTTAACATTTCGTTTCAAGTCAGTTGGGAATGTCGGCATTATTTGTATTTGCTAATTCCTAAGAGATGATTTATTACTTTCTTTAGATTCACAAATTTCTTTAGTATTTTTAATGTGCAAGACTTGAAGAGATGTTTTGGGTCTCCTTCCACAAGCTTCTCTCAATAGTTTGCTAAAGTTTTGGCCCATTCCTCCTGACAGAACCTGTATAACTGACTCGGGTTTGTCGTTTTCAGCTCTGCCCACAAACTTGTGGGCTAACACTAGCATGCTGGCTAGCAATAAATTATTCCAGTCACTGTCAATTTAGCCTTATAAGTGAATTTGACCTAAGTTGCTAATTGTTAGCTTTAAGATACTAACATTTACACATGTTGGCTACCATTGAATTTTCGCATTTCCTTCTTGAAATATATGTGATTATATATTTATATATAGTATTATATTATTATATTATTATTCATATCAGTAGTACGTTATATTGTATTGATATGGTATAATAGTTATGATCTAATAGTATATTATATCGGTATATATCTTCATGCCTTACTTGATATATATATAGATTATACTAGTGTGTATATATATACCATATATTACTGTTAATATATACTATATAATAGGTGTTATGTAATATATATACCTTGTTTGTATATATATATACTTACGTGATACATTATAGTATTATATTATATATATATATATATTTATACTGATGTGATATGGGTAATATACTATATATATATAATTATATGTGTATATATTTGATATATGATAATATGTAAAGTTATATATATATATCTATTATAATCACTGTATATATATATTACTATATATTATCTATATATATATCATATATATGTAATTATTTATAGTTATGTATTGAGTAGTATATTATTATATGTTGTAATATTAATCTATATATATGTATATATATATAATGTGTAGTGTATATATGGTGTGTAGGTGATATATATATATTTATATTATATATTGTATATGTATGTATATATCATATATCAATATATATATATATATATGTATATGTATGTCTATATATTTTTTAAGCACATTTCGAGTGTTGAAATCTCGAGTGTTGACCACAAGGTTCGTACGGGTGCTTGAAATCCTTGAAAATGCTTGAAATTTAACAATAGGTTTCCAAGCCTGGGAAATGCTTGATATTCTATCTGCACAGTTTTGTAATAAAGAGCACTCTAACAGTTTGATTAATAACCCCAGTATGATATTTTTATGTTAAAGGCACAATTGCTTTTGCATTTAATAAAGTGTCAGAAAGCCTCGCTGCCGCTCAGAGAGGGTTTGCTCCTTTTCGTAATGCCGGCGTGTGAGCAGCAGACATCACCTGATGAACAGAACGGCGGCGTCCTCTGGCATAGTTATGAAGCAGACCTACGGCATGCTAGCTGGTTGTCGTTTTAATGACCCCTGACTCTGAAACCTAAAAACAAAACATGGTGGACCTCAAGCAGCTTTCTGCTACAAATGCAATACGGACCTACAGCTTTTCACGATGTCAGTCAGCGCTCTGAGCAGTAAGCCTTAAATTTAAGCTAGCTAGATGTTTGAAGGATGGGTTGTGCTAGGGTTTTACTACATCTATTGTACTTAAAAATGTGCAACAGCAAAACATTTTTATTAAAAACGCTAGTAAAGGTGGTTAGCTAGTGGATGGATTAAGCAGACAGTACCTGTGGCATGCATGCCACAGGTTTGGTGCTGGAAAGGTTTGAAAATTTAACTTGAGAGTGCTTGAATTTTACTGTGGGAAAAGTGTACAAACCCTAAGACCAGAAATAAAATAAAAAATATTGACAAGAGGGACTTGGTGATGAGATAAGGTAATTTAAATGCTGTGATTTAGCCCATTGGAAGCTTCCAATAGCATCCATTAAATCATTGTCTGGGTTTTCTCAGATTTCATAGAGCATGGGTGTTAAACTCCAATCCTGCATGCTTAAAACCCGGATCGATTAGATTATTAGCAGGACTCTGGAGAATGTGACCGAAGCGGTAATACAGTCTGATTCAGGCGTGCTGGACCAGTTTGACACCACTGGTTTAAAGGCATAGTTATCCTGGTGTATGCAACCTTAGACACAGTAATACAGTCTATTCAAAAAAGTATCTCTCGATATTTTGGCCTTTAGCAAATGGAAATGGTTTTCGTCATTGTCCTAAACTGGAAAGGTTTAGTCCCATTTATGAGGTTGGACAGTGAGGGTAACAAGTTTATGTGTCTTTTTATACAGTATACATATGGATTGATAAACACTCCTGAGTATTTAATTTAAGAGTTTTTGACTTTAAAAGTTAAATTACACATATCCAAGATAGACCTGTGAATGCTAGTTACAGAAAACTGAACCAATACAAAACTTGTACTTTAAAACTGATCTGTTTACATCTCTTCTTTCCTGAGAATTAAGATTTTGCATTGCAGAGGGTGAACAGGTGGAGATTGTATATCAGTTTTGAGGAGGTAAGCTTCTCTTCATGGCGTGTTAAATTTTTTTCAGATGCTGATTATGCGAAGATGCACGGCTGGACCTTTCATCCTCTGGTTCTAGATGTCGGTGTGGTTTGCTAAACCTTCTGGGCCTACAGAGATGTGAGTAAAAGCTGAATTAAATGAAAAATCTCAACTGAACTTGTTTAAAATGAACAGAGGGAAAAAAAAGGTTTATCTTCTTTGTCTTTTACTTTGAGGAGGGCTCGTTAAAAAGGAAATGCAAAATAAGTTCAAGTAAACAGTGTATGAAGCACCTCTACTTCTCATTTTCTCAGCAGAATGTTGGTTCTTATACCAGATGTCCAGGCTGCGATCCTTTTGATTCTTAGTCCACCAGGAGTTGCTTGATCTCCCAGATCTGTTTTATTGTTTCTAGTGGTTTTATGGTTCAACTGCAAGGAAGTGCAGCTTAATAAAGAGCCGATAAAGAAGCAGCCGGCATGCACAAACGTAGCACTGGAACTATCTACACACTTAAAGATACCTTCTGATCTACAAACAAATTTTAGTATCGGATACAGATAACGGTAATAAATAAAGGAGCAGTTTACAAATGATGGTTATAGTAATTAGATGGAGTGTAAAGCTATCCAAACCATTCTGGCCCTGTGTATACAAGTAATTCCCTCCTAAACTTATTAGCTGGTTGTTTCATGTAACTGGGAATGAATCTCTTACATGGCTGGGGAAGAATTTTAGCCCACTCTTCTTTGCAGAATTGCTTAATTTGGTCACATTGGAGAGTTTTTGAGCATGAACGGCCTGTTTGAGATCGCACAACAGCATCTCAACAGCATCTCCGGACTTTGAATAGGCAACTCCAAAACCATCAATTTCTTGTCTTCTGTCCATTAATAGGTGGACTTGCTTTGGATCATTGTTATGCAGTAGAGCTAGGTGAACTTAACTATAAATTATCCTTCAGGATTTTATGGTAGGCATCAGAATTCATGGTTACATTGGGTCATCCAGGTCCTGAAGCCGCAAAGCCGCCCCCATCACACTTCCACCCCCACGTTTAACTGTCTGGATGCTGTTTCACATACAGTAGGGAAAATTAGTATTTGATATTTACAATTTTCCCACTTAGACAATAGAGAGGTATTTAGTTTTCATCATAGGTACACTTCAAGTGTGACAGACATTTCATTGGTTGTTTACCACAGCTTTGTCCCACCTAAATGATTAAAACCATCATCTGAGAAAGACATTTTCTATTTCCCAAGGTTATCTTTCTCTGATATACACTGCTCAAAAAAATAAAGGAAACACTTAAACAACACAATATAACTCCAAGTAAATCAAACTTCTGTGAAATCAAACTGTCCACTTAGGAAGCAACACTGATTGACAATCAATTTCACATGCTGTTGTGCAAATGGAATAGACAACAGGGGGAAATTTTTGGCGATTAGCAAGACACACTCAATAAAGGAGTGGTTCTGCAGGTGGGGACCACAGACCACTTCTCAGTACCTATGCTTTCTGGCTGATGTTTTGGTCACCTTTGAATGTTAGTGGTGCTTTCACACTCGTGGTAGCATGAGACTGACTCTACAACCCACACAAGTGGCTCAGGTAGTGCAGCTCATCCAGGATGGCACATTGTTGCGAGCTGTGTCAAGAAGGTTTGCTGTGTCTGTCAGCGTAGTGTCCAGAGCCTGGAGGCGCTACCAGGAGACAGGCCAGTACACCAGGAGACGTGGAGGAGGCCGTAGGAGGGCAGCAACCCAGCAGCAGGACCGCTACCTCCACCTTTGTGCAAGGAGGAACAGGAGGAGCACTCCCAGAGTCCTGCAAAATGACTACCAGCAGGCCACAAATGTGCATGTCTGCACAAACGGTTAGAAACCGACTCCATGAGGATGGTATGAGGGCCTGACGTCCACAAATGGGGGTTGTGCTCACAGCCCAACACCCTGCAGGACGCTTGGCATTTGCCAGAGAACACCAGGATTGGGAAATTCGCCACTGGCGCCCTGTGCTCTTCACAGATGAAAGCAGGTTCACTCTGAGCACATGTGACAGACGTGACACAGTCTGGAGACACCGTGGAGAGCGATCTGCTGCCTGCAACATCCTTCAGCATGACTGGTTTGGCAGTGGGTCAGTAATGGTGTGAGGTGGCATGTCTTTGGAGGGCCGCACGGCCCTCCATGTGCTCGCCAGAGGTAGCCTGAGTGCCATTAGGTACCGAGATGAGATCCTCAGACCCCTTGTGAGACCATATGCTGGTGCAGTTGGCCCTGGGTTCCTCCTAATGCAGGACAATGCTAGACCTCATGTGCTGGAGTGTGTCAGCAGTTCCTGCAAGATGAAGACATTGAAGCTATGGACTGGCCCGCCCTGTTCCCCAGACCTGAATCTGATTGAGCACATCTGGGACATCATGTCTCGCTCCATCCACCAACGTCACGTTGCACCACAGACTGTCCAGGAGTTGGCGGATGCTTTAGTCCAGGTCTGGGAGGAGATCCCTCAGGAGACCATCCACCGTCTCATCAGGATCATGCCCAGGCGTTGTAGGGAGGTCATACAGGCACGTGGAGGCCACACACAATACTGAGCCTCATTTTGACTTGTTTTAGGGACATTACATCAAAGTTGGATCAGCCTGTAGTGTGTTTTTCCACTTTAATTTTGTGTTTGACTCCAAATCCAGGCCTCCATTGGTTAATAAATTTGATTTCCATTGATGATTTTTGTGTGATTTTGTTGTCAGCACATTCAACTTTGTACAGAACAAAGTATTCAATGGGAATATTTCATTCATTCAGATCTAGGATGTGTTATTTGAGTGTTACCTTTATTTTTTTGAGCAGTGTATATTCTTTTCATTATCTCAAACATGCGTGACAACAGTTGGAAACCAGTAATGGTCTCAGGTGTTCTGGCCAAACTGGTGGTGACTTTGGACTTGAAGCGATGCTGGTTAGATATGTGATGGGGATGGATATAATATTGCGGATTATTAGCATTTCCAAGATCTCCTACTGTAAAAGGTGGCGTTATCAAAGCTAAATTTTGCTTTTATGCTCTCAGGTTGGCAACTTTTAATGCAGTAAGATTACTGCAGCTAAGCAGGTTTGTGCTGGTGGAAGAAATCGTTTTGCCCTGAAGGCTTTGGAGCGCTTGGATGATTAACTTTCACTTTTCGGAGGCACTGTGTTCTCATATTTTGTTGAAGGGTTCTCCTGTTTTCTCTGGTAGCTGCTGGGTACGTTAAACGGGTACGTTGACGTGGTTTGTCGAGGTCTGTTGGCCACTGGCAGACTGTTTGGTCCGGCTGTCATAGGCTTCCTTTGCCGCTGGTTCCGAGTAGATGATATCCTGACTTACTCAGACATCTGACCTTTGCAGTTAGGTTGGTTACTTCAGCAATTAGTTGGGGAAGGACATAATTACTGTCTGGATTGAATACGGTGAGATTTATGGGTTTTGTTCACCATTCCTCTGAGGCTTCAGGCTGCTAGGAAGGAAATTCAGACCAAATCTATTCACCTGGATTTATCAAGTGTTTATTTAATTAATAGTCATAGTAATGTCACACAAATTCACAAGTGTTTAAGACATGTCTGGCTCAGTTTGGTGTGTGTGTCTGCAAGTAGGTGTGAATTCGCTAAAACAGTGCAGTTATAAATAAATGACCACAAAGAGAAGGAAAAGGTAATATTGCAACAGGAAAAATAGATTTTTCATTTTTAGAGGACAAAAAAAAAGAAAAGTTTGTTCAAAAGAGAACATTTAGCACCATCTATCCCATTATCATATTCAACAAATATCATAAAAATCTTGTCTAAAAGCCCCCTACATAGTAAAAAAAAATTACCATTTCTCAAAACACTTTGGAAAAATTAGTTTTTTTTCCTTAATGAGAATATACAAACACAGCATTCCGTTAGTCATCTTCTCTACGTGAGCAGTGTGTCTATTGTCTACAGGAAAGGTGGTGTTATATTCAGGATAAAGATTTAATTCAATATATATCAGGAGAGATGAGGCAGAGAGGCAAGCACCAGGAGAACAGCACCCTTCACCGCCACAGAGATACCTCCACGTTTCAGTTCTTACAAAGCAGTCACCGTGTCAAATAAGGAGGGAAAAAATGTACAATCCATTCAAAAGGGAGAACATTAATATCCAATAAATAGAGAAAACATTTTAAATTAAATGTACAATTGCTAAAAGAAGGAAAACTGCATACTGAAACCGAGGTACAGCACACGTCGGATGATGATTTTTCTGGACAAATTCATACGGAGATACAAAAAAAAGACCTGATGATGTGTGACAGCTGAGTATTAATCTCCAGATAAAAACAAAGTTCATAGAGACAAGATTTACAACAAATACAAGCATCTGAAAAAGAACTGAACCCCCCCCCTTTAAAAAAAAAACTGTTGCTAAACCCGTATCTTTTGAAGCGATCCAAACAATTGTAATTTTTAAAATACTTAATGCTTTAGAAAAATGTTCATATCTCTATTATTAGTAATTTCATTTCTTTCTTTTCTAAATACAAGGCCAATATGGTATATATCTAGGCTGATCTAGTTTAGAAAAAAAAGCAACCTGAAACAATAAATTATTTAGAAAACGACAGCACCCCACAGATTTTGTACAAATTTCAGTATTCAAGACCAAAGAAAGAAAGAAAAATTGCGCCATTGAAACCGTCTACTATCCTCCACAGTTTGTTCAATGGCAGCACCTGCTGCCCTGCTGACCGACAGGGTTTCTGCTTCAAAGCACCATCTGAGAGTACACTGGGATGTTGTAGGCGGTTTTGTTTTTTTTTCTTTTGATTCTGTAAACAGTAACGAGTAAACGTATTCAGCTGGCTGATCGGCAAGTAGTAGCAGGAGCAAAAAAATAATAATAATGATGAAATGTTGGGCTGGAAAACCTAAGTTAAAACTGTCTTTTGTCCTGGCGCTGCATGAGTTTTGGTTATGGCTGAGGAAACACAGAGGGGGGAGCTCTGTCACCGAGAGGAGGGCGCCTGGTAAGAAAACAAGACACGGTTACAGTTAGGCTGATGCTGCATTCTGAACAAATCCAAGCTGTGAAAGTTTCCTCACCAAAATGAAGGAATCGTATGCGTTCATGAGCTCCTCTATGCGGTACTGCTCCAGCACCACGACGTTGTTCAGGTTGGGGCTGCGCTGCCTGGTGCAGTCCTCACAGTGGACCACGTACGTCTTCCTGCTGCTGCTCTCACACGTCACAAACAGCAAATTGAACACCTCCACCTGTGGCCGGAGAAATTTGTTTTGCACGTTAGCGCACAGCAGCAAGGTACAAAGTTTTCAAACCACTCGGTGGTTTGTATCTACGAAAGCTAAAGTAAGCTATTGCTAAATGACCCTGATCAGAAAGTAACATTTCTCAACACTCTGCTTTGGTCTACCTTGATTTGATTATTAAGCACCACACTACAGCCTTTTAGGCGTTGCTGGGATTAAAGGCAGAAAACCCTGGTTTGGAGACTTGAGTCTGTTGCCTGGACTACTGGAAACTCTGGGCTGGTTTTGTTGGATAACCATGAAAGTGTACCCAGTTACCCACATTGTGTAAAAACCGTCTTAAAATGTGAGATGCTTCGTAGGTGTTGACTTATAAATACTCACGTCACACTCATTGCAGTAGTAGGCCGGCTCATCTTTGACCCGACTCTGATATGAAATCTTCTTTCCCTCAGCTATCAGTTGGTCCCGAAGGATCTGGATGTGTTTCATGGACTGCAGCAGGCAGTGTCTGGGAAGAGGTTGGGAAAGGTTGCTTTAAAATGGCCTTCAATGGTTTATAAATTCATGTAGCTGCTGAATAAGTTAGCAGTTTTTTTTAAATCTGTCCTTACTTGATCATTTTGTAGGTGTCTGGATCATTGATCTTGACAGTGCGGGCAACATTCCAGGAAACATGAATCATAGGAACGATGGACTTGACCTTCTTCACTTCATTCCACTCAAACCTCTCCAGGGCCAGCTGATACTGGTAGCCTGCAGACATTATTTTGAACGATAAGTCTTAACATTCTGGCAGATGCAATCTACATTTAGCCACTAGGTGCCGCCCTCTTACCATTGAGAGGTCCAACGTTCCATGCAATGTTGTTGCACCATCCCACAGCCTGCACCCAGTGGACGGTACCAGCATTGATCCAAACCAAGTCTCCGGGCCGCTGGATGAAGCGATAAACTGGGATGTTGGCGTTGTAGAGGTCCTCCAGCACCGGCCACCAGGACCCTGTCAAGTAGTCCACTCCATGTCTGAAGAGATGAGAGAAAAGATTGGAAATGGACTAAATCATGACTTACAATGTTTGAAACAGCATCACGTCATCTCCCTCTACTCACTTTTCACAGAAGTCATTGATTGCCTCCCAGTAGTCTTCATGCACAGAGAACCACTCGCAGTCTCCAGGGCCAATGTTGATGTTAACTGAACAGAAGTTGTTATTTTCCTGGTGACCTGTTAAACAAAAACACAGCATGTTAGCAGCGATATTGGTTTCCTGACCTGGAAAGCAGCCTTTTCCGCCACGTCCGAGTGTCGTTTACCAGGCGTTCGGCTCCCGGGAACCTTCATGTAGAGCTGGACGGTGTTCATGCCTAAGATGGTATGTCCAACATGGCTTAGCATGTTCCCACTGGAGGCTACCCGCATAAATGCTGGAAGCTTCTGCAGCTCCTGAAGCTGGGCCTTCCACCTGACCAGAAATAACAGATATGTACTCTGCTTTTGGCATTATAACAAACATTTCTAACAGTTTCAGTCAGAATTTTACATACACGCATCATCAGCAATCATCAATTTTGGGCTTTGAATCTGTCAGATTTATATATATATATATATACCCCCCGAATTTATATTTAAAGAAATGTCCTTTAGCAAGTTGCATGTGAACCTTGAGCTTTTTATAGCCATCAACATGCCTATAGCATAATTCAAATGCATTAATAAAAGCCCAAATATTTATATATAAATGTTTATGATTACTGTGTGTAAACTTGGAACTGGATCAGTGTTGGCTGTGAGGAGTATGTACTTCAGTAGTTACCAGAGAAGATTGCTGACATGTTATATATTCTTACCTTTTGGGATCAGAGAGGTCGATATTTGTGCCAAATTTGATGATCTTCCCAATGGGTTTCTGCTCTCCACTAAGAAAAACACTGGTGTTATAACATATTTCCAAACTTTGAAATACTTATCGCAGTTGGTGCCATACGTACTTGTTGCTCTCTTTAGAGGCATCTTTGTTAGTATCAGCACTAACAGGTGGCTTCTTTTCGACGTCGTCATCCTCCTCATCGCTGCCTTTCTCCTCCTGCAGACTCTCTTGGAAGCTGGAGGCCTGGTACTGGGCGTACTTGGCGATGGTGGTGTAGGAGCGGCTGCTCTCGCAGGGCCACGTCTGACCTGTGCCACTGGCGTTCCAGTTCTCATCTGCAGGCTGCTGCACCTGAGTCCTCACCTCAACCGCCTGGTCCGCACTTGCCTCCACGAGAGACTTCGTGGAAAATAGTCCCAGGTCTGAAAACATTGAGAAAAAATGTTAAACATGTATTGCCATGGACGCAAAACATAAACCTAGTCGGCGTGACTTGAGACATGATTTCAGCTTAATATTTCTGTGCAAACTAATGAGGTGCCTTCTAATTAACTGCTCATTCAGAAACATTATCAGAGAACACACTGTGTTGTAGGCTAATACAGCATTTTGAATGCTGTTGATATATCTTCCTATAGTTCTTATAAACATCTCGTATCTGTACGTCAACGCTTTTAAAAAAACTAGAAGTCTGCCTCATAACTTTGATTGATGCATCATTAAAATTAACTGCATGCAGTTACAGGTTCCGTAACGTACTGAGTCGAAGAGATCCAGCTAGTCCCCTGATGACCGTAACAGGATTCTTCGGGTCCGTGCAGAACTGCAGCAGGACCGGAGAGAAGGCATCCCTCTTGCTTTCCAACTGCAGACAAGAAAAATGAATTCTTAGTGACCACAAGGTGGCAGCACATGCACTCATTACTGTGGCTTCCAAACTTTACTCCCATTTAGAATCCAGTCAAAACATGAATTAAACTTCATATGCTTTGTTACAACTCAGACATACAAAGTGTGTTAAATTTGACATACATAGATGCTGGGTGTAGGAGGGTTGAGTTTCTCTCTAGGAATAGGTTCATCTGTGCTTATAATGGGTTTAACAGAGAAGGCTTGCAGCAGATACGACTCTTTAAATTTCCCTTTGATACGAGCTGCCCTGAAATCATAGAAAGGAGGAAAATAAATGTTACGGAGGTACTTTTGGATTTGATGGTTTAAAAAAAAAATACTGTTCAACATCTTGTGAACTTACTTGCAGGAGCGGATAATTTCACTTGCTGTGTTCTTGATGCTGATTTCCACTAGAGGAATCCTCGTCTCCTCCACCTCGGAGGCAATGAACGTCTCCCTGTCCCCGCTTTCCACCTTGATAAGGCGAATCTTCAGCTCCTTGGGTTGCCCGTCTGAAAGCGCCTTCAATTTCATTAGGTCTTTGGAACCTAAAGACGAGCCAGTATCCGTGCCTTTTTTGTGTTCAGAAGATGTTTCCCCTGAACTCGAGGTCCATTCTGCACGCTCGCTGGAAGAGCCAGCACCATCTTTCCGTTTCTTTTTATCCGATTCACAATGAACCCTATACTTCTCAGACTCCCGCCTCTGGAGATTGAGATCCCCCAGAATTCTGCGGTCTTTTTTCTCTTTGTGGCTCTTGCCGTCTCTGTGGCGCTTGTGGCTGGAGCCAGAGGATGACGATGAGGAAGAAGAAGCATCGTCTCTCTTCTCTCTGTGCTTCTTCCTTTCCTTCTTGTCCTCATGCTTCCTGCTGCTGTGACCGTGCTTTCTTTTCTTGTCTTTATGCTCCTTCACTTTCTCGGTTTTGTGTCTATCCTTGGGCTTGCTACGGTGGTCGGGTCTATCGAACGACTGTCGACACAGCATGACTTCACAGCTCTTCCCCAGCTTCTTCAGAGAAGACTCAGAGATGGTGGTTTCTCGTTCGTTCTTTATCACCTTAATGGGCTTTATGGTTTTCCTCTCTTCCATGGAGTTTGAGCTTTCTTCCATCTCCCCCTCGTCTGTCCACATGTCGCTGTCCTCTGTTTTTAGTTTCTTGTCCTCCAGTAGTGTATGAGGGAAGGATTTCTGAGGTGGGACAGCAGGACTGAATGGTGGACTTGTTGAATCTGATGTGGGAGAATTGCCCTGCTGCTGGCGGCAGATATCAGGGCCCAGCGACAATGAAGAGGAATATTTGACACCAACCAGAGCTGATGGAGGTGGTCTCCCGAATGGCCCGCCTCGATAGGCATACTTCTGGCTTTCCAACACTGTTGCTAGAGACTTAAATATACTGTTTACACCTGTCTGATGAAGGTGGGGTCTCTGGGGCGGCGGAGAACAAGATGGGGCCTCTGAATCCTCTTCAGATTCTTCCTCCGCTTCGCTTTTAGTCTGCTCTGGGAGGCCGTAGAGTTTAGCCAGGTCGCTGTGGCGGTAATTTGTATTCCCTACTCCAATTTCCATGTCCACAGTTGGCTTAGTGCTCAGAGGAACATTTGAAGAAGCCTTATGGTAGTCCTCCTCTTCCTCAAGGGAAGATGTTCGGCTGCAAGGGGATGCCAGAGAGCCTTGGCGGCTAAGAACAGGGGGGCTTGGGTTTGACCCCAAGTCTTCCTGATTAGGCTGATGCTTTGTGGCTGGGATCAGGTCTGGGGCACACAGGTAGTTCTTGATGGGGTCAGCACTTGGGATGAAGTTGTGAATGAGACCTGCAGACCCATTCTTTTCACTGGTGTACATTTCCTCCTCCTTTTTGATCGATTCATCCAGCATTGCCATAATATTAGCCAGACCATCAGGAAGCATTGTGGACATTTCAGAGGGCTCCTCCTCAAACTGAGCACTGTCTGATTCTGCACCAGTGTTTTCCGAGCTGCTTTGCATCAACTGCTTGTTGTTGATTCCCCTGGCAGAGGTGGAGCTTGAGGACAAAGGTGGCAGGGGGAGGCTGTCTCTTGCAAATACTTGATAGAGTTTGGGGGGCTCTCTAATTGCCATGGTAGGGAGATGATGCTGGTCTCTATCCCTGCCGGAGTCTTTGGATTGGTTGGGTGCTGTCTGCATCGCTGGGGGCTTGTTGGGGTATATGGGCAGGTTCATCCCTGAGGTATTGAGTGTTGATGAGGGATTGAATGCTGTGCCGCCGCCGTTGCTCCACATCTCCCTCTGCCGCTGCTTTTCTCTGGCGTACTCAGTCTGCGGCGTTAGAGGAGGGGGGCGAAGCCTCTCTGTGGGGTTGCTGGGGGTCTGGGCAATTGGAGCGGGAGGTACACCGCCACGACTGAGCCAAGGGTATGGAGGAGATGCCTGGGAGGTGCAGGGTGATGCAGCTGAGGGAGGTGTAGAAACTGAGAGGGGGGGAGGTGGGGGCACTGTGGGGGTGTTCCCAGAGAGGAGTCTTTCCAGATTTTCAATAGCAGTCTGTTCTTTTCCTTTAGCACTGCAAAGATTTTTCTCTTTGTTTTGCTCCATTTTATTTTTCTCCTCAAGTTTTCTCTTCTCCTCCTTAGCCCTCTCTATTTCTCTCCTCTTTCTTTCCTGTCTCTCAGCTTCTGCCCTCTTTCTCTCCTCCTCTTGTCTCTCCCATTCCTTCCTCTTCCTTTCTCGCTCCCTATTTTCCCATTCTATCTTTTTCCTTTCCTCCTCTTGCTTATCCCATTCTCTTCTTTTTCTCTCCATCTCCATTTGTTCCATTTCCTTTCTCCTCCTTTCCTCTTCCTGCTTCCTCTGTCTCTCCTCCTCCAGCTTTCGTCTCATTTCCAACTCTCTCTTTTGTTTCAACTCCTCTCTCTTCCTCTCCTGCTCTTCTCTGTCTCGCCTTCGCCGCTCCTCAGCTTTCATATGTCCCTCCAGCTCGGCGTCAAGCTTGTCTAAGACATCTCCCATCGTCTGAGGGACAGAGGTTGAAGCCTGCGGCGAGGAGAACATCTGTGTTGATGAGGAGTTCGACTGATGATTCGGTCTGGATCCTTGAGGCGAAGTGTTGACAGAGAGAAGAGAGGCTGGGCAGTATGTAGTAGGGGAGTTTGGAAGAGGATTTGAATCTCGCCTTGTGATTACGCTGTCCTCGGCCTTGTTGTGCCCTAAGGAGAACAAAGACGATGAGGAAAATGGAGGAGTAGGTTGTTCCAGATTAGCCTGAGCATAGTATGACATCTTCCCTTTGGTGGGCTGGGATTTTGTGGATTCCTGGTGTTGATGTTTAGGCAGGTCATGATGTTGTGCCTGACCTCTCTGACAACCTGGTTGTATCAGAACTCCCACCTGAGATTTGGGGCTGGTGGAGTTCTGGGGCTTTGGATCCATTATCCCTCTCCAACTGTTTTGACTTGAGCGGTTGTTCAAAGAGCAACCAGTAGGGGGTGATGTAGACCCTGAAGAGCTGCTGCTGTAGTGGCTGATGGTGCAGGAGGACAGGGACAAAGGGGGGTTGGTTGTGATGACAGGCGTTCGGGTGGAGTTGGTCGGGGGCGCAGGGGGCCGACGTGGGGGTGATGCTTGGGGGGACCTGAAAGTTGACCGCTTATAACCTGATTGTGGCTCTGCTGGGATTGAGGTAGCAGACCTGGAGGCGTGTAGACCCCCGACTCCTGGAAGAAACAGAACAAAACACACAATGCTGCGTCAGCTGGTGCTACCAATTTTAAAGGAACAATTCACACAAATTAATGTGAATCTTAGTCCACAACAGTTTTATGTGAAGGCCCAGTCAGTTTGTTAGTGGTCAACAGCAGATCCAAACAATACAAAACCTTCAACACAAGGTGGCCATTCTAATATTTGTGTTTTTTCTGGTTTAACAAGGGTATGGTATCTGATTTTGTCAGCTGCATCCCCAGCGTGTTAAAAGATCTTTAAAAATCAGTCTATTTAAGAATCAATGATGCTTACAGTCAAAGAGACTTGCTACTTCAGCTGTGGCTCTGTTTGTGCCATGTAATCTGCTCTGTATGCTCAGTTGTCATTGGAGAACTGTGCAGAAAGCAGCTGAAAAAGTACTTATTAGATTTTAAGATGTTAAAAATAAAATTGCTACATATAAATAAAACTAAATTGAACTGAAGATTATGAAGCAGGAAAGCACCTTTTTTTGACATTCCCAGTCAATTATTGCACATCCTCTACCCCTTAACCAAGTTTGAACAACTTCTACCTACCAGGGAATGACTGCTGGGCCTGCTCTGGTATCTCCAAGCCTCACTGAGACCACTTTGCTGCTGCTGAGGTACTGAGGTGCTGCTGGGAGGAGGAGGGGGTGGAGGAGCACCCAGGTGTCGTAGCCCCGGGTGAGGCTGGAAGTGGCTGTAAGGCACACTGCTGCTGCTGCTGCTGTTTTTGTTGCTGGTTGCAGAAGCGTTTGCTGGTGACGACTGAGCTCTTACTCGATGATCTTTGTCTCCCCTTGTTGGAGTAGGGGGTAGGTGGCCCCCACCAAGCGGGCTTTTCTGGTTGTGGAGACCACGGGTCTCCAAGACCTGGCAGGTGGGGCCTAGCTCTAGTTTAGAGCTTGGATTTGGGTAGGAGGGATGGGGGTTCACAGCCTGAGGTTGTAGCACATCTTTCTTTAGCTGAGGAGTACATCCCTGGTTGTAGCTTCCTGGAGACGAGTTTGGCGGAGGGGGTGAGAGGTTGGAAGGGCTGGAGGAGTTAGGAGAGGTCTTTGAGGTGTAGCTGCACATCCCTTGTTTATTACTTTCCTGATAAACCAGAGAACAAGAAAGCAAACAATTAACCATACATTCCCCCCCAAAAAAGTATAAAAATTAGCATCTTGAATTACACAGAAAGGAATATTTCTGCAGCTGTTCAGACCTGATACTCCTGTGGATGTTTTCTGTCGGATGTCGGGGGCTGCCAGGGGACGCCGTTGTCCTTATGAATGGGGTTCCAGAAAGCAGGCTTTGGGGGATGGTGATGAATTGATGTCTGCTGTTGAGACGACGATTGGCCAGAAAAATGCTGCATCCCCGAGTGGGATACCTGAACACGGATTGGAACATTAAAAAAATTCTGAAAACAAACGTCAACTGAAGAAAACAATCACAAACTGGAGGACAGGAACTGTGATGGGATAAATAGGCTGCTGTGTACCTGATCCGAACTCTTTCTCCTCTTGCTGGGACTGGGAGTGTCCTCTACTATTGGATGGGGGGGTATGTGCAGTGACGCTGGAGGAGTGTGTTGGATGACAGAGTGCTCCCCCAGTAGAGGACCTGGTCTTTTCAGCTGACCCCCTGGCATCTTCCCTGGGTAGCCTCTCTGCTGTGTGCAGAAAAGAAATGGTCCTTGGTTAATAGAAATATCATTGATAGTAGCTGAGCTAGAATGTCTCGTCTTCTGTCTTCGATCGTCTTCTGTCTACATGGATGAAGAAACAAGGTCACAGCCAATTAGAGAGGCTCTTACCTGGTGCACCTGAGCCCGCATCTCATCTCCCAGCAGTGGTGGACCCCGGGGATCCTGAAACCCCCCCAAACCAAAGCAGATGATGAAACCAACAGAAAAAACATGAACCAGTGTGTTGTTTTTCAAAGCGTTAGAAGTTTCATCCTTGGTCTTTCCCTTACCTTTAGCAGTGGGTTCGTTCGGTTAGGTGGAAGATGTGGGTTGAGCAAATGGCCACTGCCACCAGCATAACCATTAAAGAGACGCACTGTATGGCTGTTGGGCAAGGATAGAACCGGATGGGCTTGAGGGGGAAGGTGGGAGTCATACTGCTGATCCCATACTCTGTGAGGAGGAGGGGGAGGGTGAAGATGTTGAGGGGGGGCCTCTGCTGCTCCCGATGCATTCCTGGGAACATTGCTGGTGGGAAATCAAGCTTTTCACCTCCTCGCATCGGCCTGGGCATTCAAATACAACAGTTAAATAGTGGCACATCAAAGAAAAACATCTATTAGACATTTTCTAACATCTGTTGTATTTCTATAGCATGTCAGCTCCTTCATCTGTGCCCCATACACTCCAATTCATCCTAGCATACCAAGAAACCGAGATGCTTTATACTTATTTTTAAGAAAACCAACAATCATAATGTTTTTTTGGATGAAATAGAGGTTTTACAAATCCTAAACAGTATTTTAAAGAATTTCTGTTCAGTGTAGAATAGCGAGTTTAGGTTCAGGTCAGTCTTAATATGTAGCTTAAAGGCTGAAATAACAAATCCAAGTCAGATTCCTTGAAAAGTTTTGAAATACCCCTTTAATTTAGCCTGAAATCGGAAGGTGTAAATCAGATGTCAGCATCATTAGCCACATAAACCTCTGACAGTAGTGGCTAAAAATATCAAGAACATCTAATGTTAATAACTTTTCTTAAAATAAATTCCGATGTGAATAGATGATAAACGTGTGCCAATTACTGCGTTTATATGTAAAATTATATCCTAGATTTTCAAGAAGCCAGTTTAAGGAGACAATGCATTGAGTAACAGTGAAACATGTTTAATGTATACTAATCTACTCAAAATGTGGGTAAATTAAGTGAAAACATTTTTTTGGAGATCTTACCCATTACTTAAATATTTATTGTGATGGTTTAATCCACCTAGCGCTCCAGGAGGTATGTGGGAAAGTAGCTGCTGTTGGTTCATTGCAGGCGAACACCTAATGGGGAACAAGGAGCACAGTTTTGACAAATAAGCTTGAATTCTGCATTTAGATCTCTACTTGAAATATCATGTCTGAAAAAATTAACTGGGAAAAGAAAACAGTTGACCTCTGACACCCCTTCACTGCTGTCCTCTAATGGTTTTTATTTCACTAAATCAGAAAAACATACAACCTTGGTGTTGCTTTGGAGTTTAAATGTAAAAAGAACAGAATTATCAGTGGCTTATAGCTCTTTTTGTCACCTGTATTTAATAAGAGTTGTATAGAGGAATTGGCTGGTCATGAGAATTGGACCTAATCGTTGTTGAAGGGAGTATAATAGCTGCGATTTCTTCTACTCCTGTTCATTTAGATTGCTTTCAACATGAGTGTGGGCCATTTTTCTTGTTCTCCAGTAGTTGTGGTTGTTTTATAAACAACTTCTTTGGGTTCAAAAAGGAGTCTTCCACCACAGGAACGCAATTCATAACTGCCCTGGGTGGGTTTGTTGTTCGGGAAAAGAGGCGAAAGTTATTCCTTGGTTTTCTGACTTAAAACTGGAACACTTAAATTGGTAGGACTGTGTTTCCAGATCTAAACTTCAACTTCTGAGATTAAAAAGAAAAAAGCTATGCCTTAGCTGTGACTATAGGTTAGAGCTAGCAGGTTACAGTAAATAGAGGTTGTTGTGTACATGTTGTCATGGTTACAAACCTGGCAGGTGGCTGCCAGGTGCGGCTGCTCACGGGAGGCCATTGCCCCCGGTTGAGTCCGTCCAGAGGGAAGGAGTCCCGTGTGCCTCGCCCGTTTAACTTCTCCACTGCGTGATGCATCCAGCCTGGAAATTATCGACATGCACCTCATTAAAAAGCCAAAACATTTATGTCTAAAATAATTTCATCTATAGTGCTATGATCGTTACACACCGGACTAGCTGTATCTGTGAAGCCCTCCACTGCAGCACAGAGAGGGCCTCACTCCAACACTGAGAAAATCGGCAACGCCTGACTCCCTTGTCTTCTGCACCAGGAGCCTAAAACCCAACTGGCTGCAGAGAGAGAAACAGAAGAGCCTGTGTGAGAGCGAGTAACACAGAGACTCATTGAAAAGTCAACAAATGCCACCAGGCTCTCTCTATTATATGGAGTAGTTAAAGAGAGAGAGTGTTATGTCAGCTGAGAGGGAATCGGGAAGGAGAGACCTACAAGGGCAGAGGTAATGCTGAATCTATGCAGTGGCTATATATTTCCCCCCCATAAAGCTCAATTTTGTTAATTTCTTTGTCTGTTGCTGGTTTATTTGCACGTTTGAGCCAGTAGGAGGCAGCAGTGAGTTAAATGTCACAGAATGGGATTATTTCTGAGGCCCAGATGGCTCAGTGGGGAGCTCACCTATGAGGACAGATCTGGTGTTACTGTAATCCTGAGCATGGAGCTCCTGATAGAGGGGAAAAACTAAGAGTGAGAGGCTTTGGTCACGCGCCAAGAGTGTGCAGCGCTGGAAACAAGCCAAGCTGCAGTGGCATCGGGCTTGTGCTGCTTTAAAGAAGCCTGGGCTCTCTTTTAACTGGATCTGTGTGTGTATCAAGTGTGTGTGCCCAGTGCATACACTAAAGTTTAATCTCATTACAGCAGGCGTGATAGCGATGAGGAGAGGGGGGCCAGCAGCGACAGACGGTCTGAAAAGGATGGAAGGCTAGATTAAGGAGAAGAGATGGAAAAGAGAGTGTGAACATTGCCACGAAAACACCCATACACCTTCCCACACACACACAGAGACCACACAAAGGAAAACGGTGGCGATGGAAACACAAAGAAGAAAGACATAAATCCATGTTTTCTGACACTGTAGAGTTAAAATGCACTTGACAGGAAACAAAAGGCAAGAATACAGATATAAAAACTCCTTGAAGAAATCGGTTGGAGACCAGTATTAAAGTGAACACACCAGGCTGCACTAAAAAACACACCCTGCTTTAGTAATAACTTCCACACCATAAAGAAATGCTACATTAGACATTTAATTATCAGAGATGTTTAAAATAGCTTCCTAGTTCTGACTCCAACATTCTCTAAAACGTTGAGGCATATTTGTGGTTCATTGAGGCTGCTAGGAGAACAAGACCTACAGAGGATAATAGGAAGGTTGAATGCATTACAGAAAGGTTCCAGTTTTATCATTTTTAATCTTTCAACCTCTGTCTGTCATAGAACATGCTGAGTTTAGAATTGCAGCACCTTTTAAAAATATTAGACTTAACATAGGGGTCTAGATTTTCTAAGACAAAACATACAGAGGCTGCTGCTTTAGCAATGCTAACCACTGAGGTTAGCGTTGCTAAAACAGCAGCCTCTTGCTATAATAAATTGATCGTTGCATCTCTATAAAGAAGTTTAAAAACACCACTCACTGAAGGATATTACATCAGTTGGAGTGTACCAGACACACAATGAGGTTGAGTCACTCCTCTTGCTCAGCAGAGCACAGCACTCTTCCACTAGTCTTCCCAAATTAGCCTTGGACATACGTAAAGGTTCCTCCCACCAGTACCTCTCCTCTTCCTCTCTTCCTCCCACTAACTCTGGACGTCTCTCTATTTAAAGCCCAGTAGCTCCACACACAGACACATAAACAGGCGGCCCTCTCTATCTCATCTACCCCACCACAAAGAATCAGGCTCCACCAGACGCTGCTGAGGAGCGGAGATAGGCTGGTGTAAACTGTCAAGACCGCACTGATGCAAACACTCCAGCTGGGCTCACCTTTCAGAGTTAGCACCGAGTTATTGATTCACAGTTCTGGTTAATCTCCTCTTGAGCTGCCAATCATCTCCCTGGGTTCTCCTCCAGACCTGGAGAACAGAAAACGCTTTGCTGTCAAGCTGTCATAAAAACTACATGAGGCCAGGGTAAACACAACACTTAGATGCTCCAATATAACCCAGCACTCGAAAATGAATTAGTCTCGTACTGTATTGTCCAATAATGGTTAAATGTTAACTATTTTTTTGGTAAACCAGAAAGAATGTTACTCAAGATGTTCAGTCCAGTGTAATTCTTATTAGTCCTCCCCAGCATGGAAACAACTGTCAGGCTAACATATGTTTGTATTTGCTGCAAAATAACCTGCATTACTAATGGTTAGGAACTGCAATAAGAGTTCTGGTTAGAACGTCTCACAAATGTGAGTTTGTATCCAGCTTCAACGAGTTTAGTGACGTCAACGCATTGCAAATGAACAACACAACCCAACGTTTGTTGTCCAGGAAAGAGTTTACCTGCCACCAAGGCAGAAAAGATCTCGCAAAGTTCGTTTCTGAACAAGGAGGAAAAACTAGATGAATTGGTGAAAGGAAAAGGTTGTTCATCGTCAATCCAAAGACGGTCGAGCAAAGTTGTCTGTTGTGATAGGAGGTGAAGAGGTTTATTTGGTTTTGAGCGATATGAGTTCATAGGTTTTAAATTAAGGAACATTATTTTGGATTGAGAACATTTAAATAAATGCCATTAACTTGCTTATGACCTGTCGACCTTTCAAATGTTTTGTACTTCCGTTTGATTAAAATATAACTAGACAATGAATTCAACATAAAACAGAATAGTTAGAACAAACCTAGGCATGGGCCGGTTTTAAAAATGTTACGGTTTGGAAACCTGTCACCTTTTCTACCACACCTTTACAAGGCTTTAAAGTCCTTTGAATGAAACATCAACTAAAGTGCCAAAGTCAGCTCAGTTGCTGCTTGCTGTGTGTAGCATAAAGCAAATTAGCTAGACCCCTCCTCCATCTGTTGCTGCAGACTGCCAGTTAGCCACACGAGCTCTAGGAACAGAATGGCAATAAAGGATGAAAATCTGCACAACAAATGTGTGAAAATGACTACAAAAAATGTAGTCACTGTTCGTTAAAGATTTCTCCCAAACAGTAAAATAAGGAATAAATGCTATAGTTATTATTGATTTAAGTAGAATCTTCAATGCTCTATTATTATAGGAGAAGTAGGAACAATTTAATCTTTTTGAAATAAATGTAATTAGATCATGTAATTCATTGTTGTTTTCATAAATACTGTGATACTGCAGTATTTTCATCCAAACCTACACTTACCTAATTTATTTAGATCATTTAAAAACGTTTTGTTGGAATTTTAATTATGTCAGCACCTTTTACAATTCAGGAGAAATAGTCAGCTTTAACAACTAAACTAACAGGTTAATCCACACCACAGCATCCAAAGCACAGTGTGTGTGCTGTGCTGCCTCCCCCATCTCTCCCCTTCAGAAACAATGAAGTGGATTCAGAGCAGTGTGGAAAACCTGATGGTAGCCAGGAGGCAAAGGGTTAAACAAGCCATGAGGGAGACTCATTGGCGAGACGGACTGAACAGTTTAAAAAGCGAACGGACACAAACTAGACTGATATAACTAACGGGAAGAGCTGAGCTGGCCAAGTGAGCCATTACACATGAGGAATCAATCATTTAATAAAACAGAGAGAAATGTAGCCAGTAGGCTGAACCATTGAGGGCAAACGGGGACACAGTGACCAGGCTATAATTACCTCTTTTACAGAGGGTGTGTGTTTATGTGTGTTGCGACCAAACAGTCTACTCCAGTTGCTATCCTGGCTATCTGTTTGCTCACAGCTACACCAGCAGCAGAGTGTGAGAAACTCCGTCCTGTGAAAGCAGATCGTGAACACTGACATCAAACCATGGTGTTGGATTCCAGCTCAGGTTTTATCACCTCAGTGACACCACCTACAGGACAATTTGTGAGCATACGCACGATCAGCACCCTGTTACTTTTTCGGGGGGAACCCCCCTTTCCACCCCACCAATGACTCAACACTCTGGAAAAGGGCTTCCCCGAAAGCAGCACCCTTAAAACCCCGCCTCCCCCAAGGACGCCGCTTACAGTCAGGTGACCGTGGGCGGGTTTCTGCATCACCGCCGATGCGAGAGTGGTGGGAATTTTTTCGGACTACGTGATGTCATCTCTACTCCGCTCAGTGCACGAGGTAAATTGAAAGTGTTTAGATATACAAACAGGATGTGATGAGCTACGGGGAGGGGGGTTTCATGCCGCGAGAAGAGAAATCAAACCACCAAACTGCAAGTTAGCGAATTTTATGATTCAATCAATCCGAAAAGCCAAAAGTAAACAAGTGATAAATGTGTGAATGAGAGTGGTTACTTTCACTTCTACAACATAACCACAAGTAGTTGCAGTATTTCAGCGTGTAATCAAAAAAAAAAAGGAAAAATCAGAGACATTAGACATCCGCCCCCTTTCTCAATAAAAACACACCCAGATGATGAACCCAATGCGAGAAATTCCCCCCACAGTACAGCTTGAACAGAAATCCCCCCCCAAATGACGCCACACATCAAAGAGCTCTTCCTGTCAACACCCCCAATGCTGTGCCCACAAATTATTCCCCCCCCCAAAACATCAGCTGGGGGTGGAGGTAACAAAGACGGCCAAGAGAAATTCACTAATGTAGAAGCAAATGCCTGTTCTGTACTGGAAGGTTTGCACCAACATCGCCTGGAGCAGAGAACAACGAACGGTTAAAAACAAACACGAAGTCTGAGTCAGTTTTCAGCCTGCCGTGCCAACCGCTGGTTCGTTCTGAACCTCGGCCAGACCAGAAACGAGCAGGCAGGCGGTGACGAGGCTCGCTGCAAAATATAGCCATCTGTGGGACAGAGAACACTGGCTCTGATTCTGTTTTTATCCTCCCTAGTGGTACAACAATAACGTCAGCGTGACCTTACAGAGCGATAAGTAGCCAAGGCAAAAACAGAGAAAACCATTTCAGTGTTCAACAGTGACCATGATGCTACTGAATATTAAGGGATTGTCTAACAGTTTGATAAAAAGGAGCAGATTAAGTTCTGAGAACAGGCAGGAGAAGAGTTCTGGGCAGCGGAAAGACCAAGCTTGGGTCTTTTCTGTGCCTTTCTCCTCGTCTTGTTCCGCCCTCCTCACACTCTGTACTCCATTTGGTCGTTACATAATCAGTCCTAGATAGAGATCTGTTCTGGAGGAAACACTAAACGTTTCCCTCTCCCTCACATCCGTCCTCCCCTGCACGTACGTGCCTTATTTGTTTGTGCGTGGACAAACGTCAGCACATGCCGATCTCAGTCACTGATGTGGGCTAACCTCATCATGTCTGCGTCCATAAACACATACACACACACTGAAAAATCAGGGGATACAGTGCCAGTGGTGATCCTCAGGTCAAATGAGGATACGAATTGAACGCTCCTCTGTTTCTACAACTAACTCCATCTGTTTGGAACCAAAAAGAGCCTAAATAGTCTTTTCCATCCTATTTAGTACAGTTTCATATATATCCTCCATTTAGTCAAAAAATGATTCCATCAAATTTCTCCTAAAAGGGTAGAGCCCATGTTAGTATAAATAATAACCCATCATACAATAATCTAGAAACAGATATGCTTTGTTCTAATAAACATAGCTTAGAAATTACAGCAGGATCTACACGCTGGCTTTTACATTTTTCCTAACCAAGGCCAATTAATGGCTCCAGGTCAACTTACCTCATCACTATTTTGTGCCAACCTCGTCTCATTTCTTACCCATGTACAAAAATCATATGCTGATGAATTATGGAGTAGGAAAGTCATACCAATGCTGAACTTTCACATGTAATGTAATTTACCTGTAAACTATTTCCTTAAGATTTTACATTACATCCCAAATCCATTGAGTTTGATCACTTTGTGGACCAGTGACTGTTATGAAATACCACAGACTATGACCCCGGATTAAACCAAAGTAACGTTTGAGTGACCTCCTGCTGGTAGATATCATGTGTACGACCAAAACCTTCACATTTAGGGTCTGCTGGTATCTGTAGCTTACACCACCAACTAAACTTTCTCATCAACACAGTGATTTTTGATCCTCCTAACAGCGGCTTTCACATGTTTTAGGAGAACAAAACGTTTGCTTCAGTGGCATATTAACTCACAACCTGTTAATAGTCTTTTTAGAAGAAAAAGCAACATTTAAAAGCAGGGAAAGGGGAGAGTACTCTGACGGGGTAACAGACAAAAGATGAGGCCCTTTTTCTGGAGCATCTGGGCTGAGACTGACAGCCCATAACTGGGTTAGTGGGCTGCCTCAAACAGACACTCATGCAAAGAGATCAGCCACTTGCAACTGTGATGTTACAGAGAGGGGAACTGAGCTCAGCGGGGAGGGGAAGCTGCTGTCCACACCACAGGAAGTAGGCCTCCCAGAAAGGGTACCAAAGACAGGGGCTTCCTGTTGTTAAAAAGATGATCTCTTTTTGCTTTTAGCAATCTGCTTTCTCTCTCTTTCTGACTAATACTTACCTTTATTGACATGTAAAAAACAGATAAAATTTGCCCACACGGTTCCTGAAACACAACTAAGAGATACAAATATTGTGCGAGCAGCACGTGTGACTCATTCAAAGCCTCCTCAGCAAAAAACAAGGCAATAACTCCTGGTTCACCAGCCTCTTTCTAGCTTCTGGTAAATGTGAGAGACAGAACGAGTGATGACTCTTCCTTCCAGTTGCTTGTTCTCCATTTTCACAGAAACTCAATGGAAACATCAGGTGGGTTCTCTTTTTAGACTCAAAAACAACAACTTCATTATCTGGGAAACAAAATGAAAAAGAAAATGACTCAACAGTTGGCTTGACAAGAACGTTCCTGATAAACCTGTAATGATAATGAGTACGTGGGCGTCTTATTGAAAACCGAAGGTGGCTCGATAATTTCCAGTCTCGATTTCCACACTTGAGCAACCCCAAAAGCCCCCGAACTTTCCATTCTTTTTTTTTTTTTCATTGACAAAATTTGGGCGAAAGTTGCTCCCATTTTTTTATTGCAAGAAATAGAGCTCAAAAACCCCCCTCCTTCCATTTAGTCTCCAGGTGCATCTGACTCTAAATCCACTCTGAATATCTCAGAAATGTACCAAACATTAGGAGCTTTGTCCTTCTCAACAGTTGCCAGGGGAACAGGCTGCATCTTTACTTTCTTCAGAGGAAGGAATTCATCATCAGGGTTTATATGAGGTCTTTATGATCAACTTGTTTACAGCCACACTGGGCAAGCTGACCTCACACACACACCAACCAACTCACCATTTCCCGCCCCTCTTCCTTTCCTGGACTCACAATATGCCTCATCAGCAGGCTGCGTGTGGGCCAAAACACACAAAATAACAGGGGTAGGTTTGTGCGAGGGGGAGCTTTATCACACATAATGACAGCATGAGCACAGATGGCCCGACGCAGTGTTTTATTTTATTTTTGTGCCACAATCCTCTATCAGAAGAACTGTGACGCAGGTAAAGCAGTTTTGTTAGGACAGTCTCGAAAACATCCAAGGCCTGTTTGGAGATTCCTCAGATACCACCATCGCCACTGATTCCTGCGGGCGGTTTGTACATAAATCTCCAGCTGAGCCGTGCCTGCTGCCCGAGATATTATTTATCCAGCAGCCTGCGTGGCTGAGGATAAAACTTGGAGGAGGTGAGGCGAGGTAAAATGAGGTGAGGAAAAGCAAATTCTTTCCTAGGTGTGAGAGTCTTTCTAGCTTTTGGTATGAGTCAAACCCCCCTTTCCACCATGGCATCCCCACCATCATCAGTGGAAGAGAGCCAGAGATAACAAAGAGAGGAAAAACGTTGCCTTCACTCTCACTCAGTGTAACAGAATATAAACAGCACCTTCTCCTTTAACATTCCTGACAACATCCTTTTTTCTGCCACGGCTTAACAAAACGTCTAGTAGGGATATAAACAAAGCTCATGGCTGTGGATGGGAAATGCACTCGTAAAAGTTTTGCCACCATATTTATTGCATTGATAAAGTATTACAAAATTCTGTCTATTGGCAATAAATCTACAGTGTAGAACTACTTTAACACAAGTGTTGCTCTAAAACAGACTTTTACACAGCTTCATGTCAATTCATACCCCTATTTCATATCCATGAATTGACATTTTATTCTTTGGAACAAATTTATTGTAACTATAGATTGCAAAGATAAACTAAAAATACTCAAATCTCACATATAAAATTTCATTGTATAACATTTTCTGTAAGGTTTCCATTAAACTCCATTTAGTTTTTAGATTATGACCCTTCCTCAAACTGAAATAACTTCTGCTGTCCACCTGTTGGCAGATATTACCCTACTGAATTCATAAACTCAAATTTCCTTACTGCAGACCGTGAGTAGACTATACAAATACATTAAACCATGGGTTGTCAAAGCGAGGATGGATTAAAGTTAGGTACAAAACAACCAAGCTGCAAAAGTACAAAATGGCAAAGAAGCGAAATGGCCAGCCACTATTTTTCAATACACCCGTTAGATTAGGTAGTAGAACTGGCACACATGTTCAGTCATCTCGTTCCTACAGTTTGAAGTCCTTTTAGTGTGCCACCTGAGAAAGTGTTTCAGCTGGATAACGCAGCTCTAACCTCTACCCTACTCATTCCTGCACATTGTTGGTCAGGTGGTTACTACACTTAACTCCTGACCTGATGGGGTGCTGGAAGGGGATGGCTGGGTGGGGGAGTACAGTCATGTGCTGCCCTTCCTTCGCTACAGTTTTGTGTCACTCTCTGGATCAATAGTGACCCCCCTTTTAGGGGGGAAAAGGCTGAAACGATTGTGTGCCCGACAGTGTTTATCATGACTCCAACAGCCACTTCCCCCCAAAACTTTTTCCCTTTTGAAACAATCTCAACGGGTTTTTGTGAAAGGAAACGGGGAAAAAAGCTTCTAATTCCAAAACCGTGTGATAAAGGGAGTAAACATTTAACATTTTTTTTTCCCTTTAAAAAAATAATAAGCTGAACATAAAAAAAAAAAACACAGCTGGGTAATGAAGTACAGGATTTCACAAAATACGTGAAGTGCAAAAGTAAAAATGTTTTTCGGGTTTGGCTCACTTTTGACACCCTCAAAGTAAAACCATCGGGCGATCCACGGGGGCATTAACTAAAAACATTTGGGCTTTAGGGCCTGTATGACCCCCTCTCTTTTCCAATGGTTATGGTCAATCTGACAGAGAGAGGTATCCCAATCATTGTGGTTTTTAGTATAACAATGGCCATCAGTGGGGCTCTAGATGGACAAACTGGCTACTTTTAAACTAGGTTTAAAAACTTCCTTTTTGATAAAGCTTATAGTTAGAGTGGCTTAGGGTTATCCTGAGCTATCTCTGTAGGTTAAGCTGCTATAGGCTTAGGCTGCTGGGGACATAATGACCACTTTTTAACCCCCCTTCCCTACATTTTCCACACTACTCTTTTTTTGTATTATTTGCTGTTATTTCAGCTTTTAACTTTTTTCTCTCTCTTTTTTTTTTGAAGCTACACCTGGCCTGACTCTGTGTCTACCTGTGACACTTTCTGGAGAGGGGAATCCTCCAAGCTTCTGCTGGCAACAGCTTGGTGCTCACCCTCTCCCGATGATCCACATGGGCCTGTCTTTCAGTGTTTTACCCTTTCTCCCCTAGACATAGCTACTGACTGAGCTTTTTACTGTAACTAACTCTATGTGCTCTCTTCAGACTCTAAAAATTTTAAAACTGGCTCAGAGTTTATCTGTTTTCCTTCTTTCTAGGGAAAACAACTAAAGGAGCACACCCTTAAACTTTTACCTTTTTTTTCCCTTAAAAAGTACTCCTGGATCAGTGCTTCTTTGTTCTCTTTGTGTCCTTGCTCTGTTCTCTCTAACCCCCAGTCGGTTGTGGCCGATGGCCCCCTTTCAAATGAGCCTGGGGGTTCTGCTGGAGGTTTCTTCCTGTTTAAAGGGAGTTTTTTTCCCCCCACTGTCCTACATGCATGCTCAGTATGAGGGATTGCTGCAAAGTCAACGCCAGTGACTGTCCACTGTCTCTACATGCTCATCCAGGAGGAGTGAATGCTGCAAGTCACTGACTGGATGCAATCTGCTGGGTTTCCTTAGATAGAAAAACTTTTTATCCAATTTGAATAAATAACTGAATCTGGCTGCACTGTTCAATGATTAAGATTAATTGGAATGTATGTACCTGACTTTTGTGAAGTGCCTTGAGACGACATGTGTTGTGAATTGGCGCTATATAAATAAACTGAATTGAATTGAACTGGCAGAGGAGTGGCTTTTGACGCGTTAAGTGTTATGAAAACGTTTGGTTTCTGAAGATTAATTTTATGTTTAATAAATGAACGTTTCACATCTAAATAGCAAACCAAATAAAGAAAACAGATCGTCACATCATGTTCTATAGGAAAGAGACTATAAATGGATTTTGACTAGTTTTATAGAACGTTTGGCTAGTAGCTTTAATACAGAATCAGATTTTTGAAAAATTCCTTTTGATCAAAGCTCTAAGCCAATGTATGTACATAAATAAGTCAACAAAAAAGTTTGACTTATTTATGGTTCTGTGCTCAGTCCTAAACATGTTATATTATGCATAAATGATATATGCAATGCATCAAAAGCCTAAAATTTACTTTATTTGCAGATGGTACGACATTACTGTTTCGCATTAAATAAAAACTATACATGCTATACTGTTCCCTAATAGTCTCAGTGTCGAAGTACGGGGTAAGACAAAAAACTAAACTAACAATAAACCAGATTTAATAATTCCAAATGTAATAAATTCTTTGCATGCTTTAAGTGATAAAATCATATTTTCTTTTTGAATGTTTCAATGATAATAAATGTAAAAAGCATAATAATCTCCTTTCAAACTATTCAGAAGCTGGTTGAAATTGTTAAGCACGAATGGTAATGTTGACCGAAAAAAATCATATCAATAAAAATGCAACGATGCATGGCCTTTATACACCTCTCCTCTGTTTACTCAACTTCTGACTCACTTCTTGTACACAGCTTCTCTCCGTCTGTGGTGTCCTGTCACTTTAATATTCCCCCATGCTCGTCATCACTCGTAGTAAGATGGGCGGCGATTGTTGATTCACACACATGCTCCTGTTGAGATCACGGGACAAGCAGGGGCGGAGTGGAGCTGAGGCACCAAGTGGATGACTTTTCACAGCCTCAGACATCAAAAGGAAGAGAAAATGCTGTTTTCCATGCCAATCGATCCGAGTGATAGGAAGTGAGCCATCAAAGACCCCATGCTGGCACACTTCGGTGATTTCTGACCTCTGTTCTTTTATTACAGGCAATAAAATGGCTTACAAGCCCCTCTGAATACTCACTTTACTCGAATTGGACAGAAAGCTAGATTAAGTAGTGTGTAGATGGTTAATTGCACATTAGCGAAAGAATATAAACTATCCAGGACCGATAGATGCCAGAATGATCCACAAGCTCACCATTTATGGATTAAAACACAGCTCAATGAGATAATGAAAAGTTACAATGAGAGGCAAAATGTGATAATCACACAACATAACTAGACAGGAAAAAATGCTTACGTTGTGTTTATTTATTTTAAGGGAGGTGCATGATCTCTGCTACCTAATCAATCAGATATTAAAAAAAAAAAATAGAAGCGTCTCAAATCCACCTTAAACGCCTGAACCCCAATAATAACGCAGCAGATCACGTTAACCAAAACATAAGAAGTGGTCAGACTACCCCCTGAAACCTAATGGACAGCACCAAAACATCACCCCCTCCCCCTCTTTAAAAAGAAAAAAAGAGAGAGTAAGGTGATGCAAATCACTTCCTTTCAGTCAGGCTCTTTGTGTGCGCAAGGATTGACTGAGGGGGTTGATGGGGGTCGCAGCAATCCATTCACTTTATATGGCTGGCGACCTCGGTGATACTGCCCACCCCCCACTCCAGCTCACAAACACAATGCGGTGAGATCTCCTTTACACATGCAGCTATCCTCACGTCCTCTAGTGACCCACAGTACCAGCTTGTCCCATACCAACAAGGGAATTTAGCCATTTTCATTCAAAAAGATGACCACTAATTAATGCTGAGGCATGCGCAGAAACACTCCTGTTAACTCTTCAGCTGTTGCAAAAGACACCAAGACGTTGTCATCAAAGCAAATAGCGGTGGAGAAATTACTCAGATCCAACTGCAGGGACTACAGAAGTCCGGTAAATGTGATTTGATCGTGGATATGAATCATGCACACTCGCGTAGGATGATTTAAGAAACAGCCAGATCGCCCCGTTTTATTAACTACAAGTTATAATCACTAATTAATACCTAGATGTATTTTTTTACTTAATTATTACAACTAAAACAAAGTGGATTGTCCAGTGTTTTGAAGTACTTACCGTGCCTGTCCGGGTTTAAAAATAATCCCTGCGAGAGTAAAAACTGACAGAGTTAAATATCCGCAGTACTCTGTGTAGTATCCCAAGTTATAGAGCAGCTTCGAGTCAGCAGCCGGCTGGAAGAGAGCACGGAGCTATATTCCTTTTTAACAGCGGCTTCCTCCTCCAAACAGCACAGAAACTGAAACCCCTGGACGGCTAAACTGCTCCAGGAAGCCTCCTGTCGGTTTATTCTCCTTTGTGTTTTAACTTTCAGCGCCTTTCTGCCTCTGTTTAGCCTTTGCCGTCGAGCCTCTCTTCCCTTTTCAGCCCAGCTCTGTTCTCCTATCTCACGAACGCAGCGCTGCTTTAAAGAGACACGCTAGCACGTGACGTCAGCGCGTGGCCACCGGAATTCCCAGAGAGCGCGAGCTGTCACGGAGCCCCGCAGCCGGTACCGGAGCTGCTCTTCCTCCTCCTTCTCCTCCTCCTCAAAGCTTTAATCACATTCACGCTTCCAAACCAGAGTCGTGACCGAGCGCTGGACTCCAGGGGAGCCGAGTTTACGTTTCCGTGCCTCGGTTCGGTCTATTTTTGGACCAGGAAGACCGTGACGGCACGAGTCCATGTAGTTTACTATAAATAGGTCCTGGCCGAGAAACTCACTAGAAAAAAGCTATTAGAATAACTACTACCACATTACCTAATGATTTCTTTTAGGACTATTAGCATTTTATTATTTTGTATAGTTCACTTATAATAACCTATCTGAGGTGATGTTGATAGATTAGGCATAACATTATGACCACCTGCCTAACAGCGTGCTGATTCAACCTCTAGCAGCTCTGACCTATCAAGGCATGTACTCCACTGTGTCTCTAGGTGTGTTGTGCTCTTTGGCGCCAACATACAGCAGCAGATTAACCATAGCTGCTGCTATAGTCAGTTCTTTAAAATAACCATGTTAATTTTCCACAGACCAACAGCCAACTCTGAGTCACAGAATTGCATCACTATAAACGTCTCATCCAGTTAAATCTGTGATGGTTCCCAAATTTTATTCTGAGTTTTTGTGGAGCATCGTAAGGCATGGGAACAGTTTAATGACAAATTGTATGAATTATCCCAGTATCCCTGCAAACAGCTGCCTTCATGTCATCAACCTAATTTGTTAACCTAGTTTTAAGATGTGCTGTTTTTCATTCGGTCCTGTGGTTCTTTAATACTAGAGTTAAAATTTTATGAGCATCTCTCGCTATGAAAAATATTTACTGTTTATGTAAAGCTACCATTTTTGTCCATTTCACTTGTAGAGCATTTTAAGTTAATAGGGGACCATTTCCAAAATATTTTTTTTTTCAGTTTCTGGGTGCAATTATCCAGAACTGCTTGGTAAGACATACAAGGACTTCCATTTAATTGATTATTGATGCCAGTTTGTCGCATCTATAGATCTGATTGGACCTCTAGGATTCAATCAAACTTGCTTTGGACTTTAAAGTATAATTCAATACTGTTAAGGAGTCAATGCATTTTGATCTCCAGAACTGGAGGGTTTTAGTCCAATTATGAATGTTTTGGCTTGCAAGCTATAATAATATGAAAAGATGGTATTTATCATTTGATGTATATGATATTATTCCATTTGGTAACTTTTCTAGTGGTAGTTATGAATTGGACAAAATATAAGGTTGTTTTAAGTTACACAAAGAATTACTTTAATGTCTTACATTACACGCACACACACACACACACACACACACACACACATATATATATATATATATATATATATATATTACAGGGGTTGGACAATGAAACTGAAAACACCTGGTTTTAGACCACAATAATTTATTAGTATGGTGTAGGGGCTCCTTTTGCGGCCAATACAGCGTCAATTCGGTCTTGGGAATGACATATACAAGTCCTGCCACAGTGGTCCAGAGGGATTTTAAACCATTCTTCTTGCAGGATAGTGGCCAGGTCCCTACGTGATACTGGTGGAGGAAAACGTTTCCTGACTCACTCCCCCAAAACACCCCAAAGTGGCTCAATAATATTTAAATGGTGACTGGGGCAGGCCATGGGAGATGTTCAAAACTTCACTTTCATGTTCATCAAACCAATCTTTCCACCAGTCTTGCTGTGTGTATTGGTGCATTGTCAACCCCGGACATGGCCGCCTTCAGGATACAATGTTTTGAACCATTGGGATGCACATGGGCCCAAAGAATGGTTTCGGTAGTCCTTGGCAGTGACGCACCCATTCTAGCACAAGTATTGGGGGCCCAAAGGGGAATGCCAATGATATGGCAGCCCAAAACCATCACTGATCCACCCCCATGCTTCACTCTGGGCATGGAAACAGTCTGGGTGGGACGCTTCTTTGGGGCTTCTCCACACCGTAACTCTCCCGGATTTTTGGGGGTAAAGGGGACTCATCAGAGAAAAAATACATGTTTCACCCTGGTCCACAGCCCAAGATTTTCGCCCCCTTGCACCATTGAAACCGACGTTTTGGCATTGGGCATGAAAGGGCCAAAGGTTTGGCTATAGCAGCCCCCCGGGCCTGTATATTGACCCTGTGGAGCTCCCGACGGACAGTTCTGGTGGAAAACAGGAGAGTTGGGGGTGCACATTTTAAATTCTGCCGTGATTTGGGCAAACCCCGTGGTTTTTATGTTTTCTGGATACAATCCGGGTTAGCCCCCCGAACATCCCTTTCAGACAGCTTCCCCCTTTGCGTCCACAGTTAATCCCCGTTGGATGTGGTTCATCCTTCTTGGTAGTATGCTGACATTACCCTGGATACCGGGGCCCCTTGATACATCACAAAGACTTGCTGTCTTGGTCACAGATGCGCCAGCAAGACGTGCACCCCAAAAATTTTTCCTTTTGAACTCTGGTATGTCACCCAATAATGTTTGTGTGCATTTCAATATTTTTGAGCAAAACTGTGCTCTTACCCTGCTAATTGAACCCCCTTCCCCCTCTGCTCTTACTTGGGCAATGTGCAATCAATGAAGACTGGGGAAACCCGCTGGTCCAATTTAGCCATGAAACCTCCCACACTGAAATTACAGGTGTTTCAGTTTCATTGTCCAACCCCTGTATATCTCCCTACCCTTTTGACATCGTGAAACAGCGATCACACCACTGCCATTGCTTCTCTGCTTCATTTAAAACACCCCAGCAGGTTTTTTTCTAAAGCTCTAATAAATAAATCTGAGTTGACCAACACAGATCTCTCAACACAAATCGGCGAACATGAGAAAACTGCTACTAAGCTGCTTTCACCACGACTGTGAGTCAGCACAAATTACCATTATTATTATTATTGATTCCTCGAGGGTCATTTATTACTAAACCATATTTTTAATTACATTTGGCAGTTGTTTGCGGTTTAGTTGCTACTCATGAACCATCTGGTTTAATAATGATGTATTCTATCCAGTTCAGCAGGTTCTGTATATTTTAGCAGAAGCTGTAGCTTTAGAAATTAAACTATAAACTGAGAAGAAGACTGAATAATTTACCAGACAGCCATCAACACATTCGATTCATTCTAAAATTAATGACTAGTAAAATAGTATATTTCCTTAAAATCTCAGTAATAATTGCTTTCAGTATCATTGATTATTTAATACAATGTTATTTGTTAAATATATCCTACAATACCTGAACTCAGATTTACTTTATGCATACTGTTATAGTTGCTTAGTAATGTTAATTAATGATCAACCTATTTACCACATATCTTGCAACATGCTTAGATCATATTTACTTAGTGACTACTGTTATAGTTGCATATAAACATTAATTAAACCTTAATGTGTCTTTTACTAAAAACAAATTAACATATTTTTAGATTATATTTTAATTCTTAATAGCTACACTTTGTAATTGTTTATAAACATTAGTTAATGCTTAACAAAATGCTATTTCCTTCATATATCATACAACTGTGTTCAAAATATCTTTACCTAACACTGTTTTAAGTGCCTATAAACAATATATAATAATAAAAGTGTCATTTACGGCATATAAAATCTAAAAACTGCTCACATTTGATTTAACTAATACAAACTTTGCTTACCAATACTTTATTAATGCTTAATAAAGTACTGACGTTTATAAACACTAATGTTTAAAATTATATTTACTACATACTGCCTACTTTACAAATAAGTCACTTTTCCGAGCATAATTACCTTTTATAAACCTATTGTTATAATCGCTTCTAAACATTAGTTAATGAGTATTAAATAAAATATTAAACCCCCCTTTCTAAATTGGCAATCAAGTCATAAAAAAAAAAAAGTTCACAGTAAAATGTATGGTGCTTTCATGCAGATCTATGGACAGTATGAAAGTATGAAACTCCTCGCCATATATCATCCAGCTTAAAATAAACAAGCATTTAAAAGAAACACCACAAACAGGGTCTCTCTCTCTCTGGGGCCGGAAACATTTCCTCCAGCTTTTCTACTTCCTGTACTCTGTGATACTGCCAACGAAACACGGTGGTCTTACCATCAGAACGTGTCACACACCCAAACACGCGCTCTTGTAGAGGATATATTTAGCAAGGCACTGCCTCAGCAGGAGAACAGGAGGCAAAATTAGTCTCAACAGGAACGGTGGAAGTGTGTCATGGATGATGCTGAGGCAATGACTTCAGGGCACAGTACAAACACACACATACACACACAGTTTATTTATGACCAGAACAGGGCTAAAAAACAATCAGAAACAATAAATAAGGAATGTTATGAAACCTCTGCCTCAGCACAAATCAGTGATGCAATCGACCCCACAGTCTCTGAAAGTTCATGTTCAGATGACTTAGCTTGTTTCTCTGACGGATAAAATAGCTACCATGTGTTCTACCAAGATGGATCTATTGGTGAGCTTCTCAGTATAGTCATCTGCATACTCTAAATGCGGAGGATTAGAGTTTGGCTGAAAAAAATATATCGCAGCTGCAAATATGTATAAAATTAAAAGAGAAGAAAAAGGGCCTATGTTGGAGCTATAAGGCAATATGCGGTTTATGAAGACTGGGTAATAAAGTTCCAGATGTATAATAAATGCATCCAGCTGCAACCATAATGTTATAATGATTGGTATGTATATTGCAAGTCAGCTGCGAGGATATTTTATCGCTTCATCTGGAAGCAATTATGGCATGAATTGTTCCCTGCCGTAATTATCCACCATACAGCTGTAAACGAGTTAATTTTGTTTCTAGGCGATATCTGCAGCCTCATGTTATAAATTTATCCCACAGTCCGTTCTTTTCATCCACTGGTCTCAAACCGCTGTGTCCAACAAGTCATGCAGTTGGTTGTATGCAGGAAGTTACTTTAGGGTTATCCAGGTCATGACGTTATTGCTCTATATCTTCCACTGACTTTGCCCAGTGTGATTGCAGTTTAAAGAGTGTAATGAGAGATAGGGATACTACACTCAAACCCATTTAGGCCAAGTATGAGTTCAAAAGCTCACAATGAATTTATGACCGATTGTTCCCCAGGGGTCAGGATTTAAACATGGGACCTACAAAAACCAGGAACTGGAAGATAGATACGTAGGATGGATGGATGGAAGGAGAACAAGTGGTTTATCGGATGGATGGATTTATGAATGGATGAAAGATGGAAGGACAGAAAAAGGATAGATTAATGGTTTAAGGGCAGATTGGTGGATGGGCGACTCTTTTAGAAATTTGTACAGTGAATAAAACCATAAAAACCATTGCAACACTATACATTTTTTTGCCCTTATACTTATGCAGACCTAGAAAACACCATAATTTAAACTCCACACTTCTCCAGACTTTTCCAGCCTGCATTGGAACGCTGGAGAGACCATTATCTCTCTGATATGAACAGGAAGGGAATCGGTCATTGATGTGGGATTGGGTGGGACCCTCGCGTGCCACACACATACACTCACAGCTTCCTCCAGCTGTTTCCTTCATTTAATGTACCATATTTGTATATAATAACAGTCTTGGAAAGTTAAATTCCCATCCTTCCTGTCCCACAACAAGGGAAAACGAGGCATTGCAGTCTGTCCTGGGGGTCCTAAATATATATCTGTATGTGACAGGAAGAAACAATAAGGACGAAAAGTGAAGTGTTTAAGCCCTTAGAGCTCTGGTGGGTGGCTAACAACCCCGTATTCATATGTGTAAAGAGACCATGCAGATGTTTGTATGTGTGTGGAGGGAAGGACTGTAATTACAGAGACCAGGACACCCCGGTTCTCACACTCTAGATATAATACAGAGAAGCTCTCTCATGGGTGCAAGCCCTAAAATATTCCCTTCATACCATCCACACATGTTTAAAAAATAAACTAAACACCGATGAGGTCGAGACAGCAGAAGAGCACAAGAAAGAATGTCGGAGCTTCACAAGCTGGGAGGATTTCTATGTACGCATGTGTGTGTTTGAAGACGTAGGAGACCTTTCTGGTACAGATGGTACTCCTCAGCCTCCGTTATGTAGGATCATGTTTGTGTGTGCATGTGTCAGAACGTAAGTCAGATCCTGAGTACACCGAGAGACCGACAGACACGATAATAATCACCTCCACACTCCCACCGTGAGGAGACAGAGCCGCACAGGCGCTCAGACAGTCAGACGAGCTTCAGTACACCCACATGTAGCTGCCTGACTGCAGCGCAGCAGCCCTGATAATTAAAGCCCTTGTTCAGGGAGAGAGGCACCAACAGGGAGCCTCAGCCTGCCCGTCGGTTCTCCAAATGAGCAGCTAATCCCGACTGCAGCTCTTCGATAAGCTCAGCACAGCAGTCCTGCTTAACACACTCACTTTCCCAAAGTTATGCAAGACAGTCTGAAAAGTAAACGAGTGTGCAAAGCTCTTAAAAGGAATGCTTTAAACACTTTAAAAATGATAGTATATTTCAAAGATCTGGAGAATGTCCTAGATAAAGACTTGCATATTTCAGCACATTTAGCTGCTTTGTCAACTCCAATGGCATGGGTGAAAAACGAAGGTAAAAATATATTTTAATTTGATCTTTTTTTATTTAATCTGGAATTTTTTTATGCTTATGAAGAAGTAAACCTAAGTTTATTTGTCTTGGTGGCATTGGATGAATCATGGAGATAATCATAATAATGGTTAAGTTAAGATTACTTCAACTCAGCTGTCAACACAGGTCAGAAAACCAAACTGTGTAAGAAAGGACGTATGGCGTCATTTTATACCTGAAAACACATGGGGCGAAAAAATCAAAATGGCAAATGTACTAAAGTCTTTACATCAGTTTTGGCACGCACCAATGTTTGTATGGAGTATTTTCATTGTTGTTTACCCTAACCATTTAAACACCAAGGGCCATTAAATGTGAACCAAATTGACGTTCCTTCAGTGTCAGGATATAAATATAAAGCCACCACACGCTAAGGTGATTATAATGAAAAAAACATTGAAATTGTACTATTTTCTCAGAGTCATAAAGCTGTGTTTATCTTGGACACAGCAAACCTGTGAATGAAGAAGCAAATCATTCACCTTCTTCCCCCCCAGCGAAGGCTTTGAAGTACCAAGAATTTGGAAGGTTTAATGTCTGACTCAGATGCTTTTAAAGCACAATTCTCTGCCAGGACAGTTCAAACCAGCAGAGAGTTTGTTTTGTGCGTGAAAGAGACTGGTAAGATAGCGATCTGCTAGCACCCTATGATTTTACAGCCCAACACCCTCTCAGCTAATGAATGTGTGTGAGTAATATGCTGTTTTTACTCCTACTATTCTCTTACTCATACATTTTCACACATCACCGTTTTACCTCTCTTACCTACACACAGCGATCTTTCAGCACACAACAGGTACAACTAGGTTTAACTATCATCTAAACTGGACAAAGATATAGAGGTTACTTCTACTTGATGTTTTAGATATGGCCTCAACGTGGAAGAAGAAGAGGTGATCAGTAAGGACAAGAGAACAGTACTGTGTTTGAAATGTTTAAAGAGGATGAAAAGCAGATAGGGTTAGCTAGCTGTTTCTGCCTTTTGAACACTACTTGACTTTCACCATACTTTATAAACATGCAACAAATAATCATAACCACTGGGCTTTACGGCATTGTTGTAGTTCAGTGAGGTTTGCAGACATTTAATAATGTTGGGTCTGGACTTTGACTGGCCGATGGCAAAACGTAGATTATTTTCTTATTGTCATTATGCCTTGATATACTAAAGCCTACCAGTGAAAGACGTTGTATTTTCTGTTTACTCTTACAGTACAAAGTGGAATACACCAAAAAAACATGGCTAACTCACCAAATATTGGATGTGTGCACACCTTACAACAACTAACACAGTTTAGAATGTAAACGCCCTATAAAGGAGCCTTACCAAGTGACTGCAGACAAGTCCTTGCCCTTTTACTCTCAGGACATATGGCCCACCATGACACCTCCAACCTCCTGAAACCAAGACAGAGAACACAGGTCAGTTGGTTATGTTTGCAATGATTCATATCAGTTTCAAATCCAGAAAGCTGATCCACATTCAGATTGCAGAGGTAAAACGAGCAGCAGTATGAAGAAGAAATCCCGTTGTTCTTCTGCGTAAAAGTTTTTGTGTCCTCATATGGTTTGTATGCGTGCGTGACTTGATGTGGTCATGGTGCTGTTGGTATGTCATTGGCTGTGGCTTGTGAAACCACAGAGTGTGTTGGTGTGACAACCAAAGAAGTGCAAAGCAGGCCCTGGGCCAGCGCTGTGGCCATCTGCATGTGAGTCACCGTGTCAGTGCTGGGCTACGGGCCCGAGAACAGGTGGCATACTGGCGTAACACCCCGCCCCCAACACACACCCTGAGAACACTCACAGCACCTGCATTGTGCGCGAACATTAAAGCAAACACGACTAAACACACACACATATTTCACAAATAAACATGTATAGTAAGGGTGACCTGGCTCTTACTGATAATGTTTTCTGTACCTTCATGGAAAATTGGTACGGAAATATTATTTATTTTAGTCTGAAGTAAATAAATATGCTCACAAACATATTTAAATTCCATAAAAACATGATGCCTTCATTCTAATAAGAAGAAACAAATATTAGCTTCTTAGAACAGTTTCTGATTTTGGGGAGTGACCTTTTTAAAAACATTGGACTCGTCATACTGAAGTGCACCGAAACAGAACCGATAACTGGACTTCAGCTATAGACAGTTTTAACAGAAGTGTCAACGTTTCTGTTAGCCGCTGAGCAAATGCCACCAATGTCGATTCAACAGAAAATAATAGAGTTGATGTGTGCTGCCCCTTCAACTTAGGCTCCAACTTAGGTGTCTAAATTCAGGGACTGTGTCCTTCGAAGGTCCTGGTCTACGCGGGCCGGGTCCTTCGATGGCAACAAAAACCACAAAGGCCGAAAGTGATCAACTGTGAAATTGGACATCCTAGCCTTGGCCAGCTGTTCCCGCCCTTACCCCAGCGTTAGCTTCTGTCGCCTAGCAAGCGCAACAGTGTGAAGCACAGAGCTGTGAAGAAGGAAAATAGAGCCCCAAGGTTAATCGCGCTGTCTGCACTGTAAATAACTGCACATGATTTTTATTTAACCCTTTACATATTCTTGATGGCTTATAAGCTTGTCTGGTTGAAAATGTTCATATTTTATTGTCTTTTCATTTTATTCTCATTCATTAATGAGCCAGCTGTTAGCACAGTGGGAGGTGACATCTCCAAACACATCAGATTACTTTTGCAATTAAGCGATATCTTGATAAACAGAGCAGATGTTTCAGGTTTACACAGCTACATTCTCACCTAAAAACATTGTAAAAGTTAATTATGTTACAGAAAGTGTAATATATCCAACTTTATTCACAGTTTTTCTCTCTCCTTCACCATTGCTACTTCCGTTTGAACAAGCTCCCTTTATGAATAAATATTGATCGTTCACTTCAGGCAAGCTAGAAAAGCATATTTGGATTTTGAGACGAATCAGAATGAGCTAAAATCGGTATTAAGTCAATGCTTCACCCAAACGAAAGACCAGAAATCGGCCACAAAATTATGAATGGTGCATCTCTAAAAATAATGCGTCATCATATTCATGGCATTTTTTGTTGCAATGTTTTTCTCTTTAAAGTCACGGGATCTGCATTTCTATTGCTTTAAAAAAAGTGCAAATAAACCTTGAGTTTTCTACCAGAGCTCCAGGTAATCTCTGGCCTTTGTACATGTCAAGCACACCCACAGGCCACTTTTTCTACTACTATACCGTTCCTGTTTTTTTCTTCAACCTCTTCTCATGTTCTACCTGCAGGGCTGCACAATGAAGCACGCCCACGCAGCGGCAGCCTCCATATGCTTTCTTACTGAAGCGGAGAACAGAGGAGCTTGTGCCGAGTGTGCGACAGTTGTGTCAATAAGAGGCCGAAATAGCTGGCTCAGCCTTCGCCGATTTTGCAGCCTGGTGGCTAAGACCCCAAACCTTTGAACCAGGGGTCAAAAGGCAAACTCCTTGAAGGGCCACAGCTGTGCGTGTGTGTGTGTGTGTGTTTTAGAAAGAACGTGGGTGCTACCTTAAACAAAGACACTCCAAAGAGAGCGAGAGAGTGTTGAAGGTTGTTTTGTTGCAAGGGCAGAATATCTTCTTTTATGACACATCAAGTAAATGTCAGAAGCTCTGACATTAATCATTCAACTTTGTTGATATCGGCCTCTGTAAATCATATGCATTTGCATTCAACTAGCAACAGATTAAGATTAGATTTGAGAGTGTGTGTGAGTGGTATCGATAGATAGAGTGAGCGATAGCATGATACAGAAAGCGGTGTTTATCTCTGGACTGTAAAGGTTAACCAGTGGGAGCATCTCCCTTTGACATTAAAAAGGAGGCAGAGAGGTGGAGCCGACAGAGACGAAGTCGGACTGAAAAGCCAAGACTCAGACAAAAAAGAAGATTAAAGAGAGTAAAAACAGATGAGATTTGCTAAATGCAGACTGATAAAGAAGTGTTTTTAGTTGTTTTAGCTGTCATTTAAACTACAACTAAATGTGTCAAACATAGATGTGAAGATCAAAACATTCCAGGAAAAATGTTTTTAATAGTGGATTAAGATCACTATCTTTAATGCTTTTCAGATTCCCAAACAGTGGTTTATTGTTTGGATCTGTGAAATTAGGGCAGAGTGTCACTGGAGCGATGTTGAGGTTTCCTTTCTGGACTTTTTGTCCCTGCATCCCCGATCATGGATAAGCAAAGACAATGGTGGAAAGCGATAACGAAATTAAAATTAAAAGACACTGTATGTGAGATATGATATATGTTTGGTTACATATCCCCACAATTCAGCATAACACTACCATCAAAAATAAACTGATATGCAATAGTTTAGCACATGGTTACAAACTGGTTTGTTTACAGGTATAAAATGAAAGTAGGTTGGAAGGAAATGGCAACAGTAGACAAGAAATTCATGTGATGTGGCAATCTGACCACCATCAATCAATCGGTGGTTCACATCAATCTGCAAAGCCAGTTTAGCCATTCCTTTTTCTACCTTTGTATCCCTACCCAATTTGGCAGGTTAGAGGCCTTTATTTCCTAGATCCGGTTTGAAGTGTTTTGTGAAGGAGGCTACCGGAAGATAAAGAACTACACTGGGTATAGGTGGCAAGCTGTAACAATGACCCATAATAAGATGAAATACTTTTTATCAAATGCAAGCAACAAAAAAAACACTGTTGACTGGTAAAAATCCACCTTGAGAAAACAATCATTCAGGACACTGAGTAAACCAGTATTCACAGAAAACAGTCTGCTTTTGTGAAAGAAACAACCTATATGAAAGCTACCCTCCCTAAAACACACACATACAAGGTGGACCTGTTGGTTTGCTGTAGAACATTGTCCTGTTGCATAACCGAGGTGGACTTGAGCTTAGTCATTAACTGCAGAACTTTCTCCTTCAGGATTTTTTTGCTAAAGAGCAGAAGTCATGGTTCCATTAATTATGAAAAGGCATCCAGATCCTGAAGCACCCCAGACCACCAGACTACCACCACCATGTTTGACTGTTGGTATGATTATCTTTTTCCTCCGAAATGCTGTTAGTTTTTTGCTAGCTGTAACGCAATGCCCACTTTTGTCTCGTCGCTCCACAAAATATTTGCCCTTGGGATCAAACAGGAGATGTATATTTGCTCAGCAGGGATTTTGCCCTGGAACTATGTGGTGGCCTACAGTTCTTTTGAGGTTGTTCTGGGTTCTTTTGTGACCTCCTGGATAAGTCATTGAAGTTCTTTTGAAGTAATTTCGGTGGGCCAGACACTCCTAGGAAGGCTTACCACTGTTCCACGTTTTCTTAATTTGTGGATAAATGTTCTTAAAATCCTCAGATCAGGGAATGATGTGTTGGGTTTAGCCTACTTTGTTTTGTTGAGGCAGGTTAAATTTAAGTGATTTCTTGATTCAACAGGTCTTGATGTGGCTAGTGGAATTGAACTGTTTTCCATAAAATGTGGTTAATCACGTTTAATGCATGGTTTAAAAAGGTAGGGCTAATACTGTTTCACATAGAGTCAGGTTGGTTTGGATTTTCCCCCTAATAAATTAAATCATCAATGGATTTTATTTTTAATCAGGTTATCGTTGTCTGATACTATAATTGCTTTCCACAGCACTGTACACGTGACATATGCACACAGACACTGAATCCAACCACATCTTTGTTTCTTTCATCTCTAATGTTCATAATATCCTGCTCTAGACATAAAAATGAACACCTTTCATTGACATTGTTTAGCATGTGTGAGCTTGCATGGCGTGAGTAAAGTAGCCATGTTTGGGCTGCTCTAGTCCTGAATCACTGCTGATTCAGTTAGCCTCTTCAAGTTTGGGCAACAGGTTTCATACTTACACTGAGATGCTGTAGGGGTGGAATTAAATCACAGGGATTTCTTTCTCTGTGTCCATCATCTACTTTTCTGTGTCTCTACTTGTTCAAATATATCCTCTGCTTACTTTTTTTTGAAGTCCTTTAGAGGCACTTAGGTTAACTCACCAGCCTGCATGCAAGGCCTACGGGAGCTAATCAAGAGCTAGGAGGGCTTGTTCTAAGAACATCTAATCTCTAGGAATGCCGTCACACCATATACTGGAGATTAGGACTCAGGTAAACACAGGCATTTGTAAGATGCTACTGAATGACAAAGGAACAGATCTGTACTGTTTTTTAAGTCATCTGCCCTTGTGAATTTGGCTTTAAATTGGGTGTTGGCTGTGTTATTTTTGTGTGCATGCAGAGGCCGACAGTCTGCTCCCCGTCTTGTTCGCCTTTAACCATGCATGCATTTTGGAGGCCAAAGCTGGCAGAGCAACAGACAGCGAGGAGGAGAGAAACGCCGGCTGTGGTCGAGGATGTTTGGCTCAGTGAACTGCTGCCACATAGCTTCAGTAAAAGGTCATTGTCAAACCAAGCCTAGCTCGCAAAACCATAACACCCACACCGACTCCCACACGTGTACACGCGCGAAACGGATGGATGGATGAAGTGACAGACAAGGCAAACAGACAGACTTCCTTGTCGGGGACAGGCAGGAAAAAAAAAAACGAAAAATTACACCCACGTGAAGAGGAGGAGGGTGGCAGACAAGGCTGAGTTGAGCCCTGCGACGCACGGCTGGAGAGTGTCTGAAATCCATCAGAAACGAGACAAAACGACAGAAAAGGGGGAAGTGGAGAGGACAGGAAGAAGCAGTTGGTAATAAGTCTTGTCTAGACAGACACTAATGAAAGCAGGCCGACTATGGCTGCTGCCAGATTCAAGAGCTGTGAACAGGGGCTTGTATGTGCGTAAGCGAAAATAGAGATTTAAGCAAGCATGCCTAAATAGGGGCTTTATGAAAATAACCCTTTTACCCTGGATGATCTCTTTTTCACACAAATACACACAAATGTTTTCACACAGCAGCTGAGTAGAGTGCATCCCTCACAGCTGCCGAAAGCATTCAGGGCAGCTACATCTATGACGTCAGTTCTCCAAATGAAATCTGCCTTGGTCGTCAAACTTCTCCAATTCTGAAGAGTCAGTTTTGTTTTTAAAGGGCACATAACACAAGAGGGTGCAGAAAAACTCAAAAACATCAAAATAAACAGCTTTATTCCAGATATTTATGGCTCAGTACACAAAAACAAGGGGGTTTCCCCTGCTTTCCACCTGTTGAGGAAACCCAATGTTTTTGGAAATTTACCAGAAAAAGCATCTGTCGCAAAACTCCCATAAAAAATATTTTTTCCGTTGCTGGTACTGATTACCAACTGCTGTGACACAAAACTTTTTGTGATTTTGCTTAAACCGCTAAACACAACCCTGTGTTAGCTGCAGATTTAATTTTCAGTTTAAAACATGATTGGTGCAATTAGCTGTCAGGCTTGAGCCTGCTTCACATAAACAAGCAGTCTAAGAAACGAGCTCTGAGGCATCCCAACAAAACAAACACTCTTAAAAAGAGAAGAAAGTGATACTTTCCTCAAACATGATAGATGCCTGTGATAATAGGTCATGGAGAACTACCTTTCATCATTTTTAATCTCTTAAGGTTTTATTATGCAGTGTAATGAAGATGTGCCTTTTCTACCAGTTCTATGTTGACAGATTATGGGGTTATTCAACAAACAGAGTCTATGGAGATGGGCTTTAGATATCTATGATTGACTGTAGATATCTTTTTCTGAAATGCTGTTTTAATTATAAGCCAGATGTAAAGGTCCACACACCTTTCAGAAAGGTCCTCTCCTCAGTCCACAATATTTTCCCAAAAGTCTTCAGAATCGAGATAATTTTTGGCAAATGTGAGACAAGCCTATGTGTTGTTTTACGTCAGCAGTTGGTTTCTCTTGGTACTCTCCAATGGACGCCATTTTTGCTCAGTTTCTCTCTGTTATTGTTGAATCATGAAACCTTAACTGAGGAAAGTGAGGTCTGGAGCGCTTCAGATGTTGTCCTGGATACTTCTGAAGTAATTTTGCTAGGATAATGTTGATAATGGTTGTCACTGTGGTTTGATTGAGCCCTAAAGCCTTAAGGCATGTACAAACTCCACAAGAATTTAAAAATAGTTCTTATTTAGGACGGGACAGATATTATTTCATCCTTTTATCAAAGCCCTGGTTTTGGAGTTTGGTTTGGGAGCTTGTTGGCACAACAGTTTGACTCAAATTTTCTCATGTGGTGTGCAACAACTATCGTGTGATTGGGCAGAACTCTGAAAAGGTGTGCTTATTTTGGAAAGGTGGAAATGCTATGTCAATATTTCTGTTGTCATTTCAACCAAGGGGATCTGCACTTATATTTCTCTGGAAGTATGAAATGTACTAGCCATACCAAGTTGTTCTTGTTCTTGCCACCTTAAGTGAACAACTTTATCGGTCTTTGCAGAGCATGTACAGACCTTTTAGAAATGGCTCTATAGCCCTTTCGAGACTGAAGATGTCAATGAGTCTCATACTTTGTTAAATTTCTGCTTTTTGAGATCTTCTAGCCTACTTCATGTTGTCACACGAGGTCTATGGGACTGGTTTCTTGATTGTAGAGGGCTGTCATTAATGAGTCCTGGGTGTGGGTAGTGAAATTTAAGTAAGCTTAACAGAAAAATTTTGTTAATCACAGTTAATTTATGATTTATAATTATCTGAAACATATAAGTGTTATAAAAGCGAAATCTGTAATGGGGTGAAAACTTTCTCACAGAACTGCAGAAGTTGATACTCAGCACTATGTTGGCCCACTAGCCTAGATAGCACCAGGGCAGATATGAAAACTATGAATCCAGTGTCTGTGGGACACTGGATTCATAGTTTGTGTGCATGAGCAGTTTGCTGTCAGACAAGCCCTGCCAAGCCCACATACCTGAGCAGAGCTGTTAAACTGTACTATCTAGTTGCACAATGCCATTTAACAGTCACATAAAAAATACCTGCTCAGATCTTTTTTCGAACACACTTCTATGTTTGTGTTTACCATTTAAGCCACAATGATTTCATACCTATTAAATATATAAGGCTAGACATGGAAAAGTTTTAAGTGGCAACACTTTTGACAATGAATGATCTTTGCAAGAGAAAGAGATGTAAGACGTAGTATGTAAAGTGTGCACAAGGGGATGTGTGTGACATGAGCAAAATCTCCTACATCTGCTCACAAAGACCTCTTTATCTGACTGAGGAACACGTGATCCCCACATGGGGGCTCCCACCATCCTACAAGGACCACACACACACACATGCTTAAAGCACACATATGTGCTTACAATGTGACAAACAATCACTTTCACCATCATGTAATGCACCTCTTTGCTCCTATGTCTCTTCAGTCCACGCTCCAAAAGTAACTTCTGCCTGTCTGATCATGCATTTCCTGGCACCACAGCAGCTAGGCACACGCTGGCATTAATGGTTTTAATAATATAATTTCATGTTACACTGAATAAGAATAGGTTTCAAAATATTGGCCACCTCACTGAAGATTAGGAAATTCATCTCTACATTTGCACTAAATATGTGGGCAAAATGCCTGTAAAACATTTTCACTGGCCAGCTTTGTTTGAGTCTGTTTGAGTGGAATACTTACACTACTCACAAGTTATGGATATTTGGTTTTCATGTGAAATTTATGGAAACTTACATTAAGTTCACCTGTAAAGGTTATAGTGCAAATCCCTAACTTTTTGAGCAGTGTATAAATATTCAGCTCCTTGCATTCTTCTAGACAACAGTCAGAGTGATGTGAGGTTTGAGTGAGACATTCTCATAAAGGATTTAAGCAGAGTGAGGCTAATAACAACTCAGTCAAGCTAAAAGCTTATTATAGTGAAGCTAACAACCACTAAGAGTAAAGCTAATAGCCAATCAAAAAATGAAGCTAACGAGTTGAGCAAACAGCTCCTCAGAGTCAAGCTTGTAACTGCTTAGAATAATGCTAACAGCTACAAGTCAATCTAACAGTGAATCCGAGTCAAATTATCAGCTACTCAGAGTAAGCTAACAGCTTATTATAGTGAAGCTAACAACCACAAAGAGTAAAGCTAATAGCCAATCAGAAATCAAGCTAAAATTTAATCAAGAATTGAGCAAACAACTCCTCAGAGTCAAGCTTGCAACTGCTAAGAATTATGCTACAAGCTAAAAGTCAGTCTAACAATATATCTGAGTCAAATTATTTGCAACTCAGAGTCAAGCAAACAGTTACTTGAACGCAAGGTAATGGGTATTTGGAGTCATGCTAATAGCCAGAGCCAAGCTGGTACTCGTACTCGTCATCTTCCGCTTTATCCGGGACCGGGTCGCGGGGGCAGCAGACTCAGCAGAGACACCCAGAGGTCCCTCTCCCCAGACACCTCCTCCAGCTCCTCCGGGGGGAGCCCAAGGCGTTCCCAGGCCAGCCGAGAGACATAGTCCCTCCAGCATGTCCTGGGCCGTCCCCTGGGCCTCCTCCCGGTGGGACGTGCCTGGAACACCTCCCGAGGAAGGCGTTCAGGAGGCATCCGGTATAGATGCCCGAGCCACCTCAACTGGCTCCTCTCGATGTGGAGGAGCAGCGGCTCTACTCCGAGCCCCTCCCTATTGGCCGAGCTCCTCACCCTATCTCTAAGGGAGTGCCCAGCCACCCTACGGAGGAAGCTCATTTCAGCCGCTTGTATCCGGGATCTCGTTCTTTCGGTCATGACCCAAAGTTCATGGCCATAAGTGAGGATAGGAACGTAGACCAACCGGTAAATCGAGAGCTTCGCTTTTCGGCTCAGCTCTCTCTTCACCACAACGGACCGGCACAGCGCCCCCATTACTGCGGTAGCTGCACCGATCCGTCTGTCGATCTCCTGCTCCATTCTTCCCTCACTCGTGAACAAGACCCCGAGATACTTGAACTCCTCCACTTGAGGCAGGAACTCCCCTCCAACCTGAAGAGGACAAGCTGCCCTTCCGGTCGAGTACCATGGCCTCTGACTTGGAGGAGCTGATCTTCATCCCAGCCGCTTCACACTCGGCTGCGAACCGCTCCAGCGCATGCTGTAGGTCTTGGCTAGAGGGGGCCAGCAGGACCACGTCATCTGCAAAAAGAAGAGACGAAATCCACTGGTCCCCAAACCAGACCCCCTCCGGCCCTTGGCTGCGTCTAGAAATCCTGTCCATAAAAGTTATGAACAGGACCGGTGATAAAGGGCAGCCCTGCCGGAGTCAAACATGCACCGGGAACAGGTCCGACTTAGTGCCGGCCAGAGCCAAGCTGTGACCCAGAATAATGCTAACACTGGTAGTTTCACCACTTATGGATCTATTGAGGTGGAGGATTTTTCACTCCCCTCGTCGCTGGAGGTTGAGGGAGGCTTTGTGAAGCCTGAGTTTTAAGGTGCTGACTCAGCAATGCCCGATGGCTGTTGAGGACAGAGTAAGTTCAGTTTCTTAGGAGAAAGGTAGGTTAGCAGCATCATTGCTAGCATGGGCTAATGTTCCAAGCAGTAATGAACTTCCAGAAAGTTTACATTTACATGTAGATTTATATTATCTCAAGTAAAGCATGATCAAATGTATAAAGCATAAAACGCTATGATCAGTGCTTGCATTTCCAACTCCTGACTTGGTACGGGGGCATGTGTCTGAGGGAAATGGTTTTACACCTGAAAGCGGGGCAGTGATGTAGACATAAACCAAGCTGGAGTGTTTGAACCAATATGCAACAGCAGTAGCCACTGTTCAACCCAAAGAGGGCAGCACTAAGACGGTTTTAGGACAAATTTTGCAGAATTAAACAAGTTTACATGAAAATGTAAAAAAACTGCATAATAACATAAAGATGGCACCCTTAAGGCCCAATGTTTACTGTTTACTGGTTATCTGAAAAAAATAATAATTTGGGGTTTAGTTCCATTTGAATGTAATAACCAGCTCGACTGTATCTTGACACCTGGCATTGTCCAAGACCTGGTGCACAGAGAATGTTATAGAGCCTCCTCAGTGTTCCCATGTGTGGTATGATCATAATTTTTAGTTGAATGCATTTTAAAAGAGTGGGACATATGGCTTGTCAGCCTGATCAAAGAAACTAAAAATAAAGGCAGCTGTAAATTTAATGGGTTTTCTACTGCCTGTGTGACAGATTAAAGTATGCAGCACAAGTGGGATGAGCTAGAGCGATTTTATACTGAGACTGCATATCTGTTTGTGCCACAATGGAAATACTCATCCAATCATCTTGTAATCACAGCTGTAATCCTCTTCCACAGGAATCCACGAGCAGCCTGCCTTCTGAACACGCAAGACATTCGCTTACTTTATGTTAATGCCACATTTGATCTTTTTGAGGTCGTCTTTATTCGAGGTGTGAGCGAGCATGTGCTGAACATGCTTGTGTTTGTGTGTGTAAATGTGTCCTTGACCAGCTACACAGGGCAGAGGAAATGAGGCGGAACTCAATCTGGTCCACACCTGTCTCCTGAGGGAGGAGCCTGGAGGGGCCCCAGAACACACACACACACACTTTCAGTGCACTGTTCATGTTCTGTATGTGCAGATAGATTATGCATGCAGCCGTCAGCTTAGAAGCTTGGATCTATTAAAATAGGCACACAGACAGTTTTATGTTTCTGCATGCTTCATGAGAGAGCGATGCATTGTGCGCTGGTGCTGTATGATAGAGTGAGAGGAAGGAAGAGATGCTAAGAAAGCGAAGCACGTTTAAAACAGAGGATGGGAGGGAGACGTGAGGGGAAATCTTTTGGACAAAGAGAGGAGAGGAAAGGGGATGAGGTGGAGGAGAGAAGATGAAGAGATCGAGGATGACAGTCGGAGGCACAGAAGGACGGAGAGAGAGAGATTAAACTGGTATGGGAGGGGGAGGAGGGGGGTTACTCTGGGACGCACAAACCCGGTGACATGACACAGATGCAGTGTGCTACTGAGAAGAGGAGGGAAGGGGTGTGAGAGCTTATGGATTCTGCTGCTCAGCTATATTCTGCTGCAAGAGAAGAGGATGACCGACTTACCGTGCAAACATGTAATGCATTTAAACAGCTCAATGTGACATAAATTCAGCATCAGTTAATATTTAGTTTAATGAAGAGAGCCTGGTAGGCTTAAATAATCATCTTCTTGGTAGGTTGGATACTAAGCAGATTCTTTTATCCAGACTGAAACCTCGGAAATTCACACTTTCATAATCCAATCTCAAAGGTAGAGAGCATGGCCACATTTTTTGTTCCAAAGTCTTCCAGACGCAGCTATTATCATGAAATATTTATGATGATGTAAACCAGTGAGCAAAGCCCAGATTTCAGATGAGGCAGAGGAGATATTTACAGGTCTTCCTGACATTTAAACCAATCAGCCTATCAGGTAATGGCACAGATTATTTTCTTTTAAAGCCACCCGGCAGACACATACAGAAGATGTTAGACAGTAAGTGAACTGTCTGGCCTCAGTCCTCCACAGCTGCAGCTCCGGTGGGATGTTGATAGTCTGCAGTCGACATGACCGAAGCTGCACATTTATACTAGTACAGGAATGCATTAATGCTCCACATATTGAGATTGTTCAGTATTCATCACAACCAAATGGATCCTCACTGCCTTAAATGCTTGCTAACAATTCCTGTAATAGTACCAGGGGTGGCTCCAGAAAGTTTTCACACAGGGGCCACAGATAATATTTGGCACACCAAACCTTAATTCAGAAGAGTTTTATGAGGTTTTCCTATGCTGTAATTATATAAAAGGCCTTGCCAGTTGGATAGCCATTTAAAAGTGGAGCGCCGTTACATTACATGGCCAATATGCCCCTTCACCAATCATATGCATGAACAAACCATTTTGTACCCATGAACCTAACCCCATTTTCTACGGAGGCATCCAAGGTGTTAACTCAGTGCACCTCAGTGGGTGCTGGTACTTTTGCAGTTCTGGTAATTTTGCAACATGGTAATTATGATGAGTCATCTACCACAGGACGACAACACATACCCTCGTCAGAGATATTTTATTGAACTGATGAAGGGTCAACTTTACCCGCCACCTACTTCAGCAGCTAACAGGAAGGTTAAACGTACTACAGCAAAATTGCCCTGTTTTATCCTTTTGAGCTTTTCAGTCTGTCATGATGGAACATGCTGGATTTGGAAATGTTTATAACCTTTTGGAAATCTGAGAGATAAGGTAAGGGTTGTCTTACTATACAGGAAACTAATGTTAACCATGCTAATCGTGCTAACTAAGATGCTAAAGCTAATTTAAAACGTCATGTATAATCGTTTCATCTTTGCTTTAAATTGGTAAAATCTTGTTTGTTAGCCAACATCCTCTCACAGAGTGTGAAGTCACCTATGCTTCTAACGTTGATAATTTAATGATTGCTCATGGTAGGAATACTGGAAAACAATGAATGATGATGATTATAGTCCTTAAGGAAAAATCTGAACTGGTGTCTAGGAGGAGCATTATTCAGAAGTAAGTCAACATCCAAATCATTGATTTTTAAAAACTAGAGTTTGAGATGTCAGACAACAACTCCACATGCCCCCAAACAGATGATCAGGCTGCTACAAGTTCAGAACTGCCTCATACTAACTTGTTGATCAAGCAGAGGAACACCAGGCGTGGCCAACGTGGCACAACAAACCAACACTCATCAACATTTTTCAGTCAGGATTCAACATGATATATAGAACATTCAGTCATAATGACAGTAATAGAAAATAATATGTAGACAGAATGTGCCTATCATCTCCACTGTGTGTCTCTTTACTTTATGGTAATTACAGAGATGGGTCAAAATTTGACAGTGATGTTTAAAAATGTCCCAGCATTTTCATGCAAAGCGGATTCAGATGCTCTCTCTGCAGTGTATAGAGAGTGATATATGGCATCTCCGCTGCTCAATAACACATACACCCACACACTATTCATGCAAATGATCTCATTTCCAAGTTCCATGCAGAACACTGTGCTTGTACACACACACACACACACACACACGTGCAAACCTATTTTTCTTCCTTAACTGAATGCCAGAAAACATACATCTATGCACATGCAGGAACGGTAACCACCCGCTCCCCATCCATCCTGTCGCTGCATCTCCCCCCTTAGATTCATTTCATCACCGGGCCGTACACCTGCCAGCCCCACAGCAAGGTCGCACACCTCAATTACCCTGCACACGCTTGCACTCACACAAACACAGAGCCAGGCTGGGGAGATAAGAGACGAGAGCAGATTTCATGCTACCCTGAGCACTGGCTAGCATGCACCAGTGTTTCTGACATTTTATTTATGATGTGCAATGTTCTGTACCTGCCCTGTCTTCCCCTTCTTTATCTCCTTTTCTCCTGTGTCCCTGCTTCAGACTACCATATAAATTGCTTTTATCATTTGGCCTTGTAAGAACTAAGAGATTATAGCATGTGAAGCAAACACTGCAAACAGAGAAATAGATTTAAGCGTGAATAATACAGCGAACACTTTTTGATTTTAGATGATTATACTTTCAATCGCCATTTTAAATTAGACACTGTGTCTTTCTATTAGCTGCCTGCAGCAATGTAATCTAAAACTTATCATCTTAGCAAAACAGAGTCTTTAAAGTAGGCTCCAACTTGAATCTTAATGCATGCGACAAACACATCATGAATCCCAGCCAAATTAATGCATTGCTTGTAAATACAATCCCTTTATTTGCAGTTATACTGCTGTTCACCCGTGCAACCATGGGAGGCAGCCAGCTGTGTTTGCACTGTGAGCCAACATAGCCATATGGCAACAGAGTACAGGACACAGAGCTCCCGAAAACTGCAAACACCAGCCGCTGCACTCTGGCAGTGTGAAGAGCTTGGGTTGTGTTGGACACTTTTAAAGGGAATTTTTTTTATGTTCTTGCAGGGAGATGTTGGAAGACTCCTGTTTGAAAGCCACCTACTTGTTGGAATGTGGCTGCAAATATATAAAGGGATAGTTTAGGATATTTAAAGGGAGGCTTTGTTAAAAGGTAACAAGCAGATTACTAGAGATGCTCAGAGAAATCTGCTGGTATTTCCAACTGGACTATATTATGATTGACCAACCCAGATCAGAGATCAGCCGGTCGGAAGGTAAAAAACTTTTATCCCCACAAACATTACCAGGTCGTACCAACAACAGTCCTTAGTGTGGTAATTGTGACTGAGAGAAGAAGAGTGTTATTTTCAATATTACTGAGGTGTTTTTAAAAAAGCCAGAGGAAGCACAAAAACCTATGAGAATATTCTAGGAAGGAAACTGTCAGCATCTCAGCTGTTTATTCAAGGTGCAACAACTTCAACAAACAACAGACAGCTTAACGTTTTACAGCAAAGTTGCTTTGTTTAATCCTTTGGAACAGTTCAGTTAATTCTGCATGAGGGCATCCCGACATTCTCTTTTAAACCCCACAGGGAACTAATGGGTCAACCTAAAATTAGTTTTTTCCTTAGGGAAGCTGGACTCAACCCTAGAAATGGCGTGAGGAGCCCAGTCATCTGGGGATACTTCGAAGAATAGCCACTGTTCCTCCACATCGCAAGGAGTCAGCTGAGGAAGTTCGCACATTTCTTTAACATGCCCTTTGGAGGTTATGCAGGCATCTCCCACTGGCAAGAGACCCCAAGGCAGATTCAGAAACTGCTGGGTGGACTCTTTATCCTTACTGGCCTTGGAACACCTTAGGAACTCCCAGACTGAGTGTGAAAGTGTCGCTGGGAAGAGAGATGTCTATGTTGACAATAGATGAATTGATAAAATAGCCTTGACATTAGGATATTTTTGAGATTGTAGTTGTTATAAAATGACCGTAGCCCATTTTGGTTTTGGTCGCTCTTGAACTAGTCTTTAACTTCAGACTCTGGTTGCAAATAATCTATGCTACAATAAAACGAAGTCCAAAGAGAGTTATGAACTGCTGGTTTTTATATATACATATTTTAACTAACCATAAGCTTTTACCAAAACCCAGACAGAACTTGTGTCTTTCTGACCACTGATTTGTTTTTGCTGGGTTTTTAGGGCTTCTCTCATTAAACTGAGGAGGATGTAATGGCAAAGGCAGAAAGGCGAGAGAAAACACACCCAGAGAAGCTTGTAATTCAATACATCAGTGATAGAGATCCTGGGGGAGTAATTCGGACTGTTTGATGACCTCCTTCATCGACCAACCACGCCCAATGTACACACTCGTACACACAATCTTCACTGGCACTCCGTAAAAACACTTATAAAGATTGGTGTCCATTTCTCTCAATTTAAAGCCATCTGAATGCAGCATGCGTAAGAAACAATAAGGAAAGGAAGGTTCGTTGTTTGAAGGCCATGCCTTCCAGATCGTTACAAGTTTTAAGATGGGAGAAATGGGAATAAAAGACAGGAAGAGGGGCAGACAGAAAGGAGAGACAACTGTGAACAGATAGGGGGGGAGGATGTTGTACAGAGGGAAGGTGAGGGAGGGCACAGGCACACCAAGGAGGGATGAAGGACTTCTCGACACAGATCGTGTTACATGTCTGGGGACAAACATACACACTCAGACCCATAAAGGCCTGAGTGTACCCACTGGCCTGCAGACACAATCACCAAGAGAGACACAGCTATATCCTCGTAAAAACACACCCAGACAGACGCAGCTTTTACTGTTTTTTAAGAACAGGCACAGTTGGACTCCACAGAGACTAGAAAAAAAGCTAAAAAATGTCAAAATCCTGCAGCAGAATTTTACAAAAACTTGCAAAGCAGCTCAGCTGTGATGTTTGACCCATACTCAAAGAAAAAGTGGAGCAAGAGACATGGCAGGGCATATAAAAGCAAACCTATCATATTTGTTACACAACACAGAGGGGTCAGGGTTCAGTGTGCAACTGGGTTAAACAGAGAAGTGATCCAAGACTCTGGAGTATATCAGAGGAAGAACATAAAAGAAGGGTGGAAGAAGCATTAAAGCAATAAATCCTTGTTATTTAAGATCCATATCCACAAACCTGCAAGGTCCTGACTTATTACTCTTTCATATTAAACATGGGTTTCCATAGAAACACAATCCGGTTAATGCAAAACTGTTAACCAGCTGATCAATGGGGGTGACAATGGGGTTACGAACAGGTCATGGCTGATTTGTGCATCGGTGTTTCGAATCATTTAAAAAATGTCAATGTGCACTAACATGATTACAGTAGTGCAGGTACAGGGTTTAAATTGTTGTGTATCATGCATGTATAAACATGCAAGATTACACTTTTAGACACATTGCTACTTTACCATCTGACCATTGGTGTGACAGTAGAACATTTACACTCAGCTTCCCACATAGTCTAACAAAAACCAAGTTCCAGACACAAGAACGTTCACATGCACGCACATTGGGACTCTTTTGGTTGAAGAAATGCCTTTCATAAACAGGGATAAAACAAAAGAGAATGCAGTAAAAAGAAAAACCTTCAAAGAGGCGATGAGGGTTTGCTGGATGCAATTACAGAGTGGAGTAAAAGCAGTTGTGTCTCTGCATCGTTATTGTGAGTCCGTGTGCTACCCCTACAGATTCTGTTTGTTGTGGTACACATTTCTTGTACTCACTTTACTAGGAGCAAAAGCTGTTGTGCAAATACAATTCACATGAGCAATAAACAAAGACGGGCGCAAAAAATTATAGAGGAAAGCCTCAACTTCTCTCTGCAAATCTATTATTAGGTTTAATTGCAGAATTTGATGTGAAGAAGTTAGGTCTTTTAATTTCTTTCTTCTTTTGTTAAGACCTGTAAAGAACTCTGTATTCTTGACTACAGTGATGACATTTCAACCTTTGCGCAGTCTTTAACAGACATTATGCAATAAATGCTGTAAAACTACACACAGCTCTTCTGATGACTAAAAAGCAGCCATAAAATAGGATGTGCATGCACCCACATCTATAACCATCGTTTATGAGCTGGCACAGAGACTAATCACACAGTATCTGATCATAAGGCTGAGTGTTTGATGGATTTTTTTTTTTTGTCTGTCCAATGGAGAAATGCCTCTTCTAATTGAAGCTATGGTTACATTACCCACTGCTTTATTATATAATGAGCCATCAGTTCTGTAGTGGTGTTCAAAAGTTTCAATAAACATTTTATCCCCTATATATCCACTATATAGTCTCCTAGGAATCACATAAGTGAAAATATACCATTACACCAGCCTGAGCCAACCAAGCAGGCTAGCATAAACAGTTGCATCCTAACACTAAAAAATGTACTTGGCAAGCTAAAGGTTTCACACTGTTCACATGCTAATTTCTTTATTAAGAATAGTTTGTAGCACACTATTATTACTTGCACATACACTGCAGGGTTTAGTGTAAAATAAGTTTTCATATTATTAGCATGCAGACTCTGAAATGTTTGTTGCTCATGTTTTTACTTGATTTAGTGTTAGGATGCTAACTGCTAATTTGGGGATGCTAATTCTACATTAGGTTATGGTTAGTGTGCTAAAGTTTTCATAGCATTAGCATGTCAAATTGTTTTATAACATATTTTTGTTATGTACAGTTTGTTGCTCCTGTCATTAATTGTATCTCCACACCACAAACTGATTGTTAATGTTAGCATGATAATACAAACTATTATTGTTATCACAATACAAGTTGTGTCCAAATTCAGGGGCTGCATCCTATGAGGGCTGCATTTGTAGGCAGACTACATCATGGCGAGGCAACAAAGGATGTCCACTCCAAATTTAAAGGCTCCTCCACATGCGGCCGACAAATGAGTCCTTCTTTTCCCCAGATCTAAAGGATGGGTCCGGCATATCCTTCGTGGCCCACCCTATCCCATGATTCATTGCAGGTCGAAGCTGATTGTTCAAACGAAAGCAGCAACATCGGAGGATAGATAAAAAACTGAATAAAGTTGGATGTGTTACATTTTCTGTAAAACAAAATTTACTTTTAAAATGTTTTTAGGTGAGAGTGTAACCTGAAATATCTGTTCAGTTTATCAACATATTGCTTAATAGCAAAAGTGCTCCGACGTTTTTGGAGATGTACATCCCTACTGCCACTGCCAAGGATGAAATCAGTTCCACCAAATTTTTTTATGATGACAGATGATGCAAGCTATATTTCGAACCACCTACAAAATCATGTTGTCCATCACCTTGAGTTTAGTTAGCATTCCAGTGTATCCAGCTGGCATTTATTTCTGCCTTATTTCTGCTTATATCTGGTGCATAGTTTTTAAGATGTATTCTAAATACAAAAGCACCTGCTAACCATAGCTGCTGCTTAGACCTCCATATAGTGAACATGATATAATGACTGAGTGAACCAGTTGACATTTTAAACACCGCTTGAGATGACTGGAAGCCATTAACTTGAATCAACAAACCTCAGATTCCCTCCATCACACAAAGATGCCATGTGCACTCAGCATATTACCTCTGCCACTCTGTGCACGCAGTCAGCCTCTCAGTATGGCTTTTTATGTTTAATGCTTCTACACATGTCTTCATCTCTGGTATTTTTCCCTTTTTTCCATTCTAGTTTCCCTAGTAGTTCATGGATATGCCTGGCTTTCTGCCTCTGTCTTTAATCAACGGTTCTGTTTGGTTCCTTTGTTTCTCACTCCCAGATAATCATACACAGCTACCTACAGACGATAGCCTCTCTGTGGTAGATAATGACCAAGACCAAAACTAATCTGCTTGAGCCCTTTGACCCTACATAATTTAATTAGCCACCTCAGCATTTTCTTTCTTTTGAGTGAGAAATCAGTTGTGTCGTTGATAAAGCAACAGAGAAGACCATTTAAGGTGAATACAAGGTGAAAGATTAGAAACAGAGCCAAAATCCTAAAGGAATTGGCACAAATTACTGATTAGTGTGCAACAAAGAATTATATAGCAAATAATAAGTGCAATGTTTCTTTTTTCTACGGCGAATGACATTTTGATTTGGAGACAGCATATAGCCAGCTGGTGCCACCCACTATATATATGCAGCTCAGCTCAGATTTCTTAATACATGGCACTAATGCAATTCTTCTAAAACAAGCAAAATACATAGTCAAGACTCACACTTTGAACCCAATGCACTCTCTTTACAGTCCTTATCTGCTTAGGCTTTTAGATTTCTTTAAAAGCAATGAAATAAATCAAATGAAACATTATTTATATAGTTCCTTTTATCACAAGAGGATCTTGAGGATATATAAAAGACTCTAAAACCATACCAGAATCAAAATATATCGGACATAAATTGAGATTAAGATAAAAACAATCGATAAGAATATGTTAAAAAAAATCAATTAAAAAGTTTTTTCACAGAGAAAAGTCTTCAGTTTGACCTTGGAATGCTGAGAGGACCTCGGGTCAATCTTCATTCTTCACCACATTAATTCACTTAAATTGATTTTTTTTCTTTATCAAGAAAGTTATTATACAGTAATTTCTTTTCACAAAGTTGTCTCAACATTAGTTGAACATGAGCTATTAGCTAAGGTCCAGACACAACCGAGCTATGGCGCCAGCCACCCAGCCGTCCTCCCCTCACCTCTACCCCTGACCCTCCTCTTCTCTCCTGCCTGTCTGCTCCACTCCCTCACCGTTTTTAAATGGCAAAACAACTCACCCATCCCCCCTTCTTCTCCCCTCTCTCTTTCTTTCTGCCTCTTTTTTTTTCTTCCAAAGGCAGGACGCTCAATCACCCCCTCCTCCTCATACCCCATTCCAATGAATGCACAATCTCCCCCTTCAGCTGTTTTGGGTGAGGGGGACTGCCCCAGGGCTGAGTAGGGGTAGGCAGAAGTAAAGCACACATGCACAGACAATTTCAATCACCAGAACCACACTACCCTCCTAGCATGTGTGTTTGTGCACATCTGCAGAGAAGCAGGGAAGCATGGTGGCTGACAGATAAAGGGGTGGGATTCATCCTAATGGCTTTCTGTGCAGGAAATGGCTTGTTGACGGGACTCAGACTCAACTGTCATCACATGCCGCACGTACATATTTATTCCTGCACTGGCAAAGCATGCATTCTCTTACCGTCCGCAGGGTCAACTCCTCCCCCAACTAATGACTATGCAAAATTGCTGCATAGAAAGGAAACAAATACATCCATTAAGGGACATCATGGAATGTCCCCTATTACATTATACATTTGATTATAGCATATTTTTAACTGAATCGTTAGGGCACGCTATGTTTGAAGTTTTATGATTTTTTTTTTTTTTTTAAACAAAGGACTGGGTTTCATAATTTCTTGAGATGAAATTTTAATTTCTTCAAATATCAACTCATAAAAGCATGATCCTGCAAAAGGAAATGACAAAGGATTCTGGAAGGTAGCAGGGTAATGTTGGACATATTAAGACTTCAACATAATTTTGAAGTTGATGTGCACAAAGCCATTTACACATTGTTGACATATGCACTCATATTTTTGGCTATGCCAAAGTCAATCACAGATTTAGGATTTTAAACTCCAATCCAGTAGGTGGCAATAATGCACAGGTTTGACTACTGTACGTTTTTGTAGTTTCTCAGATTTCCTTCTTTTGCTTTTGGACTTTCCCTTGATTTTATATGTCTGTTGCGTCTTTGGTACCTCCTTTTGAGTTGCAGTTCTTTTAAGGTGTATTCACACCAGGTAGGTCCTTTGGTCCGGTTGTTTGGTCCAGACTAAAAGCAGACCATTTGGTGCAGTTTGCTTTAACATTGTAGTTTTTGCAAGCGAACTATAACTTGTAAACAAAGCCACGTGTTTGACATTGCTCCCATTGGACAGTAATGACTAGGGCGGGAGAGCAGAGATCTGGATCTATTTTTGATTTTGGAACGGTATCGACGAATGTGTGCTGCAAGCTGAAGGAGACAACGTGCTCTGCGTGCCGTGTCACACGGCATGCTGACAGCGTTGCTAAGCAAAAAAGGGCAGATCAGGTATGACTTTCATGCATTCACTATTCACAACTAGGGATTAGTACCGAATTTGGTACTTTTTTAGGTACCGACCGAATTCCGTCGGTACTACTGAGTTCCATGTTTCGGTACTTAAACACATCATTGTGACTTTGAGGGATTGGAAGAGTGGCCAATTTTCCATGCTGGACATGAACACACACAAAAGTACCGAAAACTGGTACCGCTGAGTACCGATACAGATTCCCAGGTACCGGGCATCGGTACCATATCGGTTCAAATGTGAAAGATACCCATCCCTATTCATAACATTTGCTACGGTGGCTCGTTAAGCTCCAAAAGGCATACGTTTATGGTAGTTGGGGCAGATCGAGGCCGATTCGAATTTACTCCAGAAGCGCACAACACCAGAGGCCGTTTGGAAGTGGACCCAGACCACCTCAAAAAGTGGGTCACAGTCTGTACCAAGGGGGGAAATGAACTCTGGTCTGTTGAAAGCTAGGTTTATACTTGACGCATTGAACAGGATGAGAGGGTCCGCGAGCCAACAATGACGAAACTGCACTGTCCCCGCCCCTGCGTGAGGGGTCTGTGTGCTGTCACACTGCCTGGTAGTGCACCTCCGAATTTTTGTAACTTGGCACGGACCGCGCGCGCTGTGCTCCATTCAGAATGAACGAAGTTGAAGGGGTAAACATTTTACGCACAATTTAGTCAGTTATTAATGAACAGAAAGAAGAGAATAACAGAAAAGAAAAACAAACAAAAAAGACAAGAGAAATGTGAGTTACAAAGTTACAGTGTATGCATGTTTAGATTTTTTATGCATTTTTTTGTTAAGAGTCCGAAATTGTATCTAGATACAGTTTTAGATCCTTTACAAAGAGGTCTAAAAGCGGTTTCCTTTTAATTGTTTTGCTCTTATTAGTCTGAAACTTTGCAACAAACAGAATAACGGTAATAAGAAATGTTTTCAATAGTGCACACAGCCATTTTAAGCGCTTCTTCTCTCTTTTACTACATCTCCACTGGTTATATAGCATACTGCCCCGTGTGTTTTTAAAGAATACTGCATATTACGTATAAACGCCTACAGCACTTGTTCAGCTGAGTCCTGCGCAACACCCCAAAGAGCAACTATAACTGAGCCCTAAAGCGGGCCGAACGTGTGAATACACTCTTAATCACCCCTGACTTGTCACCATATCCAGTCAGCACATTTACAAATTTCTAAGTTGAAGTACTCAAACATAACAAATTTTTGGACCCCCACAAACAGGTACAGGCCGCTAAAGTTACATCACACCTGTCTTGCAGTTGAGCAGAAGGAATAATGTGGATTAGCTCTCAAAAATCAATGCTTAGCCTCTGGAAACTCTAGTTTCAGTTTCATCTCAAGCTGTTTTTGTCCAGTTTAGTTATCAGCACAGCTATCAGCACAGCTTGGTTAGGCTTAGGCAGTAAATTCCTTGATTGAGGAATGGAAAATAAGTTTTGATTAAAACAAGATAAAGCTGCTTTACCAACACATTTTCATGAGAGTCCAAGAAACATCATTGACATTTTATTTCAGAAAATGTCTTTTCAACCACATCACTAAGAAATATCCTGTGACAAGTTGGATGACCACCAGCATAAAATTGAGGACACATGCAACATGCAGGTAAAAATATGTATTCTACGAAGTTGGCTTCACAGGCTCTACATATCCTTTCCAAATTGCACTTAGCCTGGACAACTGGCCATATTTTTTATTAAAAAATGTTCTGCACTATGTAGTGAAATCAGTTTAGTTATAGAGTGATGCAAATTGAGGAAACCATGCACTTATTCAATAAACGGACAAACAAGCTAACTGCTACTTCCATGCCACAGAACGACCTTTAGACCGGGAAAACAACTGCTGTGCTGAGGTACAAGGATTCTTAAAATGGTTAAAATCGAGAGTCAAAAGAAACAGTCTGGTTTACTGAGATTTGACACAACTTGATCCGGACCACAGTAAGGCATTCAGGTTCTTTTGCTAAAGTGGTTTTGAGCAGAGAAACCACCATTCCAAGGGTCCTGGAGACATGAAATCCTTCCTTGTTTTTACCTTCTTCCAAACATTTTGCTTAAACATTAGCATCAGATATTAGGACTCCAAATCAGGACCTCTTTTTAATACCAGAGAGACACTACAAATACTTTGACAAGGTCAGCCGTGATAATACTATGTTCATTTCTTAGTAAAACAATTCATAGTTTTGGTTGAAGTGGATTGTGAAATTAGTATTTTTATTTTTGATTGATCGATAGGACGAATCCTAATCTTCATAAATATCCAGAACCTCCACGCTTCTTTAAATGTATGATTGAACCACTATGGCAGGTAAAGGATTAAACCATCACAACTAAGTTTTGATAGATTATGACACTCTATTTATGTACATTAATATAATTTAAGGTAGCCTATCTAATATGCTACAATACATTCCATCATTTGAGATCTTCATTCAGCCTCTTATTAATCATGCCGTTTTTTTAAACAATAGTTCAGTGAAAACAGATTAAAGCAGCATTATTTCTGCATGGCTCCTGTATACAATGTTTTCCTAATTGGGTAAGGCTCTGTCAGAAGGAGAGCACAGCTATGATGTATTCCAGTCCACAGCAGGCGACTCTGACTGAACCACGCCTGGCCTGGAAATATTGGATAATCGCAGCTGGACAGGAAGTGGAGGAGAAGCAAAACAAAAAAGAAAGAAACAAAAGATTTTTTTTTTTCAAATCGATGAGTGATAATGTTCTACTGCAAATAAAGTAATAAAAAGAAAGAACAGAAGATGTCCTTAAGGAGGAGGGAAACAGAAATAGCAGGGTCTCAAAATGTAACAGAGACATGGATTTTGTATGTGGAAATATGCAATGTGTTGGTTGAAAGCTTGTGTGTGAGTACTGAAAGGATCAGTTTGCAGTAGTGCATGTGAAACGTCTTTCTAGTAGCGCTTTTATTACAGAAACGTTTGCGTCGGCTGAAACGCAGGGGGTATACGTGCTTAATTAGGACAGGGATGTGCACGCACAGTCCTACGATGTCGGGCAATGTTGGCTGCAGGCAGACGCCGGCACAAGTGTTGAGTTTCTCACACACTCGCTGGCAGAGAGAGGAGGAGGAGCATGCACACACACAAAATGCATTGAGCCGGGTCCTGTGATCCCTTTAATGTTTCTGTAACGCACACACACATTTACAGAACTGCTGCTAACCACATGCAGGACCACTGATAGAGCTGAAAGCAGACCACAACTTACAGGATAGGAAGAACACACTTTGTTTACCCTGGCTTTGTGTGTTTTTAACTGATGGGAGCTGACATTTAAGAGACACTGAAGCTGAAAAAGTCACAAGACTCATTTACAAAGTAAGAAGTGACATTTGAAGTAAGATGAGAAAAAGAGATGCCTTTATTTGGAGATTTCAGATAAATTTAAAAATAAAAAATGAAGTAAAAATGTTTCAGTTTCAACAAAAGGTGGAATATTTGCTCTCATGTAAAACACCAGGAGTCCCTAGGTAAACCATTATAGGATAAGAGCTTTTACTATGTGCACAAGCAAATAGAAAAGGACTAAGTTTTTTATGTTTTCCTAAAAGACAACCCAGTTTGTGTGTATTTTATGGTGGCTCACACATGCACAACTTTTAGGCAGCCCCGAGAGATAAACATTCAAGCGTTTCCACAAAGACACACACACACGTATACAGAGAGTCCCAGCTGGAGCAGACAAGCTCCCTTTGTGCTGCATTCCTCATGCCTTACAGCCTCAACCCCAGCCTTTAGCTTAGCTCCATCTGCACACACATTCATACACTGACGGGAGCAACTTTCCCCTGCTTTTGTCTGCAAAGTGGTAGCAGTCCAACAGCCGAGACAGATAGGAAGCTTGTCTTACCGTGTCCAGGCTCAGGCTGGTGAGCTGCAGCAGGGAGATGGTGTCGGCTCGGTGGGGTAAAATCCCAATAATAATAATAATAATTATAATGACATTAAAAAAGATGAGGCTTTTTGGTTAGAGAGTCAGCCAGCTCAGCAGAATACCACAACCTATCCTTCCCTTGCCTCTCCTCTCCTCTCCTCTCCTCTCCTCTCCTCTCCCTGCCTGCCTGCCTGAGCTCCCAGCTTTGTGTGTGCCTTGTATTTTCCCTTTAAACTGCACGGGTCGCCTCCCCCACCTCCTCACAGCACACACTTGCGCACTGAGCCAGCACACAACGCTGCTCCTGAATATATGACACTGTTGTCACAAAATTTGCACCACTTTTGTTCTCCTTTCGTATACGCTCCTTGTTCTGCAACCTTTAAGGAACTTAACTAAGGGGAAATTTAAACGTAAAATAAATAAAAAAATCCTGAAATCCTCTGAATTTCTTGTTCTCTCTGGAAAAAAGAAGCTATTTTCATTTTAGATCTTCCTCCTCTGTCTGTTTCTTCTTTCTCACCCTCTCTCAGTCTCTCTGTATGATGTCTCGCCTTTTTTTCCCACTCAGTAGTCAAACAAAGAAAGGAAAAGGAACAGAGCGAGCACACACACACGCACATACACACATATATATCTATATATCTATAGATATTTATATACACACGTACAAACGCACACACATATATATATATATATGTGTGTGTGTATATATACACACACACATACACACACACACGTACAAACACATTTATATATACACACACACATTTATATATACACACACACACAACACACATTTGCTTGACTGCCCCCCCACCCACCTCTTCTCACACATGCACAAGCTTGGAGCCCAACCCCCCAGCCTCCCTCCCTCTGATTCTTTCTCTAAACACAGCACCCCCCCTCCACCTCCATCCATCCATCCATCCATCTATCCTTCCCTCCCTCCCTCCCTTCCTGAACTGGCCTCGTTCTCATTCGTCTGACACCCCCCCTCTCTTTCCTCCCTCCCTCTGAGTGAAACAGATGGGATTGGAGAGCAAAAGGAGCCTCTGCGTTTATTCTCCACCTCGGTTTCTCTTCTTGATTAGCGTGATGTAAGCCTGATGGAGAAACGCTTTGACCCACATTATGATCGAAGAAGAAATCAATCAATCAATAGAAACTCAGATAATCTTTAATAGGTGTTATGAAAGTCAGCCACACGCCTTGCTTCCCAGATGTGGATTTATGACACCATCTTCGCATCCAACAGATGTGTGAAGTTGGTGATTAGGCTTCGGCATAGTAGAGCCGGCAAACATGTGGTTGGGTGAGAACAATGGTTTCCAAGCCTGAGAGATGCATCTGGTGTAACACTACCGTTGGAGTCCGGTTTCCTACAGTGAGCCATGCCCCTAAATTATAAGTCGTCTCAAGGGTTTGTTTGGCTTTTTTGAAGTGAGGTCCAGTGCAGTAAAGCAATGGTTCTCTTATCTATAACCGGAAGATGCTAAATCACCATGAGTTTGTTGGAAAAGTAAGAGCATCCTCAAAGGTAGAGGACACCAACAAGCTAGCCCGGCGTCTGCATTATCATTCTGTCTCATCAGCTGATTGTGAGTTTGTCGGGATATCCTTCCAACAGCTGTGAAACCTGGAAAGCCCGGGAACATACCATCTTTGATGCTGTTGCACAACTGTTGCAAAATCTAAAAGTTTACTCCTTTCTTGGCAGGGCTAGAGCAAGCTCAACCAAGGTAGGTCCGCTTTGAAACATGGATGTTGTTCGGCTGAATTGTAGACTCCTAATATCAGCGTTATATCCCACTGAAATTAACATTTTCATCGAGTCCTTTCAAATTGCTAGCTAAAACACAAGGTGTATTTCAGATTAGCTGTTAGCTGTTAGGATTTAGTTCATTTCAAATAGCTCATGGTGATATAACATGTTTCTATTACTAATAACTTGGCAGAACTTCACCTTAAAATATCTGAATTAACCATTTAAATCCCTTTTTTAAAGCAATTTTGTCATAAACCCACAAAAACGAGCTCCTCTTAATCAGCACCGTCACTCTGAGGATAGTCCTGGGGACTCTGTTTGATATGGCAAGTAATGAGAATAAGTTTTATACCTTGGTTTGGTTCGGTTCGCTTCACATTCAGACTGCGGTTCTGATTGGGGCTTCTGTTTTTACTATGGTGCTACCCTAATCGCCTTTTCGCAACAAGCTGCCTGGGCGAGGCAGCGAGAAGTCTAACATGTTGCTCTTTGGTTCACTTCCCTTTTTTGGTTTGCTGGATAATCTGTTTGCATTTCCCACTAAGCCAACCGCACCATGGTTCACTTCCAGGTGATTTAAAATCCTCCGTTTTCAGGCTGACCAGAGTTTGCTTGTTCCTCTGCTAAAAAATGGATGGATGGAAAACATCCTACTTTCTTTACTAGTGCAACACTTCCTTTAAAATGTGCCCCTCACTCGTCTTAGACAGCACTCTCACATAAAAACTTTCCAAACATAAGTGCCCAGTTTTTGGTCAGCCCTATTTGACTGCAAGGCCTAAAGATCCTCCTCACTACTAGTTGGCAAGTATCTTAACACCAATTTTGTGACTGCAGAGATAAAAAACCCTCCCATTCAATAGGTGGCACTAAAGATACAGCAGACAAATAGACAAGTATTACCAAAAGCGAGGAAGAAGAGGAAACTATAAGAACTCTTGGGATAAACTGGACAATTTATCAGTAGCAGGTCACAAATGTGTGTCAAATTGTTCAAGTAGACCCAGAGAAATATGAACATGAATGTTCTTGCTTAGGCAAGGTTTCAAGTCTTAAAGCTGCAGTAGGGAGTTCTGACAAAACCATGGACTTAGCCTGAAAATGTAAAAAAGCCCACCTAAAAGGCCACCCCCCTTGCACTTGTGATACAGCCCTCGCTCCACTGCTCATTCACCGCAGCCGAACAAGCAGAGAACCCTTGCTTCTCGTCTTCGGTCTTCTTCTGTTTACCCGTATTTGATTTCTGAGCAGGTGCCACTCGAGAAATTGGCAGTTTTCCTGCAAAGTTAGGTTGCTTCTCAGCCATTAGCACAGCTGCAGCACAACGGAAATCTCAAGCTTGAACGATGGCACACGCTGTGCGGGGGTGGGATTGGTTGTTTCTGGCTGGGACCGTTGTATTTTTTCAAATGGTAGGACCACTGGGAGAAGCCAGAGGAGCTTAATTTTATTCATACATAATCTGTTTTTTTTTTCTACTGTCAGGGCACAGTGACAGTTTTAACAAATATGTAAAAATACATTTTCACAAAAGTTACCTACTGCACCTTTAAGTGGGATCTGTAATGGGTAAATTAGGATATACTTTTAGTTTCTCCTGTCCCACAACATCTGTCAAAATCAAGTTAGCTCTCTGATTAGGTTTAAGTTATTTGTTGTAATTGAACTAATATAACTAGATGATTGCTATTCTGGCGCATCTACTTCCTGAACTTAGTGCACTTTCAGTGTTCATTTCCAAACATTTTCCTTTGATTTCAGTTTGTCAAATCCAAGGTCTTAGAGTATGCTCTTCAGTGAGCTGTTCGTATTTGCAGGGTAATGTCTACATGTTTATCTCCATCCAACTTCTGACGTCAACCATGTAGCATTCCTTTTATTTTTTTAATGCTAAGACTTTCTTTTTCAAGAGAAGAAAGCTGTAATATAGTTCATTTCTGCGAGAAAGAAGTGGGCTACATATTTGTGATGCTGTAGATCTCACAGTAATAAGGACAAGGCTGGGCAAGGTTGGTTTGGATAGCTTTTGTTCCCTTAAATGGAACTATAATTAAAAAACTGCATTTTATGCATTTTTATCTTATCTATTTCTCATATTTAAATTAGTTTGATAATCTAAAACATTTAGGTGTCCCAAAAAAGCAAAAGTAGAAGACATCTAGAATACTGGGGCAAATATTTTTTCACAGTACTATAACATGAGTTTTAATATCAAGGTTAGGGTGAAGTATCTAAACGTCTAGCATCACTAGTCCGACGGTACAATGACAATAAACTAGCTAATCTTTTTGGAAATGATGCTTATACATCACTGAATGATTACCTTTCTCCATGGTCTCTTTTCTTCTAGTAGAAAGATTACGAAACATCAAGAGAGGCTACATAGAGAACTTTATGTCAAAAGCTGGTGAAGGAGAACTTTATTCAGTCTCACTCCAGGCAACCTGGGTGAAAGCATCTATACATAGATCAGAAACATTGTTTCTTAACAAACAACCGCTTATTCATCTTAACGTTTGTTCTGTGCTCTTTCAGGAATCCGTTGATGTAACCTGTACTGCAGCGAGAACTAAAGAAGCTGTAGCTCACGCTGTAAATTAACAAGAGGAGGGGTACAGAAAAAGCTGGCATGTTGCACAAAACATTCTCCTTTTTTCTCTGGAAGAGGTTTCTTGCAGCTCATGTTCACAGCCTGAATTAGACTACTGGGTTTGCACTGACACACAAGCATGTCCTTCTGAGTGGGAGCCATGTGCAGGAAGATTGGATTCCACAGTCGACGGAAAGGGTACAATCAGAAGGAAGGAAGTGGGGGTGGCAGGGTGGGTGGAGGGTGATGGTATAGAAAATACGGAATGCACACTGAAAAAAAATACAGCTGCGCACTTTTACCAGAGCATCGGAGAGGGGAAACATAAGCCCTTTTAGTGCACTCTCTGACTCCTATAGACTGCTCTCCTGTCTGCCCTCTTTGCTCTATAAAGAGGCAAGGCACCAGGAGAAAACTCCTGACTGCAGGACTAGATTGAAAACTCAATACTGAGACACAAAAACTGAATGTGAAAAGTCCATAAGTTCAACAGCTGATCATGTAACAGAGGCTGAAAGCTTCTGTGCTCTGTAATAACTTAATTTAATCTCCTGCTGGATCGCTAAAAGCTGATGCTAGTTAGAAAGGCATTGAACGCTACAAATGTACTGACCTTATACACTTAAAATGCTTTAAATCAGCCTAAATATTAATGTACCACTTTAATTTTAACAGATGCTGAATTTATTTAGATTAAGAACATCCTGTATCTCTGAAGCTGAATACACACTCATTAATTATTAAGGATTAATTTCCAAAGCTCTTTGAAGCCAACACAGGGTTAGTAAAAACATTGTTTTTGTTTTCAGCAGTAAAAGAATTAACTATAACTGCACATATTGCTAAGTGAAATATTTGTTACAAAAGACGCTAAACCTAAAGCTTCTATTAGGCACGAAAGAAGGTGTGTTAATTTTAACATTGCTGCATTAAGTTAATGAGTTCTCTTCTGTTTGAATTTCACAAGGTCACAGAAGGCTACGATGAGATGACAAATCCATTATTGACACAACATGGTGAACCTCCACCCCCTTTGCAGAACTAATAATGATAACAGCCCAAGACCTTCTGGTTCAGTGAAAAAATGAACAATAATTCAATTCAATTCAGTTTATTTATAAAGCGCCAATTCACAGAACATGTCGTCTCAAGGCACTCTACAAAAAAAGTAACTTTGAACAAATCACCAGATTCCAAATCTTCCATACCTTCCAATTAATTGAGTTAAATTCAATTTATTATTCACATTCAGTTTATTATTTAAATTGGTTTAAAAGTTTTGTATCGAAGGAAACAGTAGATTGCATCGAGTCACTGCCTCGCAGCATTCATTCCTCCTGGACGAGCATGCAGCAGCACTAGACTTGCATTGTGTCGTTGACTTACCAGCAATCTCTCATACTGAGCTTGCATGTAGAGACAGGGAATATAATAAATACCCCAGACCTCTGAACAAACAAACAGCTGGCTTTATTCAAGTAATTCAGTACAACATCCTTCACTTCATCAGTAACTAATAGTAAATCCTTATAAGCAATCAGCAATTCTTCTGCTACGTTCTTTTACAGCAGTAAATGTGACTCATTTACTGCAGTTACCCTTCCTAAATTTAGTAAACAAACTCCAAGTGTACAGCTGACCCAGGGTACTTCAACACACCGTAAATGAAGTCAGACTGTTTTCAGTGGTGCCCTGCCCGATCCTTTTGAAGTGGACAACCACCATGAGAACCAGGAACTGGACTCAGCAGGTGCAAGTGGTCCAAATTGAAGCAAAAAGCAGCCTCCCAACCTGACTTACACCACGCTCCCTTCTGACTCTGTGTCGACCCCAAGGGGCCGGGAGAGTCACACATCGTGCACAAGTCCACACATTAAAAAGCTCTCATTTACATCATGAGAAAACTCCTTTGCTTCCCCAAAGGTTTTATCAGGATTTTCCACCACCTCACGAACATAACCAGCTTGACTTTTCCGATAGACATGGTCCACCTTGTGAGTACGGCATCCTTATTTACCACCTCCAGTCCCTTGCTTGGGACACAGAGGTTTTTGATCCAGGTCGGGAGTCAAATATTGATGTTTATCTATTGGAGATTCAACATTGTCTTGTGACTTGCGTTTTTCCTTTTCTTATAAGATTAAGCTTAATTGGAAAACAACAGCTAGGAGCGTACATGTCTTCATAAAACCTCTTGCTAGCTAGATAGGCTTGGTTTTCAAGTTGATACAAACTTTATTTCAAAGAGATGGACTGATGGGCCAGTAATATGAGTTTGCTCCATTGTATGTTTTTCCTTATTCTTCTCAAAACCTGTTAAATTAGGTTTGAATATTTCCTTAAACATGCCAAAGGTTGCCTCCGCTAGCGGCTAACAGGCTACTAGCTCTGCTTATACCACATGGTAGACAGCATTGTTTACAACAGAGCTCTTTTCATTTACTCTGTAATTGTCAGATAATATGTCGTCAGCGCTCATACATTCCTTAATATATGTGTTAATGATATTTCAAGTTGAATAAATGTATAAGGTTGTTAAATTAGCTATTTTCTTTGTATTCGCAGCCGCTGACCTGGATGTGGTACTACCACATGTCTCCATCTGTCCAGCCGTGCACCCCCTGGCGTCTTTAAATAATGTTTCCCTTCACCATTTAGTAATCCATTACTCCATCTGAAGGCTAATTAATATAACATTGACAATCAATTATCTAAAAAGGTTATTAGTTTCTATTCCAACAAATATTACCTTGCATATTATTTTTTACAAAAATAAGGATGTTAATTAAACATTTAGAATCAATTATCCAAAAAGGGTACTGACTTATAATTTTGAAAATCATTCTTTAAAAAATGATTTTATTAAAATAATGTTTTTTAATCTGATTTTGCATTGTGAATTGGTTTTTTGAAGACATCCCAATTGTTCTTAAATTAATTTGACCTCATTTCCAAATCTTAAACATAAATGTTCACCTTAAACTGTCATATCTTTGCATCAATTTAATACGTTCCCTTGTTCCTTTATTTGTTCATAGTTCGTTTGTTTTCTTTATTCCTTCATTTTGCTTGGTAGTTTTAGTAGAATTGTTCTTGCCTAGTAAAGAGTTTATTAACTAAAATATGTTTACTTGAAGCTGAATGGTTTCTGTTAATAAATTCTCATATTTTGGAGAGAAGTTGTTGTGAGAGTTGTGTGCAGAGTTTGCTGTTTAGAGAATGCCAGTGTTGAAATCACTCTTATCTATTGTTCTACTGGGCTGGTATTCCCAGGACAATACTTGACCGACTGAATGCTTGTTCATTTAAATATTAATTAACATAAGCATCCTACTTGTACAACATGTGACAAAAGAATCCGTGCATCACATGTTAGAGCTATCCTACCTGCTTTTTTCGCTGCCCTTATGACTGTTCTGGCAAATCGTTTGCAGTAAAATTTTAAATAAACGTTGCTATTTATTTTGTCCTTTCTTAGAGGGTAGGCTTTGTCATCGCTTACTCTATGGTTCTTTGGCCAACGAGGCTTACCATCAAGCTGCTTTTCTTCCAACTGGTTTCTTGAACATGACAAGAACCGTATACCAACAGCCTCAGTCGACAGATCTCAACAGAATAAAGCACCTCTGGGATTTGGTGGAGGGGAAGATTCTCATCCAGGGTGTACAGTTGACAAATCTGCAGCAAATGCATGAGGCTATCATGTCAATATGAACCAAAATCTCTGAAGAATTGTCCCATCACATTGCTGAATATATGCCATGAATGATTAAGGCAGTTCTGAAGACAGAAAGGGTCCAACCCGGAGCTAACACGGGGTGCCTAACGAAGTGAACAGTGAGTGAATACCTTCAGCTATCAAACGCTGTCCTTGGCAACCCAACTGATATTTGATGTAGTACCGCCTTCACACCAGTGTTTTCTCAGCACGCTTGGAGCATATTTAAGCATTAAGCAGCGTGTGCTCAGGAATATGAAAGTCACCAAATAATAAAAAAAACAAACAACTTACCTTACCTCAAGTAAGGTTTGAACTCACAGCCTGACCTTACAGATTACTGCTCAGAAGAGAAGCACACAATGCAGCCAATAGTTAGTCTGTCAATATTTAATTTTTACTGTATCACCAGGAGCTCTGTCTTTAATCATTGCAAAAGAAAAAATAAATCACCACTTAGTCATCAACTAAAAGGTATCAACAGTGTTTTGTTGATGCAATTATAGCAATTATTCTATTATAAATTTGGAAAGGTAATAATACACTACAGCGTAGACTCCGGTGTGTGTGCTACAAGCCTCCACCAGAAAAAAGCCGAAACAATAATACGCATATAATTTGTGTTTAAATTGCACGAAAGGACCTATAATGGAAGTAAAAAGTCAAAAGCAGTGGAGTAAGGTGTGATGAAGGGAAACCGGTCCATAAGGGGACAGGTTACATAACTCCCTCGCTGCATTGATTTATTGCTGTGCTGATTTGCCCCCTAGCCAATACGAAATCGCATTTGTAATATCTGAGCCGGATGGGAGAAAAAGAGAAACTCTGACACCGAGTGAAGATCGATGGCGACTGATTGGACTGAACCAAAATGGGAACTAGATGTGGAGTGAGAGGGAATCGCAGTGGAGAATCCTGGGTTGCAGCCAAAATGAAGCAAATAAAGAGAGCAAAGAGAAAGGAAGCGGCATCAGATAATGAGACGAGACAGAGGGTAAACATAGCATTTAAAAGAGGATTTAATAGAGCGAGATAACCCCAATAAGAGACAAAGAGGAAAGGTGGAAGCCATGATGGGGTGACGGATTGAGGGAAGGCATGTGAAAAACAGTGCGTGTCAACAGGTGCACGGCAGGTAATCCTCGTTGGTGTTTCCAATAGAGTTATACAAGACCCTGCAGGACTGAAGCAGAGCAGCCAGACACACTGGATATGCTGGACAGACTGGGTTTACGGCACAAACGTGTCTTCAAACAGTTTGCTGTAGGTACAGAAAGTGCCTGTGGCATCAGATTGCAACTTTAACATTGTACAAGGGTTTGGAAACCATCTCTAAGAATGGCTTAAGAATTAGCCGTTTGTCCAATCAGAAACTAAATCCTTCTCTTCCCAAATCTATTATTTAATTTATAAAGTAAATTACAGTATTTAAATCTGACCATATAGATACTGTGTGCTACTATACAGACACAGTCAAATATATTCACCCTCCCTCCAAAAGATTAAGATTTATCATTTAAGATTAATATTCTGGTATGTATGGAGGACCAATCCTGCCATAATTAATAAATACATAAATAAATAAATGAGTCAATAAAATAATTACTGGGCCAAAACGTAGCTAGAAATATAAATTAGTGTGTCATTAAATGCAACAAAACCATAAAAAGAAGAGATTTATTTAATAATTAATCAATTTATCATACAGTATATATATATATATATTAGGAGTGAAAAAATTATATTTTAATAATCCTGGAATATTAAGATATACATTTTTCAAAAATAAAGCTTGTCAAATATGGCCAATATTCACCATATTAATAATCTTTTTATTCAAGTCATTCAAGGGTGATTTCTGTCCTGATTAGGAGTTCACTTTCTATAAATGCGACAATATTTTATTTTTATTTCATGTGGGATTCCTAAGTTAAAGCCTCATAAAGATGTTTATGTATAAAAGTATTCAAAGATTACAGCCCTGGCCCCCTGGGAAGGTAAAGGCCAAAATAGGGCTTGCATCAGTCAGAGTAGGCCTACATGTAGGGAGGGTCATTGGTGAAACATGGAATCTATATACTATAATTCAAAGTACAACTGGAACTTAAAGTGTATGTAATTATTCATTGGATTCAGCTATGATGTATATATGAACCCCACCAATGAAAGGTATACAAGGTGAGTTGCAATCATGGGAAAGATAAAGGAGAGAAGATTATTTTGCTATACCTGAAGGACTGAGGGTATAAATATATTTAACAGAAAGGTATCAAGGAAGTTTCAAATTTATGCTGCAAATCTGCCTGACCATGGAAGAAAGTCCCTATTGTTTTCAAGGGTGGTACAAGTGCCTCATTGGCAACTGTGAAGGCTAATACAAACTCAGCAAGTATTGAGGTGGCAAAAACCAAGTATCTTGGCCCAAACCTTTCATACTTACAAAAGCTAAAGTGCAAAACTCTGGAAGACCTCATAGGTTCTTTCTACTGCAACATTTGTATAAAATAGTAATTGAACACCTCACAAGAGGAAGGTTCTGCTTAGATGATGCATCAAGAACAGGTGCAAGAACTCCCAAACCAGATACGCAAGAACAAAATGCCATTTTTTAAAGCCCATGTCACAGAGCAAGTAAGAAAGAAAGAAAAAAGGAATAAAAAGAAAGATGGGGCAAAATACGAGGAAGGGAAAGTAGTAAGGGTGCAAGGAAGAAAGAAAGGACACACAGAAGGACGGAAGGAAGCAAGGAAGGAAGGATGGAGGGAAGGACATAAATCTTCTTTCCTTTTTATCACTCATCAAGACCATGATTTTTCCAGATTTCAGATATTTTTCAGACGATGCAGGAACCCTGTATCATTTCCAAATGGACCAAAACCTCTCAGGAGGATTTCTGACAGTGTTGAATCTGCCACATTTAATGTATTCCAATAACATCTGAATGAACAGACAACAGAACCAACCAGGTGCTGGTGTCAAAGTAAAACAAAACAAAAAAAAGTAGAACATTTACAGATCCTGTTAGGGTTCAGAGAGTTTTCAGAATTATTAAATTCTAAACAAATCCTCATACAGAACCTGAAACATCACCTCCTCTCAACACATGAAAATCCAACATAAGGATGGCTGAGAAGTTTACTGTGCAGTGCTGCTTGTTATGATCAGGTTGTGCTCGAGTGAAGCCAAAGATCGCCTCCTTTTTTTTTTTTTTTTTAATCAAGGACACCTACGTTTTTCCTGTTATGTAATTTGCTCCCCACAAATTAGATGCCAGTCAGAATTCCTGCCATACCAGAGGCCTTAAAGCGATACCTTCAGCCGCTTCCCTCCAGCGCCGCTCTTATTTACTCAAGCTGTACACACTTGGCATTCTAATTAATGTTGTGAGAAAACTGATCACAGTGATACTACCGTACTTGATTTATAACAGTTCAGTCTCGTGTGAATGGTGGATGCTGTGCCTGCGTCTCAGCCACTACAGACATGTCTAAGTGAAACAGTGAAGAAGGGAAGAGAGGCCAACATCTGCATGGCTGACAGCTGGTGCTTTAACATCTGTATCTCACACCTAAATGGTACCCAGTGATGTCTACATCCACATAACTACGTGCTTCAGTGTTGGTCTAACAACAAATTTTCTGATATGTTTTCTTCCTTGATAGTGATTTTAATTTGTCACTCCATCGTATTTCTGTCTTCATATTTCTGTTGATTTTAAATGCATTTAATTTACAAACGCTGATGTTTGAAGACAAATGTAACACATTTTGTTGAGCATTTTACGAATAAACGTCTAAAGAGTGTGGCACACATTTGCATTCAGCCCCATGTACTCTGGTACCCCTAAATAAAATTCAGTTACCTTTGTCTACCTGTGTGTAATTGAATCTCAGTATAAATGTAGCAGTTCTGTGAGGCTTCAGATTTTCATAAGAGAAAACTATAAAACAAACAGCACCTTGAAGACCGAGGAACACAGCAGACAGATCAGGGAGGAAGTTGTGGAGCAGTTTAAAGCAGAGTTAGGTTCAAAAAGATGCCAACAGTATGGCACAGCTGCAAATCCACCAAGACATGGCTGTCAAACATTATTGGCAAGATGGCAAGGAGAGCATTGACCAGATATGAGGTCAAGAGAACCATGGTAATTCTGGAGAAGCTGCAGAGATCCACTTCTTACTTTTATTTATGCATTTCACAAATTGGTGGATGGAGCTAAACCCAGGGCAACCCTGGAAGAAAACCTGTTAGAGGCTCCAAATAACTTCAGACCATAGTGGAGGTTCACCTTCCAGTTGGACAACAACCCTAAACAAACAGCCAAAGCTACAGTGGAGTGGTTTGGAATATAAACTCACATTTGAATATGCTTTGATCGAAAATTCAGATCAAAGCGTGTTCATGTGTCAGTTGGGCCTAGTTAAAGTCCAGAACTAATTCCAATCGAGAGACTATGGTAACACTTGAAAATTGATGCTGACAGACACTTTCCATCTGATCTAATGGAACTTGAGCTGTTTTGCAGAGAAAAATGCCCGGAAACTTCAGTCTGGTCAAAAGACTTGCAACTGTAGCCGCAGCAAAAGATGGCCAAAGATGAAGATTTGCAAAGTATTGACCCCGTGGGGTGGAATACAAATGCATGCCACACTTTTTTAGATTTTAAATGGTAAAATTTCAGTTACCATGTACAATTTTCCTTCCACTTCACAACTCTGCACAAGGTGTTTTGGTGCATTACAAAAAATACCAATAAAATATATTAGATTTTGTGGTGGCAATGAGACGAAATGTGGAAAATTCAACGGGTGTAAATACATCTAGACACTGGATCTCTGGCTACATTCTACCTCCAATGTGCACACTTTAATCTTAAAAACTGATAAAGAATTTAGATTAATAACTCCCTGTTTTCCAATGAAATTCTGACTCTCCTGCTGAATTTCTTCAGTGAGGAATATCAGGACCACCACCAACTCCTCCATCTTTTCTCTTCTTCACACTTCCTCTTTGTTGTCCTAACATCTCCCTCTCACTGAACCCCCCCATCCCGATCTCTGGATAGGCTACAGGCATACGGCGGAAAGGAGATGAAGATAAAGGCAGAAAATCCGATTAATGCGCTGAATGAGGCACATGGAGAGAGAGAAGATGGCTGAGGAGATGGAGGAATGAACGAGCAGGAACAGGGAGGAAGGAAGAGCTGTAACAGGCTTCCTTTGTGCTACACTGTGGATAATTCACTTTATTCCCTTCCTCTCTCTTTCCTTTTAAAAAGACATAAAGATATGATTCAAATGAAGGGCGGGATGAGCTGATTAATTGCCAATTAATGTTTAACGAGGTACAGCTGTGTTCAATTAACACTGCTTTAGACCCTGTATCTCTCAACACCTCCCTCCTTTTTATATCAAATATTAAACCTACACCTTCTTTTCCGTTTCATTCCTCAAGTTTTAATCAACAGGGAAGCTTCATGTGCTGATATTTGGATTAGGAACATTTAAATTAGTTACTGTGAAAACATGTAAAAAGGGAAACACTTCCGGCAGAGTGCAGTGACATGCAGGGCCAGTCATACACAACGACCTCACAGTGGCAGTAAAAGTGTCACGGGATGGCAGAGGGTCAGGTGGCATGTTGATTATCAGTTTTCAAGTCTTACCACATGTTCTTGCTTGGATTTTTCAATTTTATTTCGTCGTTTTAACAAACCGCTTCTATTTTTTAATTTTACATAATTATTTATTGCTTTTGTCCCGGCACAGTTAGCTTTTTTTCTCCCAGTTTCGTTGTGGCAAAGGATATTCTGATTTTTACTTTGACTGGGCCATTCCATCAAATGAATATGCTACCATTTCATCGTAGCCCTAGCTGCATGTTTATGACTGTTTTCCATCCCATCGATCTCCGACAGGTCTCTCCATCTCTGTTTAAAACAGGCATCCCCCCGCATGATGATGGTGCCACCACCATGTTTCACTGCAGGATGGTGTATTCATGGTGATGTGCTATTTTAGTTTTCCCCTACACACTGTTTTTGCATGTTAGCCAAGAAAGTTCAATTTTCTTTTTCCTCTCAGCAGAGCAACCTGTGAATCTCTGCAGCTGCTCCAGAGTTACCATTGGCCTCTTGGCTGCTTGGCGCTCCTTCCCTCGCCTCTCAGTTTAGGTGGACCACCATGTCTTGGTAGTCTGCGAAATGCCCAAAGCTTGGAAGACTGTTTTATAACCTAATCATGCTTTAAGCCTCTCCACAACTTTCTCTCTGACCTTTCTAATGTGTTCCTTGGTCTTTGTGATGCTGTTTGTTCACTAATGTTCTCTAACAAACCTCTGAAGCCTTCATAAAACAGCTGGATTTACACTTTATGGCTGACACAATCCGTCAACTTTAATAATTCTACATTTTAGTTGACATAATTTTCCTGATTAATCTTTTTTATTTCATGCAAAACCAGTTTTCCACTAAATTGCCGAGTAATCGCAGAGTCCCCTCCCAGCAGTCTGCAGCAGTGTTAGTGTGCGTATTTTCGTGTGGTGTAAGTCAGCCTTTAGGTTCCAGTCATTAGCTGGCTCAATCAGTGATACACTTTATAAACAAACATGGCGGAAAACACATCTGATTACAACCCAACGAGCTGGATTCTAAATTTTTCTCAAGTTTTCAAAGGCTAAAGTGACCTAAAGTATCAAAGTAAATTAGTGTAGGTGCTGCTGAATTAAGGTGTGGAGATTTGTTTCATTATGGACTGGAGAAGGATGAACGTCACGCATGAGCAGCTGCAGATGAGGTAGAAACAAAACAAAAAGAAAATAAATCAAGTTTTTTTTTAAAAGCAGGTAAATGCAATCTAAACTTTGACAAATTCTTGGCTCCATTTTTCTGTTTTCCTCCACATTTCACAGATTAACTGCCTGCCTCTGTCTGCATGTGATGTAATATGCAGACTTCATACTGTTAGACTCTATTATTACATTTGAATTGACAGCTGTGCTAGAGAGATTTTTTTCCTGTGGAGTAGTAGTCTGTATGATCTGCGACATATTTTTGTTTATTTCCAGTAGGGACTCATATTTAACATGTTTAACATATTAAATACTTTGTAATCAGGATTTGGACAAAATCAAAACTGTTCAACACACTGACACCTTTTAATTCTCAATCATGTCCCCATTTGTCTTTTCCTGACCCGGACCAGAGACCTGGAGACTCCTTTTGAGTCCACCTTCTTTCTGCTTCCTGTCTTATTCTTTCCTCCCTTCATCCGATTCGTCATCTGTCTGGACTCTTTCCTCTTGTTTCCCTCACAGTTCCTCTTTAGGAGTGACATCGATATGACTGAAGAATACCTCTGCACACAGACATGAATGTAAATATGAGAGCAGGAGCAACAATGGATGTAAAGTGTTGCTCCTGTCTGGTGGAGTGAGAATGTGTGTGCAGACTGAAATGTGTCTGTATGTTTTTTTTTCTTCCTGTTTTGGTTTTCATTACAATCTGATACCTCCACCCATCTGCTCACAAAGGAGAGCGGGACACAAGAAAGGAGGAGAGGTGGAAGAGTTGGCTGTCACTCTTTATACACGCTCCTCCTCTTCCTCTTTATCTGCTCTCCCTTTCTTTGTCCTACACCTCCCTGTTTGCCTCCTCCTTCTCTTCCTCCTCCTCCTCCTCCCTATCCTTCCTCTTCTCCTCCTTTCATCTCTCGATGCAGGCAGAATGAAGCTCAGCTTTCTCTGAAAACCCAGCAGGTGTGTGGTGTGTCTAATTGTACGCGAGTGTGTGTTCGAGTGTGAGAAATGTGCTTTATGGTTTCGCCTTGTGTGTGTGTGTGTGTGTGTGTTAGCTGTGAGGAGTTTGTATTGGGGGATATCTTGTTTCCTCGGGGGAGCCCAGGCCCATTTCCACTGTCTGCTGAAGCCAACCAACCCAGAAGTGCATCGATAATCTATTAGAGGAGAAGCTCAGTCACACACACACATACACGCATAAGCTTTTTCCGCTTACCTGCCAGTGGTGTACACACACACCCTGAGTGTGATTTGGTTGTAAGTGGGTGGGCCAACCTGAAAAATAACACATAACACAAAGTGTAGAAATAAATAGGAATCCAGCAAGGTGATTAATTATGACATTTCATGAAAACGCTTTGTGATCTTTACTTTGCACTAACAATAAAACGTTTTCACATTTTGTCACATTACAACAAACTTCGATGCAATGTTGAACTTTTTTGGACTGTTTATAAAACACCGTTGAGCTGAAAACACTGCACATGACCCTGAACACACCATCCACACCATGAAACATGACGGCGGCAGCATCATTCTGTGGGTGTGATCAGTATTGACTGAAAGGTTGGTTGAGCTACATGCAGGACAATCCTGGAAGAATTCCTGTTAGATGCTGAAAAAGACGTGCATTTATACAGTCAAAGCAACAGTGGAATGGTTCAGATCAAAGCATGTACATGTGCTAGAATGGCCTAGTTAAAGTCCAGACCTAAATCCAAGTGGGAAGACTTGAAAATTCATTTACACAGATGCTCTTCACACAAACATTTTATAAAGTATTTTATATACTTTATGAAGTATTTTATAAAGTATATGTATATGTATAAAGCTGCACAGATTTGTATTTGTCAAAAAAATTTAATTATTTTCTTTCTAATTCCCAATTATGCTTTACTGGGTGTTTGTCCATATGCATAAAAATCCAGATAAAACGCATTCAATACATTCAAGTTTGAGGCAATATGTGGAAAAGTTCAAGAGGTGTGAATGTTTTCTTGACTGAAGCACATACAGAATATCACAATATACTAATCATATAAGCAGAGAAGCAATGAAATTAAGAAAATCAAAATTCCATACAAAGAATAGTTTAGTTTCAAGGCTCCTTAAAGATATAAAGATAAAAATCAAGGAGGCGTAGCTTTAATCAAATTCAGACATGACAGGACATGTTAGCAGAAAATGTCTAGCGACATTAAAAATGGTAAGTCTGATGTAATTCTGCCTCTGAAATCAGAAACCAACTAAGAAACAGAACCCGGTGTACTGAGCAGCAGCACTTACAGCTGCCAGACAAACACCCACAGTGATGATATTCTCGGACATCCATAGACAGGAAAAAAAAAGCCTGGCGAGAACAGCGATGGACAAACACAATCTGCACACACGCAGCACCAGATAAAACACATAAACAAGGCACGAGCATGATGTAAGAAGGTGAAATATCAGACATCACATAATTGAAGCTAAATCCTGTTTTTCGACCAGTTAAGTGGGTCAGCAGCTAAGCCCTGAAGATGCAGCTTGTTTACAATAACACTACCCTGCTCAGATAGACTAACAGGGCTTTAAATACCACCCTGTTGCCAGCCTCAAGTATAGTTACTGTTATCGTACACAGATCCTCAGGTTTTCTGTAAAGTAATTGACCGTTATTCAATGAGACAATGCAGATTATAGCTTTATTATGTGATACGTTCTGTCTCAGTTTAATAATAGAACAGCTATCTTGATAATAATCATTTAGTTGGTTTTCCCTGCAGATCTATTGTTAAAAGATGTTCAAAACAACTCAGAAATGCCTCATCATCACATTAGTTGTGCAATAAGGATGATTATATTATTTAATATTTAATTAAATAACTATTCGGTCTGTCAAGGATTGCCCTGGGAAAACCAGCCCAATATGGTGGTGGTATTAGGACAATAGATAAAAGAGTGATTCGAGCACTGGCATTACTAAACAGCAAACTCTGCACACATATGGAATAAATTCACAACAACTTCACCTTAAAATATAAGAATATATTAACAAAAAACAATTAAACCTCAAGTTAAGCATATTTTAGGCTAGAACAATTCAACTAAAAACCACCAAGCAAAACAAAGGAATACAGAAAAGTAATGAACTATGTAGCTATGATTTATTTTCTTTAACCAGAGGAACTTAAACTGCAGCTTAGTTTGGCTACATTAAAACGGTGTTCTATTTTGGACAAACTTTCTATTTTAGGACAAACGCCATCAGACCAGGCTGTTTATTTTATAAGCTGCAGGTAAACCTGTCCCTGTCACAAATTACTTATAACATTACTATAGGGGATCGGTCAGTTACTGGGATCCCAAATAAGTCAAAAACATTCTGCCACTCCTTACTTTTCCCTTCAACCCTATCTCCCGGTCCACTTAAACATACGGCTGTGTGATGAAAATTTTGTCATCCACCCAGATTAAGCGAAGATGCAAAGTTAGCTGTTTTTATTATCAGTGATATTTATTATCAGTTTTTCAGGCACAAAATGGAACGTGTACCACAGGATGCTCTGTACCAACCACACATACATTCTTACCTGCTAAGTGAACATTTTTATGTCTGCTTTGACAACCAACTGTTTAAAATCATGTTCTAAATTTCACTCAGTCTGAATAAGGAAATATGGTTATATGTATCCAATAAATAACATCTATTAGCAGGGGGTTACTCTGAATTGATGTGAAGTCATGATCTGTTGCATTCAGTTTAAGTCATCTGACCCAAATGGTAATCAGAAATTAAATAAATGGGGCACAGCGCTGGTGGTGTAGGGGTTTAAGCTTGCGACCCACGCAGGCTGCCGCGGGATTGAATCCCGGCCCCGGCGACCCTCCCTGCACACCTTTCCCCCACTCTTTCCACCATTTCCTGTCTGCTTACTATCAAAACTGATAAAATAAAGGCCACTAGCGCTGCATTTAGAAAAAGAGATTAAATAAATGGAAATCTTGTGGTAAATGACGTTAGGATAATGTACAATTAAATCAACAGTGAGAGTTGAGCACCTTTTAATCACCATTTATTTCCAAAAATGATGAAAATTCATTCTTAAACTACAACTGCACCACTCCAAGAGCTCAAACATGTTTATGAGTGTCTGACACATCTGAATGTATTCTTTAGCTTACACCTTTCACACTTCTGTCACAAATTTATCTCTCAAAACAGAAAACCCAAGCAATCATTACAGGAAAGGCTTTAAAAATTCCATCATCTACCATTGTTCTTTCTCTCGTTTTCTTGTGGTTAATCCCTGGATTCCTGCCTTTTGGAATTCCTCCACAGATTATCCTATGGTTTAAACTATAAGGAGGACAGAAAAGGAGGAGGAAGGGTGGCAGTTCCCCCCCGGACATCTTTTGCGCATGTCAAGGAGTTCACTAGATCCCTCTGCTGATGATGCCTCCCCTCCCGCTACCCTTCACTTCACATCTCCCGACTTTTCCTGTATTCCTTTCTTTTCCCTCCCACATGGAACAGAGGGACAGAGGTAGACAGACAGCCGGACTAACTTACAACAGCTCCTGTGATCAGACTGACAACATGGCCTGGGGGCACACAGACTGGCTCTGTATAGATATACAGTTATACAGAAAATTGAGGAGAAAAAAAAAACAAAGCTGAGCCCCGGGACAGAGCCTTGAGGCGCCCCAAGATGGTGACACAGCAGTGGCAGCTTCCCCACTGGGCTGCAGAAAAACCCAAACAACCAGCAGCTTGGAGCTGCTCCACTCCTGTTTACAAGCTGCCTTTGTTTGGTTGAAAACAATCAGCACCCAATTCCCCCCCCCCCCGGTCTAATTTACAGGGAGAGCTGGCTCATTCCTCTGGATGGAATGTAAGCTGGGATAAGCACAAACTTCGTGACGAGGTGGAGAGATCTGTGATGCGGTGAGGGGGAGGTTATCCGGCCACAGCAGCGCCGGACTGAGGGAAGGGTGAAGGAGTTTAGCTGCTATTTAAAGCTATGGTATGTTTCCTGCACTGTGGTTAAGGAATGAAACAACCCAAGTAGGAACGCATGGACCAAGTATGATACTCACACGTAAGAGCTACTGTATGCAATACTGCTGCACTTGCAAATTCCAGCCTCACCAAAAACACAGAAAAATCCAATTAAAACAATTAACACTGAAAACGAGGAAAATAAATCAGCAGATACCAATCCTCCCTTAGTAGTGCTTTCAGAAGTGTGTGCAAACAGTCACGCACTCATGTTCATGTTCACTGCCAAACCATGGTCCATATAATCCTGCTGTCACATTACTTAATCTGCAGTGCAGAGAAAAAGCTACAGAAGACTTGCAAGAATCAGAGAACAGTGCACAAAGAGAGGAAATATGATGCAAAATCAGTGTTTTATCAGCGATGAGACGCTTGAAACGATAAGGAATGAAAGCGCAGAGGAAAGCAGGGGAGATGGATATCATATGGCACAAGAGAACCCAGCTTTATTCTTTCCACATCTACCTCATTTCCCTTCATCTTACACTCCTCATGGAATAAAGTACCAGCTACACTTTTAGAATTGGCTCTCTCCTCTCCTCCAACTCGTTCCATCTTCCATGCTTCCCACCAGTACATTCACCATCCTTCATGTTGGTCTTTTACTAACTTGGGTGTGTTATTTTATTTGTACCTCTTGTGACTCCCATGGTCTTTAATGCTTCAGTTCAGAAATAAGTTCATGAGATAAGTGACTTGTTATCTAAAAATAAAATCTGAACCTAAAAAATAAAGGGCTCTTTACATTGATAAATATTTAGATAACGACCTGTTGAAAACTGTTGAAAACCATATGAAATATGAGTTGTAGAGTATAAACAGATGACTGAATCATGTTGTGAAAAAAACTGAACCAATTCAAATTTTACTGGGATAAATTTCAACCCTGGTAATTGACCCTGGTTTTTGCCTTGGTAAATGCAGTGGAAACACATGCCCCAGAAAAACACACCAGTTCCACAAAAGGCCTCCTGCAGCAAATTGGCCTTTAGTATCACAGCACCATTTTAAAACATTTTAAAAGTCATTAGAAAGCTACATGACTGTTAAGCAGCAGACTGCAGGCTAGATAGCTGAGAAGAACACCCAACTCAGTAACTAGCTAATATCAGCTTCTTACATTTGTGTAACTCTATATAGAGCAGAACAGCAAAAAAGGGATTTTTTGCATCATAAGAACTTTAAAACTACACTAAGTTTGGGGCGTTGCGTGGTGTAGTGGTAGAGCGTACGCACTATGGGCGGAGGCAGCCGTGCTCGGTTCAATTCCTGACCTTGGGACCTTGGCTGCGTGACTTACCCTCTTCTCTATCTGCCCATTTCCTGGCTGTTAATCAACAAAGACCGTTAGTGCCAAAAAATCTTTAAGAAAACTACACTAAGATTAGCAATTGTTAATTCGATTTTTTTTGCTAAAATCTATGTATCAAAACAACAAAATACCATTATTAAAAGGTGTAGCTTGGATGCAATAAACCTGGCCAATAAAGCCATTTTAGCAGCAGTAGGAATGATTTCTGCTTTTACTTTTCTGTTTAAATAAAAGTATTTAGATAATGTTATACATTTATTTTAAATTTTAAATTGATATTTCTACTCATGGGTTACCATACATTTGAGGCATATCTATAGGTATGAATATAATAAACTGAGGGATGTATTTTTGAAAACCTAAATTTTCCTTCAGCTTTCTGAGTTTGCCTAAACGTTACACTCATCTCTACTCTTTGGCATTCACACTTAGAGTATCAAAAAACCCATGTTGGAAACCTTAAAAATGACAGAAAATAGTGCAAGGTATACTTTAAAAGAAAGATAGATTGAGAGAAAGTTTTTGGTTTATTGAGACAACATTTGATAAAAAAAAAGAAAAATATTACGGCACCCTTCAGCAGTCTGAATAAATGAAAGACATATCATCTAACATTCTTCAGAGAGCCTGTTTGGCCTGAAAGCAGCTCATAAACAGCTGACAGACCCAGAGGTATACAAAGAAGAGCAAGAGTACAAAAGTATGGTTGTGAGCAGCATGAATAAATCCAGACCAGAATTTCAAGAAGGTAAAAAATGTTCTGCACAGGAGACAATATCAGCCCAGCCACAGCTTATTTCAGCTCTTTCCAAAAAGCAAAAAAGGATCACGTAAAACGAAAGTAACAGCACATCAACAGAGAGAAGCGCAGGTCTGTAAGCTGCTACCTGTTTGGCTTTGATGCGCGTCGCCTTGACCTCAAAAAGGACGAGCTGCTAAGTCAGCGAGTGTCAGACGGGGACACGGACCGGGTGAGGAGGAATTTAAAGCTCACTTAAATCAAAGCGACCTTAACTCCCACCAAAGCCCACATCAAAGGTGTCCACTTTCAACAACACGCATGTAGAAAGTTGTTTTTTATTAAATGAGAAACTGACTTTCATTAACACCATATGTGAGTTCCAAAAGCATCTAACAAAATGCCAATGGAAAAGACAAGTGTTTGATATGGGCAAAGCTAAAAGACAAATCATTGTTGGGATGTGAAGTAATTCTGACACATGTAACCTAAACTCTTATGATTTATGCTTCCCATTAAGCCCTCAGCTTCCCTGAGTTCATGGCAGCCATTAAAATCACTTATAATGGTTTTAATGGGCGCCGTGACTGTGTCCCTGCTCCTAGTCTATGCTTGTGTTGCCGAGGTGATGCAGACAAAGCTGTGAACCACTTTCAGATAACATGCCACAAATTCTCCAAATCACAGCCAGAGCGTCAAGACTTGAGATTTCATCGAGTCCGGCTGAAGAAAGGAGAAGCGCTGCAGATTAAATCTGGAACTAATAACATGAAGATGAAGAGTTGCAGCCTAAAGTGCTCTGCTAAAGTATGCAATGGAAGGAAAATAACTTGGGTGGAGATGACCAAATGATGTAAAACCAATAACTCAGACTGCAAAATTGTAAACTGTGTGCTGCATGTGTTTATAAGTGTGAATCTGTTTCTTACAGCTGATGATGTACATTTCTCAGTGACCAGTGCTGCTGCATCCTGTTTTTCCTCTGTCTGAATGTAAAGCAATGTATCATTTTGTTTGGCACTTACACAAGTGACGTGAAAAAGTATTTTCCTTTGTCAATTTTGCTTTTTTTGACGCATTTAGGGGTGAAAAAAGTGAAAAATTAGAAAATTGTCCATTCTTGTCAACATGTTCTACATTTTCAGTTACATTTCACTGTTCTCAGCAGGGACACGGAAGCAGGTTAGACTTTATGGGAAGATGGATGGAGCTAAATACAGGACAACCCTGGAAGAAAACCTGTTAGAGAGTGGGAAACACTTGAGACTGGGGCAGAGGTTTACCTTCTAGCAGAACGACCCCAACCATGCAGCCAGAGCTACATTAGTTAAGATAAAAGCATGTTCATATGTTAGAATGGCCCAGTCAAGACCTAACTTCAACTTAGAATCTCTGGAAGACTTGGAAATCGATGTTGACAAACACTGCGATATTTTGCTAAGAGGTAAAATGTTCCGTTTGTAGATCTGAAAAGCTGCTAGAGACTTACCCCTTTGCAAGGCAGTGCATTTACGTATGGGGAGAATAAATCAAGGGCAGTGTTGATCAGTTCAGCCGTGAGACTGGCAGAGCACCTAAGGAACTTGTAACATTTTTTAAAACTCACACAGTTCTAGGAATGAGCTCAGACAGCAACAGAGCTGGATACTGGGCCAGAGTGTTACAGAAAACCAACATTATTCCACTGTGCAAACAGGGCCTTGCAAACAGGGAGGAGATAGCTCTCCGTGTGTGTGTTGTCATTTCATGTTGCCAGCAGCAGACACAGCCTCACTGGGAAGGCGTCAGGGCTTTATTTATTCATCAACCTTCCTGGAACAGGCAACAAGAGACAAGGTCAATACATATTGTACATGTGTGTGCGCACACAGCACATGCACATTCAGGCCATCTATAGACCACTATAAAGTAAATACTAGGCTTCTCCCTGCCAACACATGTGCTGTAATGAGTTCTTTTCAGAGACTTGTTGGCTGTGGGAGCCGTGAGTCTGAGCCCAGAATGCACACAGACCCTGTTAAATAAATTTGCTATGCATTTCCTCAATAAATGCTCCACATACGCTGAGTCAGCATGCAAAAACAAAGGTGAAAAAAAAGAAAAACTGCAGATTTAGAGGGGGAAAAAAAGGTAGAAAGCATGCTTATGAGGAGCAATGTGCACACAAGAACAACGAAAATGAAAGAAAACAGACACACACACTTCTGAATGCACATTAATTTGCATCTGACTCTTCTTAAAGGAGCAGGTATGAGCTAAATGTGGCTTTTTGTGTGTGATCTGGTCAGCGCTTTAAAAGAAGGGGGAAAGAAGAAGTCTCAACACGAGTCTGTGCAGGAGACACACACACTAAGCTGGCCACTGTCAGACACACAAACCGCATACAGCTGCTCTGTGTCTGCTGAAGAGCCACGTGAAGCACAATAACACATAGTTTCCAATGAAGTTAGATGCATATTTATGTGAGTTTGGAAGAGTCCGTTTTTATTTTTTCCAGTGGAAATCCTCAGGGTGTGTTTCTGCTTGGCACTCAGCGACTTGTCAGGGGGTTGCAGGTTCTGGCTGCAGAGTAAAAATAACCCTGCGTGTCAAATTTGATTGCAGAGTGATGATGAAACAACTGCACTCACATTCAGCATTGTCTCACCTCACTGCACAACTACCATCACGTAGCCCCCGCTCTCCTTTGGGTTTCTGCTGGACTTATCTTGTCCTACTACGAACCTTATCAGCATGACACTCTGGAGTGAGTCTCACCAGATTGGGTGGGTGGGGGAGAAACGAGAGATTTGATGATAGGAGGAGCGCACAGAGATGAAGGGACTGGCAGATGTTAAAGTTCGGAGCTGACCAAGCAAAACTTTCAAAGTGCAATGTGCAAAGAAACAGATATTACCTCCCCTAAACGTGCAACGAGACACAGGTCAGCGTGCCCTTGAGTCAACACCAGGAGAGACTAAATGAAAGCTGGTATCTGTCCTGCAGATATGCAAACTCATACATTTGACATACTATTGACTTCAAAAGAATCCAGCTGATTCTCAGAATACAAAAGAATAAAATGCATTGATTTGGTCCATCCACACGTTTTCTACAGGCCTTATCAGTTGCTTAAACCAGGGCAAAGGGAAAAGACCTTCTAATGTTAGCTTGAACTCCAGCCTGTTCTTCAGAGCAGTTTGTTTTTAGGCACAGATGACGACTGGAGGTCGTCTTTGTCCAAAAAGCTTTATTTTTCAAGAGCAACACTCAAAACCGGCTCCTATCACACACCGTGCTGCGGTAGAACAAGAAATTAAGTTGCGTTCAAGGAACACACAATAACACCAGGGGTGTTCAATGTCATGTCGTAACTCTCAGTACTACGAAAAATTAACAGTTTAGATTAAACGTACACCAAAAATACTAAGACAAAAACAATAAAACAGCATATTCGTATATAATCTGACTCCAACAACATCTGTATCAAAAACACAATTGCTAACACTGTTAGCGCCATTAGAACGATCATTTCCACAACGTTAACCAGCGGTAGCATGCTGTGCTCTGTGGATGGACGCAGCGATAACTGAAGGAAGAGAAAAAACGTAGCAACTCTGGACTATTCTAAACGTTGTAAGATCAGCATATCGTAGCGGTTTGTAGTCCAGAAATATAGAGAATACAAGAGAGTGTTGTCACATGTTGAACCCAACCAGCAATTGTTGGAAAAATGTACCCAACAGTCATGTTTTTGGTGTAAGTGTAGGAAGCCAGAGAACCTGGAGAGAACCCACTCATCCATTCCTATAACATCCCTAAGACACATCTTCACATCTTCCTCCAGCTGGTCTGGATGGAAACACACCAAAACAATAAATTAATGAAAGACTTTAAAGTCTGGACAGAAATCAGAGTTTCTGCTTCATTAAAATAAAAACTTGGTTTCTAAATGCAGTACAGAAAACTGTAGGTCCAAGTTTCCTGAAAATTATACGTCACTACAATTAGTAATGGCGAGGGAAATGTTTATATAGGACAACTTAATTACACAAAATGAAGACAGGGAATAGAGAAAGAACACTTGAGAAAACAAGGACTGACTTGTTGAGATTATTACGAGGTAATAGAAATATAAATTCCAGACAGAAATCGTATTCAGTACCATGAAAAGTTTACATAATTCATCCTGACATTTCTCCCTTATACAAAATCTCAGGGTTAATTGGGAACTCTGGTGTGGGGGTTAGATGAGGTCAATGAGGTCAAGAGGAGAGGCTGAAGAGCAGAAGGAGTGAATCTGAAGGCCACAGCAGTTCACAAGGTGGAATGTGGGCTCAGCAACAGTTTTGTGTCTCAGTAAGCGACCACATATTTGTGTGTTTCAATCATAGTAGAATTTCACAACCCAATCTATTTTTTCTCAAACTACAAAAACGAGGTTATTATCATGATATGTAACTTCTAGTGTAAAGTGCCTAGAATGTGTGAAGGAATGGTCCAACAAAAGTTTGTCTTTTAAAATAAAACTACGTAGACCGAAGTGCTTTGTTTCATATATTTAGTAGTACTTCTGCTTTTAATTTGTAGTGACAGGACATTATGAAGACATAATTATATTTACGAAAACATGTCTTGAGCATTGCTTTTGTTATGACATCTGATGATTTAAAGTAATTTTCTATAATATAGTCACAACCTGACGTAAGGTAATAGAATTATGTGACTCCAAAAAATAATATTTAACACCCAAAGGTTGCTCAGTTACTTTGATCAGGGGTACGGCTGTACAATATATTGAATCGTAGTTGTGTCTGCAGTATCAATGGGTGCAATATCAGAACTACACAGGATCGTTCATATGCAATAGCTGGACAGGCTGTACTATTTGCAAAGGCCATGCAAACAAACTGTCAATCATATTTGGCCATTTGTAGGTATTCTTCATCATTTACTCAAAGGTGAAGAAGGGTGGGCACACAATTTTGTATTTTTTTTCTAATATTTATGATTAATTTGATCATTTAAAAAGCAGAATAAACACATACATTATAAATATGTCTGACTAGGGTTTGATCAGATTTTTTTGAGTCAAAAAACTTGAGAGCAAAAATGTAAGTCTGCTACTTTAAAAAAAAAATGGAGCACCAGTTGCTCGTCTTGCTCCACTGTTCAGGCACACATGCACATAACTATACTTCAGTAGGCAGAAAATGCAGGTAAACCAATCAAACCTAAAAACAGACCCAGTTAAGCTGCCGTACCAGGTAATTGGGCACATATTTACCCATTTACGATAAGCTCGGCAGAAGTGGTTATGTGTATATATTTTTCTTTCGTGTGAAGTGTGAAGCATGGATTTTTATAACTCGTTATGAGACAGCAGAGTGACAGACAGAGCAGTAATTGGAAAGGTATGAGAAAGGAAGGCAAAGTGGAGAACGATGAGAAAGAAAGAGCAAACAAACTGAAGATGACATTCGTTTAAGGTTCAAGATAGAGGGAGAGGGAGCCCAAATCAAACTGCAGGGAGAATACAGGAGTGAATGAAATATCACAATAAACAAATTGCAGGAAAGGCGTCAGGAAGAAAAATTTATCTGCCTCCAACACGCTCGAGTCGGCCAGAGTTGTTTGAGGCCGCAGCGTGGGTGGCTGTGGAGGATAAGGTGCTTATGTCTCGGCAGAGAGCAACTGGTCTGAACTCGGTGGCTAGTGCTAACCTTTATTGGTTATGCAGCTGGTTTGATGTGGAGCCCACACACAGTGGCAGGATGACAAGCACAGTGCGTCGGCCACACCACCACAGAGGGAAGGAGAAGGATGTGTGTGTGGGTGTGGGAAGAGCTGGGCTGTATGACTGTTTATATGACTGTAAGAGGGCCTCGTGAGAACTGTATTTGTGTGATTGTGCTGTGGGATGTACCTACATGCTTGAGTGTTACTAGATCTGTGCAAGTAAGGGGGTTAAAGTGCACACACTGGGCCAAACATACACGCAGGTGGGACAACAAAGGCTTTTGGTATGAGGGTGTGGGAACTGAAGTTCAGCCAGAGTGAGATAAACATAAGAATTAACACCAGCAGGACAATAAGAGCACAAAAGATAGATAAGAGTTCAGGTACAAATGATTAAAGAATTATTGAGGAGCAAAGAGACAAAAAAATCCAGAAGGAGAAGGAGGAGAATGATGGAGAGATAAACGTAGAACGTGGAGAGTCTGGCCCTGTCCCAGCTTTGTCTTTGGTCTCAGGGGAGGGAAGCCTGGCAGAGGCAGGCGGGCTGCTTCTGGCCCTGATCCAGGCCACACACTGTGCCACGCTGCCCGGGAAAAAGCCCTGGCTGACGGGTGGTGGAGAGATCCCAAGTCCAGCCCTCCTGAAGCACTTCAGCGTCCCCCGGGGGGCCCATTGTGCCCGGAGCTCAACCACTTGACACATCTGGTCCCTTCAGTCTTATCCACCATGAAACTGTAGCTGTCGAGGCCCCACAAAGCTGTTTGTGCTAGAACCTGAACCTGGTTGTATAAACATGTGAGTAACTGTTACAAGTTAAACATTTGAGTTGTGCCTCATTCACAGTTAGTGAAGTAGTTAGTCTGAGGCAGATTTCCATGTTCTAATGGTATCCCGACACATTCTGAATCCTTCAAAAGGAAACAAACCATTTCACACCCATTCACTGAAGCAACTGAGTATCTGTTCCTCTTTCACTATAAGTAGTTTGAGGAATTATGGACACAAGTAGCCATAAATTATCATGTACAGCTCAATTTAGTAGGTTATCATCTCCAAAAGGGTTTTTATTAAACCTATTCCTATTTATTTTCGATCTGATCCCTGTATGACAGATTATCACCCCTGATCAAACCAAAACAACTCTAAGTGGCCTCCAGCTGGTAGGTAGCTGGTTTATTTGAGTCATGTAACCCCTTCCTTACAGTTGAACTATGCACAGAACAGGGCGGTTGGTAAAAAACGTCCTGTGGCAGAAGCACCAGGAAAGGCTGACATGCAAACGATCTCAGCGATTCCTTCAAAGCAAATAGGCATGATGGGAAAACGTCTACGTGTCATCTGAACAGGGATCAACCCTGTAGTAAATGTATGCATACAACGCTTTTAATGTTTAAAATGAATAGACAAAAATAAAAAAATTAGTTGATAGACATCACGTTTTCCTTCTAATTGTAGTCTTAAGTTTTTATACCCCCATTAAGACATTATGGTTATATTAGTTCATTACCATCAAGCAGGATTATTAGTAGATTCATACCGGTTTAGCTTCTGAAGACAATCTTTAACCTCCGCTACTGCTCATTTCAGCCTTAACGTTTGTTACCATCCAGCAAAGTTGCTTGCAGCAGGAACGCTTCTTCTGTTTGAGTCGTATTCCTCAGAGAAAATGTTTGACTGGATGAAAATGGTTCAGAAACTGCATTCGAATCTGTTCAAAGTCACTTAACCAGCTGACAAATAATGCACAACTGGAAATTTTTCTCTACCGTCTGTCCCTGTGACTCTCACTAGGGGACCCGGATATTTAGTGTGCAGATAAACCTTTCTCCTGCTTTTGTAAAACTTTATATCTTGGGAAAATCTTGCACCGGAAATTCATAATTGCATTCAAAGTCATTTAGCTTTAGACCTAAAAACACCAACTGTTGAGCCCGGTGGCGGTAGCATCGTGTTAGATGGATGTTTTGCTGCCAGTGGTATTGGTACAAGGAGGATGTTAGCTGAAATTAGGTAAACATTTGGTTTTTTAACCATTAAATGTTTTATTTAGTGCATTTTTAAATCAAATTTAAATTTTATATTTGAGGTAGTATTGCATTTTTTTACTTTACACATTTTTTAGATTGTATTGTTAGTAAAAATTATGCTTCTGTTTGTTCTTATTTGAATTTTGGTTAAAGTGCATCTTCCAAAAATGCTGACTTTGATTGTATTTGAATTATTGATTTGTCTAATAATTAGTAGTTAATTTACTTAGTTTATCATTTTCTGGTGAAATTGTTGCTTGCTCTATTTGTTTTAAACCTTTATGAAAAACCGTTTTACTTGATTGTGTGAAAATTGCATGGAATCTTACTGATTGAAGTGAAACATGAAGGCCAATAGGGTAAATCTGGATTTTGAATATATCTATATTTAAATGTGTGTGTAATTTATTCAATTTTGCCACCTAAATGGTACCACCAAAGCAAGAACCGGTCACCAACATACAGTTTTATGGTGTTTATTAGTTTATATCTTTGAGGTCAATCCCCAAAGTTTTCAAAAGCACAAAGATAAACCAAACAGGAAGATTTTTATGAAAATTATTAGTGCATTGTTGTTTTTAAGTAACCAAGAAAAATGGATAGTCTTCAGCTACGATTACAAAGTCAGGAAATTACCACACAGGAACGTTAATAATTCACATCTTAATGATGAATACTTGAAAAGTCTGTTTTTCAACTGTATTCTTGTGAAAGGAAACAGCTGCTGAATAGGAGCAGCCACAGTGGTTCTGATCTGATGCAATCATTTGTGGGTTCAATGTGCGTTTTTGTGTGCTGGTGCCAACTAATTAGATCTCTTACAGCAGCTTCCAACTCAGACAATGACATCTGCCTAATTAAGATTTTAACAGCTTATTTTCCCCAACCACAGCCAGCAGGTTTAACAGATCCACAAGTCGACTTGGCTCAGTAGATATGAACAGACTGAGCAACTTTGAGAAAGTGGGTCAACTTCTCAGAACTTCATGCGACACAGAAATATGAATGTTATGTCTGAGCCAAAGCCAGTAAGCTTTCATTAGCCTAGCATCTGCAGCAAGAATGAAAAGCAAACTGTGTTACTCTGGTGCTCGCTCTGTAGCTCGTCTACTTTTAAGACTAGGATGAAACGTTCCTTTTTTGATAAAGCTTATATTTAGTGTGGCTGAGGTTATCCTAAGCTTTCTCTATAGTTATGCTACTATAAACTTAGGTCAATGCAGGACATATTAAACACTTTCCTAACTCTGCTCTATACTCCTACTACTCTACTGTCATGCATTATCCGCCATTATTGCTGCCATTCACCTTATTTTCTCTTGCATCTCACCCGGCGTTTCTTTACCTGTGATACTTTCCTGGAGGAGACCCATCGGCTGACCTGTTGTTGCCAATAACTTTACAGTCTCTTTCTAATGATGATAAACTTGACCCTGTTTTCCTGTTTTTAACTCATTTTTGTTGACAAGGCAACTAATAAAGTTATTACTGCCAATAACTATACAGTGGCACTGCCACTGGGAGGACCAGATGTGGCAATTTGTTGGTTTAACAACTGAAGCCAAGATATCCATGCGACAGCGAAAGCACCTTCCTTTTCCTTTAACCAACTGTTATTGCACTTTTGTTCATGTAGAGTACTTTTAAGTCTACTTTTAAGTCATTGTTGTCCAGTTTTAAGTAAATTAAATAAATATATACATTTTTTTTGTGTAAACATTTTTGTAAATGTTTCCATTTTGTAAAAAGAAATATTTGATTAATCGTGATTAACTGTTTCAGCCTTAGCTGCCATTAACTTATTACTTTTCTGAAACATAGAAAGGACTCCCAAACCAGTGCATCTGTCTTTCTGTGCATCTGCTTTGTCTTCTCGAACCCCTAGTCAGCTGCACCACACACTGAGCCAGGCTCTGCTATAGGTTTCATCCTGTTAACCGCTTATTATGAAGGACTGTTATGATTGCTGAAAGGTCGGTGACTTGCTGCAATCAGCTGGGTGTCATGAAAGACAAAACATCTTACTAAATGGCATCATGAACTAAACTTGACTGTGTTGTTTTGAATTCAAAAGTTATTTCTATTTATAAATAGGACCTATTTGTTTTTTTTAAGTGCCTTGAGATTAAATCTGTTGTGAATTAGTGCTATATAAACAAACTGAATAGAGTTAAGCCTCTCTTTTTCATAACGGAGTGGAACAATGTTGTATGGGAGCAAGTTAAAAAAGTTCATATCACTTATTTTACCAATGGCTCATCACTGGTAGAGCGATAGGGGAGCTTGTTCGCAGCCTTGAGAGTGGAGAAATTGTACCAAGCAGAACACCTGCCTCATGTGTGGCGGTGAGGCCACCGTGATCTCTGCCCCATTGGTTGTCCACACTGTCCTGTGTAGACCTGCTATTATTAACGATGGTGGAGCAGCTTAATGTTAAAAAGCTAATTGAATGGGACCTGAACTGATGCTGACAGTGGACGTTGGAAATTCTTGATCCCAGGTCAACAAAAAAAAAATTGAGAATGAAAAGAAATCCAACAACATCAGCCTAAAAAATATTATCAATATTATCAAACAGCCGCCTGAATTGTCAGCATCAGCAATAGAGAAACCCGTATCGGTCAACCTTTAGTTTGCTAGGAAATTATCACTTCCTCTTCAATGTAAGGTTCAACAACTGATTTAAGCTTCCCATCCAACACCAGAGGAGTTTATTTTCCCAGGAATGACAAGAAGTGAGATGCACTAAAAATCAGAAATCTAAAGGTTTCAGCAACAACGTACCTAGATGCATGGAGAGAGGGGAAAAAATGTGAGAACCCAGCTTTATGAACACATGATGGACTGCCAGCTCCTAATAAATAGTCCTAATAAAAAACATTTTCAATGAAAATAAAAGCAAACATTTGAAAACTGCTTTTGGATAAACCACTAGAACTGTATCCCACATGGAAAGAAAATGCCTGTAAATAAAATTCAACTGAAAAAGAGAAATGTGGCATTTTAATGTTCGTTAGATGCCTTTTTATGCGTCACAGAACATACCAGCTTGAAGGCAGCTTATTCTGACTGAAGTCTGTTTTCCAGTTCCCTGGATAAACCAATCAGATACAAACCTGAGTCCAACGCAAGGTTGCACCAGGATTACATGACAGAAGACCAGGATTAAAATAGGCTTTTTAATTTGAAATACAATAAACTCTGCCTCAGGTTGCAGTCTGTGTGGGTATTCATAGCTGGTGTTTCCAAAAAAGACCTCGGTGTTGATCCTACAATCAGATTCTCAACTTACAACCAGCCCTTCTTCCCTCCGTCTCTGCTGAGATATAAGATTACTGCTGGCTCCAGACAGAGATGCAAACTCTCCTCCTGCTCCCCTCACCTGTCTCACCTAACCTGAGGAAGGCACTGAGGATGGCATGAAATGTGAGGATGAGAAGCCGGAGACCGGAAGGAGGAGGACAAAGACGATGAAAAAAAGGGTGGAGTGGGAGTAGACAGAGAGATTTATACAGCGAGAGACACTGATGGGATTCACTGATTGTCTTGTCCACCTGCGCGACTGCTGCTAGGAAAACAGACACTGCACACTCTCCCATTACAAAATGTGAGGCTCAATAGACAGAAACCTTAGCTGAAGGAAGATAGGGGGGCCCCATACAACCTCTTAATCGAACTATGCCGGGGGCCCCAACAGGGTCAGGCTCACACACACACATGCACATATATCCACCTCTGACCTCCCCTTCCCCCAAATGAGCCCCACATAGATGAGGTCATCCAGCAATAGTTTAGATCCCAGTGAAGGAAAACATGAACGGAGAGAAGGGAAAAGGAAAAGAAAGGGTTTTTTTCAGGCAAGCAAGTCAGTTCTTACCCCAAACTACAGATTTTAGACAAAAGAAAGCTTCTGTGATGAGGCTCATTAGCTTGAAAACACTAAAATTCTGACGAGTGGAAAGTTTTTAAGAACAAACAGCATTACCTGCTGCTTCCTGCTGTGTTTCTTAGAGATTTTTACCCACTTCCTTTCACAAGAAGCAAATGTTTATGAGTAAGACGCAGCTCTGTTCAAAACTTTCAAATCACCCCCACATGTTTTGCTCCCAAAGAGCCAGACTTGATCAATAACACTCTAGGTTTTCCTTAGACTGTTGGTGCTAAAATCCTGTTTTCTGTCTGTGAAGCTGTTTTTCTTTGGTGTTTTTCACAGATTAGATTTTTTCACAGATTTCACTGATTCCAGCTATAGACATGGAATTAAATCATGTCTTTGCAGGCGACTGCACTGACTGCAGTGCCTAAACATTCAAATTAAGGATATCCGTAGACACAGAACCAGTCCACCCCTTCAGCCTGGAAATAAATTTGTCTTTATCCCATTGCTTCGATAAGACACTCGCAAAGATCCTGCAAAGACCAATTAATTTATGTCATGATAGGGCAGTGCAACTCTTCCAGTTTAGCGTTAAATTTTGGTTCCAAGTTATAACAAATGCAACATAAATAGTTAAAAATAAAAAGACAATTTGTTTCACACTTGCAATGATCCTTTTCTAAAATGTCTCCAGATTGACTTGTGCCTCCACCTCTTTCGGAGGCTGAACCACTGTTGCTAACTTGGCTACTTTGTCGCTATTTTTCTTTTGTGATTTTTTTTTGTGTGACTATTCTATTGATATTTTGTGGAGTTGCTAAAAACCTCGGAGGACTGGTGAAAGTGTATATTGTTCTAACTCTTATTAACATGCTGCTGGTCCTGCTGTGGACTCCCTTCCCGTTCCAAACCAAACCGGTCTTTGACCGGTAGCTGAAGTCTCCAACAGTAGCTCCTTCGCAACTGGAGCTAAACAAGCTCCCTCTGCGTCCAGACCTGCAGGTGCCAAGTTGCCGCTAGCTGATCCCCTTACAGTCAGACTGAGAAGTACATAGAAAAGTATCTTTATCCAAAAGTAAATCCCTGCATTTCTATTGTTAATTTCTGCTTTATTAGGTTTGTAATATTGCCTGTATACAGCAGAGAAACTATAAAACTGACAATAATTGTTTAACGTCAATTTCTTGTAGAAACCTAAGTGGACTACAGGCTTAAAAACCAAACAAAGTAGGTAATTGATTCAAAGCAACTCACTGTTTTTAGGTGCCAGTTTTGCAGAATAATTGTTTTAAGTCATGATTTCAATATTGACTTGGTTCATTTGTTGTGTTATCACTGACCAATCAGCCAATGAGGATGAGATGTAAAGGCAGGGACAGAAGCAGTGTTACCAACTTAGCAACTCCGAGGCTATATTTATCAAGCGATCAGACCCCCATGGAGCGACCCTTTTATCAATAACATTTTTATCTGCGCTTGGGTTGTGCGACATTCGCAGCAGTTCTTTTAAAACGTGGCCGTTAATGCTGATAAAATCTGCCTGCATTCAACCATTGGTGTGAATTATTTTTCGTCTGCCAACTAAATACTACTGGTGATTTTTTTTAAATGACATTCTACTGTAATCTGTGCCAGTGTGCGCAGAAACACTCTCACCTGCAGCTTTATTTGTTCTGTTGTCTAAGTCTGCCGCTCTGCTTGTAATAATGGCTTCAGAAGCAACATCAAAGGACAGCCTCAAGAATCAGTCATCCTGTTTTTATTTGCACTAGCATTACTTTATTTTTCCTTCCCATTGATGCTAAATTAGGAAAAAAAGAAAATGTACAATCAGCAATGCTGGGCTGAAATTTAGTCTGACATTTTCACAGGCCGTAAGATTAAGATAAAAATAGCTCTGCAACGGCGGAACAAGAAGGCAGAGAAGGACCAAACCCACAGATAGTTTGCAGATAAAAACAACTCGATCCATGCTTTATTCTTCCTCTGTCTAACTAAGCCTTCTTTCTCTCTTCCAAGCCAATGTTTTCCTGAAGTGTGTAATCCCCTCTGGTCTCTGCTTCGCTTTCATCTTTCTCCTCCCTCAGTCTTTCAACATCTTTTAAGATAGCAAACCTCCTCCTTTATCTCTGCACCATCTCTCTCTGACTTTCTCTCAGCAGCAATTAGAATGATGAACAGCCACTGTGATGCATAAAGGAGACATACAGTCGTGGTGGAAAGTGGTGTATAAATAGTGTTTGTTCTTTATTTTACTGTGACAGTTTTTATGCTCAGCGTCTAACTCATTGAAAGATAGTCTTGGGGGGGTCAATGCGAATTTTTGAAAATATCAGGTGAGTTCTCTGTGCAGTGGTTTTAACCTTTTAACTGTTCTATTGCTGCAAGTTTTGCCCTCCCAAAAACACAGTGCCTTTAATGCACTCTTGGAGTTTTAGTAGGCAGGCCACTTATTAGAAAGCTTAGCACTGTTCCATGTTTTCTCTATTTGAGGATAAAGACTCCAAATGTGGTCCGCTGGAGTCTCGGAGCCTTAGAAATGAGTGACAGACATCAACAGACTCTTTTACATCTTAGTTCTGCAATAAACATGCAATGAAGAACCCCCCTTTACGGATCACTTTGTTGTCCAATCACATCAAGCAAGACGATCAGCTGAGATCACGGGTCGTGTGCGCTTTTAGCTCATGTAGCTCGTTAGCGCAATCAAAGTTTCTGAGAAATTTTGGCTTTCCTTTGGGTACAACCATCAAAATTAAACATTCCCCTCTGTGTATAATGAATCTATACATTTGTTTTTTCAACACGATAACTGATATAAATTAACCTTTAAATAATACTCTAAAGATTCATCCATCAATCATCTTTGCACGCTTGTCCTTGCAGGGTTGCATGTTTGGAGCAGCGGTCATTGGACAGGTCGCTAGTCCATCACAGGGCAACACAGAGACACACAGGATGCATGCATGTTCACACGCATACCTAGGGACAGTTTAGTGTAATCAAACAACAGTCATGTTCTCGGACTGTGGGAGGAAGCCGGAGTACCCGGAGAGAACCCAGACATGCATACAGTGCACCCCTCTGATTCATCAAGATGAATATGTAAATGTTGACCTTCTGAACTCACGTTCGAGTTAAAGACTTTGCATCACGGCTTTCATCTTGGGTGGCCATTGTGTTATATTTTGATGCACGAGTCTGTCTCTAAATGCATCGTCATCACTTTTCCAGCAACGTCCGGCAACTTCTTGATTGTGAATGCTTTTTTTGTTTACTTTCACATTCTTACATATTTCAAAACTTCGGACAGGGACATGGATGAAACTATCGAGCTATAAAATCCCAAACATAAATGAAACACAAAAAGGAAAAGGTTGTAAAACACTGTGATATTCGCCCTTTAAACATCCCAAGCTTAGCTTTCCATCCTAAAATTTGACAGTGCTTCAGACTAAATGTCTGTTTTGGACGAACAGAACGACTCGTGACTGCATCACTGACAAACACGAGTACAAATACATGTGCAGATGTACAAGAACTTGAATCCCTTACTTTGTATCTTTTTGGCTGAGTCGGAAAGAAGGAAAACAAGGACCATAAAGGGGAAAGAGACGAGACTCAGTGCTGCAGATGCTTTATGCTTCATCCATTTCTGAGCTGCACGCTGAGTGTGTGAGTAAATGCATGTGTGTTTCTGCTATTTTTAAACTCCATGGCAGCAGCAGACTGCTCGCTTCTCTTCCAATAAGTCCCTGAGACTTTGCACCAAAGTAGGAAAACTCTAGGAGTGTGTACCCATGCACGTGGTGGAAAAACCTTCTGGATTGTGATAAACAAGGCATGCCTAAACGTTCTTGTTCATGGATATATGCATCACTTTGTTGTGATGAGTATGAATGTAAGGAGAGAAACGATGACCTAAATGAAACCAGTGGGAGAGTTAAGAACCAGATGGGGCTCCTGCTTTTGATCTGATCGTTTTCTACACAAACACATACTGCCATCAGGACTAGTAACACCTGTAATTCTTTTGTTTTCACATGGAGAGAGCACCAACTTTCCCTCTCAGCTCTCTCCACTCAGCTACTCCTGATGGGAAGGATTATTATGAATGAACGACAGCGGTGCTCATGGAGTTTTATGCCCTGTCAGCAGAGTTTGATTCATAAGTGGGAGAGATTCCCCTCCCAGCTTTCGTTGACCGCAATAGATCCATTACATAAACTCGCCAAGCTGCAGACGGAGGTTTAGAAAGGGAAAAAAAGGGCAACAAAGGCGATAATATGTCAGAGGAATTTGAATAAATGAGCCTGTGTGAGAACAAAGAGGATGAGAGGCAGGAAACAGGAAGTGCAGAAGGAGGAAATGAGAGGAGGGAGAAAAGAGGAGGGGGAAAGACAGAAATATGCAGAAAGAGCGGATGCTTTGTTTCTGATTTAGTCCACTCGTGGGGTGACGCACAGTTTTCCACATGTGCAAAAAACTACATGAAAAGGGTGTTCTTTGTGTGTCTCAGTTTGATTATTGTCCATCAATGGTCCAATGTTAAAAACTCAAATTCCCTCGTTCACCTCGATCTGGATATCCAACGACACTCTGCACTGCCTGGGGAGCAAGGAACAGATATGAAACAAAGGTTGGACTGATAGATCCAGGAACAGTATCACACTAAAATTATAACAATGTTCAGACAAAACCCCCCATTTATAAACAGTACCAACCCCTACTATCAAACACAATGTAAGCCATCAACATACAGTGCTTTACAAAAGTATTCCTCCCCTTGAACTTCTTTATGTTTTGAGTCGTTACAACCACAAACTTCAATATATGTTATTGGGATTTTATGTAATAAACAAAACATGGTGCATAATTGTAAAGCTGAAAAAAAATAGGTTTAATTTTTTTTTTCACCTATTAAAATATAAAAACTGTGCTGTGCATATTTATTTTGCCCCCTAAAATACAGAGCAACCAACTGCCCTCAGAAGTCACCTAATTAGTAAATGCAGTTCATCTCTGGCCTTTATGAAACAGTGGCAACAAGAATGCCATAGAAATATGTTTAAAGAAAACATAATGAAGACCCATTTAACAGATATTATGTCCCATAAATGGTAAACCTGTGAAAAAGGTGTCTGGTCAAATGAGACCAAAATTGCACTTTCTGGTCTATATGCAAGTGCTTTGTGTGGTGGAAAACTAACACCACAACAAAATTAACACACTAATCCCATGGTAAAACATAGTGGAAGCAGTATCATGCTGTGGGGATGCTTTTCATTAAACATGGACAACAAAGCAGGTCAGCCCTGATGAAAAGATGGATGAAGCTAAATACACATCAATCCTCGAAAACCTGCTAAGGGCTGCAAAATACTTCAGATGAGGCAGAGGTTTTCCTTCCTGCAGGGAGACGAAAACAACCCTAAACATACAGAATCAAAGTATAGTCACATGGATAAGTCAAAGTCAACCTAAATCCAATTGAGCATCTTAAAATGATGGAAATCATCCAGTATTTTCCTCCCACTTCACATGTATGCATTATTTGTGTTGCATGAAATCCCAATAAATAAAATAAAATTTATGGTTTTTGCATGGCAAAAGTATAAAAAAAGACTCAAACGTAGCCATTTTCAGTATCAGTGAGGCATTTAAAATCAAGTCAGAGAAGGCACAGAGGAGTAAAAAACATTTTTTAAGAGATCAAAGCATGTCTGGCATTCAGTCAGGCTGCAAGAGAGAACAAGACTTTCAGCAGATAACAAGAAGGCTAAATGTAATACAACAAAGTTGCTGTGTTATATCATTCAAGCTTTAACCCCTGTCAAGGAAATACAAACGAACACAGCTGTCTTGGTAATGCTATCCATGCTAACTGGATTATTTGCGAAAAATGCAAAAGATTCAAGAGCGTAGACAGGCCGTTAGCTTCATGAACCTGTTTTTAATTAAAATGTCTACAAATCTATAATACAGATCACAGACAGACTTTGAAAGGCAGAAAAAACTTCATCATTAAAAGCACAACAATAGGAATATATGTCCTTTTTTGTAACTTAAAAAGCAATTTATTAAAGGGGACATTTAATAATGTATTTATAGTTCTAAGGATTTTCAAGGCCATTTTTTAAAATAAGCTTAGTAAGTTAAACAAAATAAAGAATTTTCAGTGATCTTCAACCCCTGCTGAACCCTAAAGCTTCCATTAAGAAAAACACACAGGGAAAAACGGAGAGAAATAAAACGTCAGGTAGAAACCGCAAGAAAAAATAAACAGACATAAACTGGTGAACCTCCACACACCCTGCTGTCTGTGTGGAGTTTCTATAGATATGAACTCAGCCCCAAACAACAAACAACATGAAATATTCAGTGAATTTTTCAACATGTGCTCCTTTCCCTTTTGCACACTTAGAAGTGCAGAAAGAAATGTCAGGAGAGGGGGTTGCAGGAGGGAGGAGGAGGGGAGGAGAAGGAGTCAATGAGGGCAAAGGTAGAGCGAGCAGCAGGAGAAGAAGGAGGAGAGAGAAAGAGAGACAGAACCCAGCTGACTGTTCCTGGCTACTCCCCTTAGCAACAGCCCCAGCTCTGCTTTCGTCTCATTGGCCGGCTGACAGCGTGCATCATGATCCCAGACACGGCCCGTCGGCCAATCCCGGGTCTCTTTACAATCCTGCATTGTGGATTTGATTCTCACCATGGCAACACTAGCCTGATCCTAGCTCTGGATGTGGCCTGTGTTATAGTCTGCTTCCCCATACACACTGTACTGTACATACAGTACAAAGCAGAGCAGCACTGAGGAGCTCACAGACCGACGCTACACAGATAAAAACATAACTCACATGGCGAATGAGCCAACTCTGCTCACATCTGAACATATAACAGCTCAGGCCAAACTCTTACTGGCAGCAAAGCTCACAAGGTGGTGGGAATAAACAGAGTTTAACTCAATAAATTCACAGTGAGAAGAACTAGTACATGAACCTTTTATTCGGATCTCCGTCTTGAACTATCTCGACATTCCTCTCTGAAATTGCTCCAAAGCATTAATCTCAAGCTTCTTTCACCTTAGGGAAAATAACTGCAATTTAATTTTTCTGTAAAGGTCACACTGTCATTTTTCACTCTTTAAATATGGTGGCATTTCAGTGATTTTCTCTTCACATTGAATTTGGGCCTTTGGATCCACGGTTGGAACAATGACAGTTATGCTTAATAAGTGTAAATCGAACCACTTTTGTTTCATTACATGACAATCCAATACAAATTATGAACAAACCAAAACCCCTTTATGTAGGACACTCATACAGAAGTGGGTATCCTTTTTTAAGCTTTTCTGGAACATGATAAGGAACCTCGAGTAAAAACAGTTCCAGTACATACAAAAGGATTAAAACTAAAAGATTTTTTTTATCTTTTAAAAAAACCTGAATGTAAATGTGAAAATAAAAACATAGTAGTAACTATGGAGCAGTCTTTTGCAGTGCTACTATTTAAAGAGAAACAAGTATACAAGCTGATTAGCTGGTTAATGAGTCTGCACGAGTCTGTTTGTAAATGTGCAATAAGCTGCTTAACAAACATGCTAACTTGTAGCTTTAAAACCTTTTCCCCGACTGGAAATATTTTCAGACTTTCAGCTGGCTGACCAGCAGTGAGCAGCAACCGGTGTGGGAGGGAGATCTCACCAATGACTTGCTCTATGCTGCATAAAGTTGGGAAAAAAATCTGGTACTCCTGAACTTTCTTCATTATTCTTAAAAAACAAAAACAAAAGCAGTTGTATTTGTTATAAAATAGTGATGTAACAGCATCACGGTTTGGTAAGTACCTCAGTTTTAAAGTCACATTTTGGTACTTTTTCAGTACGTTTCAATCATGACAAAAACGTCAAAAACTTTTCTTTATTCAAATGTAAACAAAATGTTAATAACAATAATTTAATTACATTAATTATTCAAGCGTTTCAAAAAGTGACCAATATTGAGCTGACTGGAGATATAGCTTCAAAATGATAAATGTTGTTGTTACAGAGTTATATTATCTTTAATTAAAACATTAGTTGGTTCTTTATCAACTATATGCAGGGCAGGGCAGGAGCTCTGCACAGATGTTCTGCATAGTGTGTTTCAAAAAAAGCTGTGTTTGCTTAGTAAAATACCAAAAATGTTCAATTCAAATATATGTACGTTTGCCCCCATAGCAGCAACAGAGAGATTTGGCCAAATGTTTAAAACCTTGGCATTCTGAGATACTAGTAATCAGCTGATGACTGAGTGTAAAGAAATGTTACATAAATAACATATTACCATAGTTTTTGCCTGAGGAAGCTTCCCTTCTAGCCATCTAGTTGAAACCGGCTTGCCTTCATTTGACTAAAGGTGGGTTTCGAATGAGAGATCCAAAATGTTTTTTCATAGAACTTATTCTTCCAGAATTTGTTTTGCCTAAATCAGTAACTTTGTGTGGAAGCAAGCCTCCAGTGATGAAAATAAAAACTAATCTTCAGCAATAAAAGTGTAACAGATGATTCTTTTATAGTGATTTCACTTTGTAACTTCTGCAAGTTCACTACAAAATCCACGGAAAGGTTTAACTTTCAAAACTTTTAAAGGGATTTTGCTTTTCTGTACCAAAAAGAGGAGCTATTCTTTAAGCCGCCTCAGGGTGTTCATAAATCACCAATTAAGCAGGCCACATCCTTTCATAAGGTGCATTTTTATGACTTAAGCCAGCACTAGGGAATTAAACAGACATTTCATCGCTACATTGCAGTTTACCCTTTCAGATGACAAACATAACGTCACAGCAGGGCAGTGGGTTGACTTCAACCCCCCTCTCTACCAGATTCTGCCTAGCAAGTTCAAAATCCCACCAAGATGCTCAGATGAAATCTCATGGGCTAGTGTTTTATGGAAGGGACTAATGTCAGTTCGCCGCTTTAAGTCACAAGCCATTTTCACAAGACTGTTTTGTATTAAAGCTGTGAAGAAAGAGCCCCTCTCCAAGCTGCCTCTGGTCATTCATAGATCACAAATCCACCAGCCACGCTCCGCATTCAAAGATGAACCTGGCATTGCCATAAAGTGGAACTTGGGGTGGTTTATATAGAGTGCTAGAAATCAAATGTCTGTCTGACATCTCACATTCTAAAGGGTAAAACAACTAACGTACAACACCCTCTTGGGTTTTGTTCCATTTTCTGGCTGAAATTCAGTCATCTATTCTGTCTGGGTCCACTTGGTCCAATGTGTGGAACTGCAAGAAATTATCCATCTCAAGTGATGCACAACGGCAGACCCTGTTGGTTTTTGCTTTAAATCTCCAAGCTAGTACCACAGATCATCTATCATCGCTACATCAAACCCTTTACGTCTAAAGCCAACTTACATTAGTCAACCTTTACAATGTCTTCGTCTCCGAGCATCCAAGCAACATAGCGACTGCTCTGTGGCAAGACTTAGGCCACCTCACCTTCTCAGACCTTTGAGAAAAAGACACAGAAAGTGTTTTGTTCAGGATACTTTTCAGAAACTACTGCACTGACATTTGTTTCAGACTGAATGAAGACTGTACCACTTCCCAAAGCTAGTGAATGCTTACTAGTTTCAGCTCAGTGACAAAAAGGTTTTCAAACTCTGAAGCCAGTTTTATTCGATTGACTTCCATTAAGTTTATCACTAATATATTTTTAGGGCGGCACTGAAAGGTCATCTTAAGGTGAAAGTTCTTTTGTTTGGGATCTCAATTAGTTTTTCTCCAACATCTAAATCATCCCTTTTTTTTAAATTCAAGGTAATGTTATTTAAAAAGATTACTTATTCTAAAACTGTTGGAATCCAGGAAGATTTCTTCAGGCGCGACTCTTCAACGTGGCACTGCATTCACATCTAAAACAAACACACAGGCATTCCTAGAAAAGGTAACTGGCTGTTTAGCCTTTGTTCCTTCAGCAAGGCCACATTTGTAGAAGCAGTGAGCAAGACAGAGATAGAATCAAAGGTATGAAGAACAGGGGGAAGAGAGGTGGAGGGGGGCAGAAAGACAAAGAGCAAGCTAGTGGGAGAGGTGGAGAGATGGAGCATGAGACAAGCCGGCTCCCCGGGAATAAGCAGGAGGAGAGACGATGAATAGCAGCTCCTCTGCACACAGACACATGATGAATGGGTCTGCAGCCTGAAAAGCCCGAGCAGAGGACAACGAGGGAAGTGTGTCTGCTCATCCCACACTGTGGATGTATGTGGGCTCCAACAGAATGATCCATCTGGGCCACGACCACAGTGGAGGGAAGGTTAGGATCCCCTCACCCACCACGAATCAAAACTTACCCACAATCCCCAGGAACAGGGCTCCGGGTCAGTTGTCAAACCTAACAGCGGGTAATTAAAAGAAATTACAGAGCTTCCTTTGGAGTTAGACGCCAGGCAATGTATGTATCTAACAGACTACAATTAGTCAGCCATTTACCCCAGGGCCTAATTACATTGGCCCTCCATAGGAAGACAGTGGGAAAGGCAATAATGGGTTTTAGGGTGGCTTGTGTTAATATAAGTGATCAATAATTAGCATGATCCCTCTGAAAGGTCAACACCTCACATGAAAGGCTGGTTTGCCAATGGAGACTTCTGCTGTTATTTAGTTAATTGGTACAACGGCAGCAAATTGTTATTTTCTATTAGCGGCTGATGAGACTATGCATTAGAATGCTATTTATGATGCAATGGATTTAAGTTGCAACATTACACATTTGTGAGATCACATTTTTATAATTTAAAGCTCTTGAATCAATAAAGATAAACACTTCATTTATAATTTGGAGTAAAACATTTATTATTTCATTAAGCCTTTTATTGAACATGGAATTCTGCACTTAAACTTACCATTACAAGAAAAATATAGCTAATAAGACTATTTGGTTCAGCAAAACAGTTCTGGATGTTAGCTACTAAAGGTTATATAAGGCAAAAAAGGACTATACCTGCATATACCTGCAATCTCATTCTTTTTAGTCATAACCCGTATCCTGTCACTGTGGGCGAGGGATAGAGCATAGACCAGTAAAGTCACAGGTCAGCTTCTTATTTTACAACAGTGGACCAGTAAGTTGTCTGTACTGCTGCTATTTAAGCTCTGGTCTGAGCAGGGGCGTGCCCAAAGGGGTGGCTCAGGGTGGCACGGGTTACCCCTGCAATCTGATTGGCCACCCCACCCATAGTTGTCAATCAGTTTATATAGCGTTTGTAAAGAGGTTTGCAGTGTTGCCCAATTAGCACTTTTGTCCCTAGATTTAGCGCCTTTTTAAAGCCCCTAACCGACTTTTATTCAAAAAAGCACCTAGCGCCAAATCTAGCACGTTTTTCGTAAACTAACAGCAACTTTCTGAGGAAGAAAGTTGCGACCTGAATTAGCTGAATCTGTTACCACGCACAGCAACCAGCTACAACAGGCTGTCGAGTGGTCATGGTCGTCGCAACCGTGGGGGATGCGGGTGTTTTAACACCCACACTTCTTCTTGCGAGATGGTTGAACATCCTTACTTTTCATGCAGCGCTTCCAGTCTCTTTCTTTCATATTGTGAAGATGGACAACTTTTTCAATAGAAATCCTGTAAGTGATATTACTGTAATAGCTAAAAGCCTATTTAAATGAAAAATAAAATTTTTTTTGGGATTAAGCTTTTTGTGTAAACTGAGCTATAAAGTATTTCAAACATTTTGAGCCCAGCGCTACCACTGCACCCTTCTGGTTTAGGATAGGCAGTTGCAGGAGTCATCAGTTTCAGAGAGAGCACATGAAGGTTCTGAGGTCATTAAAACTATAAGTTTAAACTATACTATGTTTTAGTTACAGTGAAAGAGGGCAGTTGAAGCAGATAATGTGTGTGTGTGATGCTTATTTCCATCCCAGGTGCATGTGTGTAAGTGTTTATAAAGTTCCCAGTTTAGTTTTAAATGTTTTTGGGATGCATTTTAAGACGTGACCAGGAGTGATGATGACAGAGAGGCAGAAGAAGTTATATTAAAATAAAAACATAAAACACACTGCCATTGAGAATCTCAATTCATAGCCAGTGCCCCCCAAAGACAAACAACATCCCCCACAGTTTTGAAAAGCTTGCAGCAAAATTGCGAGTTGTTCTCAGTCACAACTGGCAATGAGCTGCGCATGTGCAGAGTTTTTGTTTATTCTAATGATGATATAACTTTTTTTTCAATAAATAATAACTACTGAGTCAAAATTAAATTGGTGCTATAGGGTTGAAGCTTTTTAATGGAAGATAAAACTTTGGCAGCTTTAATTCAGTATATTTTTTTACCTTTATTACAAAACAGAAACATAACATAACAAAAGCAGAACGAAAATATAATAGCTTACACTTTAGATCTTAGACTACAGTTTCACGGTGCCACCCTTCTACAATCTGTGCCCCTACCTGCCCACCCCCAAGAAAACAAATTCTAAACACGCCCCTGGGTCTGAGGTCCCAGATCCTAGTGGCTGAAATCAGCGTTCTTCAGAATTTGTCAGGAATGAATGATGGGTGAGGAATTAGATCTTGGTCACCTCAGTTTTGAGTTTTTGGGCGAGACCTCCTCAAAGAAGAAGCAAGCCAACGCTTGTACAGTATATAGGTGTCCACATGGCTAGAAACAGCCTGAAAGATGGGCCCCAGATAGGACTGGGTCAACTGTAGGTCAACTGATGGCCCCATGGTCATTGCCTATAAAAGGCTTGAAGCAGGACAATTATGGACAAAATAAATGGGGCCCATAATTGTCCTGGTTTTGTTTTGCAGATTGCAGTGATTTTCTTAATGATTATTTGAGACCCAGTCCAATTCTTGCATAAGGTCTCCATCTGGTTTTACAGATATGGGATTTATTCAAATTGATCAAATTCATCTTATTCAGTTATTTACATTCAATCCTATACCCTGAAGTTTAGATTACTCTTCATAGGAAGAAACCTTCAGACCCAGTAATAATTTCTTCAAAATATTACTTGGCATTCAGTAAAGCTCTACACATTTCTGTGTGAACATTAAAAATATATTCTTCATAAATCATAAGTTATTTCAGCTCAGAAACTTATAACTAGTTGAAAGGGTGGTAAAAAGCATCAGTTCAGAGACTTTTATTTAACAGGTGACCATATCATGAAAGCACACTGTAGGTATATCTTCATTAGATCAAATTCTTTTGCAGAGAGGGTATTTTATATTTGTGATTTCACAAACTACTGTAATTCAGGAGGAGGGCATCTCACGCCTCACTTAAGAGCAGTGTGAAAGGTGCTAGAAATACAGGATTTGAGCTCAGGCCTTAGGGCACATTTTGGCCTTTTCACCAAACCATCTCAAAGTATGGCTACAAAAACAAGCCCTGAAATACGCCGTGTCGCCTTTCATAGGTCAACCATTTTAGAACGTCATGTTTCAAGACATTGCATAAGATGGACACAGCGTTTGCCAGAAGCTTTCATGAAGAACTGCAACAACTTAGCACCTACTCACCATCTCATCTGTGTGAATACTTTCCTTGCCGTTTCAGGGGTACATCATTATCGGCCCCATCAATTTTGGCCATTTTTAAAATGTCCTTGTAGGGGGAAATATCTTCTGCCTGACCTAGGAGCTTAGTGAAAAGGTCTAAAACGTGGGGTTTGGACCCTTGGGGCACTTAGGACTTTCTCATCAAACGTCCTGCAGTATGGCAGCAAAGACAAGCCCTGATGTAAGCCATCCTGGCCTTTTACTGGTCAACTATTTAATTTTGGTCAAGTGTCAAGACAATGTAGAACCAGCACCAGCTACAGCTCTACTGGATATAATGAAGTGGCACTTCCATTGCCACTACTTCACATCTACTCACCATGTAATTTCTCTGACTACCTCTCTAAGCAGTGATTAGTGATTAGAAGTTAACAATTACCGGCAACTCTACCACCACTTTACACATACTCACAATCTCATCTGTGTTACTACCTTGGTGGCTCAACAGGATAACAGCGGACGATAATGCATATTAACAGGGTTGGGTTCCCATTATATTACATTAGTGCTGCCATAGGCAAACAACAGCCAAAGACATGTTTCTGTCACAAAGTTTCATGGATTTTGACAATCTTTCAGACATGGAGAAACATTTTAATGACATGTTTTCTGCTGGGACCAGCCTTAAATGCAACACCAGGTGCCCGGTCTCTGTAACCCTCTAAAACCAATATCATTTGGTCTAACTGCACAGAATGATTTAAAAGGTTATATCTTTGCTAACTGCACCGTTTAAGAAAACACTATGTACATTTCAATAAAGTTTTACTGAAACAAGTAAAATGTGTCAGAGCTGCAGTGCCCATAAATCCTGTGTTAGTTTAGCTGATTGAATTATTTCTAGAGTGGGCTTTTGCACTGTGGCAGTATGGCTTAATGACTGTATGTGTGTCAGTGTGCTCATGTTGCAGCTCGGAGCAGAGGGCATGGCAGCTGAAGCTCCTCTAATCGAGTTAGCTGTGATAACAGCAGCGGCAGCCGGCTTTCCAGGAATAAACTCTTCCCACTGAGCGTACACTCTCAGCAAGAGGATTCACACAAAGCAGGAGACGTAGCAAGCATGACCCACCTTCTTGTTGCTTGGGTTTTCAAAAATGCATGGGAACAAAGGGATGCATAATGCATGTACACACACACTGACAAGCTTATTAACGCTTTCAACTCAACATTCACACTCTGGCATCGTTCTCCCAGACAAATCAGTTATCATCAGTTTCAGATCCACAGGTGGGGACATGTCACTCCCTCTCCAGATATGTGGATGTTTTTCCTTGTTGACCTGCCATCAGGTAATTTAGTAGGTGAATAATGTCTTGAGTGTCTGGCCTCCTAACAGACACACCGTAAAGACCTCTTAGCAACATAATGGCTCACTTCCACTGTTCAAACTCAGTGACCCATGCCACCTGTCAGGTCATCAGGTTTGAATGCGTTTGCAAAGGAATCTTGTGGTTAGAGACAGCTCTTAGCCTTGGCTACTAGGTTTGTCTTTCAATATATATAGTAGTTTGAATACTTCTTCCTTTCTTTATAATTTCTTGGACTTTCTGAAGGTTTTTAGAAGTTCTTCTTTCAGAAGTTCTTCTGGACACTGGCAGTTTTTTCTACTCATTACCACATATTCTTTTTGGTGGACCCAACACCGACTTATACATTGCTGCCTCTTTATGTCTCTTTAATAAATAAACTGGTTTATTTTTAAGGAATATACCATTGTTGTGTTTACACTTGACATCATTTAGCAATGATCCACTTTTCAATTGGATCTTTGGTCATTTGGGTACAAGCAGTACACAACAGAGTATTTATTTCTCATTTCTTTAGTTTACTCTAGGAAACCCGCCAAAGATGTTGAAATACAGTCATTCAAAATCCTAAGATTGGGGAAAAGTTACAAATATTCACAGCTCATGCAGCTGGATCCTGACCAGGTTATAAGGTGAGTTTTTAAATCCACACAAAGGAAACGAGTAGGAGACAAAACACAGAGTAGGCAAATTATTGAAATCTCAAACTAAATTGATCATTATCACTATAGCCCAAATAAACTCTAGACTAAAACCCACAAAAAACTGACTAATTGTGCATCATTTAAAATGTCATTTTTAATAACTAGTGTATTAGCTGAGCTTTGCTCTGTGCAGACAAGAAGACAAGAATGTCTCTCCAACATTGCTCTTGGCCAATTCTGCAATTTTTATCATTTTATTCACCAAACTCAGCAATTTTATACTTGCAAATCTTTTAAGGCTGCAACTACCGATTATTTTGCAAATTGATTAATCTGTTGAGTATTTTCCGATTAGGCAATTAACAATCACCAAAAGATGCTTAACAGGAAAGTTTTTACTGAATTTGAACCAGGTGAAGCTAAAGCTACGTCACAATGAGTTCTGGATAGAGAATATTTTTGTCATTTTTTTGTTCTTTCAGCAAATGGCATTTCAATCTGAAAAGACTCACAAAGAGAGGGTTGGCAATTAGAAAAGTTTTAATGATGTGAAATTACATAATTATATCTTTGGCGCTCGGACCTGGGAGGAAGACATGAATGTTGAGAATGATATGAGCTAGGATGAACATTGTAAAGCTTATATTTAGAGATGTCTTCCCCCTGATCCGACACTGGTGGTGGATTGGCGGCCAGGGAGCGAGGAAGACAGGAGTAGATGGGAAGGAAGATGGTGGAGGTGGGGTGGAGGAGGGATGAGCTCAGCTGGCAAGCGAGGAGGAACACAGCCGAAGGTCCTTTAAAACAAGGCGTCGGAAGGCGATTGGATGATGAATCAGGCGGACAGGATGCTGATTGGAAGGCCGGGAGACGCACAGGGAAGTCATTGGACGGTGAGACGGCGAGGGTGAGTCTTTCATTCTGAATTTTCGTTAAACTCCATGTTTTAGATTCTGTATACTCAGTTAAAGATTATTCGATTACTTAATTAGTTGACGGTTATTTCAATATTCAACATATTGAAACCTGTTCTTGTGTGGTGTGTTGGGCTTGCCTTGTGGCTGGACACTACACACTGCAGGACCAAACCTGTTATATCTACGATTTGATAAGAGTCACGTGTGGGGTCTCTCAGGTTTTGAAAATCAACCGACAGTTTTAAAATCTTGCCGTGTGAACCTGGCAGTATGTACCTATCCTAACATTTGCACACCCTACATGTGAAGTAATTGCATATCTAGAATCCCAGGCCTGATCCAAACCCACCATGTGACCCAAATAAAACTCTGACGAGTTCTGGTGTTTCCTTCATTTGGTGGCCTCCACTAACGGTTTTCCCTGTCGGACGCTCCAGCGACTGCCTGTAACAGAAATTGTTCCAGTCATGACACCATCACTTGTGCTCTTTGTTGCCCATTCTAGACATGCCAGCAAACTGTTTACGTACCCATCACTGCTCTGCATGTTTAACTAAATTATATCCAAATCGAACCATTACTTCTGGATGTTTAACTGGGCTTTTCAGTGAATAAAGTGCACGTAAGGAACAAGAGACAGGGCAACAACGCTAACCAATCAAACTAGCGCATGTCAAAATAAAATGTATCATGTGTGATCAACTGGATCGTTCTCTTTTTCTGCTGCCTATCCCATCACCCTTCGCTGGCCTCACACACACAAAGGCAGGGGGGAGGCCGAAGCAGAGGAGCACAAAGGACCCGGGAGCTGTGGGCAAGCCCTTGAGAAAGGGAGGAGGTAGATGTGGGGGTAACACGGGGTCAAAGGGGGGCCACGGGGTGTAGGGAGAAACCTGAGAGGCAGAAAGCCAGAACAGGAGCTCTGGTAGAGAAACACAGAGGAGGGGAGTGGCGGAGGGTAGAGAAGGAGGGAGGAGGGGAGTGTAGGGGTGAGAGAGTCTAACGTGACAAGGGCTGAATTTGTTCAAGAAACGGATTCGGTTCGGGGGAGTCAGGAGAAGGTGGGATTTGATGAGATTTGCACTTTTTCCTAAGAAACAAAGAGACACATCCTCCGACTACTAGAGCCGGTGGAAGCTTGTTTCAGACATTTCTTATTTCAAAAGGCAGTTTTAATGTTTTCCATCTTCATTTCACTTAAACACAAAACAGAAGCTGCAGATAAATTTTCCTCCATACCAAAAAGCAAGTGTGTGTACATTCTCTGCTAAGACGAATCTTCATAAAAGGGCGAAAAGAAACACTTTGCAGCAGGAATTTGTAAATCGAGATACATTTTATCTAATGAAAGACATTTTCATTGTCCTGTTCTTATAGCTACAAGGAAAATAAAACCAAGGTCGAACGGCATTCGGTCCTCATGGAAATACAAGTGACAAGAAACATTTTTCTCAGATCCTGGTTTCCATGGTAGCTTGTCGATGGAGCAACAAACAAGCAGAGCAACGACATTAATACAGCGATGTATTTATTATAAAGACCGTCAAAGCAGATTGCCCGTCTCTGCATTCCCTGTGACTAAACTCCCAGTGGGTTCACCATTATTTAACACATTTATGATGGACGGGTCAACATTTAGGCTTCACAGGTTACCTAGGGTTCAAATAAAATCCAACCCCACACACCCCTGTGTTCCAACATGTACAGTCCTGTGAAAAAGTATTTGCCCCCTTACAGTTTTCTTACACACTTTTTGACAAATTTGACATCAGACAAAGATAACCTGAGTAAAAACCATATGCTCATTCCAAATAAATTTTCATTTATTCAGAAAAAGGAAACTATCCGAACCATCCGGGCCCTATCCAAAAATATAATTGCCCCTTAATCCTAATGCTTGTGATAACTGGCAATAGGTTTTTGACTTGAATCTTGGCCTACTCTTCCTTGCAGACTTGTTTTAATTCAGCCAGATTGGAGGGTTTTCCAGCACTAACGACCTGTTTAAGGTCATGTCACTGCAGGTCAATCAGATTCAAGTTGGGACTTTGACTAGGCCACTCCAAAACCTTCATTTTGTTTGTTTTTTTAGCCATGCAGAGGTGGACTTTCCTTTGGATCATCGTACGGCCACATAACTAAGATGTGCTTAAGGTCACAAACTGATGGATCTTCGGGATGCAAGCAAACAAAGCAATTTGTTCAGGTCCAAAGCAAAGGAGCAAAGCAGTCTCAGACCATTACACTACCACCACCATGTTTGACTATTGGTTTGCTGTTCTTTTGTGAATGGCTGTGTTAGTTTTACTCCAGATGTATCGAAACACACCTTACAAAAGGTTTCAGTTTTCTCTCATCATCCCATAAATATAATTGCTCTGAAAAGTCTTGTGGTTCATAAAGATGTCTTCAAGAACTATGGATGTGTGTTCGGTTGGGTCAGCAGTGGTTTTGTCCTTGAATCTTGCCCATGAAACCCATTTTTACCCAGTCTGCAGTGCTCTCAAGGTTCTTCAAGGCTCTTCTGTGACCTCCTGAGTGAGTCGTTGACCTGTTTTTGAAGTTATTTTGAAAGGATCTTGTGAAGCTTCACCACGCTTCCTTATTTTTTCCATTTACGTTTAATGGGTCTTATGTGGTTCAGAATCAGAACCAAGAAAGCCCAGAGATGTAGTAATCATTACTCTGATTGCAGGATTATTTGTTGCTTGTTCCTGATACCTGCACTGAAACTGGTGAAGAAGCTCTTGTCCTTTCTGACTGGAAGAATGGCAGAACTGATTTCATAGTTATTTTAAATACAATTTACTGTACTTGAGACTGATTCCATTTCACTTGTACTTCTTTTTAGCTATCCACACATTTTCAGCATATTTCAATATGTCATAATTCTCATTTTGTCTTTTAACTGTATATCTTGGTTGTTTCTGGTAAGACCTTTGCTGCGTATCGCAGCCAGGTTTCATTTGGAGAAGAGGTTTTTAATCTCAGTCATTTACACAAGGACCTGCCATTAGGCTCATTTTAGCCTTGCTTATATTGATGGTGATCTTTGATGTTTCATATTGTTCAGTAATATATACATTTCATTGGGTCTGTCCTGATTAAATAAAGTATAAATTTAAAATAACAGGAAAAACATTTGGACACCTAACAGGATAAACAATTATTCGCCTCTGGTTGAAATTAAAAGTTAAAAAACCTCTTTATCTGCACCACAGTTTGTTTCATCAAGCCTTTAAACCTCTGTTTAAAAGGCTTAGTGTGTTTTCTGACTCTTATTTACTTTAATATAACCAGTGTTCCCACAGTGTCTCTGAGCCAGCTGTAGGTTGCTACCATTAAAGCCCTCTGATGGCGGATAAAAGCAGACCGCAGCGATACGCCCTCATGGCCCTTCAGGAGGTGAATGATGTCAGCTCCACCTCTCCCTTCTTTCCTCTCTACGCCACTCCTCCCTTGAGGACACCGCTGATGATGACGAGGAGGAGAAAAAGGCAGATGAAGAGGAGTCCGTCTCATCATTTCCTTCCTGTCCTCCACCTCACCCACTGCTTCCTGCCATCCAACCTCCAGGCATCCTGACGCAGCTCCCTCCACCTCTCCCTAAACCAGTTCTGACTGAACGCATTTTGATTTTCTTTTAATGATCTTCTGGCCTTCCTTCTCAGGGTCTCAGACAGTCTATTTTTTTGTGGTACAGTGTCAGGTAAGGACAGAAGAGATGAGGGAACAAAATAAAAAAATTAATTATAAACAGACCGAAACCCTGATAAGGAGAGAAAGAAAATCTTAACTCATCAAGTTATGAAATCAAAAACCTTCCACAGTGTGGATGACACATGGCTCAGAGCCTGAAAGGTAAAGAAAGAGCGGGATGATCTTTGAGCTCCAAAAGTCATCTGCTGGACAAATAGATCAATAATCAACAGCTTTAGAGTGAAAGCAGAATAAAAACATCTTCCACCATTAATTATCAACAAACTATTGTTCATGCACTCAAATTTAAAAAGGAACGTAGCTTTTACTATACAGTCCTTAAACGAAACATTTTGTACTCATCACGCCTTAAACTAGATCACAGTCAACTAACCATCCGACCAAACTGGAACCAGGTGAGACACGTGGAGCTGTGCCAACATCAAAACTGTAACCGGTTCTGCCAAACTCAGAAGAGTCGGGTGTTCAGACACGATCTGACTTTTAGATCTACTGAAATCAGTCCAAGGAGAGAGAAAAGCCTGCGATCAGACCCAAACCCACATCATTTATGACATGCTGGACAAACAACGTCGTCTTTATGGGCTCTGACACGTTTTAATTCATCATGTGTGTACTGACAGACTAAGCCTGTAGATGTTCTTCATCAAGTCAGTCAGGTACAGTAATGCCCCTTTTCCACTGGTTCGTTTTGGGCGGCGCAGCTCCACTCCACTCGGCTTCGCTCCACTCGGCTCAGAACATTGTTGTGTTTCCACTGACCCACTGACAGCTGGAGTTTAGCTAATACTAGTTCATTTATTTGATTTTATACATCGGTTCGTGAGTAGCCTTGCCTACTGGTTGGAGATTTCAGTCACTGTGCCAGTTCCATGTTCTTTTCTCATAAAACCCGACTTGAAAACAGCTCAAACAAGCTTTCGCTACAGAGAGCCGTCGCACAGGCCCCGAAGAGTCGGTGCGACTCTCAAACTGGTCGTTGTCAACCTCTGGTCCAAAGAACAGTAATGGCCGTCTCTATTATTGAGGTTTAACCTCCCTCTGTGTTGGGCTTTGATAAACATGAGCCTGCCTGTTGGAGATTTTCCTTCAGTTGGCTGGATGCTGCAAAGTATTTTTTTCTTTTCTTCATCTTAAAACAAGGCCCTGCCCTCATCCTTCACCACTGTCTTCTGTTCACCAGCAGGTTGTTTTATTTCCCCTTCACCTCTCAGAACGAACCAAAGTTTTGATTGGATCACTTGTAGTGCTTTTGGTTATCTGAAGTTATTATTTTGTACTGATGCAGTTCCCTGACATGCATTGGAGCCCCATATTGAAGGATTATCATCTCAGTTTGTTCAGGGACTCTTACAGGGACTCTTAGGACAGAAGGGATTTATAGTTCCTTTACAGACTTTTTGTTTCTGCTACCACATAAAAAATAACTATAAAATGTCAGCAAATGTTAGCAAATATACATTGATATACATTGATATACATGTAACATTTTATGAGCTGTATTTTATTTTATGGGTCAAAGAGGTGTTGTGGCTCGAGCCAAACTTTATTTTAAAGGCCGATCTTCACCCAACTTTGCTGTCAAATTATCAACCAGTTTCCAAATTACCTTTAATTACAAAGATTTGAGAGGTTTTTAAATGTCAGCATTTGTAAATCATTCCAGCTGGGTTTTAAACCCGGCTACAGTGCTCAAACTACTGATCCGAATTTCTACATAACCTTGCTCCAACTTTTTTTACTGGCTCCTAGACCATCTGCAGCCCAGATCCTGATTTTTCCACTCTGGCAAGCTTTTGGCATTAAAGATTTAGCTTCGAGTTTGTTTCAGTTGAATCCGAGCAACAGGAGCTTTTTGTTTTGTCTTCAGTAAATTTCTCCTCAGCTATTTCTCTGTCTTGTGGCTCCACAAGGCTTTGTTTTGGGCCCCCTATTGTTCATGCTCCATTTTTGGAAAACAAAGCACATTTTTATTGCTTGAATTATATTCAAACTGGTTGAGCAATAGCACTTAAACTGGGCTAAGTTTTCTGACTGGCTTTGTTTCAATCTCATTGTCCCTTTGGAAATGTTTCCCAGTTTTATCCAATTTTGTAGCTGACACACTAAGCATCTTGAAAAAGTCATCTTTATCTATTCTTTTTGTAGTTTGGCTTTCCAGTGCTTTGGGTGAGATCAAAATCTTGAGAGTTTGAAGAAGCAGCTAAAAGAATAGGAGTCATTTTAATATAAAAAAAGGACTCTATGTGTGTGTGTTTGCATGTGTAATTGATCTGATATGTGGCCGTCTGTGAACAAATAAAACAAAGCTGCAAAGCTGATAACAAACCCTCTCAGGTGTGTAAGACTTAACTGTGTCCTGTGAGACTCCGGATTTGGAGGAAACATTTGTCTTTGTCCCTGAGCGGCGGATCATAACCGTGAGCGAGGAGCGTGCGGAGGTGTCTGAGACGGATGTCAGAAGGTGTGTGAGAAGGAAACAGTGCTGCTGTTAGGTTAGGTGTGCGGGCACCTCAGTGACGGGTAGAGGTGACAAAGTTTGTTGGAATCCATGGAGAACTACTACTACTAAACTTTTAATATCTAAAGGTTTATATAATGAAAAACTGAATACACAGATGATGCTAACAAAACTTTAAAAATAAATTTGCTCTATGTAGTGTGGCATAAATTGATATTTTTGAATACATTTCCAACTAATATTTCACTGTATTGTTTGCCTTTAATCTGCAACCACATATATTCAGTTTTGAGTTAGCTTTATTTCTATCATTTATTTAACTCACGGTTTCTGAATTATTTATTTCTACATTTGATTCAAGAAAATATTTAGAAATTTTATTTTTATTAAAAACAAATATTTCAACTTTTGCTTGTTTTTAAATTGTTGAATTTGTCAGTATATTATAAAGCTGAAAAAAGACAAATCTGCACTATGGATTGTGGCATAAAGTAATATTTCCATTTTAATTTCCAACTATTATTATTTATTACATCAGCCTCACTTTTTATTTAATATGCCTTTAATTTGTAACCATATTTAGTTACCAACAAATGTTTTATTTATTTCACTCATAATTGAATTGTGAATTTTTTCTCCATTTATTTCCCAAAAATAAATGTGAATTTGATGTTTTTTGTAAAAAAAATAATACATACAATAGGCAATATTGGCATTTATTTATTTATATTTTATTTCTACAAATTTTTGGCACTTTTGAAAATTGAACTAAGCTTATTTTTATTTTTGTTGCATTTATCATTATAGTAATGTATCTCCCATTTGTATATATGTTCAGATACTCTGTATTTTCTGGCAGCCTTTGCCCTCCATACATCAGGAGTTCTTTGTAGCTCCGGTACAAATAACAAAAAAAAGGTTAAAAGCCAAATGTTTTAATACCTCTAAAGTTTAAATAAGCAGTGAGACATAAAATGATTCCAGGGCTGCAGATTCTTTATAAACGGGAGCTGGTTATTAAAACAGCAGGGTGGTTAAAGGCAAGTTGGGAGCTTAAACAATGTGAAAAGAAAAATATGTTTTAAAGAAATGAACCCGTCAGACTGGCTCATGATGTTTAGAAAGACACACAACAGGCCATAACACAGAAAAAATAAATATGTGGCTACTTCAAACAAATCAGTCTCTCTGACTGGTTCAGCTATAGTTGTGGAGGACATGTTATGAGAGGTCGCCCCCACACACAGACAGCTTCAGTACTAAAAGGATTGTCCACACACAAACAGTACGTAGAAACTAGAAGAACTGCTCACATTGGACTGGTGCAGCTCTGAAGGGTATAAAACTGCTGCAAAATACAGGAATTTTCCACCAAGTGCTCAGACATTTTCTCATATTATGGCAAATCTAAAGGTTGTTTTGTTCTCAGACAAGATCCAACAATACTTCTGCTGTTTGCACAACCCAACAGAGCTGAACCGTGAAGTCATGCATGTGTCATTCATCACTACTGACTGGCAGGTGGAGATAAGAGGTCAGAAGGTCTTACCTGAGCAGGTACGCTCTGTACGAATGCAGGTCGGCCCTCCCTTCCTGCAGTAGGAAAAGAAAAGAACACACTGATGGTGTTTGATATTGATCAGTTGGATCCGTCTGCTGCTAACCGGTGGATTATTTTATAAAAATGCTGTATTAGCAGGAAAACTGTATTTTGTGATACCTTCAGCTACTGTATGCCAGGTCTGTGATTAAACAGGATTGCTACTCTTTTCCACACATTTCCAGACTCAAACTTCCAGGATTTTTCAGCCGATTTTCTGACCTTTTTCCTTAAATAGTAAAACAGAAAAGCTACTGAATATTTGGGGCTGAACTAAGTTGTGACAGACATGTTTATATTGAAGATATTTTATAACCAAAACTCTTTTATAGCAAAAACTAAAACTAGGACCATGCAGGAATGCATAAGTAATGAGACAAGCACTCTGCTTGCTTGAACATCTTTTACTTTATTTATTGGTAGCTTGAAAGAAAATGCATAAAAGTAAAAAAAAATAAAAGCAGAAAATCCTACACAGTTGAAAAAAGTAACCCTCAAACAATGGAAAAATATTTTTTTTAATAGAGTAAATAAAATTAGGACATTTTAGGGAAAACATATATGGAAATTTCTTAAAAAGGAGTAAATATAGATCATAAATTATAAAAGAAATAAAAAAAAATATTTTTTATCCATGTTTTAACCATTTCAGATTATTATATAATTACTAATTATAATGTAAATATAGTTATGATTTAGCAATAAAACACAAGGCAGCTTCAGCCCTCTTACCGATGGAGGATTGTTCCAGCTGCAGATGTTGCCGAGCATCTTGTTAGACTCCAACAGTCAGCAGCCATTAGTCGTATCATTAGGACTTCAGTCAGGCGCTGGTGGTTCTTCAAACTCAGCACTGAGACGTCGGCCCATTATCCTCACAGCTTCTGTGAAGAAAAACCAACTTATTTACGTGGTGAACCCTTTTTTTCCCTACTGCACTGAAAAGATCTCTAATTCAAATATGAAACAGTTTATGTATAACCTGATTAAGTAAAAATCACAGTTTAATGACAGAGTGATTCATTACAAGTGTTTATTTTAAGTTTTACTGCTTACAGCTTTTGGAAACCATTGGAACAATTTGATTATTGTCTAAAAGCAATTAAAAAATTTTGAATTACGTAAATGTAACAAAATCCTGAGGAAGAATGCTAAATTCACCTTACAGAAGTGGTAAACCACAAAAAGTCATTAGCAAAAGAAGCAGGCAAATCAGAGTGCTGTATCTAAACGTACAAGGGGAAAGTTTAGTGGAAGGAAAAAATGGATCACACAACAGGGACAGGGACAACTGTAGCCTGGAGATGATTGTGAAGAAAAAAAATTTAAGAGTTCAGAGAACATTCCCAGTGTGTGGACTGCAGCTGGAATCAGAACCTCAACATTTCTACACTTCAGTCCTCGTTGAGAGAAGGAAATCTGTCAGATGCTCACATAATTTCACTTGGAGATGATGGGAACAGGCAGCATTCTCCTTGCAGATCGATTCCCTCCGGTGTTCAGCTAATTTAATTTCTAAAAAAAGCCGTTTATCCAAAGTACTTTTAATGACTGCAAAACTGATCTGTAGGCACAGTTTGCTAAATTTCTTTACAAAATGCCTTTGCCACTTGTTATAATACTTTCTAGCACACTAACAAAGCAGGATAAAGAAGCAAATAATGCATGGATAGGATAATAGGAACCATGCTTTGGTGGGTTGTTGATGGATGTCTAAACAGGAAGGGGGTTGGGGGAGGAATGTCCCAAAAAACTTGGGGCTGCCTGCTCTGGAGACGGGTATGGGACAGCAAGGGATTTGGATTTAAATGTTTATATACTGGTTCAAAGTGGAAGCACACAATATAAACATGTACTAGATTAGTCTGAAACCCAGTATTGATTATAAGCTTTATTCTGACAAATACTGCATACATGGCTGCTGAAAAGTACATGTATCATATATTAGAACATATTTAACAAACATTTTCTAGAACTGAAACACAACCATAAATAAGAAAATATAAAGCTGGAAAGTCCAATTTAAAAATCTGTGTAATCCAAACAGAACACTGCACTGAAGCTTGCACTCATTTATCCTCAAAGACAAAATATTTAATGCTTCCCCACCCGTTGAGTCTCTGGTGGTCTCTGTCAAAAACATTCAGATGTTACCTGCAGAAAATAAACAGGCTGGAGTAGGAGTGTGTCGCCCTCTAGAGGAAACAGCTAATTCCTACAGTTAAAAAACAGCACGAGTTGTACCGACAGGTGGGGGTTCTGACTGCTTGAGGTGAGAATTAAACAAATTAACATCAGCATTCAAAATAATACACCTGTACCTGGTGGCAATTAACAGTGACTGGATAAAAATACTAAACCTAGTAGTGGTTGATCTTTAGATCTCACATGACCTTAGGATTTGTTGAAACAACCTAATGGTCTGTTGGTTTAGGTTTTTAAGTACCTATACACCTCAGGTCGACTGATTATCACAGTCCTTTAGTCACTTTCTTTTTCAGAGATAAAAAGAAAGGTTAGACATTAATATGCAAACACCTCTTAAGAAATAACTGAATATTTAATTGTGTGTCGAAACATTCTAACTGTAGGTGCTCAATGTTTAATACACATTGATCTCGGGGACATGTATGACAGTCTATATTTAGGCTCTGGGCTGCATGCAAAGCACCTGCTAGAACATCTCCATACAGGCAAAGAAAGTATCTTACAACAGGCTTTACACCAGATCTGTATCCCCACTGCAGCATGACAGAAAAATCAGTCAAAAAGGCAGCACTGCAGCTGCTTGGTACTACTTAGCTTTGATTTCATGCAGCTGTTCTGCTGCATTCAGGGACATCAAGTATTTTATATTTATGGGCATTACTTTACTTTTAGGATGTAGACGCCATCTGTAATGATGACTGGAATTATTAGAGATTTTTGTCACTTTATCATCATAGAGACTCATTTCCAGGAACTTGTTTCTCTGATAAATTGAGTGAGAAATAATACAAACTGGGTAATGTTTTTCATTTTGTCATATAGTAGAACACAAAGTTTTGAGCCAAAGAGATGTTTCAGCCTCCTAATGATGGCATTTGAATACCAATCAAGGCCATAAATAATGAACCTAATCTTTCATCTTGAAAGATTTAACCTAATCATAATGAACCTAATCTTTCATCTTCTGCATGTTTTTAGAAATGAACTGAATATGGCACGGATTTTAGCAATTTATTATTTTCTTAGATGTTCTGAAGAAAGGAAATATTAAAATAATGAGCTTCTAAATGAATAAAAGATGGTATAATGTACATTTAAGACCATTTTTATTTTTTTAACCTTTATTTAACCAGGTGGGACGATTGAAAACTACTTATTTACAATGCCGACCATCTACAGTGTCTTGCATTTTGTCTTGTTGCAAATACAAACTTCGTTGTATTTTATTGGGATTTTATGTGGCAGACAAACACAAAGCTGTGCCTAACTATGATGCTTTAAGCATATTTTTGTGAGGCATACCTTTATATTCAGCAGCCCTGAGTTGGTATTTTGCAGAACCAACTTTCTTTTCAATTACAACTGCAAGTCTTTGGAGCTGTATCTATTCTACCAGCTTTGCATATCTAGCTTGCTCAGATTGGATGTAGAGCATCGGTGAACATCAGTTTTTATTCTGATTGTCCTGGATTTAGTTCCATCCATTTTCCCGTCAACTCTGACCAGCTTTCCTGTCCCTGCTGAAGCAAACTATCCTCACAGCATTATGCTGCCACCATGTTTCACCATGGTGATGGTGAGTTCAGGGTGATTTGCAGTATTTTGACTTTCTGCCAAAAGGTGTTTTGCATGTAAGCCAGCAAGTTCAAGTTTGGTCTAACCTGTACACAGCACCTCCTTTCACATGTTTGCTGTGTCCCCTACATGTTTTCTTGTCAAACTGCAAACAACAAACTGCAAACTATTTCAAATAAAAAGATAGCCTACGATATTCTGCAAATACCAACTGAATATAAATTTCAATTTTTTTTTCAGGTTTTAGAACAATGAAGTGCGACAAGGAAAACATTTTCCTAAATGAAACGTCTCATGTTGATGTAAGAAAATAATAAAACCCAGTTTCAGCTTACAACAAAAACACAACTGATTGAACTGAAATAGGCCTATGCGTTGTACAATGAGTGTCGTTCTGCTGGGAAATTCAATGTCGCTGCTGCAAGAACACATGGAATACCGGTTAAAACTTGACGTTTTGGTACGTATAAATATACTGCTGACTTTATATTGTATTTGACTAAACTTAAGAGGCACGGTGGAAGACGTAAAGGGCTACTTGGCTCTGGAGTTGCGGGTTGCAGACACCTGGTTTAGGTGGATGCCCATGACTTGGTAGGTTTGCAGCTGTGCCATTCTCTTTCAATTTGAATAAGATTGATCGAACAGACCAAATCTCTCCACAACTTCATTCCTGAGCTGTCTGCTCTGTTCCCCTGCACTTATGATGAAGTTTGTCCACTAAAGCTGCTCTCACCTTGTTTTCTGTTTAATCGGCTCCCATTTTGAACAGGGGATGTGTACTGGGACCAAAGGTGTGGATTTTACTGTCTTCTGCTGTGACAGAATGGGGCTATATGACCACTGCCATGATGTCCCCGTCTCATTTTAATTTTCAGGAATTTTATGGATCAACTCACCATCGGGGGAACTCTTAATTTCAGAAAATTGTCAGAAAATTATTAGCTAAATTAATAAGAAGTCATGCCATCACTTTCACGTTCAGTATCATGCATCCGGAATTCCGAGGTGAGTGAATCTATAAGTAATCTTATTTTTGAGTCATTGCAGCAATATTTGAGCCACAGCTGCATTGTTTCTGTAGGTAGCAGTGGTGTGCATACATAGGGAGCTGCTGCACTCAAATTTTTAGCAGTCAGACTTTCTTTAAGAGTATCAGAGTAAAGGGAGCTGAATACAAATGCACGCCACTCTTTTCAGATCTTTATTTGTCAAAAACATTTTAAAATAGTGCTTCATTTTACTTCCACCTCAGAATTATGCTCACATTTGTGTTGGTCTATCACATAGAAAGCAGCTCAAGTCTTTAGGGGTATCAGAATAAAAGAGGCTGAATACAAATGCACAACACTTTTCAGATTCTTGTTTTATGCTATTTTGTTTTAAGCAATTAATCTTTTTCTTTTCAGATTACACTTATGGAAGGAAGTCGACTAATTTGTGTTAATCCATGACAGAAAATCTAATGTACTCTAAAGTTAGCAACAGGACAATGTGTGAAAGAGGTCCAGCAGTATGAATACTTTTGCAAGTCCTGTTAAAGTACTGCTTTATCCACGTCTTTATCCCGACCCCCACCTTTAGTTTACAGGTGACGTTCTGCATGTTTTCTGTCCTGGGTCGCCATCTAGTGGTGAAGAAGCTGAACTGTAGGTAGAGGAGCGGCATGAAGAGGGGTGGAGACGGGGAAAAAAAATCTAAGGGGAAGAAAATTCAAACGCTCTTCCTGGAAACAGTGGAGAACCCGCCACAACTTCACCACATGACATTTCAGAAAGAAACTGCGACACCCCTTCCTCTGAAAAGCAGCGAGCCCGCATTTCACCCCAAAAACTAGCAATTACAGCCGCAAAAATGATCCGAACAGGACGGCCGCACCAACCCGCTCTAATTAGCGACTCTGTCTTTATCTGCGCATTTATGTGGAGCCGCGGGGTCGACACAAGCTGATTGCGACATCACCTTCAATTCCCGTAAACTATCCCCTTCATTTACCGTAGAAAACATGACCTCACTCCACTGTGATGTTGGGGGAAGGGGAACAATCACGCAAAAACAACGCAGAATCAGCTCAAACTTATCACAGGCATGCATGCAAAGTTCAGTCATTATTAGTAATTATGTAACCGCATAAAATCCTAAAGCCTCTTGAGAGTTTTCCTCGTTTATGTCAGGAAGAAGACGGCGGCTCTGTTGTATTATTGAAGGAAACGGGAAATAATCTGCGTTATTCTCACCTTTTAGATGTTAATCCCAGAATCAGCGGCGAAAACCAGAGAATGATCTGCACAGCAGTCCATCTTTATGCCCATCCGAGGATGACGCAGCCCCCTTAAAAAACAAAACCCTCTCACCCTCCTCTGTCATCTCAAAAACAGGAACAGACATCCATCCAGCATCCAAAACGCGTTTAGGTGCAGTGGAGGAATTAAAAAGAAAACATGTCTGCGTGTTGCACCTCCTCATGGTCGTATCGCCTTTTCTGAATGGTTGCACAGCTCCTCTTCCTCTGAGCTGGCACTGAATTACAAAAATAAATGAAAGGCGAGAGGCAGGGAAAAGGCAGGAACCAAGAGGTGTCCACTGCGCACGATCCGAGCTGTGGATGAGGACTCAAAGAAATTGCGCAGTTTTTATTCCATTAAAGCAGAGGACTGTTCCCCCCTCTCTTCTCCACCGCTGAACGCCTCTTTTCTCTCCCTCTTCCCTCCCTGCCTGCCTGGCAGCCTCCCTCCCTCTCCTGCAGGTTCGCTTTTCAGAGGAGGATTCTCGCCTCCACTCTGCAGGACTTCCCAAAAATTCCCTCATTTCCAGTAGGGCAGTGGAGTACCCCTCGTTTTGCCCGCATACCTCTGTGGTTGAGGAACCTGCTGTAACCTGGTACTTGAAGGTACTTGAAGAGTAGTAATTTCGCCAGGTGCTTGAAACTTTTCAAGAAAATGGAAACTAGAGTAAAAGTCATGCTGGGGAAAGTCCAGAGGTCACATCAGGTTCAGGTGGCTCTCAGGAGGGATGGAGATGTGCACTGGCTTGATTCAGCAGGACCATTTGGTTAACTGGAGATGGTGCAATGAGAAAATATACATCCTAAGGGGCTTGTAAAGTTTTTATTCTTTGTAAACTATGTACTGTATAACTGCATACAGTGGCGGTCCTTGCATAAATCATACTCTGGATGAGGGGTGGCCAGATGGGGGCTACTGGTAATGTTGGGGTGTCACATCAAAACAGGCATTTTTATTTTAATGCTGTCATAAACAGTTATGTCCACAAATATTCTCACACTTAGGTTAAATCTTTTAATTTTACCAACATTTTTCTTCTGACTAGAAATAATTTTAATGTTTTTGGGGAGTCCAGCCAGGGTCTTGACTTGAATCTGATAAAAAGTCTTTAGAGGGAGTTAAAGATGAGGTTAATGGTAAGTAAGCCTTCCAACCTCAAAGACTTGGAGTTCCTTATCAACAAGATAAATCATGAAAACATTGGTCAGCTTTTCTCTAATAGTCATATTTATAACCCAATGCTTTTAATGGAGGCGCAGCTTGGTAGATACCCTATAGGGCATTGCCGTCCCTTGCTCCTTATGTGTGCTTTACTGATAGAATAAAGGTTTCATGCATCTCAAACTGTTTTAAAGAATCTGTTCGTTGTAGAATAATCCAGTTGAGGTCTGCCCAGTGTAAATACTCAAGATTATAATCTAGAGATGATCAAATCTGGTTCAGGACAGAAATAGCAGAATTATAGGATCCACATCAGACACCAACTTCAGCTTCAATAGCTGGAATGTGTGGAATATCAACCGCCCGTATCAAAAGGTGACACTGACTGGGTCTATAGTAATCAGCCCTTAAAATAATCACCAACTGGGCACGAGACCCAATATCAAAGCTACAGGGAGACCCTTGTTAGCGGCTGCAGCTCTGTGACCAAGCAGCTTGTAACACAGAGTAAAGTCATTACCGATATAGCGATGTAGGGCTGAAACAAATCATCGGATAAATCGTGATTAATTGATTATTGAAATAATCGTCAACTAATTTAGTGATCGAATAATCGTTAACTGGAGTATACAGACTCATGCCATTTGCTGAAAGAACAACCCAATGAGAGCAGTAATTAGGCCAAAATTGTACAAATATATACATTTTGCATTTGAGATAAAAAGTTTCTGTCTGTAAATGTTTTATCCAAAACCCCTCAAGTGGCATAAGTTTAGCTTCACCTGATTCAAATTATGTAAAAAATCTCACTTCATCTCACTTCACTCGTCTTGCATGCTGATGGTAGTCAGAGGGGCCCAGTGGTGCCGATTGTATGGCAGCCTCACTTCTGTCAGTCCATAGCTGTGGCTACATTGTAGCTCACCACTGCCAGTGTGTGAATGTGTGGATGACTGCTTGTAGTGTAAAGCGCTTTGGGGTCTCTGGGGACTTGATTAAGCGATAAGTTCATGTATGAGTCTAAAGCATTGGCACCACCTCACAGAGGTTTTAAAACAGCTCTTTCAGTTTGTTATACAGCGTTACAAAACTAAACTAACAGAAAATGAACTGACACGTATTAAAGGAATGATATTAATGAACGCAGAAGAAGGAGAGGTTTCTAATGGACCATGGCCCTAAAATTCAAAATGGCCTTTCATTAAGAACAGTTCTAGTGACAGTAAAAACAGCTTTTATGGTCTTTTAACAAATTTGACCTTAATAATGCTTTCAAAAACAGTCCTATATGTTCCCCGTTAGTGAACAGGCTGCGACAGCGTTTAACAGAACAAAATGCAGTATTAGTTTGTGTTGCCAGCAGTAGTTAGCGGGTCATTCAGAAGATGAGTGAGCAACGTTTCGAACTGGGAGCTGGAACGTGGTTAAATTGGGTTTGATTACATTCCCAGATCCGAGCTGTGTTTGTGCTCGTTAGCCCTAGATCAGTTTTCCAATTAGCTACCAGAACATGTGACGTCCTTTCCTGGACGTCACACTGACTTCCCAGTCAAACAGAACTCCAGTATTTGTAACCGAAGGAACTCCATATAAAAAGGGAATGATAAGTAGGAAGAACCTTTTCAGCCAGAATTGTTCTGTTTATGAAGACATACGATAGCTCAGGTGGCGTGTGTGCAGGGAAGGTCCAGTTTCTGTTCGTGTAAAATAGAAAAAGAGGAGTTCAAGCTTGGCCCAAACTGGGCCGTGGAACCGGACAATGATCTAAAGCACACCATACATTTCTAGAAACAAAAAAAGGGTGCACTTTATTTCACCCGTGATTTTTAGAAGAAACAAACATAATCCTGGAAAACAGACATCCAGAATCGGCACATTGACATTCCAGCTCATTTCAGCTTCAAGTCTTATGTCTGTCACAGCCGGGGCTGGAGAATAAGCCCATTTGAATTTGAATTCAGCATTGCTCTCCCTCTACCTCCCACCAACTGGAGACCACCAGTGTACCCTCACACACACACACACACACACACACACACATACACACACACACACAGAGACCAGGGTTTGATAAAGAGGCTCTTAAACCCTGAGGAAGTCCGTGTTTGGTCTCTCACGGGCAGGATGGTCCTTGTTGCTGAATGTAACCTTGAACTGCTCCCCTCCACCAGCCCCTTCCCGGTCCCCCTCTCTCATTACTGGATCATTCTTTTTCCACCTCAATTTCTCCAGGGTCTTCTTGTTTTTTATTCTCTCCCTCCCTTCCAGTCTCTTTCTGGAGGGGAGGTCCGGGCCTTCTCTGTCTCCCAAAGCGCCGACTGACTGACTCCAAACGTCTTGTCTGTGAAGCTTCATTAGGGTTCATTTGTTCTCTTTCAGTCACAGCCTTCTTCTGTTCTCTTTTTCAGCTTGGGAGAGCTGCATGAGTCCCAACTCATCTTCAAAAGGGTCATTTTTGTTTATTGTCTTAAATCTTGGTGTTAGTTGCTCTAAAAAGTCCAGTTAATCAAGGAGTTCTCTTCTTCTGTTCAGAAGACCAGTTTCTTTTAAATAAATAGGGTTGCTCTGGATCTTTATCAGGTTTTTAATGCTTGACAACTGCCAATAAACTGTGTACATTTAAGTTAAAACATTTCAGTTTAAAGATATTTAAAGTCAATAAGCGCACACAGTCGGTCCAAATGTTTAAAAAAATTATTTGTCCACACTCAAGAGGAGAGCAGTTCCTCTCTTGATCCAGTGGTCTGGAGCCACATCTCCGGATCTGAGCTCTACGGCGACTACAAATGACGGCCGTCCGGCTCTGCCAGCACGCACTGGGAAGTAGTAGCAAGGACACATGTACATACCTGCACACAGAAAGAAGACGGCCTGAGCTGAGGCAGGGAACCCTCACTGAAACATTGGGAGGAATAAAAGCTAAACATGGATCATTAAATAAATCAAACTGTGGAAAACCTGAGAGATGCTCATGGGAAGATGAAAGAAAGTCAACAAATAACTCACTCTTGGACATCTTTTTGCGGTTTTCCACTGGTTTGAAGTAGATGGTGGGAATTGGACAGACCATCTGCATGGGCTCAGCTTCCACCAGGCAGGAGTTCTTCCTGTCCCAACCGGCCCCCTCCAGGTACAAGCCTCTCACATATACTCCATCCTGAAGGAGCGAGGAGACAGACGGTATTGACTCATTTAAACTGTTCTTTTTCTGCATGGTTTGTTTATCCAACAAAAACCGTCAATGAATTGATCACAAGGCTGATTCTAAGGTGTGACTCTAAGGTTTCTCTAATGCACACAGGGTCATAATATAAAACAAAAGGAAACATACGGAACAAAAATCCTCATTCAGTTGGAAAGCCTGTTTATTTCCCTTTAAATGATGCCACATTTGTAAGAAAAATGCACATGTGGGCTGAGCAGCAGAGTCTGTGCCAAAAGCCTCTCTGCCAATGATGGATGACGGAAATTCAACAATTTATTCATTTAACAGCCCTGGATCAGGTGCATGGAAGACCTGTACGCATCTAAAACATCTGGACATCTTCTCCTCCTGGTTGTCACCTGGAACACGACTTTCATGACCGGCTTGAGCCTCAGTGATTCCCGGGTTCTTCCTGAACATCCTAACCGGTTTCATCTCACGGTGTCAGTTTGACTCAGATGGTTGAAACTTTCACACAGTTGGGTGTTCCAACCAGACAATGATCTCAAACTGGGTTTGCAAAGGATAAAACAGGCAAAAATCAGGCTTCAGGCATGTTCTGGTGTAAATCTATGGTCCAAGTTTTAAAGCGGGATTCGCCTCAGAAAACCAACAGGTTTAATTTAACTGTGACATTTCAAGGTTGGTCAAAAACTTTAAAAAAACGTGAGTCTCTCTGCAAACATTAAACCAAATGTTAGTGGGGAGCGTTTTTATTTGTGAAGTTATTTAATTATTCCAACCTGATCAATGAATGGCTCAGAGGAAATTAACATTACACTTAAACCAAGATTGAGTTCACTCCTCTGATTGGCAGTGCGTGTGAAAAAGACAAGGACAAAATGTACCGGTGATAATATTCAGGAAACAGGATGGATGGCAAAACCCCCCAAAAAAAGAGTAGAAAATGCAGTGGGAAAGGAGGAAAAATGATTAAAAAAAAGAATGAAAGATAAAATAAGTCAAAGAGCAGGAACAGCAGTGGGAACTAAAAAATAGCACCAAAATGATGATGAATATATTGTGCTTGATTGAATAAATACTGTCAGGGAGAGGAAGGCTGAGAGCAAATGGTTCAGAAGAGAAAAGAGGTCTGATGGCAGCTGATGGAAACCTGGATGCTAACAGGAAGTCACCTCGGGTGGGGTGAGCAAGTTGCGGTCATCCACGGTGGACACGATGAATTCCCAGGACAGCGTGTCCACTGAGATCTGCAGAAACACACAGAGAAATATCCCAACTGTAAACATGGTTTCTTAATGAACTGTAACCATGAAATTATGGATTAATGTCTTTTTTTATACAAATTAAACCTTTTTTAAATAATGTTTTGATTTTTGCTCATTTGTTCCTATGATGATGATGTATAAACTTAATCCCAAATATTAAAACCACTGGGTTTCATTTAGTCAAGCTCTACACATGTCTCTTCGTCTTAAATGTTCTCGTACTTGTTGAACCGGTTCAGGATTCAGACAAGGCCACACCGACACGCTCCTGTAGTTAAAATGTGAAAACGTCTCACTGTCCATTATATGCTGGTTAAAAACAGCCAGTCACTGTCGCGAAGCTCTGACCTGATGGCAGGCGTGTCTGCTTCCAGTACTCAGGGTTCAGTGATGAACCCTCTCCCTACACAGAGACAATGTGACCCAATCACTCCACACTGATAAATGTGGGTCTGTAAAGGTACGCTACACTGTCGGTGCTGAACGTTCCCAAATATTCTTTTTTTTTTCTCCGCATTGATCAACAGTGCCCTGACAAAGTATTTGCACCCTTGCAGATTTTTATCTGAACCAAGCTGGCCCTGTGTGAAAAAGTAATTACCCTCTACGCAGCAACCGCCATCAAGCATCTGCAATCACTGGTATTGAGTCTTTTTTATCCTTGTGGAGGAAATTAGACTCTTTTTGCAGTATTGCTTAAATTCTGCCTGTTTAAGGACGTGCCATAGCATCTCAATCAGATTCATATCCAGACTTTGACTAGGCCGCCCAAAAAAACCCTCTTGGGGATAATCAAGATGTTTCTGGCAAATGTTAGATGGACATTTGTGGATCTATTTTTCTCAGCGGCGGTTTTATCATGATCATTACTGTTAATCGAATTTATTTATAAGGCTGTGAACTCATTGGAGCCCATTGTTCTTGCGCTTGTTGGTCAGTAGTTGTGCAGGTCTTGGACTTCAGACATGGAGTCCATCAGCGTTTCATTTGTTCCATTCTGTAGAAACTGGAACCTCGCTGCCACCAAGTCTTGCTGCAGGTCTTTTGCAGCCAGTCGAAGGTTTTTGACCTCCTGCTCCCTCAGGAATCTGATGGCAGACGTTGATGGCTTCCTCTTTCACCCACATCCAGCAGGTGTTGCTCCTCTTTCTTTGACTTTAAGCCTGTGAACCATGCTTCTATATCTCTAGGAACAACCAGGCCTTTGGAGTCTTTTCGTATTATTTTCCTTTTTCTATTGTTCTCTGAACTCGGACAATTTTCTGACCTAACATGCAATGAAACCTCACCATCAGCAGTCCAGGTAACTGAGGGCTTTTATCTCACCTGAATTGCAAACGTGCCTTATGAAGAACTCAACGGAGGGGGTTGAATATTTTTGAGACTACATTAGTCTTTGAAAGTGAGATCTATTGTTAAGTTTGTCTGAAATCCTTGTTATATTAGTTTTATTTAACTATTTAAACTGTTCTTGTGTAATTTGCTTTTTGCAAACAGCTGAATAATTCTAAATCTTACCAATAAACGTACTTTTCTCTTGGAGTTGAATCGCTTTTGATGCCTTTACAGCGTCAGTACCCACAGAACGTTTAGTTAGGGTTTATTGTCAGGGCTTCAAGAAAACACATCAAATAAGAGATATAATGTCTGATTATGAACAGCAGATTCCTAAAACAATCTATCTGCAGTGTATTCAGGCTCCTTATAGAAAGCCTGATAAAAATCCCAGTGACTTTTTAGTCCCGGCTCATATTCGTATTCAGGAAAGCACTTTTTAATACATTAAATATGACTATTTTTCATTTTCCTACCAGCTTTCTATCGAACTGGATGTAACTTGATACATATTCCCTCATGACTTTATCATCCGGGATCTTTTTGTCACATATCAGATAATATTCATGTTTTACCATAAAAAAAAAAGCTGAAGGTTGTAATTTCTCACTAAGGTGACAAAACCTGACTCATCTGTCAAAGTTCCCGCGGGCCTGATGTGCCGTGAGGAGGCTGCAAGAAGCTGAGATTAATTACGTGTCTTTGCTCAGAAGGAGCCAAACCTGCAAAAGGAGAGACTGGAGGGTAGTTCTGACACCAGCGAGCCTAAAAGTGCTCTCCTGTGTGTGTTCTTAAAGTGAAAATGAATCCCTAACTGTGACAGGTTTATAAAATCAGCTTAAAGATATCTGTGTTGCTGTTATTGTCTGTGTGAGCACTCACACTGTGCTGTCGTGCGGTGGACTGCAGCACGGCAGTGAGGAAGCTGTTAGGAAAGGTGAAGCCGGACAGCCAGAACAGGAGGGGAGGCTGGACCTTCTCTGCCCAGCGTGCGAACTGGTCCACTCGTTGGCAGAGATCCCGCATCCACGCGGCGAGGGGCTTCAGAGACGGATACGCCTGGAGGACAGAGAGAGAAGGGGAGGAGGTAGGGTCAGCTCTGCAGCCGCTTCGTGCTTCTAGCTGTTGGCAGCTCATAATGAGTTCAACAACAGTGTGACTCCACTGGAGGTCTTATTAGTGCAGAAATAAGGGCTGGGAGAAAATTCAACTGATAATACACTGAACAGTGCAGAAGTCTCATAACGATAACCTCTTTGTGTTCCTTGTAAACAGCCAGATTTCCTTGTACTCCTATAAAAAGAAGCAGTCTGGATCCATTGTTCTTCAGGCTTACTGAAAATCTTTCAAAGATCTTCGTTCGATCATCGTTTTGTTTAGTATGTGTCCAAATTATTTGAGATCTTTATACTTAACATTGTTTATTTTTACATAACAAACTTGAACTGAGTGCAGCTCTCCCCAGCACCATTAAACCACAAATAAAACATGCAACCTAAGCAACTCTAAAGGCTAAATTTAGTCTCTTTATGCAGAAAACAGGTGCTGCATTTTCCTTTGAAGACCAGAGCGAAGTGACTGCTGTGTGAAGGCGTCTCTACGCAGACGTGGCTCAGACTAGCCACACATTTCTGTCTTTGTAAGAACCCATTACTGATAATATGTATACTTGCCTCCTCATTTTAACATGAAACTTGAAACAAAGTAAGAAACAAACTAAGATCAAGGAGCACAGCAGACAGGTCAGGGAGGAAGATGTGGAGAAGTTAGCAATTCACCTAAACTGGAAGGAGAGTATTCATCAGAGAAGCAGACAAGAGACCCTGGTAACTCTGGGGGAGCTGCAGAGATCCAGAGCTCAGGTAGGACAGCTATTACTTGTGAACTTTACAAATCTGGCCCTTGATGGAAGAGTGGCAAGATGAAAGCCACTGTTGATAGGACGCCATGGGAAGTCCAGTTTGGAGTTTGCTACGAGCCATGTAGAGGACACAGCACGCATGTCCCCTACATTACATATGGGACACTGGACTCACTATCCCCATGTTAAAACATGGTGGTGGCAGCATTATGCTGTGGGGATGCATTTCTTCAGCAGGATCAGGGTGGCTGTTCAGAAATGATGGGAAGATGGATGGAGCTAAACACAGGGCAAAAACCTTTTAGGGGCTGCAGAACACCTGAGACTGGGGAGGAGGTTTACCTTCTAGCAGGACAACAAACTCAAACACACAGTCCGAGCTACAATGGGATGGTTTATATATATTCAGACGTTAGAATGACCCAGTTGAAAGTCCAAACCTAAGTCCCACTGACAAACTAACTTTCTCCCATCTGTTCTCATCTTTCTCTAATTTTCCTCATTCATCAGCTTCTCAGAGTACTAATTTCAGAGTACTTGTTAGTACATTTCCATCTCGCTCCTTAATCACTCTAACCGGCTGCACATCCTTTCCAGCCAATCGATGGAAATCCTCTTTTGCTTCCTGTGTGTCCAACCCCACACACGACTCACTATAGTCACTTTCCTTCACCTTTACTACCTTTTTACTTACTCGCAGCCTCCAAGTACTACCATCAACTTTCTCTCTGACAAAGTATCGGCAAGAATTTTGATTTCAAATAGGAATTTTGTGAATTAGACCCGTATCATTTCTACCCTCAAACGTCACACTAAAAAAAACGTGCAAACACTGAAGGGCTTGAGAAGAAACCTACATGGCCAAAGAGAGAGAGAGAAAGAGACAGAGAGAGACAGACTAAAATTAAAGCCATGAGTCTGAGCTCAGAGCTAATGACAGATTGCCTTGCCAAGGACAGCCAGAGAGGAGAGATGACGAGATGGAGCCGAGAGAATCTGAGAGGCGCTGCTGTTGCTGCATCAAGACCTACAGGTAATACTGGAGCAGATTAAATCAAAGAGGGAACATCAGGTCACAGAAAAAGAGAAGCACGTAATGCACATTTGAAAAGATGGAGACATGGTTTAAACCCAGGATTAGAAACACAAAAAAAGAGATGGATTGGTGTAGTTTACAAGCAGTCAGTTGAATAGAGACACTCAGCTGGAAGCAGCAGCTTTAATGGCTATCCAATATTCCTATAAAAGGAAATACATGAACACACACACAGACACACACACACACACAGTAGATTGAGCCCTAAGAAGCCTCTGGCTGGAACACAATGAGCTAAGGGTCTTATTGGGAAAGTGGAGCAGGCCTTGGAAGGTTTACTTTGCTTATTGCACTCCGTTTAGCCCACAGACGGTGGCTTTGTTCGGCCTCCGAGGGCCAAGGTGAGCTCCGCCCCGCGAGGGCCCACTCGCGAACCCAAAGGATGCTTTTATGAGCAGTTCTTAAAAAGAGGAACACATTGAATATAAACATGAACTCCTTCAACCCAGGATCAGTTGAAGCCCCTTGACCCAAGCTGACAGCACCCAGTGTCCCATCCCATCCACCCCCACAACAACACAGAGTGGTCCAGTGGTAATGCAGCCAGAACAGATCATTCACAGCTGGAAAGCTGCCAGAGCTCCATCACTGTGTGTGTTTGGGTGGATGAACAGAGCGGAATAAAAAGCATGTTTCTGTGCGAGTCAGGCAGGGTGACATATAAATAAGCCTTAAATAACACACGGCTTTCTGCAGCTGTTTCAATGGCTCACCGAGTACAACAAGATCAGTGTTGAACATTAGATTATTGTGTAGAAGGATCTGAATATTAATTTACTGCAAAGAGTCTTATTAACTTGAAATGTTAGCTTTCTAACTAAATTTGATTTCTTTTCCAGGCACAAATTTATCAACAAAGACTTTTTCAGTCTAGTCAGATCGAGCTATCCCGACTAAGGTCCCAAATTAATTATTGGAATCTGAGTCCCTGATGGGACCCAACTCCTGATTCTTGTGGTCTGTGATTTATGTCAGCTGCACCCCCCAGCGAGCCATGAAGCTATGCTGTCAGGTATTTAAAAAACATGGCCTGTTTGTGTCCACAGCTTGCAAAACTGTAATATGTAGTGTGTGCATTGTTTTGCTGACCCTTTACAATGACATTCAGAGAGAAACAGAGACTGTATTGGCTGCTGCAGCTTCCTGTCTGATTTGTTATGAGATCCGGCGTAGTAAGGTAAGGTAAGTTTATTTATATAGGGCTTTTCAGTAACGAGACACTCAAAGTGCTGTACATACAATTACAATACAATCACAAAGAAAATAAACACAGATACAAACAATGATACAGAAAATCAAACAGGTAATTAAAAAATAATAATAATAAAGAGAATAGAATGATGGATAAGAAAATGAAAGGAAAATTGGACTGAAAACGCAACTGACAATGTTTAGATGGCACAGTCAAAGGCCACTCTAAACAAATAAGTTTTTAATCTTGATTTAAAGCAACTTATGGTCCAACATAAGGCGCTGAACCACCAGTCATTAAGCTTTAGGACGTTCAAATCAAATCTCAAAGTTTATGAAGCAGGAGAACGACTTGTTCTGCATGTTCTTTCTGTGCATGATTAACATGAATGTCACGACCCGAATCATCAATGAGTCATAACAAAACAGGATCCAAATTGCTAATATTAGCCTAGCATATCAGCACAGTGCGTTCGCTGAAAACATCATATAGGAGCAAAATATGAGTGAAGACTGCAGCTGTAAATATAAAGTCTACACACCCCTGTTAAAATGAACTTTTTCCACTTTTAATACAACATATATCCTGTCCAACTCAAATGAATCTTTGATTATGAACAGCAGATTCCTAAAACAATCTATCTGCAGGGGTGAAATCAAATTAAAATACAAAATAAACTAAAATACTGTGGTTACATAAGTGTGCATACTCTCATATAACTGAGGGTTTGGTTTGTTTTAGAATTAAACACCATATTTAAACTATTCCTGTTAAATAGGATTACGTACACAGCTACCATCGTTTAAAGGTCCTCTGATTAAGCCCAACTCAAGTTCAGGTCTTGTAGGCTTTTACTGACATTTTCTTAGTCGTGTCTCACAGCAAAGCTCATGGATGGCAGAGAGCTGCCAAAATGATCACACTGACCAAAGGTATCAGTCAGGAGGAGAACATAAAAGAAATTCTAAGGTAAAAGATATCCTGTGGAACACAGTGAAGACAGCTGTGGGAATATATGTTCCTGCAGCGACATTACCAAGAATGCACCCTTAAACTAATTGTCTGTTAAAGCATCTTTTGATTTCATTAGAGCATTCAGCCTTGTTGGGGTACAGACAGTTAGCATGGCACTTCTTGACTGAGCAATATTTACCTACTTACATTTCTATATTTGCTTGGCTATTCAAAAACTTTAACCTTCTTCTGCCGATACCATTTTCTGTTGATTTAGAGATCTACTTTGGGTTGTTATCTTGCTACAGAACGAAGGTTTTGGTTTCTTCAGACCATAACAGATTTTCCCACTTGCTTCAGGGACGGTTCAAATGATTTTGTTTTAAAGCAAAAAGCTTCGGTCCTGCAACCCCTGTAGATCAGTATGAAGAATACATGAGATTGTGAGTAGTCACAAGTACCAGTCATCTTCACCCAATTCTTCACTCAACAGCTTAATCTGTCCTCTTCATGGAGAAAATGAAGAGGATTGAAACCTTTTTTTTGTATGAAAGTCTAACACTACGGATGCATGCGAGAACAGATGCTGTTGAAGTGAAGTGATGCTGAAGGTGTAAATGACACCTTAATTGAAAAAGACCCTTAAATGTACTTGAGGTACGTTTTTTCTTGTTTTAGAGACTGCATATGGTAACGGATCTTTAAATGTTTCTGCATGACTGTGTATTTTCTGTGTGTCTCTGCACCTTCTCCCACAGCTGGGGCACTCGGGCGTCGTACATACAGTTGAAGGTCTCCTCCATGCTCGGTGACATCACCACGAAGCCTTTGATTCCCTTCTCCAGCTCCACCAGGGATGAACTAAAACACAAACACACTCAGTGACAAACAAGCAGCGACATTTGGAAAAAACCTTTATTTCAGATGTGTTGAAATTACATCCTAACAAATGAGATAAGCCTCCTGTTTCCTTAATGTCATTTGCTATAGAGGTTATAAACAATATGAAATTCATATCAACAAATTAGCTAAATCTGTAACTGTGCTTTTAACAGTATGGCTCTTGAATGGAATAAAATATAATATAAACATATAAAATAAACTGCATACCTTCATATAAACAAGTATGTTCTGTCTTTTGCAGATGCTAGGATGCTGGGTCTGAATATTTGGGATGAGATTTTTTATTTTTTTTTAACTAACGACTATTTTAAAGATCCAGATCAGACAAAAAACATAAATGTGACCTATTTATTGCCCATTTAACCTCTAATGCCGTCTAAACCATCTAAAATAGGTAAAAGCTGATTTAGACAAGAATCAACCTGAAATGTTAATTATTCACTGGTTGTGTTTTGCAGTGTATCATAGGGATCCTGTATTTACGGTGCTGGCCACATTTATCGACAACGCTGGTAATGATATGTAGAAAGCCTTAAAATAAAATAATCTTTCATTGCAACAACATAATCTCACATAAAAACATGAGAAAAATCCAGTATTTAATTTTAATATCTTGACTCAGCTGGGAAGTAAAAGTGCATGTTAAGAAATAATAGTTTTAGCAGAACTACTGCTGCCATAGTTAGTGGAACAGTTTCTATAAAATAAATGTAATAGAAGTATGTTTTTAAATGTATCATTTGTTAACATGTATGCTTTTTTATTAACTTATAAGAGCAGCTAGGAACTTTTATTTTGTAATCTATGACTTCCTGTTTGACTGAGGTATAAATATGATGCGAGGCAGGGGCCAGCAGCCACTCAGCATTCAAGTCGAGCAGATGTGTGTTGATCCTCATGACTCAAGAAATGGTTCCGAGAAAAAGAGTTGCTCACCTAAACCCTAAACTTGCCCATATTTACAGCTAGAGTGAAAAATAAACAGCTGAAACTATAACAATAAGGACTGGACGAGGAACGAAGTTCATCTCACCACCACACACAGTCCGGAGGATAAGACGTGGTCCAACAAAGAGTGGCTCTGACCATTAGGCGCCACCTACTTGCCAACCAGAATGAATAAATGTGTGGTGTTTGCTAAACTCTGCTGGGACTTTAACTGGAGCTGTGTGCTTTGTTCAGATGAGATCAAGATTAAGATTTTCAGCTAGAAACACTCCAGGCGGGTTTGGAGTGAAACATGAGTATGTAGAAAAGCAATTCATGCTCACTGTTAAGTACAGTGGAGGATCTGTGATGCTGTGGGTCTCTTTCTCTTGCAAAGACCGAGGGAACCTTGTTAGAGTTCATGACTAAAAATATATTCAAATTCAAAGTTGGATCATGATGTTGCAATAAAAGATGCAGGCTTTTTTACCTGGGGAACAAACAGGTTTGGAGGGCGCTCCAAACTTGTTTGTCTAAAAGACAAACTAGAAGAAGAAACCACATGCAGACAGTTCATACATTATGGTTTGCAGCAGAGAGTTATATCTCTGGATCTCTTGTAGTAAGACCACGTTGAGGGGTGACGGGTTGTCCTGGAGGTGGGTCCTGGTGGTCTTGCAGTCAATCAGAGATGGGATCTTACTACGAACATCTCCCAACAGCTCTAGAACCTACGCAGGAACAAATGACAGGCTATCTGATGAATCTGATAGATGTCGATGACTTTGTTTCTCATCTGTTCTTCCCTTAGATGGAGGCATCGTGTGTTGCTTTTTGAGATATTCTAACCTACTTCATGTTGTCAGACAGGTTTTATATAAATGATTTGATTCTACATGTTTGAAAATAATCAGGTCTCAGCGTGGCGAGTAAAACTTTTACCCGCAAAATGTGGTTAATCACTGATAATTCATGATTTTGCAAGGGGAAGTATTACTTTTTCACATAGGAGTTACTCAGGTTATCTTTGTCTGATGTTAAAATTTATTTATGAATCTGAAACATTTAAGTGGCAAAAAGCAAAAACAACTTGGTAATAAAGAAAGAGACAGATATATTATCATTAGGACAACTTTTAATGCACTGTTTAAGCTAGGGGTGCACCAATGACTGATTACCGATCTTTAAAAAGCCCGACTTGCCGATTCCAATTTTGTCCGATACCGATTTTTTTTAATTGACACTGTTTGGTGTTAAAGGTCACAATACATCTTCAATGTTCCAAAATTATTTTATTGAAAACATTAAACAATACCCGTGACACAATACTAACTTGTTTTAACTGCACAGCATGGTAGTGCTCACATATATAAATGAAAAAGTTTAGAGCATTGAAGTTCCTACAGTCTTTTATTTTTCACATTATAAAAAGAAACAAAACTTGCACAATAGGTTAGACAAGTACCGGTAGATAAGATCGGTGGATAAGATCGGTTTCACATGGAAGTATCGGCCGATCACCGATCCCTCAAAATTAAGGAAATTGGGGCAGAGCGATTGATGCCCCCTTAGATCAAAAAAAAAACGTCTCACTTTTTCTTAAAATGAGCTATATCTGAGTCTAAAAAACAGCCTTTTTCCATCTTTTTCCATCAGATTCTTGGATCTGACCACTGTTAACCAGACTTGTGCAACCACATAGATGCCTCAGCATCGCTGGGGTATAAACAGCTGGCTTCATGTAACCACTATTTTAATGCAAAAGCAGAAGCCAGTTAAACAAAAACACATTTAACCAAAACCAGTCTAAATATAAACTATTAAGATTCAGTTTCCAACTCATTCAGTCATGTTTCACCCAGCGTCTGAAAATAAAGAGCATTTGAATGAGATGGAAGAATGAGCTGGAGATGTTTAACCCACATCATCCTCCATCCAGACAGATGTTCATACCAGAAGATCTCTTCTTAATGTTAAAATGCTGTTTGTCTTTGCCACAAAACCTCTGCGTAGCTTCACTGCCAGCAGATAGAAATCTGAGTGAGGCTGACAGCTGAGCTGTTGGAACACCAGAACATGTCTGATTGTTTTTACAAAACACGCAACATGTGTATTGTAATGTTAGCATTGTGGTAGAAAAACCAAATCAGGCCAAGATGTTGTTATTCACTGACTGCTGTCCTGTGGTTATGCTCACACAAAAACAAAATGCAGCCTGAAGGGGTTGAACTGGTGGGTTTTGTGTAAAAGTTTTTATTTCTAGTCAGCGTACAAGCCTTCGTGTGAATATAAAAGAGATGTGCTCCAGGGTTCGGCAGTCTCCATGTTTTGATACCGTTACGCCTTCCTCAAATAACACCACAGTCCAGGTTATTACTGTATACCACATGTTGAGGGTTTCACTAATTTTTAACTTTAATGCAGCGTTCCCTTTAGTCAGAAAATGAATGGGATAGACTGTTGACTTCAACTAGTTAAACAAGCTGATAGCAATGTATTTGTATTACAAGCATTTCAAATCAGACCATAACTACCTTTTTACTAGGGGTGTCTAATTCTGGTGACTGGGAGCTGCTGTTGTCTGCATGTTTTACATGTCAAACACAAGATGATTCAAGAAAAAAGTGTTTTCAAATGATTTTTAATATCAGACAACAATAAATACAAAAAGTTGTTTACAAATGATGATTTCCTTTATTATGGAAAAAAGAATTACCCTGGCCCTCAGGGGAAAAACTAATTTCCATCGTTGTGAAATCATTATTAATTGATAAATTCACTAGAAACACCAAGGGATGAGTACTACATGACCTGTAGAACCACGATCCTGTGTGACAACAGGAAGCAGGCCAGAAGGTCAACACAACACATGCCACAATCTCAAGAAATTCATCAACAGATGAGGAACAAAGTCATTCCTAATAATAGAGGTATGGTGGTCTGGGCTGTGTGTCAAATGCAAGACCATCTGTTTGACAGCTGGGCCTTGGTTGGAATTTGGTTAATAACCAGACAATAATTCAGCAGCACATTTTCAACAGAACTTCTGAAAAAGAAAATGTTGAAGGTGCTGCGATGACCCAGTCAAAGTTCAGACCTCAACCTAATTTTAACCACAGAAAGGGCCATTATCCACAAATGAGGAAAACACGGAACAGTGGTGAACCTACACAGGTTTGGGCAGTCTACCAAAATTACACCGATGACTCATCTAGAAGGTCACAAGAGAACCCAGAACAACATCAATTTCACTCTAGACCTTATTTGCCTCAGTTAAGGTCAGTGGTAAAGATCTGACATTCATGATAACAAAAATTAGCATCCATGGGTTTAAAGACTAAAACTAAGGAAGCAGAACACAGAGGCCCTCATACGTTTCCTTCCTGCCTTACTTCAAAATAAAGGGCTTAAACAAAGTAACAGGCTGTCAAATGCTGACACAACCTGGGTAGCACCATACCAGAAGGACTTTATGACAGGAAATATTTTGGCTTTTCATTTTTTGCGAGATCCCAGCATCCTTTGCGAGATCCCAGCATCTTTTCCCCCTTAGTGACTTACCGTCTCCTCTCGGCTGGCCTTTGCCCTCGCCGTCATGGCCCCCGTGTCCTGCGGTTGCAAGGAGAGCAGCGTGTCAAACAGCGTGCGCGTCTCTGCGATCTGGCTGGCGATGTCGGCGTTGGGGTGCTGTCCGAACACCTCCGGGTGCTCCGTGGGCGGCAGGGTGTTGATGTGTTCCTGGAACATTGACAGGGGACCATCGCGGGGAATATAGTAGGTGGGCAAGCTTGATAACCTGATAAAGAGTTGGGTATAAAATGTGACACGGATTAACAACCGTGCAGGTCCAAAACACTACGACTGCATACAACTGTGTCAGAAATAGACATACGAGACGTTAGCTTGACAGTTCTGATAATTTTGGGTCACTGTTTTTCCAGAATGGAAAGTTACCTCAGTATTCAACTGCTGTGATTTTGTCTAATCCACACACTATCAAAAATAATACACGCAGGTTCTAATACATCCATAAACTCCTCACAAACATTTAGTTAAATGTCGCCTTAGCAAGTTCAAACTACACACTTCAGCTTCTGGCTTAACTCTGGCTGGATATTTGATGGCTCCTCTTGGCAGAACTGGTTGAGTTCATTTAAATTAATTGGTTTCCTGGGATGGACCGGGCTTTAAAGGATAGAGTAGAGACCATTGCAGAAGCTCAATGTCAGTGCGGTTTATCCACTCCCTAAGCAGTTTTGATGTGTATTCGGGATCACTGTCCTGTTTAAAAAAAAACAGTTTGCACCCAAACTGACAACTTGTTCTGTTCAGAGCCAATCCAAAGGTCATCCCACCTTCTACCAGGAACTAGAAACTGCTAGAAGTCAGTTTTACATCTCCAAAGGAACAAGGTGTCGTCCACCTGCTATAAAGCTGTCACCTTAACGCCCGACTGAAACTTGCAGCTGCAAACAAGAACAAGCAAAATGCCTTTGGAAGAAAATGTTTATGGTTACAGCAGCAAGCAACTGAACTGTTTGGCCACAATGACAAGAACAATGATGCGGAGTTGAGATGAGACAAACTAAGAACACCACCTGGTGGTGGCAGCATTATTCTGTGGGGCTGTGTCACTGACTGTGGTACTGGTTAAGGACATAGCACCCTGGAAAAAGAACAGTTCAAATAAAAGATTCAAAACCCCAAATTAATGATACATTTGTTAATTTAATGAGTGCAAATTTACTTCTCACTTTATTCGCTCTAATGCTGCCCACCTCCTGCTTTGACTCTACCGAACGATTTTTATACAGTTATAAGAAACTCTACAACAACTAAATAATTAAAGCAAAAGGAATAAAATCCAAGTGTTCTGAAGACATAAAAAGGAACACTTCATATTGTCAGGCTAAAGGAAGTAGTTCAATACACTGCAGAGCATTTACTGCTCTTTAACAGAGGTAGAAGATTTAACCTAGAAATGTTTTTGCCTGAACCGATTTTCAGGAGGTCTTATTCCTCTCTTTCGACTTCTCTGAGTAACTACAATAAAGATTTGTAAAGCAAATAAAATGATGAACGCATAAAAGCTCCATGTGTTGTGGTAATATTCGATCTGTCCTCTTGGTGGTGCTAGTGCTCTGCAAACAAAAAGCTTCAGCAGGCCACAGTTTCCTTCTACAATGGGCAAAAGGTCTATTCCAGAAGATGGGATGAGTTTGATGTTTAAATTACACCAAAACCTAAAACTCTGAGCTACGAGCATTAAAGAGAAGAAAAAGACTCACTTGAAGTAGTTCTGATTTACAGCTGCCTCGCAGAAGTAGTCATTGATGTATGCGGTTAGGAGACGTCTGTCCCACTCGTCTGTGACGTGGCCGCCGTAGTTGACACCAGCGATGAGGTACTTGAGCGCATCCCAAGGAATCTCCTCGTATTTATCCATGTATAAACAGAGCAGATTCTCACTTACCTATTAAAGGTATTAAAGATTGAGTTTTAACAAACTTATAAAAACAAATACACAATTAAAAAGGGAATTTTTCATTCTGTAGTTGTAAAACAGAACTGCATTTTCCTGGCTGTTGATTCTTCAGCAGGTAGTAAACATTTACATCTAAACTCAGGGATGCAAAAAGATAAAGCTAAAATGGAAAAACTGTGTAACAAAAAACTAAGAACACCAAGTGCTGCCAATCAGATGCACATAATGAACTGACCTATCAAACCGGCTGCTTTGGCAGTTTACTGCTGTGGAGCAGCAGGTGTGTTAGCACAATGCCGAGGCAGAAAGACATTTAAGAAGCAATTGTTGTACAGCTTGAGAAGAGTTATAAGTTCAGCTTGAGGTCCATCGTGCTACAGCGAGAAAGATTAGGCTACAGGTCTCAGCGGGTTAAATGTTTATGTTAAAGACAACTGCAAAATACTACAGTAGATATGCAAAGTTAAATCTGAACGAACCACAAGAATTCAAGAACAATGTTCTTAAGACAAAGTGGAGACAATTTAACATAATGCACCAAGGTATTGTCAGTAAATGCCTCATAGCAGCTGTCAAGCACAGTGGTGGAGGTGTGATGGTCTGGGCTGTATCCCACATTGTAGTCAAATGTGAGACCATTTGTTTAAAGCTGGACCTTTGTTAAAATTTGGTTATCAATTAGACAATTATCCAAAACACAGCAGCAAATGTTTTTAAAAGAAGATCTGAAAAAGAAAAGAGTCAAGATGCTGCGATGGTCTAGTCAAAGTTCAGACCTCATCTGAATTGAAATGAAGTGATGGACCTCAGCTGAGTAGAAATGAATGTCTGCAAACCTCAATGAACTGAAGCAATGTTATAAAAAGAAGTGAGCTCAGATTCCTTCACAAAATGTTGGAGAGGAATAGAGTCAGAGAGGAAGTCAGTGCTGATCTGTCGGGATAATATCACCTCAACTCTGTGCAAACGTTTTCTGCACAAAGCACAATATTAGCTAATATGTTTTGTTGCTCTGCCTTCCAGCTCTGACCTCAAAGTCTGAATCATTGAAGCCGTAGACGATGTTCCAGCCCATTTGCCGGAACTTCTTCCTTTCCAACAGGATGCTGTGGAAAAAGCAGAGGGAGTACAGGAGCTTCTTGTAGAGCGCAGGTCTGGTGCAGCGGTTGAACTGAGTTTCAGTCACCAGCTGGTACAGGCGCTTCATGTTGGCTTTCACGCCCTGTGCACACAAGGCAGGCTAAATGTATTAACATATCCCTGAAGCAGTGCACATTTGTAGAAACGCTTGTTGCAAAGCGTGCATGAGCTGGTGTACCTTTGGTGGCTCGGTGGTCATCTTGATACCAGCCTGCAGAATCGTGATGGGAAACTCAGGGTGTGGTGAAGAACTGAGCCACAGTCTGAAGTTTGGCTGGGGCTTCTGCACCTGCAGCTGCTTTATTAGCTTGTCCAACTCCGGCATCCATGAAAGAGACAGGTGGCAGTTGGCAAGGAACACCCAGTGACCTGTAGACAGTCGAAACACTTTCTATAAGCTCAGATTTTGAAGAATACAGTTTAATAGATTACAAGAAATAAAACAAATTTAAAATAGCACAGGAGTAGGGGGTTTAAAACTTTGCACAGCACGTATGTCTGGGAGTGATTATTAAAATTATTATGGCTGAATCTCCTTCCGTTCCAAATTCAAATTCAAAAAGTTCTGTTTACCTCAGTTCTGTTATTTTCTGTAACGCACCAAACAGCATAGTTCAGGAATGGTGCAAATAAACATGCTATGCCATAAAGTGAAAAGGCTTCAATGGTGAGACGGATGGACTGATGGATGGATGGATGGATGGAGCAGCTTAAATTTAAACATTTATATATATATATATATATATATATATATAATATATATATATATATAAACTCTGGAAATACAAACATTTTTCCAGACTCTTATTTTCTTTTGCCCGTGCTCATCCAGACCTGGAAACTAATTACTTAATTAGACTGTGTATGGATATGAATGAATGACTCAGCTAAAAGTACAGCAACTGGTCCTTTACCGTTCTTCACTCCCTCCTCTATCAGGTTCTTGGCGATGGGCGCCTGTCCCTGGCCCAGAGACAGAGCATTAAAGCTTTTGCTCATGCCTGAGGCCTCGGCCAGCTGCAGCAGAGCTCCTGTAGGGTCCACTCCAGGAGACAGCACAAAGATCAGAGGAGTGCAGCTGGTGGATTCCTCCACCACCTGAGAGAGCACAGAGGGAGTGAGGAGGGGGGATGGGGACAACTAGCATAACATTTAATCATAAGAACGTTAAGAACAACACAGATGGAGTAACATTTGTCTCATCCAAGTTTTAAACATTTAAAACCATCTTTTGCAACAGTTGAAGCAGCAGAGTCTAAGAAAACGTACCGCCTTCATGTCGAGAACAGGCGGCTCCACAAAGCGTGGGCCCAGATTGTGAACAATGAAGGAGGTGATGCAGAAAGAGACGCGGTCTTGGCGTAGAGAACGCACTATTAGCATCTTCTGGAGCTCGCTGAAGCTGTGCTCCAAATCACCTTGAAGACCAAACAAGAGGGTAAGGGTGAGTTGGGGAGATATAGGGGCTAAAGAGAGCAGACTGGAAATGAGTCAGGAAAACACTTAGAATAAAGGAAGTTAAAACAGGAAACAGAAGTGGGCTTTTGAATTTCCTTTTTCATAATGAGTCAAGAATACAAGTTACTCTTTTAAAGCAACAAAAGAGAAACAAAATTAGAAAGTGTATGGCACAGACAAACACATAGGAGATACAGCATGAAGATAAAGAGGCTCTGGTCAGATCAGACCAAAACTGAACAATCTGGCCTACAACAAAAAACACTATGTGTGGTGGAAAACTCGCACTGCATGTTACACTGAACACACCATCCCCACAGTGAAACAGGGTAGAGGCAGCATCATGCTATGGGAACGCTTCTCTTTAGCTGGGACAGGGAAGAGTCGATGGAAGAAGCTGAATACAGGAAATCCTCTCAGAGGCTGCAAAAGACTTGAGAATCGGGATTTTTACTTTCCAGCAGGACGACAACCCTAAACATCCAGCAAGAGCTACAATGGAGTGGTTTGGATCAAAGTCTATTCATGTGTTAAAACGGCCCAGTCAAAGTCCAGACCTAAATCAAAGAATCTGGGTCAAGTCTTAAAAAACGATGTTCTCAGGTGCTCCGTCCAATTTATCTGAGCTTGAGATATTTTGCAAAGAAGAAATATTAAAAATATTCACTTTCCAGATGTGCAACGCTGGTAGAGACACAGCCCAAAATAACTGCAGCTGTAAGGAGGTTTTTTCAAAGTATTGACCCAGGGGTCATTAATACATATGCATGCATCAACACATTTTCCAGAAATGTATTTCCAGAAAAAAAAAAAAAAACATGTTTAAAGTTTACTTTGTTTTTGGTCTTTCACAAAATCTTTACCAAATACATTCAGGCTTCTGGTTGTAATTTAATAAAAGGTGGAGAAAGCTTGAGTTCAGTGTTTTTAACTGGAAAACGCCTGACCAACAGCACAGCACAGACCTGGAAGTGGCGCGTTCTCTGGCTCAGGGTTGGTAAACCAGAGGTTCCAGTCTCGAGGATAGTGTTCAAAGGAGGCCACGATGCCATGGAACATGGGCAACTTATCCAGCTCTGTGATGTTGTCCCAGCTGGAGTCTGACAACCAGCTGGGAAACGGATTATCCATCTGATTATCCTTTTCAATAACCTGACAATAGACCACAAGTTAGACTATCTTCACTGCCTGTAATAGACTAAAATGATGGACAAATCAATGTTTTAGAAGCAGTGACTAGCTGTTTTAAATCAGATCTTATAAAGCATGATATCTGTGTGTTTCTTACAACTCCTCCTCGAAGAAAGAAGTTGTACTCGTCCATGTTGAGTTTGCCGGCCACTTCCAGGATTTTGACACACATCTGGAAGCTGAAGAGAAGCTTGTGAGCCTCAAAGAGACCCCGACAGGTGTACCTGAAGCAGATAGCACACCAAAGGAGGACAGAAAAACCGTGTGAGCCAGAGAAACTTCACAGAATGAAACTGAAGTCCATGAAAAGTTGATAAATTCCTCAGAGGTTCAACTCTCTCTCACTTGTACACGGCATATGTGTGGTAGTCATTGAGGTTGTTAATCCGGTTCTCAAGCTTCAAGTTGTAGCTCTGCCTGCTCTTTGCTATGCTGAGGATGAACAGGTTAATATAGGCGTCCAGAGAAAACTGGTACATGGGGTCAATGAGGCCCATGTCGTTCAGGATGAAGAAGAGAATGGAGGCTCGTTGAGCACATGGACGGTAGGCCTGTTGGGAGAGCAATTCTACGGCTTCTTATGTTTGCTAACAAAACAAAAATCAACAATATTCATCAAAAAATGCTTTGTACAAGGTAAAACCATGTCACATTTGAACTAGCTCTCCAGCTTTAATACCTCTGGCTTTTAATTTTGCATATGTGCAGAGTACTTTAGTAGACAGACTTCCCATCAGATCGGGTGCTTCAGTGAGTGAGATTTTATCCTAGAAACACTTTACTGTATGTAAATCTGTCTCCTCAGCTATGAGGTCCCGCAGGGTTTTGTATTAGGTACACAAGTGTTTTTTGTATATGTTTGGGCCATTCCAATCAGTTTCTTTGGTCAGTTTGGGTTTCAGTCTTGTCTTTGGAGTGTATTCAGTTGCATATACGTTGAACAGGATTTGCAAATCATTAAAAAAAGTATTGTGTTTTATTTTACTTTTTACACAGCATCTGAACTTCATTGGAATTAAGGGTTGCAGTATCAGCAGTCAGCTGTTTTGTTCATGTTCAGGTTTATGTGTCCTGGATTAATGTTGCATAATTTATTATGTGCTTTGTGCATTTATGATTAACCTTAAGCTGCTGACCAACCAATCACACAAGCCTTTACTGAAACACACTTACAGTTCCACACTAAACAGGTTTATCTATATCACAGTGAGAGATATACAAAATATATATTTCATAAACTTCCTGTTTTCATGTTAAAACTACATAAAAAAAACTAAAATCATACCAATGTCCTTGATTATTGAATGTCTCAATCTCCACCTGTTTTTCACAGCAACTCAAATGTTGTTGCATATTGGCTTATTGACTCCTAATCCTTTTAAATAAAATTTAAGACTGTCCGTGTAATAGGCAAGGGTCTCATGGTGATGGACGTACTTTGTCTCAGTTCCCTATAGCGCCTACACAGATCCCCCCACCCCCCTCCTGACCTCTCTGGCTGAGTCGATCTTCAGCTCGGTCTGCTCGCTGCTCTCCAGCTGTTCTGAAACCTTGCTGGCTGTCACTTTGGAAGCCTGCAGGGTGTTTACCAGCTGCACATCATCCAGCAAAGAGCCACTGGCCTCGTTCAGCAGCCTGGTGGGATCAAACGAACGCAAAGGACATTGAAACTGCAGACATGGTTTACAATTTATAAAAAATAAATATAGCACCCTTCAGAATTATTGGAACTGATGGTGAAGATGTGCACAAACACCTTAAAATATCCAGATAGTCTTGAGTCATGTGTTCTCTTATGCTCTCTTCTCTTTGGCCCACCCTATAGTGAATAATTATTAAGACCCAATGATGACCTGTTCTCAGTTTACTGCTAGAGGCCACCTGGTTATTTAAAAATGTCCAGTTGTTTATGTTTAAGCTCATGGTGTTGTGCACTCAAACAATGTTTTGAGGGCGTTTAGGAAAAACAACAAGCCCACAGCATGACAGATTCTCCATCGTACTTAAGAGCTGGCAAAAGGTGCTCCATATATATATATATATATATGTACAGACCAAAAGTTTGGACACACCTTCTCATTCAAAGAGTTGTCTTTCATGACTATGAATATGTAGCTTCACACTGAAGGCATCAAAACTATGAATTAACACATGTGGAATTATATACTGAACAAAAAAGTGTGAAACAACTGAAAATATGTCTTATATTCTAGGTTCTTCAAAGTAGCCACCTTTTGCTTTGATTACTGCTACGCACACTCTTGGCATTCTGTTGATGAGCTTCAAGAGGTAGTCACCTGAAATGGTTTTCACTACACAGATGTGCCCTGTCAGGTTTAATAAGTGGGATTTCAAGCCTTATAAATGGGGTTGGGACCATCAGTTGTGTTGTGCAGGAGGTGGATACAGTACACAGCTGATAGTCCTACTGAATAGACTGTTAGAATTTGTATTATGGCAAGAAACAAGCAGCTAAGTAAAGAAAAACGAGTGGCCATCATTACTTTAAGAAATGAAGGTCAGTCAATCCGAACAATTAGGAAAACTTTGAAAGTGTCCCCAAGTGCAGTCGCAAAAACCATCAACCGCTACAAAGAAACTGGCTCACATGAGGACCGCCCCAGAAAAGGAAGACCAAGAGTCACCTCTGCTGCGGACGATAAGTTCATCCGAGTCACCAGCATCAGAAATCTCAAGTTAACAGCAGCTCAGATTAGAGAACAGGTCAATGCCACACAGAGTTCTAGCAGCAGACACATCTCTAGAACAACTGTTAAGAGGAGACTGTGTGAATCAGGCCTTCATGGTAAAATAGCTGCTAGGAAACCACTGCTGAGGACAGGCAACAAGCAGAAGAGACTTGTTTGGGCTAAAGAACACAAGGAATGGACATTAGACCAGTGGAAATCTGTGCTTTGGTCTGATGAGCACAACCCCCATTTGTGGACTCCGGGCCCTCATACCATCCTCATGGAGTCGGTTTCTAACCGTTTGTGCAGACACATGCAAATTTGTGGCCTGCTGGAGGTCATTTTGCAGGGCTCTGGCAGTGCTCCTCCTGTTCCTCCTTACACAATGGTGGAGGTAGCGGTCCTGCTGCTGGGTTGTTGCCCTCCTACGGCCTCCTCCACGTCTCCTGGTGTACTGGCCTGTCTCCTGGTAGCGCCTCCAGGCTCTGGACACTACGCTGACAGACACAGCAAACCTTCTTGCCACAGCTCGCATTGATGTGCCATCCTGGATGAGCTGCACTACCTGAGCCACTTGTGTGGGTTGTAGAGTCCGTCTCATGCTACCACGAGTGTGAAAGCACCACCAACATTCAAAGGTGACCAAAACATCAGCCAGAAAGCATAGGTACTGAGAAGTGGTCTGTGGTCCCCACCTGCAGAACCACTCCTTTATTGAGTGTGTCTTGCTAATCGCCAAAGATTTCCCCCTGTTGTCTTTTCCATTTGAACAACAGCATGTGAAATTAATTGTCAATCAGTGTTGCTTCCTAAGTGGACAGTTTGATTTCACAGAAGTTTGAGTTACTTGGAGTTATATTGTGTTGTTTAAGTGTTCCCTTTATTTTTTGAGCAGTGTATATATATACATCAATCTTTGTCTCGTCTGACGAAGGCACAGGGTTAGGCTTAAATAGCACTCAGACTTTTGTCCTCCGTGCACAGACGTAAAAAGATCAAAGAAAGAGTTGGGTGTACAAACCTGAGGATCTCATCCTCCAGGTCCTGCAGGCCTTTCTTGCCAGCAGCAATGCTGATCACCAAGGAGTCCTTCTGCTGCTCCAGTTCTGGACGCTCCTTACGCACCACAATTCCCAGCAGCTGGGCTTCCAGACCCTGCGCATCAAAAACCCACAGACCAGCTGACATTATGAAACAGCTTTTGAAAATGAGCCGGAGGAACAAAAAGCAAACACACAGAAAACATATCCTCCCACTCAGACACAAACACACACCTGCTCCTTGACAGCAAAGTTAACTATAGTGGTCTTTGAAGAAATCTCTGGTGTGTAGTGTGGGTTAGACAAGTTGGTGGTGATGTAGAATCTGAACTCAGGATTATATTCCACCTCCTTGTCACCCAGCTTCAACAACAGCCTTCCACCTGGGAAACGGGAACACCAGGAAGAAGTCAAAAATCTGGCATTTAAATAAGTTCAATTTGGCAAAGACTGTGTGCATGTGAGTCACACCTATACGTGTAAGGGACTTGTTGAGAACAGGGTTGAGGGAGGGATCCAGTTCCTCCTGGACGTTCTGCAGCAAAACTGGATTCCCAAACTGCATGGCATTTTCTAGCACCCGCAGGTAGTCTGGCATCTGAAAGTCTATTAGTTTTAGACCCTGAACAAAAGGCAAACTGCGTGTCACACACAGTTACAAAATGCTTTCACACAATCACACGCAGTCAAAGATCAGTATGAGTACAAAAGGGTACTGGCAAGTAGCTATAGAGAGCAATAGAGAGACTGAGAACAGAAACGTAACAAAGATTTTCACTCAGTGGCCTAAAAGCTGAACTAACTCAATTAAATATCATCTATAGTGGATATTAAAAGGCAGGTTTCAGTGATTAGACCATAATAAATCATTTAAAACCTCTAATCTGTTGACCCAAATACATGCTTTAATATGTGGTAAGTTTATCACAGTCTCATTATTGTCCAGCAATTAAAAAAAGGCATTTTAACAGGAACCTGTAGTCTTTTGTGTGCATCTGCATATAGCACAGACAATGTATGGCATCTTAAGGTACTTTAAAAAAAGCCTAAACCTCATAAAGATTCAAGGTGAGACAACAGACTGCTCTTTACATGGAAGTCCCTAACAGGACAAAAAGAGAAAGAACTGACGGTCAGAATCTCACTGATCACAGGATGAGAGAGATGAGGACACAGGAGAAAGCAGTGCAGATTGCTCTTACCCTTTCCATTTCCATATTTTTGATCCACTTCACAGCCTGGCCCTGAGGGTCCACTATCAGTGGCCATCTTAACAGGGAGGAGAGAGGAAGTCATTTATGTCAGATTGAAGTGCAGTAATAGATACAGTCATGGCAGTGACCTAAATGTTGTGCTATGTATACAGTCATATTCAATAAATTTGAATATGTGCTCCAATGAGGCTCGTTTGTCAGATTAAAAGTACATTTTAAAAACACCATTGAAGCAAGTAATGAAAATGTTTTAATTAAAGTCCACATTTCTGTATTAAAATGTTTTAATTGGTCTAATGTAATATTGTAATCTTAACTGACATGTTTTCAATAACTGTAAGCAGAAAATCATCACAATTACAGATCGTAATAAACAACATTACAGGCTTTAACACATACGTCTGTATATATATATATATATATATATATATATATACTAACAATAACAGCTTGTGATCTTCTACTATTTTTGTTCTTGGATAAAAAAATCACTATTTATATTTGTAATTGGGTAAATATTAAAGTTAATCAATTTTCAAAATAATATAAAGCATCCATTAGTGGTTTTGTTGCATGCTGAATAAAATGAATAAAAGATAATAGTTAATAATTATTAAAAGGTTGAAAGAGAGTTAGATAATTTAGGCTGAAGAACAAGCGGTGCAGGTATTGAATCCTAACCTATGGCGATACGGGGTTAGAGGTGACCTTGATGTCACGGATTTGATGGGAAAATGTTTATTTTAGTCTTTAGGGACTTGACTCAGACCTGGAAAAGGCCAAGTCAAAAATAATAATGTAATAAAGATGTGTTTCTGTTTAATTAACTGAAGACATATTTATGTAACCATATAATGATTTTTTTTTACATTTTTGGACTTTTGATCTTCCAGAGTCTGCAAAGCATTTGGAAAGCAATGTAGCAGCTGTCACAACAAATACGAAGGCTGCATGATTGAGTCGCAGTTAAATAAATTTTAATAAGAAGAAGATGCTGAATATCCTGACCTGTTCCCACGGGTGATGATGACCCCGTTCTCAGTGGAGAACGCATCAGAAGGCAGCCCCTGAATATTCCAGTTTCTCACCACTGTTGGTTTGGACAGAAATTCAGCAAAACTGAATCCTGGGGCACATTGGATCTCTGAACCCAGAACCTGAGCCGGACACACATATAAAGAAAAGGAGACAGAGATGGAAGGAAAAACAACATTTATTCTAGGATGAATTGGTGTAAAAGATATTACTGAAGTACAAGTCTCATGTTAAAGGGGAGCATGTTTGTTGGACCTCCTTCATCCAGATGGCGAGCAGCTCGTCTCTGTAATTGGACAGGAAGGGCCCCATGTAGGACAGGAACGAAGCAGCGAGCAAGCAGTCTCCAACAAGGTATCCCATGTTCTCCTCAAGCCCCTGCAGCACATCCACTGATCATGACAGAGTATACATGTGCCTCAATGTTTGTTTAAAACAAGCCTAGTTTAAAAGGGGCACCAAACTCAGACAGCAAACAGAGCCCATAAAAAGAATAGGATAAGAGACCCAGTATTACAGCTGTGTGTGGCTCTCACGCTTTATGGCAGGCGTACGTCTGACTGTGAAAGTTACGTAGCTTTTCCCTTTTTATGGACTTTGAGTTGGCAAATGAGTTACAGGGGTTCTCAAAACTGTTTATGTCCCTCTTAAATGTTTCTGTAATGTAAAAAATGACACCATGACAAATCATTTTTAAAAATATTCCCATACATATAGTGACATATATCCTGTACAATTCAATTAAGAAACAAATGTTAAAGGTGCAAAAACCTGGTTTCATAAGTTTGAACACCCTAAAACTAATACTGTGTTAAACCACCATTTCACAGTTTTTTCACTGGTAGAACTTGACTTGGTAATATTTGCCCACTCTTTGAAAATTTCTCCAAGTCTCTCAGACCTCTTCAGGTGGTCTTCTAACAGATTCAGTTCTGAACTCTTGCTTGGTGATGGCAAAACTTTAGTTTCTCTCTCAACAAGTCCTGTTTTTGTAGGTTTTGGACATAGTACATATGAAGAAAAGTAGCCCCCTGAGCATCATACTGCTACCACCGTGCTTCACTGTGTGCATGGTGTTCTTTTGGTGATGAACATCATTCCTGGATGCTTTCTTTAAAAGAAAACAGACAAGACACAGTCTTTTGACATAAATGTTGTTGTGAGCCTCGCTGAACAGTTTCTCTCCTATCTTTTAACCAATTTTGGAGAAATATCCAGTTTTTGTAATGCTAATGTTGCCCCACATTTCTCAAGTAGTTGACAACTTTCTGCACTTCCTTCAGTGTAACATATCCATATAATGCTGTGTGGACATTTTGTCCCCTTTTCCTCACAGACAATTTAAACAAGGAGATGCTTTTGATTATTTATAATACACTGCTCAAAAAATAAAGGGAACATTTAAACAACACAATATAACTCCAAGTAAATCAAACTTCAGTGAAATCAACGTCCACTTAGGAAGCAACACTGATTGACAATCAATTTCACATGCGTTTGTGCCAAAGGAAAGACAACAGGGGGAAATCTTTGGCGATTAGCAAGACACACTCAATAAAGGAGTGGTTTTTGCAGGGTGGGGACCACAGACCAATTCTTCTCAGTACCTATGCTTTCCTGGCTGATGTTTTGGTCACTTTTGAATGTTGGTGGTGCTTTCCACACTCGTGGTAGCATGAGACGGAACTCTACAACCCACAAAAGTGGCTAAGTTAGTGCAAGGTCCTCCAGGATGGCCCAACATCAATGCGAGCTGTGGCAAGAAGGTTTGCTGTGTCTGTCAGCATGGGGGGTCCAGAGCCTGGAGGCCGCTACCAGGAGACAGGCCAGTACACCAGGAGACGTGGAGGATTTCCGTAGGAGGGCAAAAAACCCAGCAGCAAGACCGCTACCTCCGCCTTTGTGCAAGGAGGAACAGGAGGAGCACTGCCAGAGCCCTGCAAAATGACCTCCAGCAGGCCACAAATTTGCATGTGTCTGCACAAACGGTTAGAAACCAACCTCCATGAGGATGGTATGAAGGGCCGACGTCCACAAAGGGGGTTGTGCTCACAGCCCAAAACCGTGCAGGACGCTTGGCATTTGCCAGAGAAAACCAGGATTGGCAAATTCGCCACTGGCGCCCTGTGCTCTTCACAGATGGAAAAGCAGGTTCACACTGAGCACATGTGACAGACGTGACAGACTCTGGAGACACCGTGGAGAGCGATCTGCTGCCTGCAACATCCTTCAGCATGACCGGTTTGGGAGTGGGTCAGTATTGTGGGGTGTGGGGTGGCATGTCTTTGGAGGGCTGTGCGGCCCTCCAAAGAAATTGTTAGGCTCCAGAGGTAGCCTAACTGCCATTAGGTACCGAGATGAGATCCTCAGACCCCTTGTGAGACCATATGCTGGTGCGGTTGGCCCTGGGTTCCTCCTAATGCAGGACAATGCTAGACCTCATGTGGCTGAGTGTGTCAGCAGTTCCTGCAAGATGAAGACATTGAAGCTATGGAACTGGCCCGCCCGTTCCCCAGACCTGAATCCGATTGAGCACATCTGGGACATCATGTCTCGCTCCATCCACCGACGTCACGTTGCACCACAGACTGTCCAGGAGTTGGCGGATGCTTTAGTCCAGGTCTGGGAGGAGATCCCTCAGGAGACCATCCACCGTCTCATCAGGAGCATGTCCAGGCGTTGTAGGGAGGTCATACAGGCACGTGGAGGCCACACACAATACTGAGCCTCTTTTTGACTTGTTTTAAGGACATTACATCAAAGTTGGATCAGCCTGTAGTGTGTTTTTCCACTTTGATTTTGTGTGTGACTCCAAATCCAGGCCTCCATTGGTTAATAAATTTGATTTCCATTGATGATTTTTGTGTGATTTTGTTGTCAGCACATTCAACTTTGTACAGAACAAAGTATTCAAGGAGAATATTTCATACGTTCTGATCTAGGATGTGTTATTTGAGTGTTCCCTTTATCTCCTAACTATGGCTTTAACTAAAGGATGCAAACTAGCAAATAAAGAGCCCAGGTTAATCAGATCTGCTGTAAATAACGGCAGGTGTGAACTTAAAAAGACTGGATGTGAAAACTAAATCTAAAGTATAGTTAAGAAATCAGTTTGTTCTTGTGTTGAAATGTCGAAGAAATGTGACACATTAAAGAAAATGTGACATGGTTTGTCAGTGTCTCATTGTTTTACATAACAGAAATCTATGTTTTTAACAGGGTATCTAGACCTTCGAGAGCTACTGTATACTAAGGAGCTCACTTACATGGATATTCTCACTTGGCTACCATCACTCTTCTTGAAAGGAAAAGAAAACAATTTCAAAGCCTTTACAATGTTGTGTCCCTTTGGCTCTACTTGAGGATCAACAGTGTTTAGGTTGAGGGTGCATGTTGTTGTAACCTTCACAACCAGGCTAGTAGACAATAAATATCCGTATAACATTCAGCTTAAACAGGATTATTAACTACATTACTATCCTGTCTGTAGTTTAAACAATGTGACCTAAAAGCTTTATACGACCACAATGGTCTGCTGAAATGTGCATTTTGTTGGTCCGTGTGTTAGGCTTACAGTAACTCTCTCCTCCCAGCGGACCCTTTCCCCAGCCAGTCCCGTCACCAGTTTGTCAGCTCGGTCCAGTTTCAGCTCCATCTCGTGAGATTTCTTTCTCAAACTCTCCTTCATGGCTAGCTTCTCGGCATGTTGCTTTTGCAGCTCATTCAGCTTCTCCGCCACCTGCGCCCCCCCACCCCCAAAAATACTTATTGTAGCATCACTTTGAAATGTGTGAGAGTGACTAAAACCACAGTCCTTCATACCTCTTGTAGTTTTTTCTGAGCATTAGCCAGTGCAGCTTCTTTTTCTGCTAACTGGCTGGTTGCAGCCTTTAGCTGCACCCGCTTTGGCTCGACCTCTCGGTAGATACGTCCATATACCTGGAGAGACACAGTTCACATGTGGATTTACAATTAAAGACTCTTGCAGTCTGAGGCGGCTCTTAAAGTGAGCTATAAAGCAAGTGTTACTTTTAACAAGTGTAATGATTAGTTAAGTTACTATTCAGCAATGATTACAAACTGCTCTGTGCATTGTGTTCTGTTGGGACAAACAAACCTCCTTACCTCCATGGCTCTGACCCACATGCAGAGGGACTTGGCAGCTAGTGACACTTTCCCGATGATCTCTGGCTGAAAGTCCCCCTGCTGGCAGTACTGGCCGATCCTCTTCAAAACACGGTCCGATATATTATCCTTGTCAAAGTTGATCAATGTTTTAATGAAGTTGGGCTCACCTGCCAGACACAATTTAAGGTCACCATCCGCACTTTCCAAACTACATGCACAGATGCAGATAAATATACTGGCAACTCGGATAAAGATGTGTAAAAAGCCATAAAATAAACCCAAGTTTTCATTGCGGCACATCACAAACAAAAATACCCTTTCAACCCCTTACTGCCTGAATTTATGTGTATTTCTTAAAATTCATTTATTTATAAAGGATCTCAGAATGAATGTAAATTAAGTATAGTTTTAACTTGAATATAGCACATATGACACATATAAATTAAGGTATTTAGTATGCAAATTAGCTAAATTAGGCCTAAACTGGTATAAATCTGACCACTAGATGGCAGCATCGTGCTTCCAATATTATCCTTGGTATGTGTTGAATATGCACCCACAGGCATTAGTGGTATAAAAGTGAATAACCAGAACAGTCTACGGGGTTATTTGGGTACATTTAATCGGTAAGCAAAAAAAATCTCTCTGAAATTTCCCTAAACGAGCAGCTGTAAGATGTTTTCCCAATGGTTTGGTTCCTAAAGTGCAGTAAAAAAATGAACAAAATTAAGGTGTGAAAACTTTCTTCACACTCCTGCCTTGTGTGAAAGTAACCTTTGAATTGCTCTTAGCAACAAACACTCCCTGTGTGTACAGAGTAAAACAAAAGTGTGGAAAACTACCTCATGTCTAGTGCTAAGTACACTGTATGACCTGTGATGCTGCGGGCTTGTTTTTTTTCCTAAGTCCCAGGGCACCTCCATAGAGTGCATGGCATCACAAACTCTTTGAAATACCAGAGGATTTTAAATGATCTGATGGTCTCTGGCAGAAAACCGAAAATGGATTATCAATGGGTCTTTTAGCAGGATAATGACCCACGACTTATGGCCAAATCAACACAGAAATGGTTCACAACTGAACCTTCTTCTATGGTCATCTTAGTGTCCAGATTTGATTTCTATAGAAAACATCATAAGGCTGCATAAGGCTGTATTAACAGAGGTCCCAATAATAATGGCTGCAAATAATCTAATATTTCTCAATTTGGGATCTTTTTCACTCAATGACCAAATAAACTTAAAGAGTGGAAATTTCCAAATTCTTTAGTGTGGGATTCTGTAATAGAAGAGGACCTAAAATTCAATAGTTTTTTTTTTTATTTCAGTAGCCTATGTCATTTTTTTCAGTCTTTTAAACAAACATGTACTGCTCTGGTAATAAAGGACTCTATTCCAAACATGCCAGCTGCTGTTAAATTTTGCGTTGTTGCTGTCTCTCACCAAGCTGTCGCTTGGCTTCTGCCCAGGTCGGCTCTTTGCCAAGAAGGGTCATGACAGCGTGCATCACGGTCTCCACCAGTGCTGGAGGATGGCCATAAGACTTGATCTCTGTCATGTCCTTCTTATTCAGAGACTCCAGGGCCTGAGAGAAAGGCGTGAAATATATGAGCGGCAGTGTAAAAATAAATAAAGGCTTAGCAACAAATGTGATGGGAGCTCTGTGGATTAGAGCGGTCAGAAAAGAGGGCACCTTCAGGGCCTTTTCGAGAGCGGGCAGGGCCTTGTCCAGCTCCCTCTGTGCATTTTCAGCCATGGCTTTACACTGCAACTCCTCTGCCCGGATTTTCTCACTATTCTCACTGACCCTCTGAACAAAACAAAAACTATGACTTCATTGTTTTTGTTTTTTTTAAGTACTAAGTGACACGTCTTTATGACACTTACCCTCTGCTGTTCATCAGCCTCAACCTTTTGCTTTAAAATGACGGATAAGTACTGGTCACACTGTTTCTGGAACTCCACCACCTGCTTCTTGGCCTCCTCCAGGTCCAGAGTCATGCCCTCCACCTTCTCCCGTGTGTCACTGATTTTAAAAAGGCCATTTCGCAGCTTGCTCACCTGCTCCCCCAACTCTCTCCGCTTTTCCGCCAATAGCCTGGAGAGAAACCAACAATAAATATCACTCACAATCTATCTCATGTAGGCCGAGTCAATCAGTCATAGGGGATTACTGTGGGGGGAATGAAAATCAGAGTGAACAGTTACGGAGATAAAAATAAAGCAACTAAGAACATCGCAGAACCATTTTTAAACTAATTTTCTCATCAGTCTCTCACATCGTTACAGAACACATTTGTTGGTTCGGTGATATTTGTTCCTGCAGGGCTCTCTTATGGTCCCAATCCGTTTGAGGTCTGGACTTTGTTGCTCCGTTGGGACACTTTTTTAAGCCATTCTGTTGGCAATTTGGCATCATTGTCCTGCCGAAGACCCAGTGGCCTCACATTTGGCATTAAAATTCTTTAACAGATGAGTTCATGCTCAACTCTATGACTGCAAGGTAACCAGGTCCTTTGGCTGCAAAACAAGCCCACATCATCACTCCTCCACCGCCATACCTGACAGTTGGTATGTGGTGCTTGGGTCAATATGTGTTTTTTTTACCTTTGTTCAAATATGATAATTATGACAAAACATTTCGACTTTAGTCTCCTTCATTTAGACGCTTCATTTAGATGCAACTTTGCAAAAATAAGCCATTGGGGCCATTTTCTTTTCAGAGAGAAAAGCCAATCTCATTTAGTCATCAATCTCATTAGATTTTTGTCCTTCAGAAAACATAAAACCAAGTAAAATCTAACATTTTTCACTGCTTAGTTTCCTTTTTCCACACCTTAATCCAAATGTGAAAGATGATAAAAGCAAATTCCAGACTTTTCCAGGCAGCTTAGGAAGCCTGATTTTATTTGATCAGCAGCACTTGGCTGCTACTCGATAATGTAGTGGCTGCAGCAAGGGTGTTCTTAGTTTTTTCCATGACTGTATATATACTGTTTACACCCAGAGGGCACACTTATGATACACATACGAGTCAGTGTGCTGGGTCTTTTGGTGTTTAGTGTGGGTATGCAGTATGATTGATACTGTGAGAAGCTGCGTACTTCTTGTATCCAGATACCAGCTCCAGGTAGTTGGTGGGGGTTACATAATTATTTCTTCTAAGCTCCACCTTCATCCTCTGGGAGACCTGTGCCACGGACTGGTGAGTGGTCACAAAGATGCTGGCGACCTTCCTGTGGATCTACAACATAAAACAGCACACATGAAGACAGCCTGAAAGCAAACATCAATGTGCGAAAAAGGAACTGTGTGTGTTTGCATCTGGTCGTCGTTTACCCCCTCCAGAGAGCCTAGATCCAGTCCATCCAAGTACCTCTCAGCCACCTCCAGCAGGGCATCTTTGGGCCATTCAGAAAACCAGTCAATCGTGGTGCAGTTTACTATCGCTGGGTATTGCAGGATGCGGTTTCTGTTAGAACACAGTCATATATTTTATGAAGAGACAGGCTGCGTGAAAGAGCTTTGACTGAGGAGAAGAGATGCACCGAGCAGAAACAGATGACTTTCAACTTAATCGGGCTGGACCAATGACCAACCAGTTGGACAATCAAAAATTGGATCTTTTTTTTTTGATCAGCACCATACCGGAGCATTACCGGGAAACTGCAACGACGACACTCCTGACATTTACTGAGGGGAGAAGACTCAAGCTGAGATATTTTCAGTAACAGCAAGTATTTAAAAGTCAGAGAAATCGCAAATGATGTGAGTAGCTATTTCAAAGGAAAATATATTTTCTATGACATGTTTCTAAGTCATTCAGGCTGCAAGAGAGAGCAATACTTCACCAGATAACAGGAAGGCTGAATGTAAAAGTGTCAAAGTTGCTCCATTTTATCAAAAAATTTAAATCAGTTTCAAATTTCCTATAGAAAAATCCACCAACAGTCACAATGTCACTATGTGTTGAAACAAGCATCGGAAACAACCAAACAACAGCTAACAAGTCAAATTAACCAGCTGACATCAGCTTGTCAGGCTCATATTGAAACTTTATAAGGAGTAGAATCACAGAAAAAGCAACTAAATCGAGCGCAATAAACAGCTTTACTTTAAAACTATTTTGCTGTTTTTTTTCTATGTTCTGGTTGAGATTCTCCTCTACGGTTAACATCTGTATAAGAAAAAACAACATATTTTTAAAATAACCTCATATTGTCTCTTGTTTCAGGTGATTTCACTACTTGAGGTTGATAGTTCAAACTTGACCTTAAAAATATCTAGACCTAAAGCTGAGACTCTAATTTTAAACATTGACTGAACACATTGACATGTACTCTATTTCTCCTAATGTGTATCTCCATCCATCCATCCATCCATCCATCCATCCATCCATCCATCCATCCGAGATCGGGTTGCGGGGGCAACAGGTCTAGGAGGGGAATCCAGACATCCCTCTCCCTGGGATATCTGAGGTACAGTATCTGGGGGATGTCTAATGTGCATTAAAGTTTAAGTTAATATAAATACTAAGGCTAAATCTTAACTGTAAGTAATGTTGTAGCAATAAGCAATATTAGTTTAGCAGCAGCAATAATGACAGTATTTGTATTTTTGCTCTTATATAAAAATAATATAAAAAAACACATTTTTACATTTGTGTCTGCCTGTGCCCTGTTGGAAAAAATGTATTATAGCTTTTATATTTCCTTTCCTTCCACAAAACTACATTTATTTTTTGTTCAAGAAAGAGTGGGCTAATGACATAGGTAAGCTTTTCCTAGTATGCCACACCAGCTTCAAACAAACCTATGCTGCCCCTTCCCACGGTGAGGGACAGCAAAGTGTGCTCTGTGGTGCAACAGGTCACACAGAGAGTGGTGATTAGCCGTGGCAATGTGAAAGCACCAGAGCTGTCAGTCCAATTAGCAGCAGCATGTGTGGCCAGCGTCCTGTGGGCCACAAACCCCATGGGGGGAAGAGGCGTTTTTTCTCTGATCAGTGGGGTTTGCAGTAACAAGTGTCCTTACTGCAAAATAGCTCTTGTGAGTTTATTTGAATGAATAAATTGCTGTCCTGTCATTGATAGCAAGCTACAACAAAATGAGCGCAGCTCCTTCAGTATATGTCACATTGTCAACTAACATCTGTCACATTAGACTTATTTCAAGTAAATTTAGTCTGTTTTTACTGCTACAAAGGCTGTTCCTCAATCGGGAGGTGTGGGCTCTCACTGACCTGTCCCTCCTGCCTGATGTGAGGAGCTGAAACAGTCAGAAGCCAGGGTCTGTAAAGTACTAAATAATGTTTTTAGCTCAGCTGAGGAAGCAGGACGATTCAGTGCTGTCAGGATTTGTGCAGAGAGCAACCTATGTTTTTTTTCTGCAGTGTGAATCACATGCTGCAGGGACTTTTGGTCTGCTGCTGTGCAGCTCTCATACCACACAGAGAAGTAGTACATCAGGATGCTCTCCACTGCAGAGCGATAGAAGGACACCACTAACACCTTCTTCAGGTTGTTTCTTTTCAGCAGACCTAAAAAAATACAGATGCTGCTGGGCCTTTTTAATGACTGCATTGGTGTTAGAAGTCCAGGGCAGATTATGAGAGATGAGGACCCCCAGGTACTTGAAGGTCTGGACCCTCATGAAGCTGACTGCATTTGTTATGGAGGAGCCAGGTCCTCCTGCTGCCTCCTCCTGAAGTCCAGGATCAGCTCTTTTTATTTTTGTGGTGTTCAGTGGTAAATTATTCTTCCTGCACCACTTTTGACAGTTTCTCCATCCCGTCCCTGTTCTGAGTCTTGTCCCCCCCTGAGATGAGCCCAACAAGAGAAGGTCATCTGCAAATTTGATTATGGTATTATTGGATAGGTGGGCTGCAATAAAGTCACAAGTGTACAGGGAGTTCTTGCTCCTGTTCACTCAAAGCTCCTCACTGTTCTCATTGAATTTCCGATCACCACATCTTGACATAAAAAATAATCATTGCTGTAATGTTTGGTCTTTGATTACATTCCAAGTACTCATCTGATTGCTTTAGTTTTAATGGATCAAAACAGCAGTAATAAAACATTTTAAATCCTTTTCTTTTCTTTGTATTTCTTCACATTTTTCTTGTCAAAATTCCATACTTTTCCTGACACAAATTTTCAGAGGTCTCCGGCCACATAAATATAAAGAAAAAGGTTCAAAGTACATTAAAATGTCTAAAGTGGTCAGGCTTTAAACATAACACCTTAGAGAACAACAAACATGGAAGGAAGGAAGGAAGGAAAGAAAAATCATGTTCCATAATTTTTGATACTTTCCAGACTGTGTTGACTATAAAAATACACAATGGGTGATTTATGTGAGAGCTCACACATTTTATCAATGCAAGCTAAAAGGACACTACTTTAATTTCTTGTTTTTGAGCTTTAATACCTCTATATAAATACTGTGTAAGACACATCCCATCTCTTTACGTATTAGCAGTCCTTCACAGGATTTACCTGAAGGGTTCCCCCACCGGGCTCATGCAGAGAACTATATGCAGGTTGTTCCTGACTCGCTCGATCAGGTAGCTGAACAACGATTCAGGGGTCTCCACCACCTTGTCTTTCCTCGCAAACTCTGACAGGGCGTTACACACCTACAAAAACAACAACAGTGATGGTCCGTGATGAATATGAGGCGCACAGTAGGTTTACCTGAATGAACTTACACTGATGTGTATGTAGGTAAAATTATTAGTGATTGAAAACAAATTGAAAATTGACAGATGCTAGAGGTAGAGGAGTTGACAGCCTAGAAGACAACACAGACCTCAACAAACTCATCTTGCTTGTAGAGGTTTGGCACCTCTCCAGAGCTCAGGATGTTGTTGATGTCTTCCAGGAAAGATTCGTCTACAATCTGCGTGTCATTGAAGAGAAACACTGTGGGCTTGTTCTCCACGCCAGCCAATCGGTAGAGCTTCTTGATGTCTGAAATTAAACACAAAAGCATTGGAAACATGTGAGAAGGAAGATGACGCCTTAATTATTTGAATATTTTCAGTCCCTCCAGTAACTGTGGTTGTTTTCATTTGTGTTTTTGACATGAGCCATATGGGCAAATTCCCAACAGGTACTGGACACTGAATGATAGATAAGGAGTCAATGGCTGAGAGTAGGAAGATCAGGAAGTGTTTGCTATTAATCACAATGTGAAGCTGGACATGCTGCTTTGCCACTGAATTGCTTTTAGTTTTAGGTCATGGCTATTGTTGTGGGAGTGAGGGTAAAGGCAGGAGGAGGGGGTTGCCCAAAGTGGAATTAATGCAATAAACACCACTGGAAGGAACAGCTGTTGGATTGATCTTACCTTCTCTGAACTCCTGCTTGCGGTACTGTTTGGTCACCTCCACTTGGAAAACCTGGTACTCACAGATGAAGGCAGCCATCGTAGAGAGACTCTGTCTACCGGAGCCCCCAATACCAATCAGTAGCATGTTGCCCCTTAGCTGGCTGATCACACGTACAACACGGGTTACTGTGGAGAAAATACAGAAAGAGCAGAGAGAAACAGAGGGATGAAACCAAGGCTTCCAACTAGCTCACAGGTTGAAAACCAGCATTCATGTGTTTGAATAGAAGGCAACTCTATTTTGATGTTGCATTTTCTAAATAAAAACTAAAACAAAAAATTTTTAAAACATTATGCTTTGACTAAGACTTCAGGGATGCGGTTTTTGTAATGAAAACTCAGGTGCGAAATGATTGCCAGATGTGATTTATGTCCAAAAACAAACTAAACACAGTAGAACGCAGCAGAAACCTAAAGATTAACCCCAGAAAATTATAGATCTGGTTTTCTTTCACACATTTATTGTTATTAACCTCTTCAGCACGCCTTATTCTTTCAATGGAAGTAGAGTCGGGACATAGTAGAAAGTATAAAAATCCTAGTTTTTACCACCAAAACCTGTTAACATGTGGACAAGAGATGCACATACAGCAAAAATGAATTCACAGAAGTCTACTATAGAGGGTCAGTGGAGATGAGCAGCGAATAGATTTATCTTTTAATAAAACACAGATTCAAAATGTAAAGCCAAAGCCACATCAGCATTTTAGTCGGACCCAGTCAGAGTTTATTCATAGGTAGAGCATCATTTTAAAATAACTTACAGTTTCAATCTTTAACCTTTTAACGTTTAACTGAACAATAATGGGGGACTGTAGATATTGTGAGTTGTGTTTTCAGGTTTACTGTGTTCGATGGCGTCTCTGAAGAGGACGAGGCTCATGGGAACAACTCCAGGTAACAGGTTGTAATCCTCTAGCTGCGTTTCCATGAACTTCTTCAGATTCTTCACGTCCACAATGTCTTCATATGCAGAAGAGTCATTCATAAAATCACCTGATCAACACACAGACAGAAAAAAAAACACTGAAAACATCCTCCACAATCAAACCTGTGAAATGATTTGAATTGGATGGGCTATAGAGTTATTGTTATGCAGATACCAAATATTGGTGGCTGCTTGTTTGGACAGATGCTGTGGAACGTGATATTGAAGAGGGAGGCCAGTTTTTCCTCCAGGAGAGCAATGAAGGTATTCATGTCACTTTGGTTTACGAGTCGATCCGAGAACACCCTGAAAACATATGCTAAATGAAATCTTTTTCACACACATGTTAAGAAGGTTGCAGTAATGAGGGTTGAATTTAGCTTTTTTTACTTGACAAAGTCTAACTGAGCAGATATTGTGGTAACGTTAAATGACGTTCTATTCGTAAGTGAACAGCTGCTGCAATCTTTGAGAACAAAGTTTAGCTACTAAAGAGTTGACAATATTTCCCCACCAGGACAGAATCTAGGTAATCAGGCTGTTATACAAGCATCTGCTTCCACTTAATCTTCACTCAGTCTCTTCTTTTCTGTTTTTTTTGGAGTTTTTCGGTCCTTTCTGGCAACTTATGCATTCAGTATAGAACGACTGACCCTTCCCATTGTCACAAAAGATTTCACCCTGCAAAGAGGAGTCCAAAATATTCTTCCTGTTATGATCTTTACAATTATTGATCCACATACGATAGTAAGAATAAGAGTTTAAAATGAAAACAACGGCCACCAACAGGTTAGACATTCTGTATGATAGCTAATTGTCATAAATGCATAAAAGCATGAGCACAAGTGTACATACTGATCTGCATTTATGAGCAATTAATTGTTCAAACAGAACCGTCATCCATGCGCAGCTGTGCCTGTGCACATGCACCCATGTACTTGAAAGCAAAAAGGAAAGAAAAGGAGGTCCATCTGTTGGCCACGATGAACACTAGGTCTGCAGGGATGCCTTTGTGCCCCATCAACACTCTGTCCCTCCTAACTTTTATCTACAACCATCCTACGTGCAGTTGTATAAGTTGCCTTTCTTTCAGACCGAGCCCTCCCAAAAAGACCTTCTATGCAGAAAACATGGGCGAGCTGAACCAAACACTGAGACCAAAGCAGAGTAGAAAGTTGGAAAAATGTGCCACGTGTGCATCTTTTAGAACAGGTTTGCAACATGATCATGATTATTTGGGTGCTCTTTTAATGAGTCTACACAACGTCTGCTTCACAAATGATGTGTGCTACTGGGGAAAAAAACACTGTGGTGTCCTCAAGAGTTTTCAGGCTGAGAAAGCCAGAGGAAGGAGTTTTCAAAAGGATATCAGCAAACAAAAAGGTATAATGGAGAATAATCGTTGCACAAGCTTTTAAAGCTGCTATATCTTCAAATTCCCTGCACAAGTTTTCAGTTTTTGTTTGACATTACCAATAATAAAAAAGGTTCATAAGCACAGTTTTGTTTTTAGTGTTTCATTGGGCGTAGAACGTTGGGACCCACCTTCCTAATAACTAATGACAATACGTTTGAACATATAACAACTTTATAAATAGACTTTATGGTATGTAAAATGATTAACTAACTTTTATAGGGACAGTATTTCTTTATCATCTGCGTTAGTTTACCTTATAATAAATCTGATCAAGGTTGAACTTTAACAAATCTGAGAGATGCTAAAAATTGCATCTCAGTTTACCTGAAGCACTCATGGATCCACAGTCTGGTGATGTCATTCTGTGTATCTTGGTAGTCTGGGTGAGCTCTTAGCAGACCCTGAAAGACCTGGAGATGAAAATAATAAAAAATAAAAAAAATGAAGGGAAATCCGGAAAAATCTGAGATGCTGTTTTCAGGAATTCATTATCCAGCCCATTCTGTGTGTACCTTGGAGATGTCTCTGAGGTTGAAGAGGTAGTGTATCTTGGCTGGCGTGGGTAGAAACTCCGCAGAGACAGCATTATACAGTTCTAAAGTGGCCTGAGTCACAGTCTCTCCTACAGGCTTCACCTCCTCATTGAAGAGCTGCAGCTTCTGGTTGATCATGCTGCCGAAGATGCTCTTGATCTGGGACTCCTGCACGCAGAGATGCAAAAAATCATAGCTTTTCTCAAGGAAATCAGTTCTACTTTGACTATAGATGTTGAAGAGAAAGTGTCACATTGTGCAGCAGCTATTTTTCCAAATCTATTTTATTTTGATGATGACAAAATGAAGGCAGGAATATTTTGCAGGAGTCCAAATGTGATCTAGGGAAAGAAGATTTGGCAAAAATATGCAACAACTTTTTTTTGGTAACATTTTAAACATAATTTTATCATAACTTCTTCATGTAAAAAGTTGCCCTTAAAGAAAACATCAGAACATTCTTCTGTCAAATACATTCGACATGTAATACATAAATAATACATAAAATTGAACTGGTTGGCCAGAAGCAGTATTTTATTTTGAAAGGTAAACAACAACAGTCAGGTACACGTGCAGTTCTGGCTATTTTGTACCAGAATATTTTATATAGTCCATGCATCAATCTGTAAACACCAAAATGGCATTTTATGATTTATTTAACAATTGTTTATTTAAATCAATGCTCTATGATCTGTTTAATGTAAGAAAGTGTGGTCGGGTGACCAGGGGTCATAAACCTTCATATTTAAGATTCAACTGGCCTAAACTGCGAACAAAACTACAATAAACTAGGAATTTGAGCATTTACATGACTATTTATCACCATTTTTCATAAAAATATCTAACTACAAGCAAAAAACAAATTGACTTGTCGTGGCTTAAGTATATTGAGGCAAAATGGAAGTAGAAAGGATGAAACTGCAATAAGTAGTTTCACAATGGAGATACAAATTGGCAAAGGGGCAAACAGACCCAGAACCATCAATTGATGTGCCCTCTACCTACATAAAAGTTGCTTTATAAAACAAGAGGACAGAGAAACTAGCAAACTTCATTCCAACAAACATACTGACACTGATTTTACATTTCATACTAAAAAAGTACTCCGCACTACCGCTCGGCCCGTAGGCCGAAACGGCAGTCAGAGACCTGTCCCCAACCCGAAGGCGCAGGGATGCGACCCTCTCATCCACTGGGGTAAACCCCAACACGAGACGGCTGAGCTGGGGGGCAACAAGCAAACCCACCCCAGCCCGCCGCCTCTCCCTGTTTGCCACTCCAGATTAGAAAAGTGGCCCAACCTAATGCTCACCTTCTACAGATGATCCACTTGGCCCTGTCTTTCAGTGTTTAACCCTTTCTCTCTCCTAGATTAACTGAGCTTTTACTGTAACTAAGTATATGTGCTCTCTTTCATACTCTATCCTTGAAAACTGGCTCAAAGTTTATCTGTTCCTTCTTTCTAGATGACACGACTAAAGGAGCTACATCCATTAACATTTACTTTTCCTTCCCACTGAAAGGACTCCTGGATCAGTGCTTCTTTGTTCTCTTTGTGTCTCTGCTCTGTTCTCTGTAACCCCCAGTTGGTCGTGGCAGATGGCCGCTCACACTGAGCCTGGCTCTGCTGGAGGTTTCTTCCTGTTAAAAGGGAGTTTTTCCTCTCCACTGTCGCTACATGCATGCTCAGTATGAGGGATTGCTGCAAAGTCAACCCCAGTGACTGTCCACTGTCTCTACATGGTCATCTGGGAGGAGTGAATGCTGCAAGTCACTGACTGGATGCAATCTGTTGGGTTTCCTTAGATAGAAAAACTTTTTATTCAAATTGAACAAATAACTGAATCTAACTGTACTGTTCAATGGTTAGGATTAATTGGAATGTATGTACCTGACTTTCGTGAAGTGCCTTGAGACATGTGTTGTGAATTGGCGCTATATAAATAAACTGAATTGAATTGAATTGAAAGAGAGTCCAGTCCCTCTCGAGGAGATGGGTTCCAGAGCCCACGCTGTGCATGGACAGTGACACCTGGAGAGGTGTGATCGGGAGGAATGGCCTCCCCGATCTGAATCATAGTGGTGTTTTGTAATTGGACTTCTGTGCTAGTCACGGATTGTCCATAATGAACACCATGTTCAAACATAAGGGTGTCCATCAGTGCACTTAGCACCAGGACACCCTAGGCAGGAGGTCAATGATCGACTTTGTTGTCGTATCATCAGACCTTCGGCCGCATGTTCTGGACACTCGGGTGAAGAGAGGGGCTGAACTGTCCACTGATCACCACCTGGTGGTGAGTTGGATCCACTGGAGGAGGAGAAAGCCGGATAGACTTGGCAGGCCCAAGCGAATAGTGAGGGTCTGCTTGGAACCTCTGGCGGAGCCCTTGGCCAGAGATGTATTCAGCTCCCACCTCCGGGAGAGCTTTGACCAGATTCCGGGGGATATTAGAGACATAGAGTCTGAGTGGACCATGATCTCCGCATCTATTGAAGATGTTGCTGCCCATAGCTGCGCCCGTAAGGTGTGCGGTGCCTGTCGCGGCGGCAATCCCCAAACCCGGTGGTGGACACCGGCAGTAAGAGACGCTGTCAAGCTGAAGAAGGAGTGGTTGACTTGTGGGACTCCTGAGGCGGCTGACGGGTACCGTGAGGCTAAGCGTGCTGCGGCCCGGGCTTTGGCAGAGGCAAAAACTCGGGCCTGGGAGGAGTTCGGTGAGGCCCTGGAGAAGGACTACCGGTTGGCCTCGAAGAGATTCTGGCAAACCGTCCGCCGCCTCAAAGAAGCGGGGAAAGCAAATAGGGTTCGCCAACAACCTGTTTAACCCCCCGATGTTGGGGGGGCCGTCAATTAAGTTGACACGCCTCTTCAAACATTGCGTGGCGGTCGGGGACAGTGCCTCTGACTGGGAGACTGGGTGGTGGTCCCCCTTCATAAGAAGGTGACCGGAGGTGTGTTCCAACTACAGGGGATCACACTCCTCAGCCTCCCTGGGAAGGCCTACGCCAGGGTATTGGAGAGGAGAGTCCGGCCGATAGTCGAAACTCGGCTTCAGGAGGAGCAGTATGGTTTTCTCCCGGGCCCGGGAACACTGGACCAGCCCCTATACCCTCTACAGGGTTTCTCGAGGGTTTTATGGAGTTTGCCAACCGGTCCACATGTGTTTTTGGACCTGGAGAAAGCATTCGACTGTGTCCCCTTTGTGATGCCCTGTGGGGGTGCTCCCGGAGTAGGAATCGGGGGGCCCCTTTTCTAGGGGCCATCCGGGTTCCCCAAAAAACCCTGGGGGCAGCAAAAAGTGTGGGGGGGGGGGGGGGGGGGGGGGGGGGGGGGGGGGGGGGGGGGGGGGGGGGGGGGGGGGGGGGGGGGGGGGGGGGGGGGGGGGGGGGGGGGGGGGGGGGGGGGGGGGGGGGGGGGGGGGGGGGGGGGGGGGGGGGGGGGGGGGGGGGGGGGGGGGGGGGGGGGGGGGGGGGGGGGGGGGGGGGGGGGGGGGGGGGGGGGGGGGGGGGGGGGGGGGGGGGGGGGGGGGGGGGGGGGGGGGGGGGGGCTGAGCCTACGGGTGCGCCTGGGGCGGTGCGCGCCCGGTTTGGAAGCCTCGGGTGGGGGGATTCAGGGCCCCAAAATCCGGTTGGGGCCCGAAGGTTTTTCCCCCCGGAAAGGGGGCATGTTGCCCCCTTTTGATGTTTGGGGGTTTGTTCCGCCCTTTAATGTGGCGAAATTTTAGACTTGGGGTCCCCCTTTTTAGAGTGAGGGGGAATACGGGGATCACACCCAGTTTGTAAGGCTCCCAGGGGATAGGGAGACCGGGGTTCGCTCCTTGGGGAGAGAGGCTGGCCCAAAGGAAGGTCTATTTACCGGTCCGATCATAGTTCCAACCCTCCCACCATGGTTTTGGGTCATGGGGAAACAACGGTCCCGGATACGGGGGGTTGCTCCCGGTAGGGTGGGGCCCCTGGGCCCTCCGCCTTAAAGAGAAGGGTTGAGGAAAACTCGCCATCCCCGGGAGGGGCTTGGAGGGGTCCCTTTTTCCTTTCCCTTTTATAAACCCGTTGAGGTGGCTCGGGCATCTATACCGGGTGCCTCCTGGACCCTTCCTTGGGAGGGGTTCCAGCACGTCCCACCGAAGGCCCAGGGGACGGCCCAGGAATCGCTGGAGGGACTATGTCTCTCGGCTGGCCTGGGAACGCCTTGGGCTCCCCCCGGAGGAGCTGGAGGAGGTGTCTGGGGAGAGGGACGTCTGGGTGTCTCTGCTGAGTCTGCTGCCCCCGCGTCCCGGTCCCGGATAAAGCGGAAGACGAAAATATAAAATAATATAATATATAATATAATATAAAAAAAATATTAAATAATAGTTAATGAATAAAATGTTAACTTGAACAGAAAAATACTCCATATTTAATATGAGTAATTTATTAGTTTAATGTTTTTGTGCAAGGACAAGGGTTTAATATGAGAGCAAAGAAACATTCCTTTTAATGAGATAAAAAATCCTGCCAACACATTACTTCAAACATGCAAAGTCTTCAGGGTAACATAAGCTGCCTCATCTCCATTCTGATCAGACTAATATCCCCCCATTTTTAAAAAAATTTCAACGCTATGCATATGTTTCAAAACTCACCCAGCTTTGTGTTTAAAAGGGGGGGGAAAAATAACACACTACATTAGAATCTGTCAAAAGTAAACGGGACCTATTTGGGCTGAGGGGGTTTTCACTTTTGGGATGTGAAATGGGGTCTGGGTAAACTAGACTGCAGTGACTCTGCTTTCCTCTGTATTATCTGGTCTATTAGTATTGGGATTGTCCCGAACTTTAACTTAATAAACCAAATGCTGGCCCTTGCTTTTTCCTGACTGCAGCTGATTTTTTTCCCCCCGATTATTTTCCTAAAAGGACAAAGATATCTGCCCCTTGGCACATCCCGCTATTTTACTGTTTTTTTTTTTTAAAGAACTTGCGGGAATTTCTAGGCTACTTTAAATTATTTTCTTCTCTTTTTTGGGATGTGACTTGTTGAAAATTTGGGGCCCTTTAAAAAAATATTTCAGTGCATTTTCCTTTTAAAGGGTGTATCCCAAAAAAACCCCCAAAAAAATTTTTCTATAATGGTTTCTGAACTTTGTTTTGAATGTCATAATATTCAATGAGTCGTGTTTCAGGTGCTATCTGTGGAGCTCTTTCTCACACGGAGACCCAAAATCTTCGTTTCACAGTAAACATCAGTGGAAAAGTTCAAAAACACTTGGATTATCGGTAAAACCCAGATTCATTAGGTCACATTCATAAACAAATTTACAATCAAAAAATTTCAACTTTTAAACCCTAGAAAATTTTGGGTTTCCCAATATTAGACCCAAAATCAAAAAACCTTTTGCAGAACCCCCTTCCTAAAAAGTCCCGAAACTTATATTGTCATCAAAGCCTTTTGGGGGGGGGAAATGTAAGGTGGTAAGGTGCTACAGTCTGTTATGTTGGATAACATAAGAAGTAATACAACAAAAGAAACATGGTCAAATGAGGGCTAATCTGTTCGAGTAAACACCACCAGAACACCAGCTTTGTTCCTTACTTCCATATGGAGACGAGCAGGACTTACATTTGGAAAGGTCATATTGATGAGGTTGAAACTACTTTGAAATCGAGCCGAGATCTGAGTCCTTCCTCCACCAGGAGGTCCCATGGATGCCAGCAAGAACATGTCCTGACACAGATAAACCGAGGTTTAAATGTCTGACAATAACACCCATTATTGAAATTATACAAATACAGAATTCTGTAAGCCCTGATGTATTTGACAACAGACCTCTTACCCACTTTCTTCAATATGCCACTTCTCACCTTGACATACTTTGGTGTCTGCTTCTGGCGGTCGTACCAAAAGCCGTAGTCGATCCAAAAGCGCATCAGCTCCAGCGGAGGCTGCGAGCCAAACAGGTCGTGGGCCGGCATGTTGAGGTCATCCAGGAAACACAGCATCTGCTTCCCGCCTGCCGGGAAAAACACGCCTTTGGTTCTCTTCTCTGTTCGGTTCTCTATGATGGCCTGGATGTTGTTGGAGGTCATCTGGACACAACATAAACAAAAGATTCAAAGCTGTTGTTAACTGTTTCTTCTGACGTGAAGACCTAAAATCAAGAAATCACATAAAAGGCAGATTTCTAGGGAGTAGTAACTGCATTTGCTCTAGGGGGAAAGTTTACAGCAGCTTTTAGAGACAATATCATCATAAATTATTAGAGTGAAAAACTGGTTTAATATGAATGAACTGTAAATAAATTTGAGTAAACAAAGACTATATGGTTTGGATAACCAAAGAATAATGGATAAAATAACAGTATTTGTAGATAACATATGTATTGAACAGATATGTAAATACAAACTTCTGGGTGTTATGTTGGACCATAGACCATCTATAGACCATAGAAGAAATTGCTTTGTTTAGATGATACCAGAATTCTGGCCTAGATAAAAAACGCAATGTCTGGCAGAAAACATGTAACATGTAACATGTAACATGACATAACTGCCTGACTGCCTATCAACCTAAACAAGCCATCCTCACCACAAAACATGGTGGTGGTATCATGCTGTGGGGAATCTAGGCAGAGCGAATGAGTAGATGGATGGAGGCCAATACATGGTAACCTGGAAGCAAACCTGTTAGAGACTGCAAAAAACTTGAGACTAGAGTGGAGGTTCACCTTCCAGCAGGACAACGAGCCTGAACATCCAGCCAGAGCTACAATGGAAAGGTTCAGATCAGAGCATATTTATGTGTTAGAATGGCCTAGTCAAAGCCAAGACCCAAATCCAATTGGGAATCTGTGGCAAGATGAGAAAATCTGTGTTTTTAAATACTATTGATCCAGTCTGATTGTGACACAGCACCAAAAGATTTGCATCTACACTTTTCTGGCTGATTACAAATGCATGTCACACTTTTCAGATTTTTATTTGTAATAGAAAACACTTATGTGGTACTTTGCATTGGTCTACCATGTAAGATCCAAATAAAGAAAACTGAGATTTGTGGTTTTACTATGAGGAAACGTAAAGGTATATGTTATATATAATATTATATATATAATATTATATATATAATATTATATATATATAATATTATATATATAATATTATATATATATAATATTATATATTAATATTATATATTATAAAGTTATATGAACACGTCTGCAAAGTTGTGCATGTAAAATAAAACAGAGGTGCAGACGAGCTGCCAGTGAAAGCTTGGCGGTGACAATGATGGATGTGACAGAAGGCTGTAAGAGTGCATGATAATAACTGTAATAGCAGTAAAGATGTGTGATGGTTATGAGCACTCCTCATCATTGCAGGCTCTTCTGCAGCCCTTCATCAGACCTGTCTAGTAATACTGTGCTCAACGGCGGGACCTTGGCACAATGTACATTTTACTGAAAATTGTGGTGGTGCTGAGATGGAGCATATTAACATCTATGTGGCAGGATGGAGGCAGATGCACAGAAAAACATGCAGGAGTACAGCTAATATCTGTCATCAGTCATTTTAAAAGCCTCTCACTCTGCAGGTGAAGGTGGATCAGCTTTGTGTGTGTTATTGCACACACACCTGATGTGTGTCTAATGGAAACACTGGATTCTCATTAAGTAAAAGCTACATTAGCATTCGCATCACATCTTTCACAAAAATCTGAAGTTTCATTTATCACAATGGGGCGACAGTGGCTCAGGTGGTAGGAGTTTGTCCTGCAACTGGTGGGTTGCCGCTACGAACCCCCGCTCTGTCCGTCTCAGTCATTGTGTCCTTGGGCAAATCACTTCACCCGCCTTGCCTGCTGATGGTGGTCAGAGGGCCCGGTGGCTGCCTGTGTATGGCAGCCTCACTCTGTCAGTGCGCCCCAGGGCAGCTGTAGCTACAATGTAGCTCACCACTGTCAGTGGTGAATGGGTGTATGAATGGGTGGATGACTGCTTGTAGTGGAAAGCGCTTTGGTCTCTGGGGACCTGATAAAACGCTATACAAGTTCAGGCCATTTACCATATTCAATATTAACAAAAATACCAACCTGAGCAGACATGTTGATAGCGAGAGCAGTCCACTTTTTGTCCAACCCCTGCAGGACATTCTGGGCCACAGAGGTTTTTCCAGTGCCCACAGGTCCAGTGAGCAACACTGGGTGCTGATTCGACACCAAAGCCTGAACCAGCAGGTTATAGCGAACTGTGTCCACCGTAGGAACCATAATCTTATGGAATGGAGCACTGCAGAGAAGTGATGAAGAGTAAATATATGCAACCACTTTATTATTACAAAATTAAAAGGAAACAGAAAAAGGGAGTGAAAGTAAAGAGGAGCACCAAGAGACTTACGAAGCATTGTAGTGCCAACTTTTTGGAAGCTGATCTTCAAAAGGAACCCAGGATTTATTCTTTGGGTCCACATAGTACTCATAAACCGTGTCCTAAAAGAGTTCAAAGTTCATTGAGTACATTCTCTTTCAGATCTAGAGTTATAGATGTCAGGACATAATAAACTGATCCAGTCTTTATCAGGCTCCAAATCGGGCTTTCTGCAAGTTTCAGTAGGTCGGACTATATGATAGAAAGTTAGAAAGAAAGTAAAAATAGTGTGAAAAATGTTCCCAAATTTAAGACTTTTTACAGTGCAGAGAATATTTAAGATCAAATATTTATTTATTTATATTCAATTTACTATAGAAAGACTAAGCCAAAATAGGAAAGGTGAGAGTGGAAAACTAAGTACACCCCATGATTCAGTAACTTATAGAACCACCTTTAGCATCAATAACGCTTTCTGCACAACTTTTTCAGCCTCTCACATTTTTAGGGGAGGAATCTTTGACCGCTCTTCCTCATAAACATTGCTTCACTGCTTGAACATCCCAGTTTCAGCCAAGCTGTCACACATTTGGCTCTAGAACACTTTGGGTTACAGAGGAACACATATGGTTTTCGACTCGGGGACTGAGGGGTTTCCAGGGCTTGTGGCTGCAAAATAAGCCCAGATCAACACACCCCCACCACCATACTTAACTGTTGGTATGATGTGTTTGTGCTGATAATGCTGTGATTGGCTTTCTAAAAATGGTGGTGCTCATTATGACCGAACATCTATACTTTGGCTACAACTAAATATTCCACATTTCAAAATATCAAGAAATTTCTCTCTTAGAAATATTGAGGAGTGATATCATGTGGAATAATTTGAGATGAACGCTAATAGTAGTTGTATTATTATTGCTTAGTTGTATATTTATGTTCACTCTGGTGGAGGAACAAACACTGCAAATATCTGTACAGTGGTGGGATGAAAGTGCAGCTATCCATCCCTCTTTCATCATTAGAGCTTATTTTTAACAATGTTCAAGAGCTGTAAGCGTTTTTGGAAGATGCACGCAATCTGTCTGCGTTCGCTACGGCCAGAGGGAAAAATACACAGAACCAAAAATGAAACTTAAGTCATGGGTTTGGGAACCAAAACTTGACTGCAGAGGACCTTGACTGGGAAGGTGATGTCTATCGATCGTAGGAGATTGTCCACCTTCTTGCGTCCGTCCTCATCTACGGAGGCACAGATGGACCAGATGAGGCTGAAGGTGAACCAGAGCTCCACCACCCTACCCAAGTTCTCTGTATCGGAGGCATTCACCTGAAAAATAAAAGAAAACTTGCAGCACTTCTTGCTTTACAAACGGCAGAATATAATTTGCAACACGACTAGAAGACAGAAGTACCCCATTGATGGGTGTAGCCAGGGAGTCATAGAGGCGGCAGAGAGAAACGACGCCGTTGAGCTCAGTAATGCCGATCAACTCCTTACAGTGGGTCTTCTTAAAGTCTAATGTGGGCTCCAAAAATTTATCAAACGCATTTTTCAAATGTTCCACTTCAACCTGTGAAGAAATAATCCAACACAAACAGATAATTAGGACAGAAAAGTGCTTACTAATTACACAGGTTCTTAAGGTCTTGATCAGTACTTTGTTTCGCTTTTCCAGCCAGGACTGCACAAATGGCTTCCATCCAAGGTCAACGTAGTCATTGTAGACCATTCCACAACGGGATACGGTAGCTGGAGAGGCCATTGCCAGGTTCTCCACTTCAAACAGAAGAGACACCTTGGACAAATAAAATACCAAAGATATATCCTTAACAAATGTATAATTCAGCTGAGTGGTTTGTTCTAATGATCTGATCAGATGCATCATGATGGAAAGCTGGCTAGCAGTCTCCGTTGCTGTTATTGTGACCCTAATCATCAGCTACATGTAAATAAGTCAGGCTACCTAAAAGCAAAGGATTTAAAAGCAATGGTAGAAGTATTTAGTTCAACAGAAAGTGCTGCTTTGAATCTTTGGGCTCAACCTACATGTAGCTCTCTGAGTTGTGGGGAAGTACAATAAAACATGAACTTTATGAAAAGTTGAAAGGCAATGACAATAAAACCTAAAGTACCAAAAATGATATGCAATATGATACTCAGCGCTCCGTTATTGATAATATTAACATGTAAACCAAATAAAAAACAGGGGGGGAACAATAATATTAATAAGAATTATTATTGTTAATTACTTTTTTTTCTTATTACAAATGTTATTGATTGAATATAAATATATATATATACATATATACATATATATACAGGGGTTGGACAATGAAACTGAAACACCTGTCATTTTAGTGTGGGAGGTTTCATGGCTAAATTGGACCAGCCTGGTAGCCAGTCTTCACTGATTGCACATTGCACCAGTAAACAGAGTGTGGAAGGTTCAATTAGCAGGGTAAGAGACATTTTTGCTCAAAATATTGAAATGCACACAACATTATGGGTGACATACCAGAGTTCAAAAGAGGACAAATTGTTGGTGCACGTCTTGCTGGCGCATCTGTGACCAAGACAGCAAGTCTTTGTGATGTATCAAGAGCCACGGTATCCAGGGTAATGTCAGCATACCACCAAGAAGGACGAACCACATCCAAGAGGATTAACTGTGGACGCAAGAGGGAAAGCTGTCTGAAAGGGGGGTTCGGGTGCTAACCCGGATTGTATCCAAAAAACATAAAACCACGGCTGCCCAAATCACGGCAGAATTAAATGTGCACCTCAACTCTCCTGTTTCCACCAGAACTGTCCGTCGGGAGCTCCACAGGGTCAATATACACGCCGGGCTGCTATAGCCAAACCTTTGGCCACTCATGCCAATGCCAAACGTCGTTTCAATGGTGCAAGGAGCGCAAATCTTGGGGCTGTGGACAATGTGAAAAATGTATTGTTCTCTGATGAGTCCACCTTTACTGTTTTCCCCACATCCAGGAGAGTTACGGTGTGGAGAGCCCCAAAGAAGCGTACCACCCAGACTGTTGCATGCCAGAGTGAGCATGGGGTGGATCAGTGATGGTTTGGGCTGCCATATCATGGCATTCCCTTGGCCCAATACTTGTGCTAGATGGGCGCGTCACTGCCAAGGACTACCGAACCATTCTTGAAGACCATGTGCAATCCAATGGTTCAAACATTGTATCCTGAAGGTGGTGCCGTGTATCAGGATGACAATGCACCAATACACACAGCAAGACTGGTGAAAGATTGGTTTGATGAACATGAAAGTGAAGTTGAACATCTCCCATGGCCTGCACAGTCACCAGATCTAAATATTATTGAGCCACTTTGGGGTGTTTTGGAGGAGCGAGTCAGGAAACCCTTTTCCTCCACCAGTATCACGTAGTGACCTGGCCAATATCCTGCAAGAAGAATGGCTTAAAATCCCTCTGACCACTGTGCAGGACTTTTATATGTCATTCCCAAGATGAATTGACGCTGTATTGGCCGCAAAAGGAGGCCCTACACCATACTAATAAATTATTGTGGTCTAAAACCAGGTGTTTCAGTTTCATTGTCCAACCCCTGTGTTATATATATATATATTTTATATGATAAAATAATGAAAAAAAACAAAAAGGAAAAAAAAATCTTTTCATTTTCTATTTTTTTCAGTTTCACATTTTCTTCCTGATAATTACTTTTGCCGTCACTTCCACCAGATGCTGTCTGACCCGGGTGTATAGTTGAGGGTTGTCCTGTCAATCAGTCTATTTGGGTCCACAAATTTACTGTTTTCCCTGCTTTGTAAAATGATAATAATAAATAATCGACATTTCAAATATATTTTCACTTACATTGGGTGCATTTTGCTTATTTTGTTCAGGCATAAAACCTTTTATAAAACTGTACAAACAAAACTAAATGTTCCTCTGTAGTTTTATGCTATAAATGTGTCCTATGTGTGTGCCTTTAATTCATTTGATTGGTTGGGAAGTTTCTTTTCTCACTATAATTTTATTTCCGTTAAGGAGCTTTCAACCATTAAAACTATAAAAAAACTAAGAGTAATTTACACTGGTCAATTCACGGAGGTAAACCCATTCACATTGCTGCATTTTCCAGTGTTCCAGAGTTTTCCAGAGTTCTCACCTCCTCAGGCATCGAGATTCTCTCTCCGTTTATGAGAGTGAGCACCTTGTTGTCATCCATGACAGAGTTCATACTCTCAATCCACAGAGTGTCCACAGGCCCGTCGAACACAATCCACTTCTCCTCTGGCTTCTCATCTTAAAAGGAAAGATGCAGTTAGACTCACTCACTGTGAGTTTGGAGAACCTTTTAAGCAGATAAGACGCTGACTGCCTGTAACCTCTCCACAGACACCAACGGGTCAATGAGTCGGCCAGAAACATGGAAATTAGTGAACCTTGAGAGCCGCTGCTGAGCTGCATATTGTCCCTGAGAAAGGTCCACAGCTGCAGCGTACACTGAAGCACAAAGGGACTCTTTTCTGAATATCTGAGCTACATTTATTATCTGTGGCAATGAATCTTTACACATTAGATTCTTTCATTAGATATCACTACTATAAAAAGGCTCCTCCATTCAGTTAATGGCCTTCACCACATTGCACACTGATCCAGTTCAGCTGGAGTTTGGAGGTGAGAACTAGGTGTTCATTTATTATGTATACTGTTTCAACAGCAGTGTGTGTGTGGAGACGGGGTGGAGGTTATTTTTCAGATAGATGAACCTGCACAGGCTGATCTCATGAGCGAGGACAGCACTCCGTCGGTCCACTCGTTAGTAGAAAGGTCATATTCTCCGTACAGCTCTCCAAGACTCATCGACTTTGGATTCAGAGGATAGGCCTGTGGAGATGTGGAAAACCAAAGTAAAACTGCTTAACTGAAGATTATTGCTGACCGTCAGCTGCACGTTCTACAAGGAAAACATGTAGCTGATGAAAACATGCACCCTTTTACTGGGTTTGAGTCCACGAGACAGGAAGAGAAACACACCTTTAAGTGTGATTTCATTTTTGTTTTGCATGTTGTCCTTATTAATCTCTACTGAAAGCTGTTTTTTTTAATTTTCTACAGGCTGCAATGATTTAGCTTTTCTATTTAATTTAAGGCATTTTTACATAAAAACTCCAAACGATTCCTGTCTTAACTTTCCAGACTTTAATTATAATCCTACCACCTGGTGTTGTCTCCTTTTGTTTCTTGCACATAAGAAGAAAGAACCAATTAAGGAGAGGTACAAGGAAGGAAGGAAGGATGGATGTGGAGACAGAAGGAAGGAAGGATGTAGAGACAGAAGACAGGAAGGAAGGAATGATGTAGAGACAAAAGGAAGGATGGATGTAAAGACAAAAGGAAGGAAGGAAGGATGGAAGGAAGGTCAACTGGACAAATATTTTTAGATACTATTATTTATTTTTTCATACTATCTGGAAAGTGATGAAATTACAGACTGTCTGACCCAGACAGAGTAGGAACCCCATCAATAAGGGGTTAACAGAATTATTGCTCAAACTGTTTCTAAATCCAGAAATGTTGCGATACACACTGATCAGGCATAACATTAAGACCACTGACAGGTAAGGTGGTTATCTCTTCATCATTAAACTTGTAACTAGGTGGATAAATTGGGCAACAAGTGAACATTTTTTAAACATTGTTATGGTTAGACGACTGGGTTTGGGTCATGTTTTATCTTTGATCTCACTTCAAACTCCTCCACAGGGTCATATTTTCTGTTAACTTCAACTGTAAAAGATTTTAAATAACAGACCGTCTATGGAAACAGACAGCATAAATTCTCCATTTAAAGTAATATTTAAACACACACACACCCACACACACACCCACACATACACATACACCCCTCTCTGGGAGTGGTGGCAGATTTTAAAGGCCTTCTCTCATCACTGGGACCAGTTAAGCAGTTAGCGCACAAGTTTATAAGACAAATGAGCAAGTAAATGACTGGGAGTCGGAAGTAGCTAAAAACTTGCCTCAGGTCACCGCTGGGGGACAGCGTGGTGGGAGGAAGGGAGTTCAGCTGTACAAATGGCAGTGTAATGGCTTTCTGCTAGAAGGCAAGCAATGAAAAGAACTACAACCAGGATACCGCAGGGATTTCTCTCCGGAGACAGACCAGCAGCGCTTAAGATGATGTTAACCTTGTCTAGACACATGAGGGGGTGTATGAGCCACAAACCTGGGAAGAATTAGCTTACTGAGCAGCTGAATGAGAAGCCATCTCCTGGTGACCCAGATTAGTATGTGTTCTCATTTGTAGTCATTTTGATTGTTATGTGAGATGAAATGAAATGAGTGCTTTGCTGGTGTTTAGCAGTGAAATCTATTTTTAGAGGTCTTTGTGTTAAAAGACTTCAACTGTTCTTCTCAAATTGCAGTTAACATGTTTTTACCTAATTATCTTTGTCCAAACCTTTACAAATGCAGGATGTGTGTTCTTTTTTTGGTGAAAAACACAGCTGGGAAACAAAGTGCTACAGCTATGTAGAACAAGCTTAAAAAATCTGTGAATGTTACAAATTTTCTCCGATTTTAAAGTCATTTTAATTTAGTCCCAGAGTCTCAGTAACCTTCGTGAAAAGGTTTCTACTTGAGACTCCTTCTCCTGTATGTTATAAGATGAAACCTGTGACAGGATCTTATTGATTTACAGCTGAACATAACAGCTGTATCGTGCATTTACAATGTAGCAACATTTCTGTAGTGTCAGCTCAACATCAACCAGTTTTGGTCCCAAACTGGAAATGCAGACATGATGTTGCCAGGTTAAAATAGAAAGCTCCAGGAAATTAGGCTTTGGCGGGAAAATACTTTGGGTCACATCACCGAAACATACCTCTTCATCAAAAAGAGGATTGCAAAGCCAACGAGCACAGAAAGAAAAGAGATTTATTTGGAAATGTTAAGTGATAATGTAATAATTGCCTAATGATTTCTAATAATATTAAGCCTGACATGCCGATCCCTAAGACTTACCTGAACCTGCTTAAAACCAGGCTCTCCTTTCTGGTTCAGAGCTGTGAGGGCCTGCTGCAGGGTCCTCCAGGTAACACTCTTGGCGCTGCCCGTCTTGCCAACAAGCATGGAGGAGTGTCGGGAGTTTTTGGTCTCGTAAAGCTGAATGACTTTAGTCACCGTAAACGGAGTCACCTGCAAACAACTCTGCCGAAGCTCCATCTCAATAGCTTCCTTCAACTGCAGTAAAATAACAACAACAGACAAAATGCAAGTTCTGGTGATGCTGGGTCAGTTTTAGAGATCCACCGAGAAATCAACTAGTGGAAGAAATGTTCTGAAAAAATGGATTAATGTCTAATCAGTGAACGCAGCATACCAAAGACCTAATAGGTTGCCCTGACAACGCTCTTCTAAACGTTGTATATTTTTCTGCAACATTTAGGTCGATAAAGAAAGAGAGTAAGACTTTCAGTAGATAACGGAAAGGCTGAATATATTACTGAAAATATTTCCTGTTTAATTCTTTGGAGCTTTTAAATCTCTGTCTATCTGGGAACATGATGAAATGAGAAATTCAGGCAACGGATTGGAAATCTCAGAGTTAACGTAAGGGTCTAATTTCTAAAGAAGAAAACACAAAGTGCACCCTGTTTTTGTAATGCTGGCATAAAATGCGAAGAACATCTTAAAATGTCAACTCCTGATCATTTTGCCTTTGTTTTTAAGTATTACTAAAACACAATTTTACTAATATGGTGTCATTTTGTTTCCGCTCCTACTCTAAATATGGAAGGACCGGTTACAGCAACAAGGCTAAAATATTTTTCAGGACTATTCATATATTTTTCAATATTATGGTTCTTGAAAAGAAATTGGTTTTGGCTCAGATCTCTAACATCAGGTCAAAGCTTTATAAAAAAAAAAAACAGATAACAACCGAGCCTCAAGAGCCTGAAAATGCATTTCTTGCATTTGTTTCGATAAAAATGTGTTTTCTATAAAATTGTGATCAACCCTTCCCTTATATTATAAATATAAAACAAACATTAAAAGATGTCAGAGCACAGGATACGTCTTCTTAGATTAAAGCTAATCTGAAATGCATACCTTGCTGTACTCTATGACGGGTGTTTCCACAGCAGGGAACAAGTCCTGGATGATCCCATTAAACAACGGAAGATCTGCAGAGGTCAGCTTAGCAATATTCATGTCCTTCATAGCCATCAGAAGGATCTGAGGACAGACATACAAAAAGTCATCCTTTATTTGTGCCTTGGTTTCTTTTATATTATTATGTTTGTATCCCTGCATGTTTGAAAGTTGTAAAACCTAATGATTAGCAACAATATGCCCCTGTCTGGCACAAAGACGTAGAGAGACTTACTTCCTCATCCACAATGCTGGGGGAAAGGCGGCGTTTCTTTCCAGCATAGCGAAGCAAAGAGGTGAGAGCACGAAGACCAAAATCATAATGATCCTGTTGGGACAGCTGTTGCACTGCCAGGGAGTACAGTGTGAACACCTTCTTAGCCAGTAGCTAAAGGTCAAACACACAGGTAAATAATAAAGACACTGAATTACATAGTAGATACTTCACTAGAGGTTAAAATATGAATGAGTAACTTTACAAACAATAAATCCCCTGCTTTTTTGCTTTATGGGACAACTGCAAACCTACCAAAGCATGCCTGTCCACCTAAACAGACAGGCATTAATCGGAAAAGTGGGGAAAAACTCTCGATTCCTATTCCTATAAACATGGTGGTGGCAGCATCATGCTGCCTTAAGTTTTTCTTCAGAAGATAAAGAATAAGATGCATAGAGCTGAGTATAGGGCAATACTTTTTTCTAATACAAAAAAGCTGGGACTGGGTCAGATGTTCACCTTCTAGCAGGGTAACGACCCTAAGCACAGAGCAGAGCTTTTATGTACCCACTGTAACCTGACACAAACCTGCTCACACTGGCTGAACTTAATGGTTAGCGCTAGAAGAACATTAGTGCTATTTACTTTGTGAATAGAATGCTGTGATGGCATAGATACTGAAAATAGGTGCAAAACACATCTGAAAAGATGTTTTAAGCAATCTCGCTATATTTCTTACCTCACATAAGTACAGTACCTTACAGTTGCTGAAGCCTTCTCCAAACAGCAGGATTTCAGCGATCAGAGTAGAGTCTGGCACCACCATGGAGACGGGTCTGAACATGGACTTGAGGTTGTCAGGAAGCTCGGTGCGACCAGCATACCCTAATAATGAGTGTTTTTATTTTCCCGATAGGAAGAAAAGTCTGAAACAAGTAAAATCCAGACTATTCCTCTACACAGCCCTGTAGACCTACCAGGATTCATGGTGATGAAGATGCCACATGATGGAACCAGAGGGACCTTCTGCCCTTCGAACTGGAACAGAGACTTCCCAGCTGAGAGGGCAGACAGGATGGAAAGGATCTGCTGGGCGACCACTGAAAGCACCTCAATGTTGATGCGGTTGAACTCATCGAAGCATCCCCATGCTCCTGTCTGCTCAGGGCAAACAAAATGCAACACAGATGGTTTAAATGTCACATAACAAAACGCAGTCCTTATAAAAAATGCTTTTCCCACACAAACTTCCAGTTTTACAAGAACAACAATCTATATTCATAACTAGACTTTCATTTTTCTGACCTGGGCCAGGCCGGAGAACATGCGTCCCATTGATTTGTAATCCAGGCCTTCGGAGCAGTTCACAACAATGACATACATTCCCAGGGATTTGCCCAGGTCCTTAACAGTCTCCGTCTTCCCTGTGCCAGCTGGGCCTTTAGGAGAGCCCCCCCGGTGGAGATGGAGCGCCGTGGTCAGAGTCATGTAACACCTGGACACGATCAAACACTGACATTTAGCTTTACAATCACTGCAGTGCAAATACAACAAGAACCAAAATAGGCCTTCCTCCTCAGTAAAATCCTAAAACAATCGTCTCTCGGGTGTTATGCATCAATATTTGTCCGTCAGCATGAACCAGTTTTACATTCTGACTGGGTAAACTGTAGGTGTAACGTTGTTGACTGTGACCTGTCAGTGAGCGGAGTGATGACCAGCCGCCCAGAGTTTCCCAGGTACTCATAGCCGTATTTAAACTGCGTGTTGGTCTGCCGGATGATGCAGTCATACACTTCAGCCTAGGAGTGAAAACACACGCACATTAAATGGATTTTTCTCTCTCCTAACTTACCTCAGCAGTCCACAGATGATAACTCATTGCCATCACATGTTCGGTAGAGGTGGACTGGTGATGTGGGCTGCTTGCTTAATTTTTCCCAAACTTTATCTGTAGTTCTAAGAATTTCTATAAATAAAGCCTTATTTTTTTTTATCCTACTAAGTTATTACATCCTGCCTATGATGATTACTGTGTTCCTTATTTATTTTGAGCGAATTGAACATTTAAGGTGCAACTTATAAGTGGTGAAATATTCCCTAGAGAAACAACAACTTATTTTGCAGCAAATTATCTATTCATTTTGCAGAAGCCACAAAGAACGGTTCCAACTATAAATTTAGGACATTTTTATCCTGGTTTCTTGATGCAGGTTTTTATCACAATCTGTCCTTTATTGCTATAGTGAAGAACTTGGAGACTAGACTCTCCACAGAGAGCTTTTACATCCCTCCATAGAGTGCTGGTTTGTTAAGTCTCCGGGCTAACATATCCCAGGCACCATTTATCATGACTTCCTCCTCCTCATTGTATAACTCGGGTATAAACCTTCAGTTTAAGAAATCGGATTGGAGTTGGAGACTTTTCTATCACTACTTCTGTTTTGATGTATTGCCTGGGTTTGTCGTTTCAAACGTAACGGCATCGCTCCTCAGTGTAGTTCGGCTTGCCGTTGTGCTCTCAACTGCCTTGTGCTTGCTTCCTTCCTTGCTTTTTTTCTGTATTTTATATATTTCTCAACTTCTGATATGGAAAGGATTTCAAGGATTTTCAACTATCAAGAGCTACAAGCCTGAACACAAAATATTTAAATATTTCTTGCAGTAGTTAGAAAACACAGCAGCAAAAGTAACAGTAGAAAGTTAAATGGGCTACGAGAAAAGAAAAGATTTTGTTTGTTCAAACCATTAAAACATGACTTGATAACCAGGACAATCAGAGGAAAAGTGGAAGTTTTAGAGAAGCCCACTGCTTTCATGTTTCGTCTCACTTTGTCCTTTTCCCAGTACAGTCGCAACTGGCAGAGCCACTCAAATGCGTTGACATCACTGCAGCCGGTCTTGGCTAGCTTATCAATAACATCCCGAGCATGAATTTCCACTGTGACGAGCGCCACCACCTTCAGACGCAGGAGTTTTGGCAGGTCGGCACCAATCATCTCTGAATAGCTTCGAAGCATAGAGACCTGAGGAGGACGGTTGTCAAGAAAACATTCAGAGTTTAAGTTTGCAAAGTATCTATAAATCCTAAAATTGGCTTCACACCCAACCTGTTTCTTCTTTAATGACTTAAGGCAGGTTTTGTCCTCTCTCTCCTTGTTGATGATGAGAGATCTGGTGACCTCAGACGTCCACTTGATCTGACTCGCTGTAATTATCAGCTAAAACAGGAAGAAAAATTGCTTAAAACACTGGATTTTTATGCTTGATAGAACCCTCTAAAGTCATGCAGTTAATCAGACATATGAGGGCTAAGGATGCAGAAAGACAGGCTGATAGAAGCTTGGTATAAGTTCACCTGTCCTGGCCACTCTTTGACCCATTTGTCTCTTGATCCTGTGATCTTCCTCATATCGACCAGGCAGTTGTTCAGATATGCCTTCAGGGTACTCTGCATGTTCTTCTCAATATCGCACAGCCAACTCTAAGGTTAAAAAATGTTTTAAAATTCTTTCATGCAGGTGTATCACTAGAAGAAACCCAAAACAGATTCTAACGATTGAAACCAGTCGCTTTTACCTCCACTGGTATGTCCAGCTGAATTGGTCTGGAGAATGCAATGAACTCCCCGTCAGATGAATACATCCCATTGGCTTCTGGTTTGTTCAATCTCTATAAAACATATGAAGAAAACAGTAACAGTTTCTGCATAAAAAACTCCTTCTGATATGAACAGGAACAGGCTATGGTTTTGAATTATTCTTGTGTACATGAATGTACACTTATATAACGTGTAGTGTATAGAAATCAAATAGTTTTTGTGAGTGGTTCCCTGTATTGACACGCTGCAAAAACGTAACCACAAGGTGGCAGTGATGCTCCCGGGTGCTTCTGAAGGCAGGGGTGCCTATCAACCTCACCCTAACCCTAACCCTAACCTGCCAGCGTCTGTCTCTGCCATCACCCAGTTTTATTTGGAAGAGATTAAACACTTCTGTGTTTTCACACCCATTTAAAAAAGGAACACAAATTTCGTTCATCATCTGAACCAAATGATGAATCAGGTTCGGATGATGAGCTAGTCACTGTTTTTATCCTTCTAAGTCCTTAGGTTGTGAATTACAGCAGTTTGTGTTTAGATTAATCTGACTGTTTATAGCAGTGCGAATTAACCTTAGATAAATTATTAACATCTCTCTCTGTTCAGAGCTGATATGTAATCTTGATAAAACAAACTAATTATCATTTCCACACCCGAATTTACACAATTCTCAATTCATTCTTGGTTTGAAGACGAACGGACGAATGAATGGGCAGACGGAGGAAGGGAGGGACGGATAGATGAATGGATGGATGGAATTTTCCATGCAGATCTGGAACGGATTTCAATCAAGTTCCTTACTTTGGAAGGAACATGGTTTGAATTATGTATGTTCTCACCATATGTACAACTATGTTGAATATATGACTAGTTGTAGTAAAAGCCCATCTTGCTTTAAATTCCCATCTCTTACTTCCCCTACGGCAGAACACAACCGCAGAATAAGTCTAGATTAGTCATCTAGGTCTTATTATAAACCATAACATTTCTGAAATTGGTTCTCCACCTTGTCAAGCAAGAGGCTCTTGATGTTGTCGAAACACTTCTTCATGTGAGGCTGCATGGCTTCAGGGTTCTGGGACTGTCCCAGGATCTCCAGCACGTCGTCATTTGACAGGAAATAAAACCTTGGGAAGATCTGCCTCTTGGTCTCCAGATACATGTCCAAGGCCTTCAGGATTTCTTCTAGCTCGGTGCTCATGTTGGACAGATTCTCTAACAAGCCTGAATGAAAGACGGGACGAGGGAATATCATTGAATATGCATCTTTCAATCTCCAAATTTAATTCTGACTCTTATTTTTAGGATTTATCAAATTTCAGCATCAACATTCTGAGTTGCAGTAGATTTCACATGAAAAGACAATATTTTTTTTCTTGCTGCCTTTTATTACATTACACCTGCCCCTCTCTTAGGTCCATTATATCCATTTGCCAAAAGCCAAAATAATAAGAATAATTCATTAGATTCAGAGGTTTTCCTTAGTATTTGGTAGAGTTGCATTTAAGGTGGAGGACTTCGGTGAAATGTTTTGGGTGTCCTTTCTCAAGCTTCCTATAAAACTTAGCTAAGATTTTGGCCCATTCCTCGTGACAGGACTGGTGTAACAGAGTCCAGTTTGAAGGCCACCTTGCTCACACACACCTTTTCAGCTCTGCCCACAAACTTTCAAAGGCAGTGAGATCAGGGCTATATGACGGCCGCTCTAAAACATTCACTTCTCTTTATTTCAGCCACTTTATAACCTATTTGTATGTTAGGAATATATGCATATTTGGATGACTGTTTTTTATCCAAGCTTTAACCTCCTGGCTGATGTCTTGAGATATTGCTCAACATTTTAACATAATGTTTCTTTCTATTGTCCTTTATAGCTGGGATGGGGATCTCAGACTTGGAAGATCCCCCCTTTGTCCTCCTCATTATGGCCAAATTTTAATTTTAGTTTGATCACACCATTGGTAATGTCTCCAAATAATGACTGTATCCCTGTTTACATTTCCATCTTTTAAACTGGCTTTTCATGTTGCTTTTGAAATAGCGACCTCCTCCTCTCTGGACTTGCTGCACTGTGGATATTCTCTAACCAGCTTCAGACAGTATCTACAAGAGGTCTTTTGCTTTTGTTCAGGGGTTTATTCACACATTTTACACCAAAAGGTGTTTCTATGACACAGAACCCGTCTCCCCCCTTGAATGATATGATGGCTGGACAGTCCATGCTGTTTATAGCTGTGTCGAATTGTTTGAAAAGATGGATGTGAAACCTTAAGGCAAATTTTACCGAAGATGATCCTAACTTGTGGTTCAGAAATCTCTTCCTGATGTTTTGGCTGATTTGTTCTGTGCTTGAGGTGCTGCTTTCTATCAAAACCAGAAGTGTGCCTCCATTTAACCCTAATGTGTATTAACACTTTATCAGAAGCTTACAGATTAATGACATCATCATCTAGGCTTTCCAAGGCATAGTATGTATCTTATGCCTGGTTCACATGGCAGGATTTTCAAATTGTCGGGTGTCTTTTAAATCTGAGAGACCCCACACGTGACGATAAAAAAACCGTAGATATAACAGGTTTGGTCCTACAGTGTGTGGTGTCCAGCCACACGGCAAGCACAGCACACCAGACACGAACAGACTTCACTCACAAACGTTCAGATTTCAGGACATCAAACGTTAGGTCAGAGTAATTCCCCTCTATGTTTCTGACACCTAGCTTTCTGATTGGCTACACGTTACATTCAACAGGCTGCGTGTTTGTTTGTTTTCAAGGAACACCCCACAATCTAGGATATCGGGCCAAAACAATCCAACATGTTGAATTTCCCCGCTTTGGGGTCGGAGCGGTCCCGACGTCCTTCCGAGCAGACTAGATCACTCTTAACACACCACACACAGCAGGAATATCTCATAAGATTATCTTTAGAACCATCCCGATGATCGGGGCATGTCGGAAGAGGAAGATCGGGTCAAAAATCGGCATAAAAATCCTGCCCTGTAAACCAGGCATTACTGTTTGAACTATGTGCCAGTCTTTATTCTGCAGTAAAAAACCAGCTTATGATGAATATGAAGATAGGAATAAAAATGAACTAAAATATCCTGCTCATTACTAACAATAGGAATATTGTTTGGAATCCTACCTACATATATCAGATAAGGTTTAGCCAGATTTAATGTGGCAACAAGCAAAAAAAGGTTGTGTCTTTTCATACAGTGTATGTAAACATCTGGTTTTAAGTGTATATCTATGGTCTTTTTCTTCTGTCTATGTTCTCAGCCTCAATTTTCATGAATTTAAAGAAATTCTAACACCAACCCGACTCTAAAATAATTCTGTGTGCGTTTAAAATACAGTATTTAAACTGCCAAATATAAACCCTAAAGCTAATATTGCAGAAAACTCCATCACACAAACAAAAAATAAAATTAAATGAGATAGAACAAATTTAGAAGCTACATTTATTTTAGGGTTTATAGATGCTGAAGAAAGATAGATTTATGGTTGACCTTTTAAAGAAACATGAACCCTGTGGTCGTACCAGGATGGCGTGTTCCTTGCAAGGCATTCTTGTTCTTGTGGAGATGGCCCATTATGGTTTTCCAATTGTCACTGATGCCTGCGAACTCTTTGCACTCGTTAGGAAGCTGATCCCTGATGTCCTGTCCTTGGAAAATGTTCTGGGTGGAAGAAAAAAATGCACTAAATAGCCTAAAGACTTCTGTATGAAATGTAATTTTCAGGTCCAGAAATGTAAAACACTTGAACAATGAATGAGCAACGTAAGTTTTGTACCTCCAAGTAAATCCAGTTTCGCTGCACGGTGAGGATCACCTCAATGACGTCCAGCATGTGGGACAGCTGCTGTTCCCACTGGTCCACCTCTCGCTCGAAGGCTTTAACAAAGCGGGATGCCCTCATTGTGGACAAAATCACCTGGCTGTCGTCCAGCGTCTGGAAAAGGTCTTCAGTTCCCCTGAAGAGCAGAGGATGAGGGAACATGAATGGAGATGTTTACTTTGGTACATCAGAGAATCCTCACAAAGCACCTCTATAAAAGTAGTGAGCCATGGTTAGATTGTGACCTCAGGCGACGGAGGTGAAGCTCTAAGATTGTTAGCTGTGGGATTCATTCATTGCTTTACGTTAAAACCGCCTCACCTCAGCCGGAAGTGGCCCTCCTCTTTGTACGGTGTGATGCCAAGGAATATTTCTTCCCATGTTTTCTTAATGCCCTCCAAACCCTGTAGCAACAATGATGTAATGTAAAGAGACAGAAAACAAAGCTAAAATAATTTTCTTATAGTTCTGGCTGGAGAAACAGTTAGAAATAATTTTTTTCTAGATTGTAATTTTGGATTAAGATGTAGGGTTTTTTGGGTTGATTTCATTTTTTTGTTTTGTTTTTGTTTTGTGGTTTAAAAGCACCAAACGACGGCTCCTTTTTAGGCTCTTCTTCACTCAGGGCTCCTTGAAATGAGTCCCAGTTTCTGAATGAACCATAACTGGCTGATTTCACAAATGAGGTGCTAATTGCACGGCAACTGTATATGCTAATTGCTCCACACTTCAGTGTGCACAAACTTGGCTGTAAAGCTGCACTGATGTGACCTCTGGGGGGTTAGAGAGAGGAAGGGGTGGGGGTGACAAAGTTTGAGCTGCACAAGCTGTCAGACCTGAAGCCAGAATAGAGGAGAGTCAGTCCGCTGCAGTTCAGATCTTTCCTAACATTTTCCTTCCAGAATAAATGAGGACAAAGAAAAGAACAACAAATCAAACCTGTTCTATGGAGAGCTCCTTGCTGGCAGCTCCAGAGATCTCAGATATTGACCCAGCGTAATGATCCATTTTCAGAGAGATGATCTTCTCCAAGGTTAAGTCAGCGCTGGTGTGGTCAAATGAGCGCTCTAGTTCCTCACAGATCTGCCTCCAGTGTCTGAAACAAAGGCCACCGTTTCAATTTATTCACCACCTGCTAACAACTCCTTTTTCATACGGTTAAAACGTGTTCCTTCTTCTATAGGGAAGGATATGTTTACATAGAAATACATCACTGCATGTCAAATGTGAACTTCTGGTGCATCACTGTGAAATTAACAGGTGATGCTCAGGGAAGGGTGCCACCAACCCTCAACGGTGTTCATTTTTGAAACTGCATCCATTCTGCACAACACCACAAGGGGATTACATCCTCAGGATTCCATGCCAAACTATTCCTAACTTAAAATTTTCCGGGTTATTCGTGGTCCCTGGAAAAAAAAGCCTCGGAACTGACCAAGAGTCAGAAGATTCAGTTGAAGAGCTTGGCTGACAGGCACCAGACCAAACTAGACACACAATACTAGTTTGGACACACTGCAGCTTGGAGATGAACTGCTAGGGGATCATTTGAGTCATTACCTGTCTCTCATGGCTGGATTCCTCAGGTCAGTAATGACAGGGATGATCTGCTTGAACTGTTCAATCTTCATCTTGGAGAAATGAACTATCTCCCAGTCTTTATTCTGCAGTAAAAACAAACAGAACATGTTGTTGTCTAATGCAGCTGGGGTTGCAGTCAATAAGACTAACTGATTTAAGGCAGATGTCCGATTTATTACATTAGAAATCAGCTTATCAATGTGAAAGTGTTTGTTGAATCTGCAACTAAAAGTCTGCTATGATGGGCCCGTCGAGAGCATACCCTTCCCATGCTCTCCCTTCTCCCCTATTTCTAGTCAACTTACTTTCAAAGAATTGGAAAAATAAAGGCCGCTAGTGCCTAAAAAATACCTATAAGAGTCTGCAGATGACAAGCGCAAATGACTTATGTCTGCACACAATAACACAACCATTTCAGAACAAAACAAAGACCACCTGCTAGGAGCTGAGCTTTTTACAAGCCACTGTTGTGCAACGATGTGCTTTAATGACGTGTTAGCTTGTCAAAATCAAGCTAACACAAAATAAGTCAGCTCATATTTGATAAAAGGCATTGTTGATGCTGACAAAGCAGGACATAGATGGACAAAGTTATAAGAACTGGAGTTAGAAATATAATCAAAAACTTTAAAGGGAACCAAACAGCACAGAACAAGGCTGGATGAGGCAGGTGGTGAAAGATTTCCAAGTTCCTGGATAGGAAACGAGTAAAGAATGTATCTGAAGACCCTAGAACAACTGCCAAGACACCTGTGGTCTCAAAGAGGACAATCACTAAAGCTCTGCACAGGAATCGAATGCGAGGAAAACTCCCTTTATGCTAAAGACACCCTGGAGAAAGATGACGCATACAGGAAGCAGTTCCTTTGGTCAGAAGAGACAAAATTATAACCCAAAGAACACCATCGCCTTATTGAAACATGGTGGTGGGAAAGGTATGCTGTGGGAAAGTTTCACTGTGTGAATTCACTGACCTTGAGATCTCTCTGAAGGACGTGGAGTTTCCTGAACATGTCCTGTGTTGTGCTCTCCATGCTCTGTGTCTGCAGCTTTGTCAGATGAACGGACCTCCAGTTGCTCCAGTTTTCATCCCATTCCTGAGAGATTTCCCAGACCTGTTGGAGCTGATCCATGTCCTGCAAAGGAGCACAACAATATACAAAGCTGTCGGATACAGCTGACACATACAACTGAAATGATCGGCTTTAAAGGAAAATCACGGATCCTGTTAAATTTGATTCCCTTTGAAAAGATAACTGTATGGTGATGCAACTGTAATACCCCTTTTCCACTGGCTCGTTTTAGGCAGTGGGACTCCGCTCCACTCGGTTTTGCTCTACTCGGTATGGTACCAGTTGTGTTTCCACTGACCCACTGACGGCTGGAGTTATGGCAGCTGAAGCTCCGCCTACAGCTGTCAGTGTAGTGCGCTGTGCTGCTATTAACGATACTCTGTGACATCGTCACATTAAAGAAATCTGCGTTAAATGATAAAAATGTATAAATACATAGAAAATAAAAACGTAAATAAACAAAATACAAATAATGTTTGTATTATTTTATATGCCAGAATGTCTTACATATGTTTTTTCATGTACAAAATTATCCACTGGGGTAATTATCTAGAACACACCCCAGCGAGAATGTATAAAATAAGGGTTTGGGAAGAGCAGCAGAGAGGAGAGACGCTGCTCTCTGGATGGTGAAGTTCCAAAGTTTGTCTGAAGAAGTTACAATTTTGGGCCTTATGAGTAAGCTTTTGTCTCAGCCATGGCGATAAAAAGGACAAGGTCTTTAAAGAGTAAAACTGCAGACATAATGACCGTGGTGAAGTTAGTGTCGGGTTGGATATTCGCGCTCCGCGGATTCACCGGCGTCTTCCTCCCGTTTGATCCGACGTTGGCAGTCTGACCACAGGCAGCTGCTCTCTGCCTGCTCCCTCCTCCTGCAGACGGTGGTTCGCTTAAGGACCGTCAATACATTTCATGGTGGTTGTTTTGTTTTGTGTGTTTTGGGGCAAATGTTGGTGCGTCTGATTTTATGTCTGATCAGCTGATTTAGGATGTTATTAAATACAGCGCCCTGGCTGCGTGTAATTCAGAAAGCTAATGTGTCCTTTTTCTTTTCTTTCAGCCTTTCAGACATGGTTTATGATGTGTAAGTAGTAAAATTATGTTTCGATTTGACCCGCTCCGGCCATCGTGGTCCGTAATATTATTATAGTCGCTCTTGCGTTTAACTAACTTTTCTCTGCACTATCTCAGCGAAAACTTCTCATTCTGGTCCCACGGCCAGTGAGAACAGCAGTCAGTTACGTCACATGTAGTCCCAACTCAGCCATGGTCGGACCTGCCCAGGAGCAGGGACCAAAAAAGTAGGTACCGGTACAGAAAACACAGTAATGGAAACGCTCGCAAAGCGAGCCGAGTGGAGTGGAGCCAGGCCAAATCGAGCCAGTGGAAGAGGGGCGTTAGAGCCTAGAGCTACTTCAGACCTTCTCCATCGTCCAGATCATTTTACAGGGAGGTTGTGTGATTCTGAAGAAGGCCAGCCCACTGAAGATGTCGTTTTGCTCCTGTTTTAGAGCCTCCAGTTGGACACGATGTTCCTCTATTTGTCTCAAGGCCAGATCGGACCTTAAGGTACTCTGAAAGGGACCTGGACATGCAAAGGTAGAATGATACATTAAGATTTACTCAAGCTGGCACATGCATAGACGTTCATGTAGGACAGCCAGTAAAGACCAAAAAGCAGCAAGGTGAACAAAGCTCATGGAATCTACGTTGTTCTGTGTCTCAGTGAACGTAGCCTGTTCCCAAACGGTTTCATTTGAACCAGTTTTGATTAAGCAGCTGATGATGATAGGTGTGTCTGTGTGTAACCTTTGATGCTGAACTCCTGCACAGTAGCGTCGACTTTGTTCTTAAGTTCCTCAAAGGAGAGGAAAAGGTTGTTTTTAAACTTCTCCTTGTCTTTCTGCAGCCTGACGTCACTGTGGATCAACACCTGCTGAAACCAAACCCACTTCTCATTGAGCTCCTCACGCATGGCCTGAACCTGCAGACGCAAACCAGACGAAAGGGATTTCGGTTTCAGAATCTTCATTCATAGACAGATATACTGTAATCCCAAAAGAACATATAACACACATCACTAACAGTCATGTGCATTCAGTATTCAGTTCTTTCAAAAGAACTGTTCACCTCTCGATGTCCAATCTTTTTACTTATATCTGGAGGAGAAAGGGATTTAATTTTACTTAAACCAAACTTCACCTAGGGCTGCACTGATGTAGTGAATGTTGTAATAACGACATTACTTAAGAAGTAAATAGATAAGAAAACGGTATCGACGTCCTTCTACTTTGGGTTTACAGCAAACATCGACCCCAGAAAATAAAAATCAATATTTCCATCTCAACCCAAAGGTTTGATTGTAAAGTTGCTTCTGGTTGACACCTGCTCCCGTGGCATTGAAACGATTTAGTTGTAGTTTCTTAATGACTTTGCCACTTTAGCAACTGGTTACCCGCTAAATGTTTTATCCTGCATTACACAGAGCCTGAAAGAACTGTATTTAAATAATTAGCGAACATTTATTGTAGTCCAAGCAGCTCCAAGCGATATCCATACAGTGAAATTAAGATAACAATATATTTGTGATATAGTGTGCAGCCCTACTTCTAACTAAGGACAAAGTTAGGACACCCTACCCTGTAATGGGTAGTTTTACTCTCTTAGCCTGAAATAACATCAGTAGGAACCATCTTGTAGGATCCACCAGTCATAGTATCTGTGAGAGGAAACCATCCTCCTCTCTTTCAGCTCTGAGATGTTTGAGGGCTTTATTTACCTAACATCAGTTCACAGCTGTATCGGGTGGAAGACAAGACACCGAAGCTAGCCTCTGATTCACAGCCTCCAATCAGGCGGCTGCAGAAGTGAAACAGCTCCTTCACAAGCTACAAAAATATGCCAACTTTGGCTTTTGGCAGCAACCGGACCCGCCTGCTAACACTGGTTGTCTATACTGTGTGTTTGGGAAAATGTTAGAAAGGTTAGCATTCGACACTCGGCAGAATCGTTCATCGGTTTGCGTGACGCATAAACAGGAGGTTGAGTTTTCTAGCTCACAATGTTTCGCCCGACATTGGACATACTTGTGCGAATGCAGATGCTTGGTTATGTGTGACGGTGCAGGTAAGGTTTATGACTTTTGGCCGTTGTTTATTAAAACTATAAATCTTCACAAAGAATAAGTAAATATCAAACCCATCTTTCTCCAGATTTAAGCAGAGTTGCCTTGTGTTTAATAAAATTATTTACCTCTGAATTAAATTTGTGGGCCTTGTTAAGAAGATGCATACTTACGCTACTTTCCACAGGGACTTCATATTTGTCGAGGATGGCGAACCGTTCATGGATAAGAGTAATCTGAGCTTCTTTGTTTGCCAGATCGCCCTTAAGGGTCTCCAAAAGAGTGAGGCTGTCGCTAAGCTCATCCAGTGTCTGGGGAGGTTTCATTAGCCTGAACCACAGAGAGTTTTAAACATAAAGAATTCAGCCCATGAATCCCTTTATCTCAAACAGAAATGTTATTGGAGATATACCATTTGATGTATGACACTGAATTTATTATGAAACATTAACAAATTTGGCACAAAAAGTGAGGAAATTAGCGTTTGGTGTTTTTTTTTTAATCTTTCTTTGTGCTAACAATGCTTCTTGGTAATACTATTGTCTCAGCCAACTGCGCTACAGGTAGATTAATATGACGCTACTGTGTCAAAACAGCTGCACACCTGTCGGCGTTATTTTGCATTGAGGCATAAAGTTCTTGTAGACAGCTGCTTGCCATCTGACTGAGAAGCTGTTTTAACATTTTCTGCCACACGCCGCAGTCCTGCACCAGAGAGGACTTGAGCGGCGAGCAGTCCAACATCACAAACTGTATGGTGAAGACCGTCTCTTCCTGTTGAATACTGCTGGCGTTCTCAGAGTATCTGGGAGAAAAGAGGAAGACGGTTCATGATCATAATCAACCATTTGTAAAGCATACATTTGCAAAACACGCTGAAAGTCATTGAAGGGCAATGGTTTGTGTGCAAGGGGGGGAAGTAGCAGTAGCAGATTCTATCTTTGCAGCTGAATGCAGCTGAGGACATTTTTAGAAATGCATGTTCTTCTGTGAAGGCGGGTTGCAGAAATTCCCTCGACAGGTAAACAGGGGAACGATATACCTTTGTATATCTGCGTCAAAAGCAGATACGGATTTGTTGGCTGTCTTGTACTTTTGCATGATGTAGTCTTTGTTATTCTGCCAGATGTGCCCGTATTGGTTCCAGCTCTTCAAATAGTCTTTCAGTTGTCTGGCATTGGCTGACATCCCCGCTGTAACTGCAGCCTGGGTCTTTTTAATCCGCTCGTCTTGCCCTGAGCAGTCAAGCAGAACAGAGGGGGGAAAGATAAAAATCATGCAGCTTCCTATAAAAAATGTTCAAATCATGAGAACTCTGTCATATTTTTTACGTTATAACCACACACAATGGTCCCTGTTTCTTCATCAGGTGATATTGAAGGATACTGGTTACACTGCATTTTATTTAGGGCTATGTCAGTAAAGGGGATCGAATACAAATGCATGCTGCACTTTTCAGAGTTTTACTTGCAGAAAACCCCCAAGCATTATTTTTCTTCTACTTCACAGTTATGCAGTAATTTGTGTTGGTATATCTAATGAAGTTCCAATAAAGTACAATCAAGTGTTAACATGAGAAAATGTGAAAAAAGTAAACTTCTGCATTCAGGTGTGCATTATGTTTCATGCATTTGTTGAAAAACAAATCCTCCGACCTATGTTGACGTGTATGGGGTTGGCCTGAGACTCTTTGCAGGAGGAAAGCTCAGGGAGACGTTTAAATTCTGAGATGATCCCGATGAGCTGAGGCAAAATGTTCACAATCTGTTCGAGCTTCTCCAGAGTCGGCGAGAACCCCAGCTGTCAATAAAAAGACAAGTACACATTTTTAGTTTCTAAGACAGGGAGGGACGGGACGGGATACATTCCAGGGAAAGGGAGACTAAAAAAGAGACTTAAATGTGTTCTTGTGTCCAGTGGCTTTTGTTATGGGCCATATGGCGTTCTGCCCACGATGGTGCAGCCTTGGCGAGCCTCAATCAAGGTTTCTATGGGTCTCATCAATGCAGAACAGGAGTCTTCCCAGGACAATGTGAGCAATAAGTAAATCAGACTTCATAGAATGAATTGCTACGAATTACGAATTGATTTACAGCTTCTGATTAGAGGCTTCAGTAAAAGGACTATCTCATAACTTTTTTTAATGAATTAAGGCTGCTTTTAATAATTTCTAGCTAAAAATCTGAAATTCTCAGACTGGTCAAACTTGACCTGGAGTATTGCACAAAGCAAATAGATTTTTTAAAACACAGTTTAAGATTCACAAAACCTCTATTCCAACTGTGAACAACAGATTTTCAATGCATTTCATTTGACTTTAGGATCACCCAATGCCTGGTTCACATGGCAAGATAATTAGGCCAATTTCTGACCCAATCTTCCCCTTATGACAATCTTAAGGACGTCCTGCTTATCGTGATGCCTCTAAAGATAATCGTATGAGATATTCCTGCTGTGTTTGGTGTGCTAAGAGTGATCTAGTCTGCTCGGAAGGACATCGGTACCTCAAATCATGGATATTCAACATGTTGGATTGTCTTAGCCTGATATCCTACCGTGTGGGGTGGCGTCCCCGAGGACAAATGAGCATGCAGCCTGCTGAATGCGAGGTGATGGAAACACGGAGGGGAATCCAAAATACAGAAGACAAAACAACTCCCACGGCGCACCAAAAATCTACGCATGTTTATTTCAGCTGTAATTAGGGTACCTTTCACATTTCAACCGACACGGCAACGATACCCGGTACCTGGGAATCGGTACTCACTGGTACCATTTTTCGGTACTTTTGAGTGTGTTTATGTGATAACAAATGTTGATTTGTTTAATAATAAAATCTCAAAAATGTTCAATTTAACATATTTATTTTTCAATATCTAAACTTTAATGAATATTTAAAAAAAACATCCAGCTGTGTGTATTGTAACATCTCAGTTGTTTCAAACATTTCTTCAACAATAAAACCTTTAACTGACTACGCAGTGTAACGAACAAATTAAAACCCAGCCATGCTGCTGGCTGCAGACGAGTCGCTATCGAATGCAGAAGTGCAAACGGTGCTGAATGCAGAAGTTGTAGCTGTAGATCTGAGGCTGACGAAAATGGTCTCTTCAGCCTTGACAAAAATCTTGTGCTTAACCACGTCAGTGTGAATACACACACACTCAGAAGAATATATAAATGGCTGGGCCCATGGTTTCCTCTGACTGCAGCCTGTTTAAGCTCTCTACATATTCGACAGAACATTCTTACGGAAAAAAAACCTCTGAGAGAGTTAGCCGTGCTGCTATCTGCTGTTATGTCCTGCTGCCATCAAAACTAAATTTGGCGCTTTTTAAAACCGGAGATATTCTTGTCTGCTCTCTAGGTTTACGATGCATGTTTTTCTGTCCGCTGTCAGGAGCTTGTGTTCACCTGGATCGAAACGCTGCAGGTGCTTCCTCAGATTAGAAATATTCCCGCCGCTGGCCTTACACATCGCAATATAAATATTGTAGCGAGCGTAATCTGCACCGCATTTTGAAAAGTGGAACCATACTTTCGAGCGCTTTCTATCAGCCATGCTTGCTTTGAGACGGGACCAGCGGCTACTGACGTCATTACGCTCTTGTGGGTGCAATGCTGTTTTCATGTCCGGCATCCCTCAGTTTCACAATGATGCGTTAAGGTACCGAAACATGGTACCGTTTGATTTTACGTGAATCGGTACTCGGTAGCACCGACGGAATTCGGTCGGTACCTATAAAAGTACAGAATTCGGTACCCATCCCTAGCTGTAAATAACCAGGAAAGCTCAATGAAATATCAGAACAGAGAACAATCTAAACACAGAGTGTAACGACGTTTCCTGAAAAAAAAACCAACTCATCTCCATATCATAGTGTAGCAGGTAGCGCCCCTGCTGTCTCCACTCCTTTGACCAACAGCGTTTGTTTTTGTAATGTTTTTTCTCTGGTAAGATTAGTCCACAAACTATCGCCATTGCTTCTTCCTCATAGGCCACGTTTGTTTACTCTAAACTCACGTTTGATCTCAAGAGGGGTTGCGAGATTTCCAGTCTGACATCCGAATGTTCGTGACATCTGTTTGTGTGCGGTGTGTGTGGTGCTTACCGTGTGGCTGGACGCCACACATTGTAGCACCAAACCTGTTTTATCTACGATGTTTTATCGTCATGTGTGGGGTCTCTCGGGTTTTGAAAATCAACCATCAATTTTAAAATTTGCTGTGTGAACCAGGCACAGAACTGCACAGAAGAAGGGTTTCCCCAGGGTACAATTTAAGCAGGAACTGCTTGTTTCAGGAGAGTTTTATATACGTTTCTATTTGTCCATTTCTCATTCATCAGGACAAGGGAACCTTCCTCCTAGTATTAATTGTGAGTGTTGATGACCTGTTTGAAGAGAAATCTCTAGCTTACAGCAAAGCAGTTTAAAAGGCTGCGCAGGTCTGCAGTACCTTTGGGATGCCTTTAGGACACGTCTGCTGCAGAACCACAAGGACTTTGAACAGTGGGTTGGGAGATGTCTTGTTATCCCCAGTGATGGCTGTGCATAGCTTCTTCATGGAATCCCTGATGTTACACCGAAACGCCTCCTCCACCATACGGTCCACCTTCTCTGTATATGCCACCCAGTGCTCCTGGACCTTTAACACCAGAGCTCAAGTTAAAGCAAAGTGCATTCATGCTACCTGTTGACTGCCCCTTTACTTAGATACCCCTTAAAAAAATCCTGTGCAAGCAGCTCCCTTTACAAGTCACGTAATTAGGAACCAGAGTCCACCTAAAGTTTGTCAGAGAACATTAGAGGGCAAACAGCAACAGACAAGGCAGGCAGGTCAGGGAGAAAGTTGTGGAGTAGCTTAAATGTTCAGTTCATCTACAGGGAAGGAAAAGAATATGGCGCAGTTGCAAACTAGCTAAAGCTGCACAATATTAACGTGAAATTGCAATAATATTGTGAAAAATTACAATGAAGATATCAGTTAATTTCTTGACTGTACTTTCCATGATCAAGATGACTCCTGCATCTGTTGTTTTAGCGCCCTGTTCACCAAGATCTTTGTCTGGTGTAAGCATAGGAAGCAGAGAAAATCGATCAACATCATTGGCAAGAGCAGGTTGTATGCATGGTACCTGAAATATTATAGCGAACAAAACTTAGCATCCAATCCGTCAAATTGTGATTACAACTGAGATTCGAGATGCTGCACAGCTCTACTGCAACCCTATCAAAAAAGGTCTGTGCACCTAAACCCACAGGCAAGGCAAAGGCAACAATTCATTAGAAAAGCAGCAGAGGTCCCCGGTACACTCTGGATGAGCTGCAGAAATCCACTGCTCAGGAGGAAGGATATATTTACAGTATAGATATTAGCTGTGCACTCCACACATTTGGAGTTTTCCAAAGAATGGCAAGAAGAAGAGCATTGTTTAAAGAAACACAGCAAATTTGGTCAGAGTTGAAGATGGATGGAGCTAAATACCAAATAGAAGCAACCTGCCAGAGGCTGGGGTGAAGTTTCACCTTCCAGCAAGACAAGGACCCGAAACACATGGCCAGAGCTACAATGGAATGGTTTAGATAAAAGCAGAGGTTGAAGCGGCTTAGTCAAAGTCCAGATCTAAATGCAACTTAGAATCTGTGGCAAGACTTAAAAAAAATGATGTTTATAGACGGTCGCCATTAAAACAAACTGAGTTTGAGCTATTTTGCAAAGAACCGTGGATACAAATTCCTGTCTCTGCATGTGCAAACCTGGCAGAGACCCCCCAAAAGACCTGTCTCTGAAATGGAAGCGAGAAAGGGTTCTACACTGTACTGACTTGGTGGAGGAGGTTGAATGCAAATCAAATGAAACATGTAAACTCTTTTAAAATTACAAGTAAGAATAATCTTATGAAGTCAGAATAAAATACAATAAAGTTTTGTGGTTGTAATTAGACACGAAAGTTCAGGGGGTGTGAATAAATCTGGGTCAATATCCTTTCCATTGCATAGCACATTTTTAACACAGTTGTTACATAATATATAATATAACAATATTTAATACTTTGCAATTATCTAAAGAAACTACAAGCCTCAACACTTATGTAAAAAGCATAAAAACGAAGTTCCCACCTCAGCTCCATCCTTGGCGAAGATGCTGTGAATCTGAGTCATGATATGAACGATTTCCAGGTGTGTTGAGCGCAGCGTTTGGAGACGGCTCTGCTGGTGAGCCTTCTGGTCATCCTCAAACTCCAGGTTTCTGGTGAACGGAGGGGAGGGGAACTTAAAAGAACCACTTAGCTGATTGGTTTCCTGTTCTTATAGCATTGCGTTTGCTCCGTGTACCACCAGACTACACACGGAGGAAGGAATCTCATCTGGTATTACCTGTACACGGTCTTCCCATCTATTTTAACCAGCAGCGTTTCACTAATCTTCCTACAAAGGTTGGAGATGGACAGATTGGAGACTTTGTAACCATCAACCAGTGACTGAACCTGGAGAGGTAATAAAAAGAGACAAAAGAAGGAGGAGTCTCGCTTCATTGTAGAAATCACAATAGGTTGCAGCCAAAAAGAAAGTGCACCCTCTTCCATTGGTTCAAAAACATCAAATTCATCACTGTCATTCTTCATTTAAACTAAAGTAGCCATAAACTAAGTACACCCTCGCTGCTTTTACTCAACTTAAGGAATTTATTAACTATGACTGGCTAATTAAATGCACTTAATTAATTGATTACCATCAGGTGCGAGTTTTCCGTTTTCCAAACAATTCGAGTCCATAATTGTACGGTAAAAAAGAATACACACAGGAGGAAAACACAGATGAGAATTTTTCCAGCAAATTCACCTCAAGGTCAGACTATGAGGTGCCCAGAGAATTAGCAAAAACCTAAGAGCTCCATCTCAGACTGTGAAAGTCTAAGTTAGTTAGTTAGCATGCTGCATGGTAAAGTTCATAACAGAGCAATCTGAAAAAACCTAGGAAGCATTGTCAGGAAAAAAGCCTCTTCCCTCTAAAAATACACGAGAAAGTTGCATCTAAATGAATTACAAGACTTCTGGAAGTCAGTCATAGTAGAGACGACTGGTCATAAAGTAAAGTCAAGTTTGCAGACAAGCACAAAAAAGCTACTTCAACCATCAGGCACGGCGGCAGGGGGGTGATGATGTGGGCTTGTTTTGTAATCAGAGGACCTGGACACCTTGCAGGAGGTTTGTCAGCCATGAACATTTCTGGTAAATCCCATCTGCCAAATATGAGCCCACCTGTCTGACAGCTGAAGCTTGGCCGGCGGTGGGTAATCAACAGGACAGCGACCACAAACACAGCATCTGCTGATCTACTACAGAACCGGTGTAAAATCAAAAACCTAGGTTTCGTCATGATGCGATCAAAGGTCAACCTCAACAAGATTGAAACGCTGTGATGAGACCATAAAACAATTATTTCAAGTTGCTGGAAAATGGCCCCAGAAGCTGCTGAAATAAAAGGTGTGTTCTTAGTTTTTCCATTTTTGCTTTGTTTGTATAAAAAAAAAAACAACCCCAATGTGGAATCTGTAGCACGTTTTTACACTTGAGGTTAGACAGATCATTTTCTCATGTCCTGATATGTAAAACACTGACACTGTGCATCTTATTTTCAGTGTGACTGTAGGTATTTCCTTAGATGCATTCAAACAAAAACTAAAATATTCAGACTCTAGAAGGAGAAGATTTGCAGGTTTGAGTTAAACCTTGTCGACGTGGAGGAGGGAATCGTTGATGAAGTGGTTAGAAGCTCCGTGAGACAACCACAGCAGCTTGGTCATGCCGGGCTCCAGCTTCCTGTCAATGAAACGGATCCGATCCCGGAACAGACCCAGCTCATCCGGTGACAGCATTCCAACAATCCTGACAAAGAAACATTGCATAAACAAAACATGTTTGCAAACTGGTGATCATGTAATAAGTGACATTTTGAAGGTGGGTTGACTTTAATCTGAGCCCCGGTACATTAACGAAACAGAAATGTATTTCTCAGACCTGTTGTAGTTTCTGGTGAGCAGCAGTACTCTCTCATTCAGGAGCCGGATCTCCTCCCTGCTCTGGTACAAGTCAGACACAATCTGTGGGATCTCTAACTTCATTCGCTCCCAGTACTGGATCTCAGAAAACAGTCTCAAAAGGTCTCTGGATGAGACAATGTCAGACATAAACAACGTCTTTTCATGAATTATGGAGACAAAAGTTCATGAAAATCTAAATTCAGTTTAAAGTACTTATCTGAAAACTATACATGACCCTCCTTTTATTGATTGTGGTTCTGCTCCTCGATTTGTCAGTAAAATTAACAGAATGTGACAGATTATGGCCCCCGATCAACGCATTATAATTTTAAGTGTGATCCTGTTAGTAAATATTTTCACTTTAATTGATAGAATATAATTTGCACACTGGTTTGCGTGATTGCCTTGCAGCAACAAGGCTCTGAGTTTGAATCCAATCCTGCGATCCCTCTCCATGGAGTTGGCATGGTCTCCCTGTGCCTGTGTGTGTTATTTCCATGTACTCCGGCTTCCTGCCATTGTCCAGAAACTTGACTGGTTCCTTTTTCTCTCTAAATCTCCCTTAGATATGTAGCTGTCTGTCCTGTGTTTCTTTGTGTTCTCCAGTTATGGACTGGTGACCTGTCTTTGTTGACCCAAAGAAATCGGCAAAAGTACAAAACGAAAGGTGAAAATCCAGCCCCCCTTTTCTGTCCTATTAATGCTATAACTGTTCTGAGACTTTCACTGGAAACATGTTTGGTCACGTGAGACTAAGGCCCTGTTTACATGACGACACGAACAGTAAAACGGTGTAATTCCCCCACCATGCCACTAGTTGGCGATATGTTCTTTAAAACACATGAACATTTGCTAACACTTCCTGCTTACAATACGGGGGGAAAAATTAGCACTTTGTTGAAGATTAGCTTCGTTAGTCGTTAGATTCGGAAGAGTCTGCAATACAAGTAAGTTCTCTGTAATCCGCCATCGTTAATGTTGATATCTTCCTCTTCTATGGGTTTTAAACTGGTCAGCAGCCATTACGTTGTGCCTGTGTGCATTTATTTTTACTGATTTCAATCACACAGCGCATGAGCCAGGGCTTCCCCGTACAGGAAGATCTGCTTTTCCCGTCTACGCGAAAAGGAATGTTTTTCAACCATTTCACTCTGGAACCAGTTTTTAAATCATGCCGTTTTCAAAGGAAATGTGCGCCGTTGTCGTTTATAAAAACAGTTGAAACGCAACACCAAAAAAAAACCTCATGTAAACAGGTAAACAGGCTAAGATTGAGCCTTTCAACAACAAACTCAACAAATCACCCAACAGGCTGTTTTGGTGGTTAACAAAGTATTAAAAATGTTTTGAAGCACCTCGTTCCCACTGACAAGAAGATCTATTCTCACAAAGAAGACAATTTACAATTAGTGCATTCAAATAAGTTTGTAAACCCTTCAAAACCTCAAGTCATCTAGATCTGCAAAATGCTTGAGTTCCAACATTAAAGGTCACATTTGTTTACAGCCAGAGCATATTTCTGTAAATAATTGCTGTCTATAAGCTCTCTCTCTCACACACACACACACACACACACAAACCCAGCAGCTTTCTGCTTCTGACCCACTTGTCGAAGTTGATATCCACCCTGGAAGGAGCGTTCTTGCAGCGCACAAGGAGAGGCTGCTGCAGTTTCTTCAGGTACTGTCCATCCAAGTTCTGGGTCCAGTCAAAGAAGTTTTTCCTCACAATCTCATCCAAGACCTGAACCATCTGGCCATAGGTAAAAAATATATGCCTGCGGCTTGGAGATTCAGGCATAAAGGGGCACTTTTGAAGGATCTGGGAGGGACGAAGAGTAAAACAGTAAGCCATTCATTTCTACTAAAATTAGGAGCATTAGAGCCTGAAAGAAGTACCTCCATGGGTTTCTCTAAGCGATGCTTGAGGGCCTTGGCCCACATGGCTTGTCCCACAATCTTTGGAACGTGATCAGGACAGGACCACTCTCCTGAGTGAAGCAACTTGTTCACCATTTTGAACTCTTTGCTTAAGATGTTGTACACTTCCTCTGACTTCTCCTCCCATGAGCGCCTTATGGCCTGTGACGGCGCAGATCAACATGAGAAGCAGATCAACATGTAAAAGACAAACAGGAAGACTACAGCTGTAAGAAAGGATCATGACGATGAAGATGTTGTGATGGGTGTTTTTTAGACACCTTGCGTGTTGACATCGGCCTGAAAATGTCCAGAAGTCTGACTCCTTCCTGAACTGTGCTCACGGTCCTAAAAGCTAAGCTGATCAGCTCCTGCGTCATCATTTCCAGATCCTTCACGAATGTACAGAAGCTAAGAAAACACACACGATCACATAAACATAGACATGAAAACCTTTTTGTGGGCGCGACCCATTTACGGAGGCCTAAGTCCTCGACGCAGGTTCGAGTCCCGGCCCGTTGACATTTGCTGCATGTCTGAAAAATAAATGCCACTAGTGCCTAAAACCAAAAATGTTCCTTTGCATTCGTTTATTAATATTCGAAAGTCAGGATAGCAAGTCAGCTAGTCAGGATATAACACAATTACATAAATATTAATTCCTGCTAATGTCTTATTCCTTTAAGTGAGATGCGTTCAAGCTGGAAGACATCTGAATTTTGCAGGACAAGAATAGTCCAGCATTTATAGAAACATTCATAGAAACAGTTTTAGCTCTAAATTGTATGCAATAAAAGCAGCAGACCAACCTGTTGAATTCCTCACTCCAGGTTGGATGTTTGATGTCCAGGATCCCCTTGTCAAAGGAGCGCAGGTTCTGCAATCTACCCTGGAACCTGGTCTCTATCTTCTGCAGCTTGCGGGTCAGCTCTGGTCCTGTGCTGCCTCTGAAGCATGGCATGTCTCTCTGTTGACCGTCCTCCCAACGGGCGAACTGGTGCTGGCAGTCACAGACCTGAGAATTAATGGAAATACAAACATGATATAAACAACAACAACAGCGTTGGAGTGAGCACAGTGCTGTGGAAAAGTATTTGCCCCCTCAGAGATTTCCCATCATCAGAGAAAACTTCATGTCAGACAGTGATAGCCTGAATAAGTATTAAACACAATGTATAAATCATTATTTTATTTATTAAGTGAAAAAAAGCCATGCAAACCAAGCTGGCCCAAGGTGGAAAAGTGTTTTCTCCCTTGTTAAATCTTGAAATCAAATTTAATTAACCCCATTTCTGGAGAGCTGAGTTCACTTTAACTAACCACGGCAGGCCTGTATACGACACGTCTTGTAAAATCAACAATTTCTCTTATATGGAGCCTGTCAGCCAACATGAGGTAGGCTAACATCCTGTCTTGGTCTAAATAAATGAAACGGAGAAATAAACATCACAGGCTTTTTTTCGGCTTTGTTACTCCAGCCAACAAGAGTGAGATCCATGATTCACAAACGGAGAAAATACTGAAGCATCTCTGACCTTAAAATGGTCTCGATACAGAAAGCGGAGGGGTTCTGCTTCAGCATCAGGAGACACTCGACAAGGTGTCTCCTGATGTGGTGAACAGGGCACCAACCCAGAGGTCAGAAAGATCCCAGAGCAACTTTTAAAGCACAACAGGCTTCACTTCCTTCAGTTAAGGTCAGTGTCCATGATTCAATAGGAAGAGACTGTGGGGGGAAAAGGGCTTCAACGGAAAAATATCACTGCTGAACAAAAAGTACACAAAGACGGATTTCAAAATGAAACATTTGGAGAGTGTGTGCCATGTTACATCTGGTTTAAAAGTCAGAGTATTATAGAAAAACATTCATGACGAGGTTGTTTTGTTGCTTCAGACCCCAGATGACTTGTTACAATTCATGGAACCATGAAATCTGTTTTCTGTAAAGCTCAAAATCACTTATGTGCCAGAACAACAGCAAGTCCACCTCTAAAGAGCTCAAAGAAAAAAAAACAGAATTAAGGTTTCGGAATGGCCTAGTCAAAGTCTAGACTTATACAATCTGTTGGAAACCACGTGAAATATGTTATGGAGCATTGCTTTATCTGGAAAAACAAGGCATATTAAATCAGAAAGCATTACTTACATTATATTTGTGTTATGAAACTTCAGGATCTGATTCATGTCAAAACAGCACAAATCATTTTTAAAGCAAAAATGATTTACTTCCACATAAAATAATTTCTTGTCAGAAAGATCTTATTCATCTAAAGATGTTTATTTTAATAAATATAAAGATGAAGAGCAGTTGTTACCCTGGACAGTAATGGCTCTTCAAAATCTACATACAGTATATTGTAGTTAAATATTATTTGTTAAATTGTGTAAATAGTTAAGTAATAGTATCCAACAGTTTGTAATGAGGAATATATAAGTGTATACTTCTACCTACTCCTTTTTGGACATGGAAGAAGGAAATATAAGATGCTAAGATGTGACTTGATTAATATTATGTGAATATGTTTAAACCTAAACTGGAAAATCCTTCAGCCAGGCTGAGTTAGAACAATTCTGCAAAGAAGAGTGGGCCGAAGGCCCTTCACAGTCATGGTCAGATATTAGAATCTGTTTGATGATTCAATTCAATTCAATTCAGTTTTATTTATATAGCGCCAATTCACAACACATGTCGTCTCAAGGCTCTTCACAACAGTCAGGTACATACATTCCAATTAGACCTAACCATTGAACAGTTATTTGAACAGATTCAGTTATTTATTCAGTTATTTTATTCAAATCTGTCTAAGGAAACCCAGCAGATTGCATCCAGTCAGTGACTTGCAGCATTCACTCCTCCCGGATGAGCTTGTAGCGACAGTGGACAGTCACTGGCGTTGACTTTGCAGCAATCCCTCATACTGAGCATGAATGTAACGACAGTGGAGAGGAAAAACTCCCTTTTAACAGGAAGAAACCTCCAGCAGAACCAGGCTCAGTGTGGGCGGCCATCTGCCACGACCCACTGGGGGTTTGAGAGAACAGAGCAGAGACACAAAGAGAACAAAGAAGCACTGATCCAGGAGTACTTTCTATGGGAAGGAAAAGGTAAATGTTAGTGGATGTAGCTCCTTAAGTATTAAAGTCTGGATAAAAAGCAAAAACTGAATCAACCTGTAAGGGAGTAAATACTGTAAATACACAACACTGTATTTGATTTTAACTAGTTGTGGTTGTTTCCTTTGAATATTTTCTTTTGCACTTAACAGAGGGTTAAAATACTGCTGATATAATTACCAGGAAATAGCATTTAGTCATGTAAGTCATTAAGTGACTCAGCAAAACAAGCCAAAGAAAAAAAGTAACCTCAAGCAGATTTCTGAGCCTAATAATGAAGGCATCAATCCCCACGAAAAACCGTGTTTGGTCCAGGAACCAGCCTTTCTCAGAATACCTGCAAGGAGAGACACACAAAGAGACGTCTACGTCACGGACAAACTGCAAATACTTTCCAGTAAATGTTCTTTTCCTGCTTATAACAAACAACCTTTCCTTGTCTAAACTTTAAATCAGTCTCAATTCACAGCAAGGATGTACAGTCTAGACCGGCAACCACATTGACCTTAGAAAACATTTCAGAAATCCTACGTATGTCCTACTTGTGATGAAGCCGTGAGACATGCAGGTAAGTTTCCTTCCAGGACAGGCAGCATTGGATGCAGTCGTCGAGGGCTCGCCTGCTGGATGGCAAATGGCCCTCGAAGATCCCGTCCAGACAGATGCTTTGGCTGCACAGGCGGATGATCTCATTACTCATCTAAAAGTTTGCAGAACACAAACATTTGTCACCTTATGTACTTCTAGGCGGGCTTGATTTTTTCCCTTTTTCTTTCTGGCTGTCTCCTGGTAAAACAAGACAGAACCATAATTACATGTTTGTTGAAAATATGTTTAAACTGGAGTTATAACATCCACACACATCTATGCCTCCTTCGGGGCTCAGTTGGGTTGGAGTAAATGTTTGGTAGTATTCTAAAGTGAGTTCTCGGGGTTAATAGTAATAGTAATTACATAGGATATAAAAAGTCTACACACCCCTGTTAAAATGCTAGGTTTTTCTGACATAAAATTAGGCTGCGATCAATCGTTTCAACCTTTAATATGAGCAACATCCTGCATTATTTGACTGAAACACCAAGGAACAAGATGGAATACAAACATACCCAGGTTGGATAGGTGTGCATGCCTTTAAAAGCAAGCAGTCTTCTTTAAATGGAGTCTTTCATCGCCAACATCTTGACTTGGAAATACATATATTTGCCCAAAGAACCTAACCAAGGTTCTTCACTCTTACTGGATCTTTAGGACATATTCTGTCCACTGCCCTCCTCGGGTGAACCCACACATTTCCTGTCAGATTTAGTTCTGAACTTGGACTGGGCCACTCTGAAACGTTTGTTTTTCTTTGGATTTACGCATGGACTCGCAAATAAAATCCTTCTTTGTCATCAGCTGTTTACCAAAAACCTGATGGTTTTGGGTCAAGAATGAGTAGAACAACCGACAGTTCAGCCAACCCCACGGCGAGACGCGGCAAGCACCATTTATTGGGTATAGTGTCCTCTTTTCTGGGACAGAAATTGTTTTAATTGTACTTAAACAGCAAAACCTAGCATTGTAAACAAAAGACATTAATAAAAAAAAGTGTTTTAGCTAAGGAAAAAGTTTTAACACACTACCCTCTTGTAGCAGCTGTTACTCCCTTCTGCTGAAACAACTTGAGAGAAGCTTCTTGCAGCATCTACCGGTCAGTTTGCTCCAGTTTCTTGCATGTTCAGTCTTTTTCAAGTCATCCCACAGCATCTCAAAGACATTTGGAGATGCGCTCAGGACTTTTTAAATCTTGATTCTCAGCCAGAAGTTATAGGTATGTTTGGGGTTATTGTCATGCTGCAGATCTGCCTCGGTTTCAGCCTTCTTTTTTTCATTTTTACATAAACTTTCCTCCAACACCCTCTGATACTTTTGTTTATTATTAGTTCGGTTTGTTACTCATTTTTAATTAGTGAATACTTTAATAAAGCATCCCATTGAAGCTCATAGTTATTTTTCTCATCCTGAATGATACCATGCTACAATTTAATTTAGCACTAATATCCAGCACACTATGGTGGCGGTTCGGTGATGCTGTGGGCCTCCTCCTGGGGTTGTGTTCCCAGTTATCAAATAAAAAATGTTTCTTTTCTTTCTCATTTTTAGTGTGAGATTATATTACTGAGATAAGAAAGGAACAAAAGCTTTTTACACATCCTAACCAGTAAGTGTGTGAGGGTGCTGTGTGTGTACAGCAGGAGGGACTGTGAGGCAGCACACAGCTATTAAAGACAAAGCTGTTATCATGGTTATTATTTGTTCTCTAAACAGACTTTTGATGTGGTTCTGGGTCGCCTCGGTTCTGTGTGTGAAAGAGAAGAGTATGGGCTTAATGAGGACATCTTGTTTCTGCATTAACAAGACGAGACCACACTGTGGAAAAAAGACTGATAAAACCTTTTACTTGCTGCTGGGAGGCTCAAAGTACTTCCACTCTGATTGGAATGACTGTGTGGGTATATGAACCGTATTTCAAACTGCTCATATAATAAAATATAAGGAGAGTTAACCTCCCAGCTCGCATGGTGGGAATGAGACATGTCCATGTACCTGACAGAAGAGCCCAGTGATTCTCTCGCTGCTGTTGTAGTGGGGCGAGTTGGCCCAGATGATTCGAATGAGAACAACGATGTGTCGCAGCTTTGAAGCAATTTGTCTCGGCTTGAGCTGGGAAAGCTCTTCACAGGGCTTCTCAAGTATGGACAGGAAGGTCAGGTTTGACTGTGCCTGCAGGGAACATTCCTAGGCAGCACAGACATTAAGGAAAGATGGTGACCTGTGTAATTAGTATCACTTTTCTGTGGCTTTACTGATGTTAGCAGAAGATTTTAACTATTTTTTATCAAACAACAAAAGCTTTTGGTACTACAGCATTATTCTGCTAACAGGGAGTTTGTTTGTTTTTCACCTACAAAAATTTGGCATAATCCTGTATTTTGTCCACCTACAGCATCCTTTAAAAGCATTCACACCCCTCTTAAAGACACAGGGTTTGGGGATATCAACAATGAGACCATGACAAATCATTTAGGAACATTTATCCACGTATGGTTTGAAATCCTGTACAATTCATTGGAAAAACACACTAAAATAAAGACAGAACAATCTGCCTGCATAAGTGTGCAAACCCTTAAACTAACATTTCTTGAAACACCCTTTGATTCAACTTCAGCTCTCAGTCGTCTTTAGTTGGAGTCCACTAGTATCTTGACACACATCTGAACTTATAAAGCATTTTCCTACTCAGATCGCTCAGACAGTAATGGCACTTTGAACCATTCATAGCCTCATCTGCCTCGATAAAAACCCCATCCTAATCTAAAGAAAACCAACCCCAGATCATGATTCTGCCTCTACCATGTTCCACTGTGTTTGATGTGATCCTTTGGTAATGTTCAGTGTTGCCAGAGATACCTTTTGTAGTTAATTATGACCTAAAACCCCAAGCTAAGCTTCATCTGACCTTAGCACATTCTCCCACAAGGGTTTGGGAGCTCTCAGCAACATCTGGATGTTTTACAGCCCTACTTCTCAGTCCAGTCATATGGAGAATACAGAGATTATATTCACATTAAAAACACAAGGTCTGATTGATGGATAAAGGTGCTTCAACAAAGTCGTAGTTTAAGGTGGAACATATTTATGCAATCGGCATGTTAGTGCTTTGTTTATTATTTATACTTTTTTTATTCCTATTTGTTTTTCAGTAGGATTATACAGACTTTAAAGCTGAAACCACATGTACATACACTGTATAAAAAAGGTCTGATGATCTGAAACGTTTGGCCATAATGACTGTTGCTACATTTGGAGGAAAGGAGGTGGAAAATTGCAAGCCTGAGAACACCATCCCTATTTTGAAGTACGGTGGTGGCAGCATCATGCTGTGTTGGTATTTTACTGAAAGAGGCAATTTTTGCATTTCTCAAAATTAATGAGGAAAGAACATTAGGTGTAAATGCTGACGCATCTGCCAAAAAGTTAAAGGTTTGGAAAAAATTGGTCTTCCAAATGGAAAATGATCCTAAGGATATCGCCAATTAGTAACAGAATGGCTTCAGGACCACAAAGACGATGTTTTGGAGCGGTCTTCGCAAAGCAGTGACCTCAGTTCCGGAGAATTAGGGGGCAGAGCAGAAAATGTGTGTCTGATCAAGGTGGCCTACAAACCTGACTCGGCTACAGCAGTTCTGTCATAAAGAATGGGCCAAGATTCCCACAAACTACTGTAAGAAGCTTGTGGAAGGAAACCTGAAACATCTGACCCAAGTCACAGTTAAGGGCAATTCGAAGGAGATGTAAATTAATTTCTCTCTCATCATTTTGGCATTTAGCAAATAAAAATAGGTTTGGGAATCCGAACTGATCTACCAGGAAAGAAATAGTCTGACTTAGTGACAGTGAGAAAAAATGGGTTAAACCTTTGTCTATTTTGTACAGTGTATGTCATGGTTCTACATTAACATAAGTAAAGTAAGACCTGGCGTTTTAACAGCAATGCGCTCACTTTTTCATTCGCTGCCTGCAAAACTGTTTTACCTGTATTTCTGTGGCGAGTTCATGAAAACGCTTTAGGTATAAGGACTTGGCAAGCTGCACGATCTTCTGGATGTGCTGGATCTCTGGCTTCTGGAGCTGCTTGCTAATCTCTGACAGCTTCGTGTAGAGACTCTTCCAGAACGCGATCTCCTGCAGCGGGCTGCAATTTTCCCTGGTGTCCATGGTCTCTTGGACGTTCAGTTGCTCTTTGATCTGATCGCTCCAGTGGATCATCATTGCTGAAGCAGATGTCATGACTCAGTGATCAAACAAGAAATGTAAAGAGAAACAAATGAAAACTGAAACAAAGGAAGGAAGTATTCGATATGTTTGAAAAAAGTCATGTGACTGAGGAGGAAGTATCTTCTGGGGTCTACATGTGACGAAAACAGTTACCTGGAGAGATGCAAGTGAGTATAATGTTACGTATAATGTTGACCTTTTCATTTGAATTATTACTCCAGGTCAGAGTGAAAATCAGTTTTTTAGCAGAAACAGCGAGGAGGAGAAATTAATTCAGCAACTTCCTGACATAAACAGCCTCTTAAACTCACTCTCCAGTCTCTGCACCAGTTCCTTGTCTTTGCTGGCCTCCTCAGCAGAGTGCTGCAGGGCTTCCACTGGGATGTACAGAACCGTGTTTCCTGCCTTCTTATACAAGTCATCTGCTCAAGAACAGAAAAATGTGAAAAACTCAACTGGTACTTGAAGCTAATAGTGGATTAAGGCTGATTGTGCAGGCCATGTAGAGAAGAAAAGTTGTGTATTTTTTTCTCACCAGTAAGGCCAGCAATAAACCAATGCATGTCCCTAGTATATTCATCCTTGATTATCTTTTTGTAAGTGCTGAGGGCAACTGGGGGGGCATGCAAGCAGGTCAAGTCCTGAAGCAGCCTCTGGAGGGGTTCCCCCCTCACCGTGTCAAACTGTACGGCTGCATCGAAGGTTTCCTCTGTGATTATGGCTCCCGGCACGCGGCTGATGTAGCACAGCCCCTCAACCACTTCCCCCTGTAAAAATAACATTCAGATGCAGAGATGAGGAGCAGTGGCAAAGATTTATAACAGTAAATCATTTTCAGTAATTCTGTGGATGAATTGTTTACAACATATAAAACATATAAAAAAAAATAAAAAAAGACTAATAAATAACTCTAGAGCATAAAGATTTACAATGTGTAAACCACAGTGCCAGAACAGAAACACATCAGCACTGACCATCAGTTTAGGAACAGTTATAGGAACATCTCCAAAACAAATTAAAGTCCCTCTATCTACAGTGAGAACGTTAATAAGTTAGAAACATTTAGTACAGCTCCTAATCTGTCCCAGCAAATTAACTTGATGATCAGGCTGTCTAATAAAAAGAAAAACTCAATAGCTTGGTATCAGACTCTGCAGGCCTCAGTTAGCATACTTAATATTAAAGTTCATGACAACACAATAAGGTCTGCAAGGAGAAAGATTCTTCTCTCTAAAAACAACACGATGGCATGACTTTTATTTTACTTAGCTGCATCTGAATTAACCTTTGGACAGATGACATAGTGATGTTTGTCCAGAATGCAGACTTGAAGAAACCTGCACAAACACCTCACACCAACTGTCAAGCACAGTGGTGGAGGTGTGATGATCTGGGCTTGCTTTGTAGCCACATGAACTGGACATGGCGTTGGACATACGCTCTACTTTAAGTTAAAGTATTGGAAAGTCATCTGTTCAACAGGACGACATTCCCAACCACAGCCGCAAATCTACTACAGATTGGCTGAAAAAGACAACACTCAAGGTGTTGAAATGGCCCAGTCAAAGTCCAGACATTACCCTCATTAAATGCTCCGGTAGGCCCCAAAAGGAGCTTCGCAGAAACAAATGTCTGCAAACCTCAATGACTAAGGCAACGCTGTAAAGCAGATTTGGTGAAAACCGTACTGACAGCAGCTTGAAGGAATATCCTGATTAGATTAAAGGTTGCTTTTAATTACTTGAAGAATCTTCAAAAAATATGGAGACTAAAATCAGACCTAGCGTGAGCCTGTAAGAAATCCTGCATTTTATTCCTCCAAAAAAGAAAATAAAACAAACATTTTAATGATGGATAGAAACTTACAGGTAGAGGGGTTTTGTAGTCCACCTGAAGCCCGTTTGATCTGTGCATGAAGACCACCACGGATGGGATAGAAGAATCCACAACAAACTGATCCAGGATCTTCATATTCTCCTCTGTCCATGAGTCCTCAGTTACTCCAGAAATAGACACACAGCTGATCAGCATCTAAAAAACAGACTATTGAGTGGTTCTGATCAAAGATAGAAAAATAGGCCATATGGACTGTGATCATTGAGGTATACCTGACGGATTCTGTTAATGTAATCCTCTTCCATTTTGTTCCTCCCTGGCTTATTAAGAGTTCTCCTGTTGAAGTTAACTATTATAACACTTGCTTAAACATCACAGAAACAGTTTCTATCGGCGTTATTTTTTTGTTACTATTTAGAATTTATCGAGTGCCTACGCTAATAAATTATGGTTAGCTTAAAAGAACGGTTAAACACGTTAGGTGGTTTAAAAGTAACGTCTAATATTTCCAGCTTTCTGCGCTTTATGAAGTTAGTTTTCGCCTGTTCTCATAAACGTAAAAAAAACAAACCTTTACAAGAGCTCATTCAGACGTTAGCGTTATTATTTCATCGTACCTATGTCTTCTCTTTCCTCCATTCAAACCCAGGCCGCTCTGCGTGTGTCAGGACGTCGCCGTGGAAACGACTAACAGCAGAAGCCCCGGTGGTCGTGGGCATTTCAGTTCCTTTCTAGGATCCGGATCATTTGACTCGGCTCATCAAACAAAAGAGCCGACAATTTTAAGCTCCCCAAACGGCGTTTTTCTTCCACTTCCAGCGTTTAGACCAAAATAAGTTCTGTTTTTTTAGCTAGAAAATGAAACAGGTTCAAATTTAAAAAAAAGAAAGACACAAAGGGGAAACAAAAAAAGCATGATCCAGGAGTCCTTTCTTTATTAAGAAAATTAAATTTAAGGGTGTGCCCTTTAGTTTTTATAAAAGAAAGAAGATTTAAACTTGACCTTTTTAAGTTTTAAATCCTATTTTCCAATGGAGATTCAACAAATAAAATTCATAAATCTGATTATAAATACCTTTCCTTATCAAACATTTAAAAAGGTAATTCTTTTTTCATCTTGCATTTTCAAATTCTTTTTGCACTTGCATTTTCTTTTGACTAAGATTTCCATAACCCTTCTTGTCTGAAAAATTAACCCAATCACAGTTGCTCCTCGGATGTAACTGGCTCTCTCATTGGTTAAATTGCCAACAGTTTTGGCAATCTAACCAATGAGAGAGCTGGTTACATCCGAGGAGCAAATGTGACTGTTTAAATTTGGTTATCAGTGTGCTTAGGGACCAGAAGGGTCACGGAAATTATAAATAGAGATGGTAAAGTAAAAAGCAAATGCAATTGCAAGAAGGATTTAAAAATGCAAGGTGAAAAAGAAACGGAAATGGAAAAAGGAATTACCTTTTTAAATGTTTGATAAGGAAAAGTATTTTATAATCATTTTTGAATTGTGTTTTTTAAATCTCCATTTAGAAATAGGTTTGAAAATACATTTTCAAAACATTTTTTTAGAATTAAATTGTAACTAGATTTGTAAAAAAACAATTTTTTCCCCAATTCCTCTTTATTAATTTAATTTTGAATACAAAACTCTTTTTCAAATTTGTATCTTTAAATGTGAATTTGAAAGGGGTTGTTTTTTTTTTATGGTTTCCCCTGGTGCTCCATAATAAAGGACATTCAATATGCACAGAGTTATTTTGTCAGTGTGGGTTTTGATGATGATGGCCATATAGCTTAATGAAAACCCAACATTCAGCAGGGAGTTGTTGGTCTCCTCCATCATAAGGGTAAACTAGGTCAATTCTAAAGATGGTGGCAAGTTGAATGGGAAAAAGTGCATCATTTGGAACTTTTAGGTAATAATCATATGTTTGTCAAAACAAACAAAAGTCTCAATAACACGGTGGAGGCCTCAACAATCTCCTGGATCAAAGACTACCTTAGAAACAGACCACAGTTTGTGAAACTGAAGGGTTGTCGGGTGATGGACCACTTTGTGGCATGGTGTGGAAACAATCATCTCATCTTGAACGGGAATAAAACAAAAGGAGATGATTGTAGATTTTAAGAGAAACAAGAATAGATCAGACACTATTTCCATCATGGGAGAAATAGTGGAGGTGATGGAGGAGTATAAATACCTCATTGTTCACCTGGACAACAGACTAGAGTGGAGATCCAACTGTGAAGCCGTCTACAAGAAGGGACAGAGCAGACCGTACTTCTTGAGGAAGCTTAGGTCCTTCAGTGTTTGCAGCAAGATGCTGCATATCTTCTATAAGTCTGTTGTGGAGAGTGTGATCTCTTCTGCCATCATCTGCTGGGGTAGCAGCATCAGAGCCAGAGACTTAACAAAGCTCAACAAGCTGATAAAGAAGGCTGGCTCTGTTCTGGGGACTCCTCTGGAACCTCTGAGATAATTGTGCAAAGAAGAATTCTTCATAAAATGAAGAATATTATGGAGAATCCTGAAAATCATCTTCATATGACTGTTGTACAACAACAGTGTCTTCAGTCAGAGGCTTCATTAGATCTGCTGTAAGACAGACAGGAGATCCTTCATGCCCACAGCCATCAGCATCTAAAACTGCTCTTTGAAGAAATCTGCATAATATGAGCTACAACATAATTTAATTTCCCCTTTTAATAAAGTATTTTTGAATTGAATTGAATATTGTAATATTGTTAGACCGCTTTTGGCTTTGATTACAGCCCACATTTGCTGTGGCATTGTTTCGTTAAGCTTCTACAATCTATGATTTATTTCTGTCCAGAGTTCCACTCATTTTTACCAAGATCTTGTAGGGATGATGGGAGAGTCGGACCGCTGCACAAATACTTCTCCAGCACAAGCCCAAAGATTCTCAGGTCCAGACTCTGGTGACCAATCCCTGTGTCAAAGTGATGTCTCATGCTCCTCGAACCACTCTTACATAATTTAAGCCCAGTGAATCCTGGCATCTTTAAAGAATTTCATTGACTGTATAATTTGGTCATTCAGCATATTGAGGTAGTCAGCTGATCTCATTCTTTGGGCACATATTGTTGCTGAACCTAGACCTCACCAGCTGAAACCACCCGAGATCATAGCCCTGCCACCGCAGGCACTAGGCATGATGGGTGCAACTCCTTATGCCTCTCTTCTTACCCTGATGCACCCATCAATCTGGAACAGGGTATATCTGGACTCATCAGACCACAATCCTTTCCCAAAGCCTTAGAGTCCAATATTTATACTCCCAGGAAATTGAAGCTTTTTTTCCCCCAATTAGCCTCACTGAACAATGGTTTTCTTTAAGTTACAGGCCCAATCCCTTGAGTTCCCTGCGCACTGAACATAGCCAGGAGCTCTGCTGTAGTTTTATGATTTGATTTTACCAAATCCTTAAGGGATTGCAGATCTCTGCAGATGCAAATATTTTCATTCAAATATCTTCCACGAAGATGATGTTTCCTCAACTGTCTATCCAGTTTTTAATTATGCAATGGACATTTTTTAACTCAAATTTTCACCAATCTCCTTACATGTTTTCTTTGCTTGCTGCATGCATATAATTTGACCCTTCAAAAACCGATTAACATCTTTTCAACGACCACAGGATGCATCTTAACTTAAGAAATGAGACGTTACTATAATCCTTGTTAAATCCAGGTAGTGACTATTTTAGAACAGACATTGTAATTAACAGAAATAAATGCATAAAGCATGTCGCTCTGTCTGTTATGAATCTGTGTGCTAGAAAAGATTTGAATTGAATTAGTGGATTCTGATGATATTCTAATTCACTGAGCTGTACCTGTATCTATTTATAAATAATTAGACGAAATTTATCACAATGGGATTTGTACACATCATCATGCACTCTCCTTCCTCTCTGAGACAGAACAGACACACCCTGAGGAAGTCTGTGGTTGGTCTTTCAGGAGGACAATCTTTAACTCTGGATACAACCTTGAACTCACCCTCTCCCTCCTTGGTGCGTTCCCTCTCTCATTACAGGAAAGTTCTTCCTCCCGGCTCACTTTCTTCTGTCGTTTGTCTCTCTCTCCCCCTCTCATGAGTTTTAAGTCTTTTCCTGCAGGGACTTCTGGTGTTTCTCTAATGAAATACTGACTGACCCCAGACCCTTTGTGTGCACTTTATTCTTTTTCTCAAGGTTTTTCCACTTGTGTAAATGCATATAATGATTTAAAAATAAATAAGCTCACAATGGGTTTCTAAGCTTCATACTATTACTGTTTTGCTTGAAAATAAACTACAAGGAGGAGCTGGTACATTTGTTCAAGCCTGTTCATTGCACGTTGCTATATTGTTTTAGTTGGGATTGCCAGTACCTGAAAGTCATGTCTTTAGAAGGTAGGAGAAAAGAAAATCCATCAATGATTGTCAATGAAGTCATTCCTGTTAAGAAGAGTGGTCATAAATATACGACCAGAACTAAGCCACAACCTTGTTGATACAGACATCAAGTGTGTTTCTCTGCAACTTACCAGGAGACATTAACACAAATATTAGTGATGGTGTAAGTATATGTTTGAGCCATGTACAGGGGTTGGACAATGAAACTGAAACACCTGTCATTTTAGTGTGGGAGGTTTCATGGCTAAATTGGACCAGCCTGGTAGCCAGTCTTCATTGGTTGCACATGGCACCAGTAAGAGCAGAGTGTGAAGGTTCAATTAGCAGGGTAAGAGCACAGTTTTGCTCAAAATATTGAAATGCACACAACATTATGGGTGACATACCAGAGTTCTAAAGAGGACAAATTGTTGGTGCACGTCTTGCTGGCGCATCTGTATCCAAGACAGCAAGTCTTTGTGATGTATCAAGAGCCACGGTATCCAGGGTAATGTCAGCATACCACCAAGAAGTATGAACCACATCCAACAGGATTAACTGTGGACACAAGAGGAAACTGTCTGAAAGGGATGTTCGGGTGCTAACCTGGATTGTATCCAAAAAACATAAAACCACGGCTGCCCAAATCACGGCAGAATTAAATGTGCACCTCAACTCTCCTGTTTCCACCAGAACTGTCCGTTGGGAGCTCCACAGGGTCAATATACATGGCCGGGCTGCTATAGCCAAACCTTTTGTCACTCATGCCAATGCCAAACGTCGGTTTCAATGGTGCAAGGAGCGCAAATCTTGGGCTGTGGACAATGTGAAACATGTATTGTTCTCTGATGAGTCCACCTTTACTGTTTTCCCCACATCCGGGAGAGTTACGGTGTGGAGAAGCCCCAAAGAAGCGTACCACCCAGACTGTTGCATGCCCAGAGTGAAGCATGGGGGTGGATCAGTGACGGTTTGGACTGCCATATCATGGCATTCCTTTGGCCCAATACTTGTGCTAGATGGGCGCGTCACTGCCAAGGACTACCGAACCATTCTTGAGGACCATGTGCATCCAATGGTTCAAACATTGTATCCTGAAGGCGGTGCCGTGTATCAGGATGACATTGCACCAATACACACAGCAAGACTGGTGAAAGATTGGTTTGATGAACATGAAAGTGAAGTTGAACATCTCCCATGGCCTGCACAGTCACCAGATCTAAATATTATTGAGCCACTTTGGGGTGTTTTGGAGGAGCGAGTCAGGAAACGTTTCCTCCACCAGTATCACGTAGTGACCTGGCCACTATCCTGCAAGAAGAATGGCTTAAAATCCCTCTGACCACTGTGCAGGACTTGTATATGTCATTCCCAAGACGAATTGACGCTGTATTGGCCCCAAAAGGAGGCCCTACACTATGCTAATACATTATTGTATTTCAGTTTCATTGTCCATCCCCTGTATGTATAATTCTTGTTTCAGAATCCACCCAGGTCAAACAAATGGTGCAAATGCATCAGTAAAAAGCACAAAGTTAAAATGACACTTATGTAAATGATGAGAGTTCTGTGTTTTATGGCAGCCAGAGATGAATTGACCAGAGACAGACCAACATGCTGGCTGAGACTAAAAGCCACAAGTGTGTAATCTCAGACTCTCAGACTTGGGCTGCTGTGCCAAGGAGGGAGTAGGAAGGGAAAAATAAGCAGGACAGATGGTCTATTTAGAGCAGATGAGGCAGGAAGAGGTATAGCACTGCTTAGTCAAATGACAGAACAAGGCCTGTGTATGACTGAATTGAGTTGTCCAGTTTACAAGTGGTTAATAGAATAGAGAAGCCCAGCTGGAGGCAGTAGCCCTAATAGCAATCCAATATCCAAGTTAAAGTACAGAGTGCACACAAACACAGTGCATTAAGCAGTGAAACACTTCTGGCTACTACACAGTGAGCTCAGGGCCTTTTTTAAGGTGAGGCAAGCTGTGGAAGTTGTATTTTGTCTTTTTGCACTCTAATGAATCCACAAACATTGGCTTTGGGGCCAGGGTGCGCTCCAGCCCATGAGCAACGACCGATATAAGAAAAGCCAAACAGAAATGTGTGTATGACCTTGAATAGAGGCTTGTAGACAAGGAGCATAATGAGTACAAGGATTCAGGAGTCGAACATAAACTGTTGTCCAGAAAGACCCAAACTCACAGAGATACATGACAACACACCAGTACTGTAAGGAAAACTGCACTGATAATTAAACTAGAATGGATCATCGGTTTAGTGCATTTATAATGGAAAGCGTGTCTGAGCAGCCATTTTACATCCATCCATGTATTTATTCAAGCATTTCTCATTTACTCCTCATGACTGTCCATCCATCCATCCATCCATCCATCCGTCCCTGCCTCCACCACTCCACTCACTCACTCCATAATTTTACCATGCATCAATTTACTATCCATTATCTATCCATTTCTCCAACTATTCCCTCTCTTCCTCCCTATGGCTGTCCATTCATCCATCTATCCATTTATTTCTCTATCCACCCATCTCCCCAACCATTCTCTCCCTCCTTTCCTCTCGCTGTCAGTCTGTCCCTCTGTCTGTCTGTCTTCCCCTTTGTCTATACATGCATCCATACATCCAGAAAACTTTGGATTTAGAACAAAGACAGCAGATAAAACACTGCAGAAACAAGAGTCATGAGGAGATAGTCCTAATTATGTACCAAAAAGAAAATCCATGGAATAGAGGGAGGTTTAACTGTAAGTGAGCCTGAAATTACTTCTCATTAAAAAAAAAAAGTGGCTTCTTTATAGTTTTAATCCTTACTCTCGAGCCTCATTTTTATTACATGATTCATTCTCAAAAGAGCGGCAGTTTCAATATTATTGATCCAAGCACTTCTTCATTCTCGCCCAAACATCTGAGGGGAAAAAAGAGAGGCAGAGTCAGAGAAACAGCTAGGAGGAAGGGAGAATATGTTAGGATCTGAAAAAAGAGTGAATTACCTTGAAAGGTGTCGGTTTTAGAAGATGATGTCAGAAGAAAATGTTGAGTCTGTGCGACTATCTGTGATTATGTGCAGAGGAGTTTGTGCTGGCACCTTCCCTCACAGTGGGAGATACAGAAAGACTAATGCAAACTAAATGACCTTACCCACCATGTTTTTGATGTTTTCTTTTTGGCCCAAAAATATCTCTAAGGAATGAAAAAACACCAAACTTATAGCTTCTGCTGGCAAAACGTTCTAATAGTGATTCTCCAGAAATGAACATAAAAAATGGGTGGTCTATGCCAGAGTTTAGTTTTATCTGAATTAGCTGACCCTCAGGTTTTCCATCCATCAGTGCTGTCAGGTAAGGTTGAGAACTTCGAGCCTCTATCAATCTTCAGATTTTTAACATTACCTGAAGGTACAGGGAACGCATAAGTCCAAGGAAAAATTTCAAAATTCTTCTGGAGTTTTACAAAACCTTTAAACACAGGCTTTGTCCATTCATTTGTTTTTTTCACCCATCCATTTTTTCAGCCTTCCATTTATTCATCCATCTACTCATCTGTTTGTTCACCTCTCCATTCCATTCATCCATCCCTATCTCCAACACACCCCCAACCATCCATCCATCTGTGCATCCATCCATCTCTTCATCTGCTTCTTCAACCATCCTCTCCCTCCTTTCCTACCTCCATCCATTCATCTTTTTTAAATGAAATCCTGTTGCTGAACTTGCATGCCAAAAAAGGAAATCAAGAGAACACTTCCAAAGGTAAGCATCCAGGAAGCATCGTGATCAACCTTAAACATAGGAATACAACTGAGCTCCTTATTTTATTTCTAAAGTTGAGACCTTTCCATCTGGTTAAAAATCAAATCCTATGTCCTTAGATGTTGGTGCTGAACAAAGGCCAGTAAACTAATAATTTGTCCTTTCATTAAGCTCTGTTTTTCACCATGCTGGAGCAGCATCCCCATCACTGCAGATGAACCCCCGATTTGTCTAGCTCCATCCCGCCACTACTTGGGAACAAGACCTCAAGAACTCCTCCTCCTGACCTTTCTTGGACCTCAATAAAGCAGGACCACAGGAGCCTCAGTACGCTGCCTGGAATGGGAAAAAGGAGACACCTTCCTGAAGCAAGGCATTTGGCCTGGTAATCTCCAAAGGGTCCTGGATCCTAGATATTGCATTTGGCTGCACATTGATCTTGGCAAAAGTGTACCCAGCATCCTAATGACTGTACAGTAGAGTGTGGCATAATGTCACCTCATTTCTAAATGCTGTAGGATAGAAACATTTAAAAACACAGTAATTTCAATATAATCACAATGCCTTTACCAAAAAATTATAACAGCATTAGAAGATGTTTTCATTTATTCAAATCAAACTGATTTCCTCAGAAAACTTCAAACCCTGTCTGTTGTGTACTGATACATTTATAGCTTATCAGTTTGTACCTCTATTGCTTCAAATCCTCTAAGTCTGTTCAGAGATGCCACATTTGTATTTATTTGTATAAGTGATTAATTAACCCTTGCACTGGTTGCCAGGCAAGAAAAGGGTGACAATGACCAGGCTGTAATAATCTAAATCTCCACTTGGTGGTGCTGGTACTCTGCAGCCAGGAGGGGTCTCTGCAGGGGGGGCTGACATGGTCCCTGTCATTGTGGTGCAGCCGCAGTGCGATTCCTTAGAAAAGAAAATAAATATAAAAGTAGAACAGAAATCAGAGGACTGAATGCTTTAAAAGCCAAATAGATGCTTCTGTTTCTTTAAATTTAATAATTTATGCTCTGAAATATGTTTGACATGAGATTATCTGGTATTTATGCTCCTGTTTGTTCCGTTTGAAGAAGACTAAGAATAGATTATGTTAATCTCTAATAAACTAAAGGTTGAGGTGATCTATATATAGAGGAAAAATCTGAATGTATGCCTGAAAGGAAAGATGAAATAGAAGGAGGTGTGTTGGAATGTTTATGTTGTGGGGGACATTTAGCTGCAGGGTCATTGTAATTCAATAACCTACTGCTCTGAGTTATATTCTTCATCCAGCAATGAGAGTAGTCTCCCAAATGATCAGCATGGCCAAATTCATGGGGTTAAAGAGGGTTACGGAAATGGTGCTATGGTCACAGTCACCAGGTCTCAACCAAACTGAACCTCTAAGGAACATCAAGGTGTAGTAGAGGCGTCACTCATTGTCCCCGTACTCCTCAATAAAGACATTCTGTTGACACAGCTGTTTTATTTCCCCCCTGAAGTTTGCAGTTCATCTGTAATTTCGTTGTCCGACGAGCTAACCCCTCCCTCCAACTTCCCTATGTCTAAGGGGATTGCTCAATCCAGCTCTGAAAGATCTTACTAAGCAGGTTTACTGAAAGTTCTGTTTAAGCTGGTGTCGGGAAATGACTCGCCTAGCCTCTGACAGCCTTCATACAAAAGTCTCGCCCTTCTTCAACTGGAGGTCTGGATGACTGAGTAGCCCACCGCAGTCATTCACAGTCCAACAGTCGATTCTGTTAACGGCTGCTCATTCCCTAATTTCACAACTGGCTCTTGGTATATGGGCTACGCCCCAAGGGCGCTGTTTTTAAAAACTTGGCTAAGGCAACCCATAAAAACCTCCTAAAAAATCTTAGAACCAGGCAACAAGACTTTTTACCACCGATGAAAAACCAAAATACGGTGACTCAAATAATTGAATGTTCACGATTTAACTAGAATTTTATATGCTTTCTTTAATAAGTAACGCTTTTGCAGGGGTCAGTAACAGCTTAAATTCGACAACACATAATAATTTCAATAATAGAAATGAATCAATCAACTCAACCTGTCTTTCCCTGATGCTGAAACTAGTGAGTTTGGAGAGGCTCATCCATGCACCCGATGGAGATGTTTCTTCTGGTAACAACGAGCGGTTTCTTGAAGGAAATACGACTTAATCTTCAGTTTTCTTCCTTTAAGTGGCAGACACTGATGCTCCAGGCTTCGATGGTTAAACAGACTTTGAAGTAGCTTCCAGAGGCTGAAGAGTTGAAGGAAACCCGGAGACATAAATGAGGTTGATTCAGGACTTCCAGAAGCCTGAAACTTAGAGCAATCAGTTGTTCACCGATCAAGTTCACTTCTGTTGTCTGGATAAAAAGGCTTTAGATGAAATCAGATTCTTAATCTTGAGGCACAGTCCTTCCAGGGCACACGGGTTGATCCTCTTTTTAATGCAGTCGATCAGCTGGGCTGTGTCTCTGTTCCTTTTCCATCTGAGCTTCTTTTCTCTGTCCGACCTTGTTTGCTGGTCTTCTGTGAGGAAACAACCGCAGTTCCCTTTTTTGGCATCACTCTTATAGTGCAGATGCTCTCACCAGCCAGCCCTTTGTTAGGCTTCTCCGCTATTGTGCAACATGCTATTGCCCAATACGTTATTGCTCAATACTTAGTCATGGTCACCGTGACTTTCTGGTGCTGTTTCTTGGCCTTGAAGATTCCCGTAATAGCCACGCAGCTGGCTGTAGTCTCATCCTCCCTTCCTTTCGTTGGTCTTCAAAAGATTCGCTGTCAGCATGCAGCTGGCTCTCGTCACTCCTAGTCATCCTGCAGTTCTCTCCCTAATCTGCTCAGTCTTAAACTTTACACAGTATTACACATTCCATTCTCAGCTTTCTGCATTTACTTTAAAACACAGTTAAAAAATCATTTCTTTATTCCTTTTATTCATACATCACAACTGATCAACATTATATCTCTTTCATATATAGCTGATTGAGGATTTTAAACCTTAATGTTTTTTACTTTAATTATCAGTTCTTAACCATATTTCGATCATACATCTTTTAACTTGATAATCAAAGATTACTCATTTCATTTAATAATTGTAGAAAATGGAAAATCATTATATATCATTTATTTGGATACACTTCTTGTTTATACTTCTGCAAAAGATAAGACGGTTAATCTGTAGCTCCACACAGGCCTCTCCAGTCACTCAGTCCCAGAATATGAGTACATGCTCGTTTTACTCTCCACTGCCTCAACTGTGTATTTTAATAATTGTTGCATGGATTACATGGAAAGATCTCACCTTATTTTGACAGTAAGCATTTGTCTAGAGTAAATTATTTAGGAGCGGGCGGTCTTTATCACTGAGCGAAGATAATAAAACAAAGAACTCAGCGAAATTCCCTCCTCCCTGCTCTTCACGGGAGAACCCTTTATTCTTCAAACTCGCACAAACTCATTTTACCATCACCATTCCTTGGTGTTACAAAGCTTTTCAAAAAGGGTTCCGCCCCAGTCCTTGTGGAGCTGCTTTTTATGCAGATACAAAGCATTGGTGTGTATGTGGGTCCTTTTGACCAATCAAAATCATTATTCTCAATTACATAACCTTCTTGGCATCTTCAGCATGGCTTTCCTCTATTTTTCCCGGGAATACAAATTCAGCCACACATCTGGACAATATCAGATTTGCCTGCGTGACAATTAACAACAACATTCTCAATTCTTATCTGGATGCAGGCTCCATGTCAAGTTGATCTGGCAACACTTTAGGGATGTCAAAACTTTCCCAGCTGGCAAGGGTCAGAATATCACAAGATTTCCTGCAATAACAAGCCCATTACTTTTCCCTCTCGCCAAGGACTTTTCTCTAATGCAATCTGCTCTCCAGACAGGCGCTTGCAAGAACAATCCTTCACAAAATTCATCTTGTAATGGTAGAAACAATAATAACACTTTTCGATCTAGTCAAAGCAGAGCTTTATGCCTCCATAACTCGTCTTGAAGGGCCGGCTTTGAAATGCAGCCCAACCCACCAAAGAGGACATGAAACACTGCTTCTTCTTCAGAGCCCAGACACCGGAGATGGAAGTGAAAAGAAAAAAAACATTTTAACAGACATGCAAAGAGCTTCTGCCTCATGTGCTTGAGGTTGATTGTCATCATCCATTAATCTAATTGGACTTTACTATAGCAGGGTATGAAAGGCCCTTTCTGCTTGAGTTATGCATATATTTGTGGTTCAGAGCAGATTTCTGACGAGTAAAAAGAAAAAGTAAAATAAATCAGTCATGCATAAATTCCAGTCTGTCATTGCCAGTACTATTGTATTTACAAGCTCACTACCTTGTTCCGTAGATTTTATCATGAACATGTTTGCCAATCTGATTTTGATATAGAGGAATATGAAAGAAGTCTTTAATTCAGGTGTTTAAATGGAAGAATTAGTTTTAAATGTGTGTGTATGCTAGTAATGCATGTTACAACAACTAGAAAACAGCCCTACAAATAAAATGTTCCCTCAACATGATCATTAGGATGTCCAACAGTATCCAAAACAGACAATGTTGGGCCTATAGTGTTGAAATGCTGCTTGCACACGGTGGCAGTTTTCAACAAGGGCCATGCTGGCAGTTGCCCCGGGCAACATTGGAAGGGAGATGAACAAGCACCAGATGAAAAATGGAGATATATTTTTTTGTTGTGCCCTGAATTAGTAGTCAATAAAGAGTTAGCAGATGCAACTTGTTTGCTGCTGACAATAGAAGGACGTTTTGGAGGGTTCCTGTGATGTCTTCTTTGCTCTTAGAAAGAGGGCCTTTGCGCTACCTTCAGCTACAATCAACCAGGAAAACTGAAGAAATTACAAGCATATAAACTGGGACATTTTCTGTGGATGTTTGTATCATGGAAGGAGCCATAAAAAAGGAAAATTGTTGCGAAAACCTAGTAGGGCCCAGCTGAGAGACCCAAATACTTGAGGAAGTACATCCACACAAGGGACTACACCCACGCAAAAGTTAAAATACTATTTAAGGTAAGGGGATATTTGTTTGTTGTGTAGTTTGCAAGAACATGAGCCTGTAGTGCTAACTTTAAAGGCAAAGGTGCTTTCTATGGAACAGAGATGGGTCTGCAGATATTGTGAGGAGGTGATGACTTGTTTCAAGACTTTGTGAGGGACAAACCTGAAGCTTTTGCTGACTTGTGTTTCCTGCCTTCTGATTAGTTTTGATAGGGTTTGACCAGGTTTTGTTGATCTAACATTTGTTTGCAAATAATTTCAGAGGGTTCAAGGCAAACGTTAAAGCAAATGCTTCTTTGGTTCAGGAGATTTTTTTTTGTTAGAAAGCTGTCTAACATCAGTGGTCTCATATGCTGAATTATCTTAAGTACAAAACAATGAAAACCTCAAAAAAATCTGTTTATTTTTCAAATGAACAAACATGAACACATAATGAACAGTATGTGTGCTTGAAATAAATATACTCATATTTTGTTAGATTGAGCTCTCTTCATTGTAAGAAGCATAGCCCTTTAACACCAGTCAGGTTTGAAAGTGAAATGACTTCAGCACATCTTTAGTATAATCACCATTTGTTTTGTACTGTTCTAAGGACTACTTTATCCTGCACATTGAACAATATTTTTGGAGACATGATTTATCACTAAATCTTACCATTATATCTTGCAAATCAATGACCATGTTGAAAAACCCTTTATAAAAACCTCAGTAATTGACATGCAACAAACCACTATGATTTTAGCTCTCAGTAGTTCTGAAAATTGAAAAAATGAAAAGATTTGCTTAAGGTAAGTTTTAAAGGCAACAGCACATCCGCCTCAGCGGCGGAGGTTAGGGTTGCAGAAGGAGGTGCTCGATTGGGGCAGCATTAATGCAGGAGCCTCCACTGGCAACGGTAGAACTGAAGCTTTGTTTGCAAGGAAAGTTTAATGTGGCGTGTTACCAACAACATGTTCTGCAAAAAATATGCATTTCAAACTCCTTCCTGAACTGGACACAGGATGGTAATGCGAAAAATAAGAGATAAGTACATGGACAAAAGAGATATTCATGGTTGGCAGTTGACACAGAGCTCATAATCATCTGGGAAAGAAAAATACATTTATGAAACAGGATATGTTGCATGGACAAAATTTACCTTTAACTTACTGTGAATACTGTCATGTACCAAAACAATACAGGAGGTGCTTGTATGGAAATGTCAACAACTAGTCCTGAGACTAGAGGGTCTGTCTCCTATGAGTGTCAGGAAGACCAATTCAGAGATTAGGTAAAAGTGTTTTAAAACTGAATCTAAAATCTTTGCCATTAAGCCTACAAGAGAGCAGGTCAATGACTTCATTAAAATTTTGTATATTTTTGTATCAACATCATGTTCATAGTAACATAAGCGAGGGCAGGTGTTTAAAACAAGAAAAGTTTTTGTGGTTACACTACAAAACAATAAGCTATTATACCTTGTATCAATCTTACTTCAAGTTTTAGGTGAAGCACTGAGCTAATCAGTCCAAGTCCATGGTGTTCAACCTTACAGATTACAAATACATTTTTTTATGAATACATTTTGTCATTTCAAGTTTAACTTTAAAGCTAAAGTGATCAATTAAATTATTGAGACAATTATCAAATCATGGATGAGTTCACTACCAGTCAAAAGTTTGTCTTTATTTTTATTCCTACCTTTGGGAACTCCTTCGACACTATTGGAAAATCATTCCAGATGACCACCTCATGAAGCTCATAGAGAATTTTGATGGCTTCTTTTTGTAGCCAACACATGTCGTCACTTTACAAAGTCAGTTCATTTAAATCATACAGATTTCAAGTCAGGTACACACATTCCAACTGATCCTAATTATCAAACAATGCAGTCAAATTAAGTTTATTATTCAAATTGGTTAAAAAGTTTTTCCATCTAAGGAGACTCAGCAGATTGCATCGAATCAGTAACTTGCAGCATTCACCCCTCCTGGATGAGCATGTAGCGACAGTGGGCAGTCGTTTGCATTTATCTTGCATGTATCTACAATATAGGACGCAATAAAAACAAAGAAAAGCCGCTGAATTACAAAGATTTGTCAAAACCTTTTTACTGGTAGTGTAATTCGAAAATAGTATTGAAGGTGGAAGTTATTTGGCTGTCAGTTTTTCCTGAGCCTTTTGCACCCACCCTACTGCTACTTTTCTGCCTCTGAGGCAAAGGCATCACGGGCAATGGAAGAAAGAGAATAAATCAAAAGGAAAGGCAATAAAAACTGACTTCCCCCAAACAAACAAATTGCTTGAAGTATAACAGTGACATTTCCCTTGTCACAGAGAGGCGTGTCAGACAAGCAACAAACCACAGAAAGGGACAGTCAGGCCCCCACTGTTATAATAAACAGCTGCAAATTATGCTGATGAGCGTGAGCAAGCAGGCAAATAGTGTGGCTATATACTGAGTGAGAGATTTATCTGAATAAAACAAAATCAATCAAATATTCATAAAGCATTTTGTCAGGCACAAATGACACTTAAGTAAAATAAAAATGACTACAAAAATATAGCAAGAGTTACTGCCTTGCAGTTGTGCTCCACTGCCAACAAGTAAAATTGCAGTCCACCTTTCACTTAGTGCAAAAAATTTGCCAGCAGAGAGGTTGGCCTTTGACCTTTTGGATTTAAAACATCAACTGTGAACATATTTGCAAAAACTGTGTGACCTGTGACCGCCAGAATGCCAAATCTGTATCATGAGTCCACAATCAGTTAACACCAATAATTAGGATGCTCTACTCCCACAGACATCTCCTGAGACCAATAAGTAAAAGGATAGTTTGCCAGAACAATAACCCTCTGGTATAGAAAGAAGATGAGGTGGTTTAGTCGTAAAAAAACAAAATTTTCTGAATCCAAAGAGATATTTGGGGTATCTAAATAGGCAATATGTGAAGTTGTAAGAGGTTTTCTTGTATTAACCAGTGGACAAGGGGATGCAAGTTTGGAGAATCAATTGAAAAACCTCTTTGGGTGACTGCATGTTTATAATTCTCACAACACACACCAAGGGCATCTGGCTTCCAACCACCATTCAAACACCCAGCCTTTCTTCTTTGCTTTCTTTATTTTGTTCTATTTTTCAAGTATCACAGCTGCTGAAGAAATTACCAAAGGCTGAAGTCTAGCAACCCATTGCTTTGTTAATGGAAGGAATGAAAGCCTTGCAAATTAAATAGAGCTTCACTCTGAGTAGCCGCTACCTAACAGGTGCCCAGAGTCCCGCTAACAGCTGCTTGCTACCAGCTGCTCTGGGCTAAAACCCAGTCAAAGCTGAGCTGTTACCTGCTCAAAGTCAAACTAATAGCTATCCAGAGTCAGGATACCAGCCAATAAAGTTGATTTAACAGCTGGTAAGAGTTGAGCAACAGTTACTCAGATACGTGCTTACTTGGACTCAGGCCTTGTTTACAGTTTTCTGGTGAAATGGAAAAGTTCCTACTGTTCCTTTGCATGACAATGGCACACTGTTCCTTAAAAATGGCACAATTTGAGAACAGGTTACAGAGTGTTTGACATTGTCCCGGTCTCCTTTGTCGTATAGATGGGGGAACTGGAATCTTTCTTATGGGGAAGCCCTGGTTCATGCTCAGAGGGACTGAAATCAGTAGAAATGAATGCGCCACAACATAACATAACATCTGTCACAACACAACAGATGCCAAAAAGTTTAAAACCCACAGAAGACGAAGATATCAAGAATAACAAAGTTGGATTGCGGAGTACTGATTAATGACTGACTAATTTTCTCCCCCATTTTGTATGCAGGAAGAGTTTGCACGTTGTTGGGTTAAAAGAACATACCGCCAACTAGTGGCGTACCAGGGAAAATACACAATAACCATGCCTCTAATGTTATGTAGATGTGTTAACTATGGAAGTAAAATACTCTCATTAGAATCAGACATTTTTTAGACATTGAATTTATGACACTGAATTTTTATCCTGTGCAATTATGTATGTGAATTTTTTTTGTACTTAAAATTTGCCAGCAAAAATTCACCTGCAGAAATTCGCCTGCAAATGTGTTGCCGCTTCTTCCGGTCATTTCAAAACAAGAGCATCTGCGGACAGGGTTGGGGCACTAGCTGTCATCAGGTCAGTCAAACATTTCATTCAGTTCCATTAGATGAAAAAAAAAAAAAACGAATTTCTACAGGTGAACTTTTGCAGGTGAATTTCTGCAGGTGAATTTTTGCAGGTGAATTTTTGCAGGCGAATTCTTGAAGGTGAATTTTTGCTGGCAAATTTTAAGTACAAAAAAAATCACATACGTAATTGCACAGGATAAAAATTCTGTCATAAATTCAATGTCTAAAAAATGTCTGATTCTAATGAGACTATTTTACTTCCATAGTTAGAAACGGGAAAGGAATCTCTTTTACAATGGATCATTGTAGGGTAAAGAAGGCCTCAGTCAAGCTGACAGCAATTTAAGGTCAAGTTAATAGGTTTGAATAGTCAACCTAACAGCTATTAAGAGTCTAGTTAACAGCTAGTCAGAGTTTGGCTTTCAACCATTTAGAGCTGAGCTCACACCTATTTTGAGTCAAGCTTTTTTGTTAGCTGTTTTGTTGGAACTGTTTTCTAGACTAGCTGAGCCTTAAGAAGTTTTTACCTTGTTTCCCTTGGAAAAAATTATTCTAGATTAATTAAAACTTATGAAACTCCAGTAAGATACTGCCAACTCATTGGTTTTTCAAATAAACCTGATTCATAAACAAATACTTAAAATTTGTGTATTTTCTAGTAAAACCCTAAAATTGAGCCACTTCAAGAGTTGTCTCCAAAAGGCATTTTAGCCACCATAGTCAATCAAAACAGGGTTATTTAGGAGAGCATGTGGGTGGGAGGGCTGAGCCAGACATCCAGAATAAGAGACGGAGAGAAGAGACAGCCAAATGGATGGAGTAGAACAACAAGACAGAATCAGCATCAGGGACTGATGGAATAACAGCTGACACTCACAGCTTGAGGAGAAGTGGAGAGCAGGCAGATCCACAAAGCAAGAGTTGAGGCGGATAAAAGTGAAGGAGATAACACAGAAGGATATGCAGTTCTGATCCAGACAGCAAACAGTCCTCTGTTGAAGCTTATTACAGCCATGAATTTGGTTTAGAACAGTCATCTAATGAGAGAATTAAATGAATTCATTTATTTAAAGCATGAAAGGTTAGATGGCAAATAGGAGAAAGGTAAGGGCAAAGAAAAAGAAAGAAAGAGATCAGGGAAAAATGGCTCAGTGTGTGTTTTTATAAAAAGAAAATAGGCAAACGTGAAACTTTTGTCAAACTTACAAGTTAATACAAATGCTGAATTCTGAAATCATTAAGGTAAGATAAACAAAGACTCTTCTGTGAACTGAAGGGAATTTTTTTATTTTTTTGGCCGCAGCAAAACCCTCCTGTGATCACATAAAACTTTAGCTCAACTTTGCCCAATCTAATTCACACTAAAAGAATAAAAGAACAGGAAGCTGAGTGACAGCTCTCCTCAAGAAAAACCCACACATTCGCTCCTCAATGAAGCAGCTGTGAATAGATCTCAGTTGTCAGAAAAACAGAGACGTGTAGTCAGCATCACACAGGTATGATACATAGACACAGCAGGGGGTTGCCTTTTATAATCAAACAGAAAGCACACACCTGCTCTCGACTCTCACTGTTATAGTAAGAGAAAAAACTTTTCTTTTGCAGGAATAGCGTAATTATGACACTAAAACACATACAGCCTTGTCTAGGGCTTCACACCCGTTTTCACTTCAGCTTTATTGTTGCAAGCTGTGCAGAATATCAAGTAAAGAAGTAATAAACAAAGGTGTTTTATTTGAAATTTACCACGAATACATAATGGATGTAAATGTGACAGTTTTACTGCTTGTATGCGTGTAGGATTCATTCATACATGTTAAACCAACAGACTACTTAATGGTGAGTGAAACACCCAGAAATGCATTCAGGGATTCAGAAAACATTTGTGAATTCAATTGTAGCAGCAACAACAAGGCAAGATAAGAAAAGATAATCATGATTTGATAGTACCCAGGAAGATCAGAGGTAACTAGAGCATCTATAACCTAATTTCCTGCCAAACAAAAGGCTTTCTGTCTTGTATGTTAAGAGTTCCAGCTTTGGTTTTGTGACTCATGCGGATTACTAACTAGAAAGAAAATCCCAAAATGTTTTTTTTGTGTAGAATTGATCAACTTTTGTTTAAGGTATTTGTGAATATATTAAACAGCAAAACAGAAATGTATGTATGTAAAAATGTTCCTAAATCAAACCCACATCAAAGAGCTGCACAAAGTAGCAGGTCCAGGAGGGAAACCCAGACACCCTTTTTCCCAGTAACTCTCTAATTTAGGCGGATCCCAAAGTTTTCTCAGAAGGGACATAAAGTCCCGCCTCAAAATGGAGGTATCTGGAAGACATCCTGTTCAGATCCCCAAGTCACCCAAACGCTTAGATGTTTAATTAGCTTAATTTGTTTTTATTTTTGAAAATAGCAAAAACTTTTTTTTTTGTGGCACTAGTGGCCTTTATTCTTCTAACAATAAAAGATAATAAAAGTACAACGTTACAGAGTTTTTTTTGAAGCAAAAAGTTGTTGTAAATTGAGGCAATTGGAGAACATGAAATCAGATACCAAATTTGATTATTTATCATTCATAATCACAAATCAGAATGAGTAAAGAGAGGAATAATCAAGACGAAGATGATATGGTTGTCATGAAATAGCACAGGAGGATTCGCGTAATGAATAAATCGGCATCTACTCACATGGATTTCATATGCCATTAGTCTTTGTTTAATATTTCCTGAAGAAAAAGTGTTTTAGGTCTACAAGTAATACTGTTTCATGGACATGAGCTGAGGAACTATTTTCCAAACTTGAACTGCTCAAGCATAAAGTGTTATGAACATTATTTTGCAAAAAAAAAAAAATCTAGACAGCAACTTTGGATTTTATTGGTTCGGATGTGTTCAAAATGTTACATTTATGCTTACTAAAGAGTAACAGACAAGTTCCGCATTTTTTAATTAAAAGCTCATGACTGGTACTTGCTAATGATTAAATTAGAATTAGTACAATTCTCATCTTGTTGGTAATAACAGTAGTGTTTTCCTTTGGGTAGGCCACTGAGGCATTTCTTACCCAACTGGATGTAAACTGACTGCTTGCTTAGCTGACAACACCAAGTAATTCTCCATATTGACCTTTAAAACTTTTCAGTGGCATAAGCACTTAAAATTTAAACTACATTTGTTAATTGGTATTTGGGATGGATTTAATCTATCAATATAATCTAAAAAATTCTTCTGTGTTAATTTAGTGTTTTTGATACTTACTTTCTGATATTTCTGTATGTGTCACTACTGTACACTCCTTGCTGGCCATCCAACATGGGCTATGGGTATGTTTTGTGGCATCATTGCAACCACCTTACAGTAGAAATTAGCTGTGTTCTAAATAGCTTCTATACCTTGAATATGACTAGCTGTTATGTTGAGTAGCTGTTTGCTAATAGGTTAATTGGCTCGATAGTAGTTTGGTAACTAGCTTACGTTTTCAGTGAGAGAAGCTTTGTAATGCTGATGTTTAATTTAGAAGCACTTTGTGCACTTTGTCTTTGTGTTCGAGTGCTCTAGAAGTTGAAAAAGAAATGTACATCAGCAACAACAAAAAGTTACAGGTGAAAGCACACTATTTCGACTGCAAATATTACTTAATTAAAAGGAAATATCAAGTATGAGATGTGAGTAACTCAGCTATTGTTTAATTCATAACATTTTCTGCTCTTTAATAAGTTAACTGATTATGGATACAACTCCTGTGCAGAAAACTGCTCCTACCCCAGCCCTGCATGGATTTTTATTGCACAGATCTAGGGTGTTAAAGCTTTTTTTTTTTCACCAATAAAAAAGTTAACAAAGAACAAAGTCAAGACTATTTTAAATTTCATCCCAGCAGAGAGCTGAGAAAAGGTTGAGTGAGGTGTGAGAAAGGTGGGGAAGGAGAGTAGACGAACAAAGGGGAAGCAGCTATTAGTTTGGAGGATCTGGGAATAAAACATTTATAGGGTAAAATAAGGTTCCCTGAGTCCATCCGTCAGCTTTGGTGCAAAGGAAATTAGTCTCTGCTGCAGTCAAGTGTTGACTTTAACAATGCATATTAATTTTAAACTGCTGTTCTGGGTTACTCAGCTCACTCTTATTTGTTTGGTTGACTTTGTCCTCAATGAACTCTTTTTTTTCAAATGTATCCTAAATACAGTTTGCCAGTTTTCTTCCTTTGCATCACTTCAACCAATTAGTCTTCATTTCTCCTCACTGCTTACATAACCTCCTCGTCAGATCAGCTTGTTTGTTAGTTTCTTTCTTGATAATGTCTCTTCAAAGAGCCAATACTAACACCGTCAAACAGTGACATGTTCTACATTGTGACTGCATAAGTGACATTCAAGTACATTTCTGTTGGTATTTATTAGACATTTACAGTAATTTAGCATTTATGTTGTTTGTGGCTGTGTTGGTCAGTGTATGGTAGAGCTTGACCCATAAAAACAATGGAAATTTTGACCACTCAAAACTAAAGCTGCAACCTCTGAACATTTTTTTTTAACTTAATTGTGCATTTTACTGGTATGTACCTTTTGGTCTAAAAAATATTCACAGAGAAGTGAATGGAAAATGTAACTAAAATGTCCAAAGTCTATCAGGAGCTGTTTTGGCTGACACCCGGCAGTTCTTCCTATGGATAACCTGGGACTTCCAGACATCATCCTATCGCTACAGAATGGTACGTTCTTGTAATCATTCAGTTTTAGTGGTATCTAGTTGTTTTTGAAGACGTGATTTAGCAAGTCAGCATCTTCAATGGTCCCAGTTGCAATAGCAACACAGATATTTAGTTATGCTAAAAGCAGAAACCACCAATAACCAGAAAAAAAAAACAACTCCTGTGGAATTTATGGAAAAGACACCCAGTTTAATGTTCGCTTAAAATGCTAAATGAATGATAAGTTTAGGCCATTTGTTTCAATAAACATTGGCCTATTCTGATAAGCTCACTAGCTGCTAACTTTACAGTTAACGCTGATTTGCTGTCAGCTTAAATTCAACTAGCTTTTCGTTTCAGTCTTAGGAACTGTTAGCTTTATTTTTACTAGATTTTAGCTGAACTCAGTAGCTGTTAGCTTGTCGCTTAGCTGTTAATGTGAGTAGTGTTTAATTGTAATAGTTATTTTACTCTGATTTAGTGCTAAAAGACTATTTTATGTGTACTTTTTCCTTTTGAAAGCCCCTACATTTGAATATATCCAATTCTTTGAAGAGAAACAAATTCTAAGAGATTGTATTCCATTAAATATTAAAATTTTAAATTTCTTCAAACATAAATGGAATGAAATATTGCAAAAACCATATATGTTTCATAATCATTTAAATCTTTCGGTAGATATTTTATTAATTCTGCAAGCCGTTTTCCTTTTTGTTGCCATTTAGTTTAATTATGTACCCCATTAGTGGGAATTTAATTTTATTACATATGAGTTGCAGAAATAATACTACTGTTACCATTTTGTATGAACTAACAGCTAAACAGATTGGCAAACCTCACCAAACACATGACTGCCATCTGTCAGAAACGTCAGCCTGAAACGCCCCAGTCACCATCTAAAACCGCCACAACTCAATTGTCCCTGAATGTCGCGCTGCGGCCAGACTGTGAACTGGCAGCTGAATGAAGCCAGAGCGATGGAGGTGACGGAATAGGGAGAGTGAGAGGTCGAGGAGACCAAAGACGAAGAAACTGTGAATGGCACACACTGGTAGGAAACTGACCAGAGAAAGGAAATGAAAGAAGAGGAGCGTCCTGTGGAGATGAAGGACTTTTCAAAAGGAAGCGACAACAGAAAAAAAAGTAAGGTGACTTACTCGCCCATTCTCCATGACCCTTTTTGATAGCATATAAATCTTTGAAGCTCTCCTTTATCATTGGAGGTGAGGAGTATATACAGCGTTGTTTTAGAAAAATCAGAGATCAAGAAAAAAAGCCAAATGTAGCAAAGTTATCTGATTAATTGCAAAGAGAATAAAAAGAACACCGAACCCAAATTTCTTTATATTTTTCCTTTAGGATGCAATAAACTTTGTTATCTTTTAAAGTGGTTCTGATAAATAGTTATTTAGACTTTTTAAAGGTCTTTTAAAGTTTTCTTTGGGTTTTGGCTGTTTTTTTTACTCATTTTCAGGAAATAGTTTAGCTGTTTACTAAGCAACAGAACTCTGACCTCTGAATCATTTAGACAACCTTGATCATTAGGATTTTTAGCAGCAGCCTATTAAACCCCGTGACCCTACAGCATATCTGCCTTCTGTTTTATTGTCATAGGAAGACACAGTGTAACAGAAAAAGAATTTGCAGACATCCTCTTACCACTAATTTGACACATATTTTGCATACACAATGTGATCTCCAGATAAGGCAGATGGATAATGTAAATAGTTCAGTTAAATGAGGGTAGCAGCTCTCAGACACAATGCATACCAGACCTGTGTCACTGCTATAAAATTGATGCAACTAAAATTGTATTTTTTGATCCCAAGTTAAACTATCCAGATTCATTGCCCACCTCAGCATGTTGGATTTTGACCTTCTTACTGAATTATTTGGCTAATCATTATTTGACCACTTGGGGGCACTTGCCGAGCAGTGAAATTTCATTCTAAAACACTCCACTGATCCCTTATTATGAAACAAGAACATTTTAAAAACAAGCTGGTGATGTCACTGCAAAAGTAACACAACACCTCCTGACACAGCAAAATACAGACTTCCACATCCTTGATCCCAATACACATGCACTATTCAGAATAGGAGTGCCTCGGTGATGTGCAGTCAGGGAAGGCAGGAGAGGCAATACAAGTAAAATACTAACAATGATAAAACTGTTCTTTACATTTTTCTGTATGATTTCAACATTTTTCTGATTAAAACCGATAAATTTTTCATTGCCGATTCAAATACATGGGAGAAAGGCAATGTGAGGCAGTGAATAGCTCGGCCTCACTACTGATGGTGCTGTGTGACACACACTGTCTGATGCAGGCAGTTGGGGCATGCTCATTGCTGTCTATCTTTATATTGTATTACTACATGCTGGATTACACATGTACTAAACATGCTGACATTCCACAGTCTGTCTAATATATTTAATTAATGTGTGTGACATATTTAATAGTTCTAATTGGCCATGGATGCACAGTGAAAATGGACAGGATGAGGCAAAAAGTACCATGCCGAACTGATAGGGAGCATTGCTGAGCCCCATTGGCTCATACAGCTAACTGCACATCACTTCATACTGTACTCTACATACGGCGTTTTGACCGACAAGTCCTGTAACTGTACTCTTAATGAAATTTGGTTGGACAAAATTCAAGATGACTTTTATTCTAAACTTGAGGATTTTTCTAAAGTGGATTTTCAGTTGAAACAGGAGGTTGCTCAACAAAACATCAAAGTTCGCTTAAAAATGAAATCATCAATTGAAAATTGAATTTTATATGAACTCAGATTACCTTTGAAACATTTAACATAATACAAGTAAAAACAGGAAAACATTTCTAAAGGAGTTATTACTTTTTCAAAGCACTGTATGCATCTACCATTTTCCATTTTTTCATGACCTTTATTGCTAGCTATTTAATGATCTACTTGCTGAATAGGTTAGTGTACTTTTGGTCCTGAAAATGTATGACGATAACTGTCTGACAATAACTTTTGTTATATTCGAATTTATAGCAATTCCAAATATGGCTTTTTCTCAAACCTTTATTTAAGTTAAGTTGGATTATCTTTAAAAACAATTTTCACAACACTAAACTAAAAAATTAACTTGTTTGTATCTGTACACCTTTAGTAGAGGAAAATAATACTGCTTGGACCATATATACAAATGAAAAGAACACAAGTTCAATTCAATTCAATTCAATTCAGTTTTACTTATATAGCGCCAATTCACAACACATGTTGTCTCAAGGCACTTCACAAAAGTCAGGTACATACATTACAATTAATCCTAATCATTGAACAGTGCAGTCAGATTCAGTTATTTATTCAAATTGGATAAAAAGTTATTCTATCTAAGGAAACCCAGCAGATTGCATCCAGTCAGTGATTTGCAGCATTCACTCCTCCCGGATGAGCATGTAGAGACAGTGGACAGTCACTGGCGTTGACTTTGCAGCAATCCCTCATACTGAGCATGCATGTAGCGACAGTGGAAAGGAAAAACTCCCTTTTAACAGGAAGAAACCTCCAGCAGAACCAGGCTCACTGTGAGTGGCCATCTGCCACGACCGACTGGGGGTTAGAGAGAACAGAGCAGAGACACGAAGAGAACAAAGAAGCACTGATCTAGAAGTACTTTCTATTGGGAAGGAAAAGTAAATGTTAATGGATGTAGCTCCTTTAGTCGTTTCACCTAGAAAAAAAGAACAGATAAACCCTGAGCCAGTTTTCAAGGTTAGAGTCTGAAAGAGAGCACATAGAGTTAGTCACAATAAAAGCTCAGCCAGTAGCCATGTCTAGGAGAGAGAAAGGGTTAAACACTGAAAGACAGGGCCATGTGGATCATCGGTAGAGGGTGAGCAATAAGTTGTTGCCAGCAGAACCTCGGACGATGCCCCTCTCCAGAAAGGTGTCACAGGTAGACACAGAGCCAGGCCAGGTGTAGCTTTTAGGAAGAGAAAAGAGAGAACAAAGTTAAAAGCTGAAATAACAGCAAATAAAGCAAAATTGGAGAGTAATGTGAGAATGTAGTGAAGAGGGTGAAAGTGGTCATTATGTCCTCCAGCAACCTAAGCCTATAGCAGCATAACTACACAGATAGTTTCAGTTCAGATTATTTAGTTAAACGGCGCTTATTTACAACAATGTCAAATCACAAGGATTGGGATACCTCTCTCTGTCTATCAAGTCTATCTTAACAGCTGGAAACTTGTCTTTGTAGCTCAACTAAACTTTTCTCAAACAATGTCTTATCTGATGGTCAGTCAAAATAAATTATCTCCAAATATAAACAGCCAACCTTAAAGATAACCATTACGCATTTCCCTGAAACGTCTCAGCTGATAACAGCTTGGGATAGCATGGCTTTCATTACAAACAGACGTATGTTCTCATGGTGGGCCGCATGTTTTCAATCTACTGATCACTGTCTCAAACCTGCTAATGCTTTAGGCTCTGCTGCTTTCAGGAGGTAAAGTGGAAATGAGTGCAGTAAAACTCCACAGGAGGCAGTGAGACATTGAAGGAATCATGGGTGACTGCGTAAAGTGCAAGATTATGTCAACAGACAGAAGCAGCAGCAACAGTTTCCACCTCCAGGTAAAGCGCTCTAGATTTTTTTGTTTAGATTTTTGCTTTTCATTTGGTAATATCGCTCAGTCATGAAACAACAAACCCAAACATTTCAGTGTATAGACTAATCACACAGACTCACATTCAAGTGATTTGTTTTAACCCACGTCTCATATTATGTATGCAATCAGAAACTGGAAGACCTAAGTTCTGTCATATTTTGTTTTACCATGGCTGGGTTCCTTCCGACTCTTACAAACATGTCTAGAAACTGATCTAATTATTTTCCAGGTCTTAATAGAAACAGATACTGCTGCTAAAGTATACTCAATAATAATAATACAATCAAAGTAATGATCAAATGAAATATAGCCAGTGATGCGCAATGTCCAATTTAGTGGCTGGATGCTGGATTGCTCAGCTGGACATGCGTGATAAGGCGTATTCGTCACTTCTTGTTTGCACTCGGTGGATTGTTTGGAGTGTGAAGGCTCTCTCGTTTGATCTGATTTCTCTCTACTGTGATATTTCTTACTTGTTCTAATCATAAGCACGTTAAAACACATACTTTCTGTTGCTGTATTTAACGTTTGGGGACTCTCCGCGTTTTACACGGTTTCTAGTGGTTCTAGTGGTAAGGGGTCGCTAGCTTAGCGTTAGCTTTAGCTCCACCATGGCTACCCGTTCTGCTGTTTCTCTCTCTGAGTCTCCTCTCTCCTGCTCTCTGTGTCAGATGTTGAGTTACTCCTCTGCCTCCTTTAGTGATAATGGTACGTGTAATAAATGTAGCATTTTTGTAGCTTTGGAGGCGAGGGTGTCGGAATTGGAGGCCCGGCTCCGCGCTGTTGAAAAAACCAGCAGATAGCCGAGGCCCCTTAGCCAACGCGGAGCCACCGAGGTAGCTCCCCGTAGCAGTCCTCCAGCAGACCCCGTGCAGCCGGGGCCTCAGGCCGGCTGGGTGACGGTATGTAGGAAGCATAGTCCTAGATCCCAGCCCACAGGTCACCATCAAACCGTCTGCGTTTCTAACAGATTTTCCCCGCTCAGCGACACACCCGCTGAGAAGCCAACTCTGGTAATTGGCAGCTCCATAGTCAGAAACGTGGCACTAGAGACACCAGCGACCATAGTCAAATGTCTGCCAGGAGCCAGAACGGGCGACATCAAATCCTACCTGAAACTGCTGGCTAAGGATAAGCGTAAATACAGTAAGATTGTTATTCACGCTGGCGGTAATGACATCCGGTTACGTCAATCGGAGGTCACCAAAGTTAGTGTTGCTTCGGTGTGTAAGTTTGCCAAAACAATGTCGGACTCCGTAATTTTCTATGGTCCCCTCCCCCGATTTAACCAGTGATGACATGTTTAGCTGCATGCTGTCATTCAACCGCTGGCTGTCTAGGTGGTGTCCAGAAAACAATGTGGGCTACATTGATAATTGCCGAACATTTTGGGGAAAACCTGGTCTGATCCCGAGAGACGGCATCCATCCCACTTTGGATGGAGCAGCTCTTCTTTCTAGGAATCTGGCCGAATTTATTAGTTCTCCAAAACTCTGACAACCCAGGGTTCAGACCAGAAAGCAGGGTCGTAGTTTAACACTCCTCTCTGCAGCTTCTGTACTGCTACCCACCCATTACCCTATTAAGACAGTGTCTCGCCCACGGCCAAAATTGAATAGATTAAAAAATAATCTAAAACGAGAAAATCAGGAAAATCAAATAAAAATAAACACAACTCAGACTAAGAAGAAAAATAAAACAATTAAATGTGGCTCACTGAACATAAGATCTCTCTCCTCAAAGACTTTGCTAGTTAATGACCTGATTTGTGACAATCAGATTGATTTATTTTGTCTCACAGAAACCTGGCTGCAGCAAGAGGATTACTATAAATGAGTCAACTCCTACTAATTATTTAAATTTTCACATTCCTCGAAATACTGGGCGAGGAGGAGGAGTAGCAACCATCTTTCAGTCCGATTTATTGACTAGTCCCAGACCAATCAATAGCTACAACTCTTTTGAATATTTAATCCTCAGTTTTCCTCATGCAAATTGCAAAGCACTAAAACTACTTCTGTTTGTTGTTTTGTACCGTCCACCAGGCCCTTACTTTCAATTTTTAGATCAGTTTTCAGACCTTTTATCTGATTTAGTGTTAAATACAGATAAGGTTATTATAGTGGGGGATTTTAACATTCATGTTGACACTGAAAGTGATATAAATATAGTAAAATATAGCCTTTAATGCTATCTTAGACTCAATTGGCTTTGCTCAAAACATTAACAAACCTACCCACCTTTGTCTTCATTCTCTGGACCTTGTGCTGACATATGGCATTGAGTGTAAAGACATAACAAGATTTTCTCATAACCCTGTCCTGTCTGACCATTTTTTAATAACCTTTGAGTTTAATTTAACCGAGTACTCCACACCTGAAAGAAAATTTCATTATAGTAGATCATTATCAGACAATGCTGTAACAACCTTTAAAGAATCTGTTCCACTTTTGATTTCCTTATTATCACAGAAAAACACAGTGGAGGGCAATAATTTTGTTTCTTCCCCTTCACAAATTGATTCTCTTGTTCATAGTGTTACTTCATCATTGCTTGGTGCATTAGACAATGCAGCCCCCTTGAAAAAGAAGGTAATTATTCATAGGAGGCTAGCTTCCTGGTTTAATTCAGAGCTGCGTACTTTAAAGCACAATGTTAGAAAATTGGAGCGAAAATGACGCTCTATACACCTAGGAGATTCCTACTTAATCTGTAAAAATAGTCTACTGTTGTATAAAAAGAGACTTCGCCAAGCCAGAACAGCTTATTTCTCATCATTAATAGAAGAGAACAAGAATAATCCTAGGTTTTTCTTTAGTACAGTTGCTAAACTTACACAGAGTCATAGCTCTGTTGAGCCATCCTTTCCCTTTGCTCTTAGCAGTCATGAGTTTATGGGATTCTTTTTAAATAAAATTGATTCTATTAAAAAGAAAATCCAGTTTGTTCATGTCAATGTCCTGAGCTATCTTCCTTATTTGTTTATCTCCGTCTTCTTCCCTCCCTGCTGGATGGACCAAGGGGGAGTCAGGTTTAGCCTAAACCGGCTCAGTTATGGTTGAGGTGCAAACACACCCTCCATTTCTGCTACCTGTATGACCCCTTCTCTTTTCCAATGGTTATAATCAGTCTGACAGAGAGAGGTATCCCAACCGTGTGGTTTTTAGTATAACAATGGCCATCAGTGGGCTCTAGATGGAAAAACTGTGTACTTTTAAGGCTAGGCTTAAAACTTTCCTTTTTGATAAAGCTTATAGTTAGAGTGGCTTAAGTTGTCCTGAGCTATCTCTGTAGTTATGCTGCTATATGCTTAGGCTGCTGGAGGACGTAATGACCACTCTCACCCTCTTCGCTACATTCTCACACTGATCTACAATTTTGCATTATTTGCACTTATTTCAGCTTTTAACTTTGTTCTCTCTCTTTTCTCTTCCTAGAAGCTTCACCTGGCCTGACTCTGTGTCTACCTGTGACACCTTTCTGGAGAGAGCAATCGTCCAAGGTTCTGCTGGAGGTTTCTTCCTTTTAAAAGGGAGTTTTTCCTCTCCACTGTCGCTACATGCATGCTCAGTATGAGGGATTGCTGCAAAGTCAACGAATAATCAACGAAGAATCTGAAATGAAGTTAAGTTAGTCTTGGAACCAACTTAGGCAATAATTGGTATACCTTTAGGCAACCATTCACAATGCAAGATCAGATAAAATATTATTTTAATAAAATATTGTTTTCAAGAATGATCTGCTGAATAAAACCAACCTTCTGGATGACTAATTCTCAATGGTGTCTCATTAGCTGGCTTTATTTATTGAAATAATATTTAAAGAAATTTTATTAAAGGAAATGGTCAAATATTTAAGGAAATATTTTGGAAAAGAGCCAAATTTTTCTGGAGAAATAGGTCTTAATGGTGTTTACTTAGTTATCAAATTTAGAAAAATGATGTTAGGGACATATTATTTACTGGATTGAAAACTAACCCTCGTACTCGTACTCGTCGTCTTCCGCTTATCCGGAACCGGGTCGCGGGGGCAGCAGACTAAGCAGAGACACCCAGACGTCCCTCTCCCCAGACACCTCCTCCAGCTCCTCCGGGGGGAGCCCAAGGCGTTCCCAGGCCAGCCGAGAGACATAGTCCCTCCAGCGTGTCCTGGGCCGTCCCGGGGCCTCCTCCCGGTGGGACGTGCCTGGAACACCTCCCGAGGAAGGCGTCCAGGAGGCATCCGGTATAGATGCCCGAGCCACCTCAACTGGCTCCTCTCGAAAACTAAACCTTTCTGGGTGAAAATTATTTAGCAGCAAGCACGTGTTCTTACCTGTTAGCAGTTGAATCTAACAAAAGAAGCTGAGAGCTTAGCACCAGAATCAAACACACACCTCTAAACATACCGTCAATAAAGGGGTTAAAATGCATAAGTGCGGACGGCGCGTTATGATCAATCTTCTGTGTTTAAAATCACCCTTCGAGTAAAGTTTGTCTTAACTTTAAAAACACACAAACACAGAACACAAAACTGAGCACGTGTGCTGCAGATAGCCTGCTAGCACTAAGATATTCAACACAAACAAAACCAAACTTCAGAAAATGAAAAATGTTTAGATCATTTCACCCTAAATATCTCTCTATTACTCTGCCCAAACCCTAACCTCATGAACCGTGGTGATGAAACGTTGTCCGGGGCGACGACGTTTGAAGAAACATCCACTGTGAACAAACGGTTAGCTTTGGCTAACCTCCGTAGCTGTGGATGAAAGACGCTCGTTCTGTCCGCCAACCAACTGCACATTACCGTAACCACGGTGATGCGGGGCCGACGTCCTTCCTTCAGACTCGGCTTGTTGAGACAGCGTCTCTGCAGGGAATTCTCTGGAACACAGTTTGCTTCTGCAGGCCTCAGAGAGAAAGTATATCAATGCTTATACCTTAATTTCCCCTTTTTATGAATGAATACTGGGTACACAAACAGTGATTCACTCGTACTTAACTTTTGCATATGACAGCGTGATCTTATGACACCCTTGGATCCAGTTTGAAGAGTTTATGTCTGTTTGCCAGCAAAGAGACATTAGCGTGCTTGTCTCTCCGGCCAGCCTCGCACAGAGTCCGGGTGGAAGATATATATATCTTATATTTATATTGCTATATTTATACTATATTTATACTTATACTATACATATTTATACATATTTATACTATACTTATACTATATTTATAGTTTATTTATATATATATTTATATGTATATATAAATATTTATATTTATATATATATATACTATATTTATATTTATACTGTTTAATTTTTGAGTACTGTATTGCACCGACTACGCCAAAACAAATTCCTTCTATGTCCAAAAACATACTTGGCAAAAAAGTTTTTCTGATTCTGATTCTGATTCTGAGAAAGACTTGAATTATTCCTAAGTTGTGCCGGAAGTAGGTTAATGCAATTTATTTTGAAAGTTCCAGAAAAGTTTGTACCAGAGTTTATTGTTTTAATCCATGGCTGTGGGTCCCAACAATACATATATACATCACACAGGAAAGGCAGGCGGGAAAACAGCATTTTTTTACATCAAGTGAAAAGGCAATCATTCTAATTTATTGAAGTACATCCCCAAATTAAAACGGTAATTTGGAAACAAAGGCACTGTTTTTCATGTGTACCACCTCTAAACAATACAAAAAGACAAAATCTAACTCAATTGTGTCTTTCTTTTCCATAACTCACAGGGGGGATGCCTGAGAGAGCAGGCCTTGGTTGTCCATGTCCCTCACCATTTCTGAGCGTCATAGGTCTTTGTCCCCATTTGCTGAAAGACATTCATTTATAAAAAAGCTTCAAGGGCACATGCACACACAAAAAAAACCTTTCAGTGTCACCTTCTGATATAACTGCTATCTTCTGATACCCTAATCTAAGCATTTCTCATAAAGAAGAAAAATGTTAAAGAAGATTTTGATCTCACTTAATCTTCTCAGTGTTTTGAACTTTATGCTTTGTTTTTTCTTCGTTTCGGCTTCATGGTTACAGGATTAAAATTTTAGTTTAGTAAGTCTGGGGGGAGACATTTCATCTGTACTCCAGGAACTTCATTATACTTCACAGCACTCGAGGAAATTGTTTTCCCATAAATCCCCCCAATCTCTTTCTTTAAGAGGTGATAACACTGAGAATATATGACATCAAATCTTCTCATCATTAATGTTACATTTTCAATGTTTGAAATAATTTTTTAAAGAATTTTAAGCACACAATAGAAGACGGGCAGATTACCCATGGAGAACTAATTATATGACAGATATACACAAAAAACAACTAACAAAGGAAAGTATAAGAATGAATAAGACGCTTAAGAAACAGCTCAGTTTAAATATTAATTCATATTACATGTTTATTTTTGGATCTACAGTTCAGCAGATAGGCCGACTGGGACTGAATTGAATTGATTGTAATAGGGTTCCGAAGCAGTTTGGAAAATTAGCTAATTTGATTGCAGTATTTTCTTAGTTCTGGACAGGTATACTAAAGAAAATAAAAGAATGGAAAAACATCCCTCCTTTCCCCATTCCTTCATTACCTCTGTCCTTCCTTCCTTGTGTTCTTTTTGTTCCACGTGTCATTCTTTTTTGTCTTTCATCTTTTGTTCATTCTGTTTATTTGTCCTCTCTCATGTCCTCCTTCTTCCTTGCTTGTGTCCTCGCTTTTTTCCGTCTTTGTTTCCTCCACTGACTTCCTTATTCTTTCCTTGTGTCCTTCCTTCTGTCCTCCCAGGAGACCTTTATGCCTTGCCTCTTTCTCTTTGTCTTTCTTTCTCCATTCCTTTCTTCTTCCTTCAGCCCTTTTCTGTGCCCTCCTGTCTCTTTTTCAGTCCTTCTTTGTGTCCTACCTTGTAACTTTCTTTCTATCCATCATTCCGTTCTTGTGTTCATGTTTCCTACCTTCCTTCTCTCCTTTTCTTCCTTCTCGCCAGCCTTTCTTGTGCCCTTCTTTTATACAGTAATTTCTTCCTTGTGTAGTTCACCTTTCTTTAGTCCTTTGTTCTTTGCATGATACCAGGTTTCCTAGGCTCCTTCCTTGTGTTCTTCCTCCCATCCTTCCAGTTCCTGTTTTTTTCAGACTCCATATTTAAAGCTTGATGAAATATCTTTGCTTTTTTATATTTTAAAGTGAATGTAAAGGACTGGGAACTCCTGAAACTGTTGTGTTGAAAAGTGCAGAACATTTACATTTACTTTGTTTCAATGAATTTCAGCTGGATTTATTTCTCCATAATCAAGTCTAAATTGTTTAGTAAAGTGCCTTAACACTAACTAGCATGCCTGATCACAGTGTTTTACAGTAACTGTATTAGCTGAAGCTAACATAAGTTTAAGAAAGTAGGGCAGAGAGAGGTTGGACATGACCTCAGTCAGATACTAATCACTGAAAACACTTGGGACTCAGAGCAGATACTTGGGATCTGATTAGAGCATCCCTACTGGTTTTAATTTAACTTCGATAAAATATAGACTTGATCAGTTTGCTAGTGTATTATAAATAGCAAATACAAGGTGATGAAAAAGTATTTAGAGAATCAATAAAAAATAATTTAAGCTAAATATAAAACTGAAAACAGATACTGATATTTAATGCATGAAAAGATTATTTTTCCCTCTGATATTTAATCAGACTGAACCTTTCCTGTTTTAGATCAGCTAGGATCAGCAGCACTATTTCAATTTGTTGAATGGCAGGGGAAAGAGAGAGAGAAAAGCTTTTCTATACTTAAAACAAACAACTGTAAATTGTTTTTTTTTATTTTGGTTTAAGAATAATGTCTTTTTCCTCTCTGAGTGGCCTTTTGGCCCATATCTGGTACAGGACTCATTTCTTTATGGATAATAACTCTTACCAGCCTCAGCCAGCATCTTAATTAGCACATTTCAAGACAAAACTCATTCATCTCTGGGACACAGAACCCGTCTCCTTAAACGGTATGATGGCTGGACATTCACATGCTGTTTATACTTCCGTATAATTGAACGGATGAACCGGGCACTTTCAGCAATCTGGAAATTGTACCCAAAGATGAACCAGACTTGTGGAGGGCCACAATTTTCTTTCTGATGTGTTTGATTTTTTTTTCTACGTCACACAAGAAATAAATATATAAAATACATCCATAAGTGGCCCTCCAACTAACTTAAATGTAAATTAACCTATTAGAAGCTTACAAAACCATGACGTTATCATCTGGGCTTTCCCAAGTAGTTTAAAAGCTTTTAGTGAAATAAATAGAGAAAGTTTCCTAAAATGTTTCTCTTTCATTATTCTGGCATATAAAAATATGGTATTCCTAACTCACCTAAAACACTAAACCTAAAAAAGGTTTTGTCATACAGAAAAATGTGTCTCTTTATACAGTGCGTTATAATGTCTGTTTCCAGTTGTATTTATGATCTGAATGGAGTCACTGTTCAGTGTTTTGTTATTATTAAAAAAATATCACATAATCATTTACACTGAGTAAAACTCTAGTAACAAACATCACTTTAACAAATGTCCAGTATATTTGGTCTGTGATGACCATTTCATCACCATAAGCCTGAGTTATGAAGAACATTTTCTGTTTCTCATTGCATGAAACAGCTTATAACATCTTGCATAACCAAAATTACACATGATAGGGTTTTTGTTTAAAGCAAAACAACCCTCATCTGTTGTAATAAGGTTGTAGAAACCCCATCAAATGGTTACAAACAGCTACATTGGTATCGATTCATTGCACCCATGCAGAAAGTTCTGCAGTATTACATTAAAAGTCTTAACAATGCCTTTTCAAAAAAACCTACATTTCTCAGAGGAACTTTCCAACTGTGGGATTATAACTTTGTTCAGTAATAATAGCTGGGTAGTCTCACACTGATTTAATGGCCTATAATGAATTATTCAACATGTTTGCATATGTGTATTTTTATGCAAAGAGCATATTAAATGACATAAATTAAATAGTAAGAATAAATACAGAAACTTTTACATTTTGACACTGCAGAAAGCCAAAGATAAATCGAGCATTTTAAAAAGAGGTCCAAAACCCTAATGTGAAACCAGGTCTGGTTGAAAAGCTTGCAAATGCAATTAAACTCAGGTCATGTTTAATGGGCATGAAAATGAAAGCCTCGTGATGTGGAAAGCTAAATAAAGCTCTCCGTTACTGTTCAGCTCTGCTCAGGCTTCTGCCTTCCTTCCAGACAGCAATCCCCTTCCTTCTTTTTCCCATTGAAAAGCTCTCCTCACAGTTTGCCTGGACCTAAAGGCATTGTTGGACCAGGTTCATTTTGAAGGGTTATGAAATGCATCGTCTTGTCAGAGAGGAAATAAGAGGAGACTCTGGTCTCGCTGATGTCAGCATTATTAGCCTTGGATACCAGCAGAAACCTGATGAGTGAAGAGATGCAGAAACAAGGTCCAAAGTATTTGCAAATGTCTCGGTTAAAATGCAGTTAATAAACTGAATTGAACTGAATAAAGGGGTACACAGCTGTAAGGAGCCAAGAGGCTGAGAATTGTAAGAACCTAACAAGGAAAATGGCATAAGAACATATTAAGTACCAGGATTCAGTAACATATTAACTAAACTGAAAAAAACCCGGATACAAAACAAACAAATACAAAACTAATACAAAACAAAATTCAAGTCCAACGACTTATGACAGAACCCCACCAAGTGCATCTCTGGAGGTGGGCCCGGAAGCCACAGGAACCAATGACGCGTTTCTGGCAGGCAGCTAGGAGGCCCAAGAAGGCCGTAACCTCCCACGATAAGCCGTTGATGGCCTCTCCTGGTGATGTAAAGCCCCAGGGGCGTCTGTGGCGATTGGCTGAGATACTCTGGAGGGCTGAAGATGGGTCATACATGGATGCTCAACAGTTAACCGTACATAAGATAAATCACTTGCAGAGGGACAATATGCTTAAGGAACCTGGAATACATGAGTAAGTTGGGTTGACCTCGACCCATTGGAAAAGTGCAGGGGCAGTCTGTGCAAAAGACTGGTCTTTGGAGAGTGCAGGAACAAGCAGGGGTGAGTTGTCATTTGTCCCCCACTGAGAGTGCAGGAAAATGCAGAGGCAGGTCGTTCTTGACCTTCACAAACAAAATGGCAACAGTATCTAATGAATCTGGGTTGCCCTGGCCCCCCTTTACGAAGAAAGGAAAAGGATATGAAACAATCAGTCTGAGGACAGGGTCTATCCTTGGGAAGTTTGGTATGTGGCAGAGACTACTACTGGAGACTACTGCCATATCAATACAATACTGTTAATACCTTAAGTTACTATTTTGTCAACTGCTTTTAGTCAAATTGAGTATTTGCTCTCAGCATTACAAAAAAGACGTTTAAAGGCTAATTCTAATTTTATGCTCAGTGTCCAGTTTGTTTTGGGCCTTTATTGTGAAAAAAAAAAAAAAAACTTTGACGAAGTTGCATCATAGTTTTTCTGCTTTATACAAATCAGTGATGAAAAAATATTTTTGTTATATTAGCCGCTTTGACCAACTGACAGTAAAATATGTTTTTTTCAAAATATTTTTTGAAATTTTAGAATTACAAAAATGCTAAACACTTACTAATCATATTCATATACAACCTGTCAATACAGTTTCGTCTTTACAGAAGAGACATTTCAGCGCTGTAAGTTATAAAAAGTGCTACCAACTGCACGGTGGCGCAGTTGGTAGCACTGTTGCCTTCCTGGGTTCGATTCCCGGCCGGGGGTCTTTCTGCATGGAGTTTGCATGTTCTCCCCGTGCATGCGTGGGTTCTCACCGGGTACTCCGGCTTCCTCCCACAGTCCAAAGACATGCCTGTTAGGTTAATTGGTCACTCTAAATTGCCCTTAGGTGTATGAATGAGTGTGTGCATGGTTGTTTGTGTGTTGCCCTGCGATGGACTGGCAACCTGTCCAGGGTGGACCCCGCCTCTCGCCCATAGACTGCTGGAGATAGGCACCAGCTCCCCTGCGACCCACTATGGAATAAGCGGTAGAAAATGACTGACTGACTGACATTTCAGCACTGTAAGTTATAAAAAGGTAATACTAACCATCAGAAGTTGTTGCAATATTATCATAAAATAAATAAAATGACAAGTAACGATGTATAAACATCTTTATGAGACGTCCTATATTGTGGTTTAGGCAAATAACACAAATCTTTGGACAGGGCTGACCATAGGCAATAAAGTTTACCCTCAGGTTTATTCAAGAAAATTATCCATAAAGAATCACAATAAATAAGGCAAAGTTTGCACAGTAGTGTATGGTGGGAGTCAGTGAGTTGGTCAGAGCTGGTTAATTGGTGCAGTAGAGTTCATTGAGCCCTGGATATGTGATACAGATTCTGCTACCAGCTATTGGTCAGAGGTTCAGGACGCCTCGTCACCCAGGGAATGGTGATTAGCCTTGGGTAATGGTGTCTGCCAGTCCAATTAGAGGCATTATGGGTGACATTTAACCTGTGCCACTAATTACAACCAAGCTAGGGGGTGGGGTGTGTGTGTGTGATGTGTGTGATATGAGTATACCAGAAAAAAAAAACTGAGGAGAGATGTCAGAAGAGTTTCCAGACAAAGAAAATGCAGATGCATGTGTGGAAAGGAAAGAGAAAAGGGAAAATGTGCACCACATCTGTGTGTGTGTGCAGCTGACAGTTGACCCTTCCAGCTATAGCATCCACCCTGTCATTTCCAATTACGGAGAGAGAGCCTCAGGTCTTCGATACAGCATCACCCAGCAAGCTAGACCTTGTTCGCTCGACACCAAGCATCAATCCACAATTAACACACACACAGATTCAGGTTAAGACATGACCCGCTGTTCTTAACATAATATACAGGAGCTGCTAAAAGCTACTGTAGGCGGTAATTACATTATCTAAAGAACACAAGAACTAGTGTGTGTATGACTTTAATCTTTAACATAATTAAAATGACAGTGATACAGTGACAATGACTAACAAAAGGAAAATTACTAAAGCGCAAACATCATTTTAGACTTATACAATCCATACAACCTTCTGCATGAACTGCTAGATTGTCTTACGTAGGAGACAGCTTACACTTGAGAAGTCTTGGCCCCTATTTGCACGACCTCATCCCTGACCTCTTTATTTCTTCCCTGCCCTCCTCTTCCTCCACAAAACCAACAAACATGCAGTTTTTCAAATGTTGAATCAGTCCCTTACAATGCTGTGTTCACTGTATAAAGGACAAAGTAGCTGATGGAGGTAGCAGGTGTTTATGTTTTTCAAACAGTGCTTTAGCATGTTTTAATTATGTGCCAGCAATTAAATGTTGTCAAAAGACATGCTGGCGAGAATAAATGCCTAAATGTAAGTACAATATCGTCGTAAACAACCATGAACTTTAGTTTAAAAAATGTGACAAACTTCATATGAAAATTTCAAATATACCCATAAAAAGCTGTTAAATATGCCATAACAAGCAACTGTTTTCAGCTGTAGAAACTTGGTTAAAAAGCAGCTTTTTGTGTTCGAAGTTACCTTTGAAGTACCTTTGATGTACAGTTTAGACTTAAACACTAGTTTAAAACCTGTATAGTGTATTAACCCCAATGTTAGCATAACAAAGTTTGTGTGGACACACTTGTTCTTTTTCTGCGATGTATATTTATCTTTGTCTTGTATTGACACATTCCTGACCAGTAAACTCTGGCTTTTATGGAGGTGGTCACCTAAAATAAAACGCCAGGAAAATTAGAGGGAAAGTTATGATAAGTTCATTGTCAGACATAAAGGCTTGAACTCAACAGTTTGTGTGTAATTCATCTATATACTGTAATGTGTTTCACTTGATAAATTGAGTGACTGAAATAAATTAACATCTCCATAATAGTCAAATTTATTGAAGATGACTGTATTTTTTATTTATATAATATATATATATATAATATATATATATATATATATAATATATATGTGTGTGTTAATTGGTCTCTCTAAATTGCCCTTAGGTGTAAGAATGAGTGTTTGCATGGTTGTTTATGTGCTGCCCTGCGATGGACTGGCGACCTGTCCAGGGTGGTGGAGGAGTATAAATACCTCAGTGTTCACCTGGACAACAGACTGGAGTGGAGATGCAATTGTGAAGCCGTCTAAAAGAGGGGACAGAGCAGACTGTACTTATTTTGCATTGTGCAAAGAAGGATTCTTCATAAAATAAAGAACATTATGGAGAACCCTGAGCATCCTCTTCATGAGATTATCCTACAACAACAGAGTGTCTTTAGTCAGAGGCTTCTTCAGATCAGCTGTAAGACAGACGCTACAGGAGATCCTTCCTGCCCACAGCCATCGGTATCAACAATGGCTCTTTGAAGAAACCTGCATAATATGAGCTACAACAGCATTTATTTTCCCTTCGGGGTGAATACAGAATTTTTAAATTGAATATATTGTTTTTATTTTTATGTTTTTACAGAGTGCTGTATGCTAACACCAATATTGGGATAAAAATGCTTACAATATAATTAATTATCAAATAGTTTTCCCAGGAGAGGCAGCAAAACTAAACAGTACAAACAAATATCAGCCATGACTAACTAAAAATCAACGAATACAGTTCATCCCTGCTCATAAATGCAACATTGATTCACTTCATTGAAATTTAATTAGATTTTTCTTAATTGATTACCAGGAGTTGTGAGTCACAATTAAATGCACACATGCAAACGCAAAGATTACTAACAATACACAAGGCTGCTATTTCACTTTCAGGTTTCCTTTCAGGATGCATGTCTTAACATTCAGACACAGCAAAGATTTGGAAAATGCACCTCCAACTGTTAAATATAAAACTGGAAGAAATTTAAAACTTTAATTACAGATTACCATTTTTCAGTTTACTGTTAAAGCCAACTTCACCACGAAACATGCGAATCTGTGCTATTCTTATACACTGAGAGAACAGAAGGGGAAAAACCTAAAAGCCTAAAGCTGTACCCAAAATGATCTAAAAAATAAACAAAACCAGCTAAAAATCCCATGTTGCTAAGACATCAATTCACACTCACTTGCTGGAGAGAACCTGAGCGCCATTAAAAGCAGAGGCTCTTCAGCCTAGAAGCACTATACAGTGTGAATCATACAGTGCCCCCTCTCATAATCCTGTGTGTCGACGGCTTTGAAAGCTGCTGTGTGTGTTCACGGTGAGTACCTTGCCAAACACATTAGTAGATGAAATGTTCTGGCCTAATTACAGTTGTACAAGCATGGCTATTCATCTGTGTTAATGTGCTCGTTGAGAACTACAGGTCAGAGAGGTGTGAAACAAGAGAAACCATGGCTTCTCAGAAAGAGAAGAAGAACGGGGGGTCGAGGAGGGGCTGGAAACTAACATTGGACACTGTGTTGCTGTTAGAAGCAGAATCTGAAAGGCTGCCCCAGTGGGATCATATAGAGCTGTGTGCAGGTTGTTCTTGTCTCGCTTGATAAGGTAGCTGAACAGTGAATCTGTCTGCAGCATTGCATTTTTTCCTCAGACTTGAACAAAGCAATCGGTGACCACACCTAGAAAGAAAAGCAGTGTTGTAGATTTGCTCCTGTTGTCACATTTGACTTGAGAGAATGCTGGTATTCAGGGGAGTTCATGCCTGGCTCAGCCATTAGGTGTGTTGTGTTTTCCCCAAATTATGATTGGAGGGTTTATCCTCTGGGAAGATGGGCTGCTGTCTTAAAAGTTTTCAACTTGTGATTTCAAATCATTAGGAAAATTTCCCAGATTAATGGGGAGCAACGATTTCTTTACTGATGTCTCTTCTCTTGGTATTGTATTAACACATTCCTGACTGACAAACGCCTGCTTTTACAGTAGTGACCACATAAAAAAAAAAAAAAAAAATCAAGTGCATTTGATTAGCAGCATCTGGCTGCTACTTTCTCTCCTAAAGTAGCAGCCAGAATGAGAGAGAGAGAGAGAGAGAGAGAGAGAGAAAAATCACCTTCTCAAATGTGGCTAACTGGTATAGATGAAAGGAGTTAATTGTGTGAAGGCACAGGTAATTATTCAAAATAGTAATAAAAGTCACTGACTCAGAATTGAAGCTCCTTTACCATATTATTCACAGAATAATTGGAGGGATTGTTAGGTACAAATTATGTCCATTGTCTTTTGAGCAGGCCTTCCCAAATCTACCCAACCCAAAAAAATAAAATTGATTCAAAGCTTTCAGTCAACACACTTGTACCTATTGCAGTGCCTTTGCGCTCAGTCTCCTTTTGCTCTACTGTATTTGGCAAGATATAGTTCTCTGTGATTTCTGTGAGCAAATATATGCAGGTCAAGGACACATGGTTTGCTCTGAACATTAAAATGCAAAAAATGTAAAAAGCTGATGAAGAAACGCTAGACAAATATGAAGACCAGTTGTTTTTGAAGAACTGTTTCCAGTTTTATATTCCCTGATGAAAGAAAAAAAAAAACAATGAGTAAAAACACTAAGCTATGATTATTACATTGAGATCAACAAATACAAATTGTTTCTGTCTCCAGATCCAAAATGTAATTTGGCTTAAATTGCCTTCTTAAATAAAGATGCAGCTGGAAGGGAGTTGCTTTTCAAAGATCATGAAATGCAAAATGACAGAAAAATAAGTCTGACAAACGGGATTTATGTAAAGTGTTCAATTTACTGGAGATCAGCAGCATAACAGCAGCAGCGGTTTAAGAAAATTAATATTCCATGTAAATGCAGTCACAGCAGTAACATTCACAGCAGTTATGTGCAAAACAAAGCTGTTTAATGTCTATTGTATTGCTAAATAATTTGTGATCTTTGTTACTCCACTTATCATTACAACCAGTTGCTGGCCTTCGAAAGTCATGATGTGTGGGTTAGATGAAGAACCAAAGTGCAGACAGGAACATGGGAGCATTACAGGTGAAATGAAGAATTTAATAATCACAAAGGCAAACTTACAACTGGTGTGACACAAGAGAAACAGAACACACGCATGGGCAGGGAAACAGGCAGAGCCGACGAGGAGACAGAGAGAATGGTATATGGACAGAACAGAAGGGACCAGCAGAGGACAAAGTGAGTAAATGAGCCTATATACTGAGGGAAAAGTGGAAAATGACAAAGCAAGCCAGTGAGTAATCAGCGTATAATAAGGAACAGCTGAGGCAGAGTGAAAGCAGGGAGCTGAGGGAGGGAAATTAAATAACACAGATGAGCTGAACAGAGATAAAAAGAAAAGCTAAATAGAGAAAAGGCACACCAACCTAAGGGGAATAAACTTGAATACCCAAGAAATAGAACACAGGAATAATTTAAGAAACTGAACACAAGGGAATAACAATGAATGAATATAGAACATAACAGGAAATAGATGACAAACAAATGAGAACCAAAACCCAACACCGAAACATCATAACTTCACATGGAAAAGTCTTATTCTTGCCCCCGTCTAGAACTACAGTGTAAATAAAACAGTGTAACCATATGGTTGAGATACTTACAACTCGTGTTAGAGAAACCACCATCTATATAGTGTACTGTCTTGTCAGCTGGATGTATTGTTGCTGTAATGAATTGCAAAGAGGACCCAAAATTTCAGTCGGATGCAACAGATGAATGTTTAAAGTTTTATTGGAATCTATAGTTGTAGAGAGGCCACCAGCAGAAGGACCAGAAACCTCTGAGGACAGACAGGTAAAGCTCAGAGAAAAAGCCACAGACCTTCTCAGAATCCATGCGAGAGTAGGGATGCTGATTTCCAGCTACTCAGTAAGGCCAGTTTGAAATAAGACAATCATGAAAACCACAATAAACGGATAGGTCAAACTTGGAATATTTTACAACAGTTATGTTCTTTACAATTACAAAAACTTTAAAAAGCACTTTATGATTCTTGAAAGTCAAAAATGGGTTTTCTTAGTTTCCCTCAAAACATAAGCAAAATCTGATCTCAGCCTCATGAACAGAACATTGTGTTTTGTCTCATCACTTAAGTTTGTGTAAACCCTTACATAGTTTACTGATTCCTATTTACAAGAAAAAATATAGTCAGGAGGCTAACCGTTTGCAGCTAAGATTGCTAAAGTTAGCCATTTTAAATTAGACAATCATGAAAACCACAACATATCGGTAAGTCAAACTTAGACTTGAGTACAGTATCAAGTCTAGGTTTAGGTTTTTCCCCTTCTGTTCTCTCAAGACTTGATACTGTACATAGACTACAGATTCTTTAAGTACTGTTAATGAGTTGTGAAATCTTGAACATTTTGTGGAAACAACAAAATAGGGATTCTTAACTATCGCAAAATGTTGCTAAATCTCATATCTCCTTCTTATGAACCAATATTGTGTGTCCTCTCGTGAACTGGATTTATTATTACACCCCTAATTAATGTTGGTAATTACTATTAGTATAAAGATTTATCTTTTCAGTCTGAACTCGTTTTTTAATAGGCTTCAATAATGAGTGCCTTTCCCTTTGTCACATTGGTAATGGAAAAACAGAGGGTTCTACTTGAGATCACTAATGTACCCAATTTTCATTCAATTCCCCTTAATATTTCTAGCTGTGACTCAGTCTTTAAAAAGAAACTGTTCAAATGTCTTATATTCTGAGGGAGCGACATCAACCTTAATGGAAGCCCATTCAGACAGACATTATTAACAAGAAATAAATGTACTAAACACAAAAGCCATCAGTGGTGTGGAGAACCATGCTGTTTTCAATAGTAATGTACTGCTATTGATTTGCAGTCGCATGTGGCAAAGTGTCAGGCTAACAGCAGTGTGAAAAGACCGGAGTTTGGTGCAGAGAGGCTCTTTCTCCTACAGCTACGGGGTGGCTTTTAGCTGCACCACACGCTGCAATCCTAAAAAAAAGAATTTTAAACTGGGTCCGGATTAAGAAAACTCCGAAACAGCGGACATAGCAAAGACAGATTGGAGCTCGGCAGATGAGGACCTCTTCTATCGATCGTGCAAATGTGCGGGATTGACAGGACCAAATGTGACAAATTGATGCACTGTGGTTCTATGCTTCAGGAAATTTGCTGCACAGTGTGCAGGGAAGAGAATGGACAACATAGCTGTCTGTTTTCAGTATGTTTACATGAACACTCGCTTAAATACTGTGTGTATATGTGAGAAGCAGGATTGCAAGTCCTGCAGGTGTGTCTTTTCCCAGAAGGCTCATAAACACACAGGACAAAATTTATGAAATTATCTGATGCATGCACAGAGAAAGAAAATCACAAACATTCATATTACTGCCTGCTGAATTCATCAGTTTGTCAGATAAGATATTAGAATTGATCAACTTCAGCCACTTATGAAACCACAGTCCATCTCCTCATCCATCATTGTGTCTCTGAGACCATCCCAGCTATAAATGTGCCAAATTATACACCACGGAAATCTGTAAAAACAATATGAACAAAGAGAATCCTGCTCCTGGGGTTTTACTTTCACCCACAACAGAAACAGTGGTACCAATGTGTCTCAGATTTACAACTCCAACATCTGCATTGATCTAGGATTAATGCTGATTATTCATTACCATTTTCTACATATCCTTCAAATAGATATACATTTATTTAATATCATTATATATTTTAATATTTATTTATTTACCAAATTTCAAATTGAGTGTTGAGTTGTTATTCAATTCTTTTTATTTCCCCTTTCTAGCAGCCAGACCTTTTAAAATTTTGCTCATCAATAATCATAATGCTAATTCTAAAGGTCATTCAAAATTAGTATTTTGGACACTGGCTGCTATCTTGTTATTTAGTCATTTAAAAGGATTCTAAAATCAAGGAATGAAAGAAAAATTAGAAGAACCAATCTTAACTTAGACCTTTGTTACCACAGAGGCAAATTATTTTAGTTGAACCAATTAAAAAAAATGCCACACTTTGAAAGATAGAAAATTGATATTACAGATACCGATCATCTGCTGCAGAGTTTTGTTTTAGCTCTGATTGTTTTGTCATGCAGCTAATTATTTTTATCATTGTTCAAGTACACACAGAATAGTATACTTCATGGTCAGACTGGATTGAGGCCTAAGAAAAACTGTCAAAGACCTTCAGAAAGACATTTCATCAGGACCACTTCAAAATATTACATTACCCTGGAAGTGAGACATGACCAACTTAAAGGCTTAAAATCTTTGCACAGTACTATATTTGCTGTTACCTTAAAGCTCCTGTCACAGTGTTTTAAATTTTCCCACATTTGCTGGCATAAGGTAAAAATATGTGTGTGATGTTGGACTAAATGTCAGGAAATAAACAGAATTTTGTAACAAAAAAGTCCTGTCGTATCATCTCCTGTCAAGTTTAAAATGCGCCTTTTTTGGAATAAAGTTTCTTTACCATCTTGTCACCATCTCGTTTTTTGTTTTCTTTCCATATTTAAGGATTAACAGATCCTCTGATGATTAAGGTTCAATGCTCTATTATCCCTTTTCCACCAATGCGGTTTCGGAGCCCCTTCCGATTCCTGAACATGATTATGAACCGGTGACACATGTTTCCACCTACAAAAAGAGGTTCGAATGAATACTTGGAATGAATACTTGGAATACTTGGTTTTTCTGTGCAAACCGCAATGTCACCCATGGGTGGGTCAATGCTGCAGACAATAGAAGCAACAAGTATGACAGCGAAGACAAAGAACATACTGGTAATACTTTTGTCTCCAACCTGGAGACAGCCATATTAACGTTTATATGTTTGCAAGAACACACTAAAGATGCATCGTATAACTACTTGTTTCAGTTTCACTCTCGGATACAGAACATATGCAAATAAAAAAACGGAGTCACTGCCTCATTTTCCGTATTGACTATGAGTTATGGATGCTCTCTTTTTGCATTAAAAGAAACATTGCGCACAACTTGGCAAACTCCGCTGTCTCACTACCACGTTTCCTCCATGTTGTGTAACGCCTACTGTTGATCACTCATGCTTGGTTCCTAAAACTGGTGGAAACGCACATCAGTGCAAAGCAAAACACTGAAGTTTGAAGTGACCCAAACCAAACTGGTTTAAGAATGAGGTGGAATTGTAAATGGTGGAAAAAACACTATATGAGTGCCCCAAAGCGGTAAAATAATCTCACAAAGTAGGTAAGGCCACTGTCACCTGGAGCTTCTCCAAACAGTCAGAATGCTGATGCAAATATGTCTGCATTTTGTAAATAAACATTTTTGGCCTTCATACAAAACAAGGTGTGAATTTATTTTGCAAAATGCATTGAGACAACGTTTGTTGTGAATTTATGCTATAAATAAACTGAACTGAATAGATTTGAATTGAAACTAACACTTAACATGCCATGTCTGTAACGAAACGTGCTGGTGGCAGCATAATGCAAAGGGAATGCTCAACTTAAGCAGGAAGTGACTGGTCTGTGTAGATGGAAATAAATACAGGGCATCCCTGGATGAAAACCTGTTAAAGACTTCAAAAAACTTTAAACTTTAGAACGGCAGTGTATATTACAAGAACAATGAATAAGATCCTTGATAATCAAGCTGGAACTTGAGTAGAAACAGCAAAAAATAGATAATAAAACAGCATTTTATATTGACAAGAAATTCAGTTACAGCAAAAGGTGCCGTTCTTTAAATTAAATCTGTTTCTGATTGATCCAGGCAGAGTGCACTTATGTTTGTAGGCTGTGGATTGTTTTCCGGCTATTAGGACTTAAATAGAGCAACAAGAAACGATCCCGTTAAAAGTAGATTCAATCAATAATACTGCACAGACACAAAAATGCACAATTGAGGCTTGTACCAATACTCCAGTTCCAGGCAAACCACAAAATGGAAGAGAAAATCCTTATCACCGCTGTCACAAACAATCCAAACTAATGTATTATCAGAAAATATGCAAGCATAACAAGGAGTATTGGTGCCTGTACAACAACTCATGCTATGATAATGTGACCAAAGAAGGCAAAAAGTTTCAGCCTAGCACGCTGTAAAACTGTTTTAAAGGCTTGTTAGTGGTTTTCCTGGTTTCAAAACAGCAGAACATGTTATTCATTATAAAGGTTCAATTATTAAGACCTACATAAAAGAAATACATATTTTGTCTTGCAAAAGTAATCATCAAACTACTAGTGTTCAAGTTAACTTTTGTTTGTTTTGAAATTTTATTGAACTAAACTGAATGAGCAATAACTTTTATTTTTCCTGAATCGCCACAAACTAATTCCACTAAACTAAAAGGCACCCCAGTTTGGTTGGCTTTGAATTGTGAACAAAATAAACTAAAACTGAATATGTATCTTCTGCATCTTTAATACAACTGTTCGTTATGACAATGTAGTCTATAATCATGTGCAAAACAGAATAGGTTTGCAATGATCTCTATTGAATCTTAAGACTCAGTCAACACTTCCCAGCGCTGCCGTATTCTCAATAAACTCATCATCAACACTTTTATGTGAAAATCCCCCGATGAATGCTGTACTCATATCAAGATTTCTCCGTTATTGTACTGGTACGAGATTAGGAGGAGGTGGGAGATTACAAGAGGTGATAAATGGTACTGTTGACGAAGCGCTGATATTCAAATACCGAGCTGATGCTATCACAGGACTGAAGGGACGAGCAAGTGGAAGGAGCAGCGAGACGACTGAAGAGGTTGTAAGGAAACAGAAGTACACAGTAAAAAAACTTAAATACTTATCTGGACCAAGCACTGAGTTTGTAATTCATGGGAGGTCTGACCTAGAAACAGATGTATGATCTTACATGATAGAAATTAGATAACCATAGGACCAGTTAATTTATCTATTCAATTAAATTTCAATAGATTATTTTGTTTCTGGCCCTCAGCAATGCTTTAATATCAGATGTCCTCGGGGATGAAGATTCAAAATGCCTTACCAGTTCCCTCACAGAATGTTTAAGTGGAGTGATTAGCAGAAAAGGTTCGTAATCAATCAGATTTGACTGACCGAATTGTCATTGGGCTTATTTGTTTTTGGAGTTCCACATTAAATGCTCACATTACAGACCAAGAAACTGTCAAGAATCTTAGCGTTCTTATCTTATTTTTTAATTCTTACTGTATGACCTCATGTTGTATACATATGTAAGAATTATGATTATTGATTAATTAATATTTATCAAGAATTATAATTTAAAATCATAATTTGAAAAAATGAATTTCTTAACCAAAAATCATCACTTACTAATAGAAATCAGAGATGTCATCTGGTGTTGTGATTATGGGCTCAAAGCTCTTTAATAATTACAAATAGCTATTCATCATTAATAATTGATAAATTATTAACCAAAACCCCGAAATGTCACTGTTTATTCAACCGCTTCACCGAAGGTGGGGGAAATTCGACCTTGTTTTGACAGATAAATCACTCTTGCACGAAATAAACACAAACGCTTCTCTTAATTCTATATTTGAAGATCTACTGAAGCCAAATAATCCTGGTATATGTACCATTATTCTGGTCCAAAAACCTTCACCTAAATAACAAGCCCTATTCTACACAAAGGGGATAAAAATGACTACCTAACAATAATAATAAAAGAAAAATATATGCGCATTGAGTGTCTATGAAAATTAAACCAGCACTTTTATGGCCAAAATTGGGTTAAATGGAAAGAGAAGTCCTCCTGGGGTGTTGATGTCTCAATTGCAGCGATGAGCTGATAAAATAGTGGGGCCACGCCCCTTTAGCCGTACTGCTGATTGCCCCAAATCTCGAACAAAGAGTCATAAACTCTGAGGCGGGAACTCAGTGGAAAAACTCCAGTTATAAAACTGGAACAATGGATTGGTCAGGTGAGGCCCAGACCACAGTTGCTTTGAATGAAAAACTTTTAAAAGTCCAACTTCTAACTCCTGGCTGATTTGGGATCAGCCGGACAAAACATGAACAACGCATGATTCAGCAGTGCTTGCGCAGCAAATCAAAACACCACTCAGCATAAAACACTTCAATCAGTATTGCATGCAACAAGTTGATACCTTAGATTAACTACTGGTGATTCTAAATCACCTTAACTTAGCCTCATCCTGCCCAGACCTCTAAATGCACCTATCCGGTTTAATATGAAAAGAACGAAATTACTTTGACATTGATTTATTCTCTTCTCTGGTTGACGATGGGTCAGGTCTGAAGAAAAACGAGGGAGGGGGATCACGCGTCCGTGATCACCTCAAGAAAAAAAAACGGTAAACTTCTCATCCATCCAGGAGGGGAAAATATGAAGAACCGTTTAGTCGACTGAATCATCAAGGAGGAAACTCATCTCCTTGGAAATAAAACCTTTGTCGGTTTTTCACCTGCGCCGGGTGTCGGCGGGGTCTTCGATCAATATATGAATCTTCTGACCTTCTTGTATCAGACAGATTTCCAGCTTTCAATCTCTTCCGGGAATGGCCTTGTGGAGAAAAAGTTCGCCTGCGAGCTTTTGTCTCTCCAGAAATATGCATCCGTTGCGTCGTCCCGTGAGACAAGCTGGAAATGGCCACGAAACAATTTTTTTCGGCGGATTTATAATCCCAGTGACGTCAGAGCTGCAATGTCTGTTGAGCTGCGCATGTCAAAATGTGTGACCAAAATGGATGACTCCACCATGTAAAACACTGAAAGATTAAACACAACTAAAACAGGTCAGCCTTTAACAATGAGCTATTTTACTAGCATCATCTGAAAGTATCAGAATCAGAATCAGAATCAGAATCAGAATCAGCTTTATTGCCAAGTTTGTACATACAAACAAGGAATTTGACTCCGGTACACTTTGCTCTTTGGTTTTTGTTTTTGCACTACAGAATATACATATTTACAATGTACAATATACACATATATAAATAAAAAGGTCCATTTGCAACATCTGTATGCTGTTGTTTTGTACTCTATTAAATGTTCAACAGAGAAACAGCCTGGGGGAAGAAACTGTCTCTGTGGCGGCTGGTTTTAGTGAACAGTGCTCTGTAGCGTCGGCCTGAAGGCAGAACTCTGAACAGTTTATGTGCAGGGTGTGTGGGATCTGCAGAGATTTTAGCTGCCCTTTTCCTGACCCTAGACCTGTATAAGTCCTGGATGGAGGGAAGGTCAGCCCTGATGATTCTCTCTGCAGTCCTGATTATTCATTGCAGTCTGGACCTGTCCTGTTTTGTGGATGAACCAAACCACACTGAGATGGATGAAGACAGGACAGACTGAATGATGGCAGTGTAGAAGATGACCAGCAGCTCCTGTGGAAGGTTGTACTTCTTGAGTTGCCTCAGGAAGTACAGTCTCTGCTGGGCCTTCTTTCTAACAGTGTCTATGTGTGAAGACCATCTCAGGTCCTCAGAGATGGTGGTTCCTAAGAACCTGAAGTAATCCACAGCCGACACGGTGTTGTTCAGGATGGTGAGGGGGGTGTATGGAGGTGGTGTTTTCCGAAAGTCCACTACCATCTCCACAGTCTCGAGTGGGTTTAGTTCCAGGCAGTTCTGACTACACCAGTGTATCAGCCGATCCATCTCCTGCCTGTATGCAGACTCATCACCGTCCTGGATCAGTCCAGTGACAGTGGTGTCGTCTGCAAACTTAAGGAGTTTCACGGACGAGTCCGCTGAGGTGCAGTCATTTGTGTACAGTGTGCTGTGTTGCACAGATTTCTGCAAGTACCCAAGGACCCAACCACAATCATGCTACAGACTTGTGGCGACTCTTCAAGAAATAATAAAAGCATTAAATCAGAGGCTAGAAAACACACGAGGAACCTGGAAGTGGAACAACAAAAAGACTTCTAACAAGGATTTGAATCGAAAAAAGACAGTGGTGATATGTTTGCAGATGATCAGGTAACATAAATTAGGTCTAACCAAACTAAACAGGGAGTAAAACCTATCAAAATAAACACATAAAAGCAACAAAATTAGGACTAATCACAGGAGCTAAACATTAATGCATGTTAATTAACATTAATTTTTAAAACACTGAAGTGTATTTCTCATAAGAAATAAAAGATGCATCTCTAAACAGATAAAACAATGTAAAATGAGTATGTCATAATCTGCGTGTGTTTGGGGTTTGAGTTTGTGTTCTGTTTACTTTTTGCACTTCCATGTTCTTCACTTGCTTTATTTCAGTTCATTCAGGTTTATTAGTTTTATTCTGGTGTTTAAATATTTGTGTTTATAGGACTTATAGGACTGGTTCCTCCCTTTTTATGTTCTTTAGCTCCTTGTTTACTACTTATGTTTCTGTATATTGAGTTACGTGTTATTCCGTGCTCATCTGTGGTAATTGTCACTCTCTCCCTCGGTTGCCTTTAGTCCCTCTTCCACCAGCTGCTTCTCATTCCTTTCCGATTAGCTCCCTTGGTTCATTGATCCATTCTCAACTCTTCCCCAGCATTTATACTCTCTAGTTTCCATTGCTGTCCACCGGTTCCTCCTGCTTGCTCCCTGTCGATTCCCTCGTATTACCTGACTGTATTCAACATCCAGAACCTTGTAAGTTACTGTTTTATAAGTCATTATTAAAATTACTTCAACTTACCATCAGGCTCCATGGCTCTACTCTGCATATGGATCCAACACAACCTCAGCACTCCGTGACACAGTATCAGTAAAATAAATATTCATCTCTTTTTAATAGTTTATTTTAAAAAAATGGTATCTCAAATTATTTTTGTTTCTCAATTTTAATTGGAAAATACTTACTGACATTACATCAGCTAACCCTTTTTGTAATTGCTGACCAGATTTTTCCGCTGTTTTCCGGTGTTTCCGCTGGCTTTGGGACAGTGGGGGGTTTTCACTGACGTCACTGAAGTTGCAGCCTCACTTTCAGTCCACCATCTTGGGTGTCTCTGTATCGCTTCACCCTTTTCACAACATTGCAACACTGCATACTTTTTCAACCATGGAGAAGTATCTAGAGTCGTTACAGCCCCCTGATAAGGTCATGTACCTAAAAAAAATTGCGCTCATCAACAATGTGGATCCCTATGTTGGTTTTATGTAGCTCAAATCCAGAGGCGATTGCTCTAAGACTGCAAGGGAAGCTCAGCTTCCCCTAAAATGTCAAAAAATAACTGATCAAGTATATACTGTTGTGTGTACGTCATTGACTAAATATGCGCTACAACGCGCTCAACCTTTGTTCAGAATCAGCTTCTTATCACTGGTAACAACGCGGCTTTCCTCTCACTCATTCCCGCAGCTTCACAGTGCTTTAAACAGTGAGTTCAATAGCTAAGCAAAAATGCTGGGCTTTGTCCCGCCCATCGGACGCTCAGCGTCTTTGGGGGTCTATGGGGCAGCCTTGGCTGCAGCGAAAAGAGACGAGTCATTGGATAAATGCTGGGCTTTGTCCCGTCCATCGGGCGCTCCACATCTCTGGGGGTCTATGGGGCAGTGGGCTGGCCTCGGCTGGCCCTGACGCTCAGCTTCTGCATGATGATTGGATGATCTGTCTGAGGCTGAATCCCTTTTTGATTGACAGCGAAATGAGCGAATCAGCGATCTTGAAACTGAGCTTCCCCTCCTTGAAAGACCAGCATCTGCCACTGCTCAAATCCGGACGATTGGCCGCACATAATTTTTAAACAAGTAATTATGCAACTATTTTTTCATAGCTACAACATAGGCAACAATTCATGGTAAGTTCAATGTTACCTTTCATGGGATAATTACATAATAGTTATATTACTAGATAATACATTTACAGCATAATAGTAAAGGTAAATTGCAGCCCACGTCTAGCTGGTCAAGGCGTGAGAGGGCAGCTAACTGAAATAGGTCACAGCGCTGAGTGTTGCCACCAAATCAACTGATCAGCTCACGGTCTTGGCAGACTACTTTCCAGAATATTATTACAATAAATGTAGACGAACATTATTTATTCACCTGTCACAAAATGTGTACTGCACACTCGCCGCGCGTGAGGTTCAAGCCGTCCAAATCTGCCCTGGATATAATTTCAGCCACAGTAGTATACGTTGTGTAATCAGTGTGTTTGTTTTCTCACACTGATTTTCTATCACAGCTGGCAGACAATAGAATGAACGCTGGTCTTGACCACCACGCACAGCACAACCCACAATTAAGCAAGTTTTCCCCAGAGTTAAATGAATGGTCTGGAGTTTTGCTTCACTGATCACACTAAAACAACGAAAACAGGTTGCAGCTGCCATTCAAGAGGGCCGAAGTGCGGTCCCCCATTTACCTTTAGTGATTACCTCCAAGTCATTGAGGTTGGAAGGCCTCCTTTACATCACCCTAATGTTTAGCTGCCTCCAGAGTCTCTATCAGATTTAAGTCAGGGCTCCTTATCATTAAAAACTAACCAAAATATTACTTCCAGTCAGAAGAAACAGGTTGGTAAAATTAAGACTTTAAATCTAAATTTGCCAGGGGTATGGATAAATTTGGGTTTAACTTTATAATCCTTCCAGTGTCATATCCCAGTACCTGTAATAAATTTATTTTTTCAACCATTATTCAAATGATGAACAACGTATAAACATGAAAGAGAAAAGCCCCTGTTGAGAGTCTCCAAGGAGCTTCCCATAAACCTTAATCAGCGATGTTACCACTTCAGTGATTTAATCATAGTAATGACTGTCTCTACATAAAGATTGTTTCTCTACATACAACATCTCAAGATTTGTTTAAAATGATTTTAGATAGGATTAAAAGCAAATATCTAGGTTTCTATGAACCTGGAAGCAAGTACATACAGTCTTGACACATTCTGAGTTTGCAAAACTAAAAATAATCTAATGTTTTAGTTAAGAGCAGGAATTTATATCAGGACATATGGAGGAGAAAAATATGATATTAAAAGCCAAAGTGGTACCAGAGGTGTGTAGGAACTAGGTACATTTACTTGAGTACGTTTTTGAAAACAAAGTAATTGTAGGAATAGTATATTTATAACATATTTTAACATAACATATCTTTTTTACTTTTGCTTGCATAAAATTATTTGAAGGTAATGCCACTCTTACTTGAGTGAAGTTTCTGGCTACTCTACCCACCTTACTTCATTTAATGAAGAAGGAGCAAAATATGCACCAGACAAGGACTTACAGTTTATCTAAAAGTGAGACTTGTTCATACAACATCTGTATTGTTTTACTGCTTGCTGTTCAATTTAGAGTTTAAATGAACCTACAGTAAAGAGTATGTATTGTTAGTTGAAGCACTTTCCACTGTTCTAACATATAGAGATGACGTAAGTATTGGCTTAAAAAGTTTTATGCTGTGAAAAAGAATGATTTAGTAAATGTGTTCCTTCTGCCTAAATGTAGTATTTTGTCATTATTTTATTCATATGTTTATTTTTTTTTTTACTTAAAAATACCACAATTTGCACAATATATTATATTTTTGTTCGATTACATATTTTGTTACAAACTACATCAAATGTTATGATCAAAAAGTTTCTCAAGACTTGAGTAGCATGGTTTACTCGTGTATAATTTCTTGGATGGCTACTTTTTACTTCTCCTTGAGTAAAAATATATTGAAGTAGTGCTACTCCTTCCTGAGCACAAATTTTCACCCCTGAGTGGCACTTTCTTTCTGAAAACAAAAAACAATGAGTTTTCAGAACCACTAACCATACTCCAAAAGTAGTGATACCACTTTTTCAACTGCATATATTCAAGAAAAGTATATTTCTTGGACGTAATCATCCATCTTCTCCAGGATGACAGGTAGGCAAAATAAAGGAGCCAACCATCAAGGTGGAAAAGCCACCTTTTTGGGGGTCCTCACTAATGATGCCTTTAGATGCAAATACATTGAAGAAAACAAATAAAAAGGCAGCTGAAGTAATGGAAAACATATTTCCTTAGAAAATGGGCAATGATGCATCATTCAAAACAAGTCTACCTACATGCAAGGGCATATCAAAGATAAAACAATTCTGAAATATCCTGTGATTACCAAAACAGTATTTCCCAATCAGTTTTTGATTAAGATCGGGGCTGCAGCAAATTGAAATAATGTCATGCTGTCAAATCAACTCTGGTATGGAACTTCAGATTCTAAGCTTTTTTCTTCTCTTTTTTGGACAGATTTGAGACACTGAATGGTGTTACCTTTGTTTTTTTATGCAATAACCCTTCTTATCTTTTGTTGTTTTGTCACAAAGCCAAACTGAACCTAAAAATGACATGTAAACAAACATGTAAACAAACATGTAAAATAGGTGGTCTGGCTGGTCTTTGGTGTTTTCTCAATGTTTTACCTCCTTAAGCTTTTAAATTTTGATCCACTGTATAATCATGGCCCACCTGATCTGATGCATCATGCTGGGTTCCTGCATATTATTCCTGCTTATTCATATTTAAATTCAAGGTTTCTCCAGACCAAAATTACAAAATTACTGTTTTTTGCCCCATTTGTATAGTGTAAATACAAAAGTCCACAATTACTCAACTGCAGATTTTCCTGTAGAGGTTAAACTTTAATAATTAAACCTGCTAAAACCACAGACTGGATGGATGGATGGATACAACTCTAAGATACGAACAGGGAATAGAGTCTAGCAATTCAAGTATTTTCTATTTTTCCCAAACCTATCCAGCCTTGCAACATGCCTATACAAAATTCCATAGTTTTCTGGAGTTTTATCCAGACGGAGTAGGAACCATGTGACACACATTGGTGGTATAATTTTAATTAAAACAGGACATCAGAAACATGTGGAAATATATTGTGATAACGAGTAGAAAACAGATAACAGGCGGTGGAGACAAACAGAGTCGCTTCATGCTGTCTATTTTACTTCATGAAGAAGCAAGGAAACTAATTATTTCCTGAATGCAAAAGCAAATTAATCTTGTTCCTATGTGGCCGAAGAGGGGCAGTGAACAAATAAGGGCTCACAAAAACAGATGGGGAGCTGAGACAAGTGGTGGCGGTGAGATGGACCAGGAAAGGTTGAAAGGAGCACAAAAGCAGAGATGAAAGAGTGGCAGAAAATTGAAAAAGACTAAAAGGTCCCGAAAGGTGAGCTGAGAAGGGGAGAGAAATCTGAGGCAAGAGAACAAAAGTACAAAAAGCTAAATAAGACAAAAAGGACATAAAAGAGAGGAACACAGAAAGTGTTAAGAAGAGAGGGTAGAAACATTTGCAGACATCCTTTCAGTCAATCATAATCTCCTGAGTGTTGGATACGAGCGAGGCTGCGCAATTTTGCAGCAGTTATCATTATCATCACAGCTACAATCATAATCAGGGTAATTCCTGTGTGGCGAGATGGAAACGTGGATAGTAAAAGGTGATGGAGGAGTATGAAATGTCAGAGAGGAGGAACAAGGACATTACAGGGTGTAACCATGGTGAGACACAAACCGACACACACTTATACTGCAATGGGAAGATTAAAATTAGGACAGGAAATAAAAGGATTAGTAAAATGATCAGCAGCCTCTCCTAATAACACATACATTTACCAGACCATGTTTACCACACCTTCAGACACAATAACAGAAAAGTAATCAAAGAGTGAAATAAGTCCAGCTTTTTCAAAGACTGGTGTACAGAATGCGATCTGAAGTCCATCAGTTTCACTGTTAAAAATGAGCCAGTTTATAACGTTAATCAAACTTTGGCTGAGAGCTGTTCGGTTACTAATTCACCTACACTGACTCTAGTTAGCTGATAAAGAAATGTAATTAATAATCATTCCCTGAAGCACTAATGTTAACCATCTGCCCGCAATTGTTTTTATAATTTTAGGTTTCAGATGTATTCCCCCACCTGCACCTGGAGGAAATCTTTAGTCCAACATATTTCTTTCATCCACTGATCCATTTATCAATGTATTCATTTAAAAGGTAAAGTGACTGGATTTATATACCCTTTTGTACTTCTACCGACCACTTAAAGCACTTCACACAAGACCTAAATTAGGTCGCCATCCACATATCATGACCAAATATAAGAGTTGGAGAGTGCCTTGACATGTACACTGATGACTTAACTGTGGTACACTGGAGTAGTGATACTGTCAAAATCAATCTCTTGCTCTAATTTCAATTAGAGCAGAACTGAAATGAGAGGGGCTCCATCCTCTTTAGATGCTGTTATGGCCAAATAATTTATTCTCCATTAACTCTACGTCAAGTGGCTGCAAGAACGAAATGAAATAATCCAGGATTTAAAAAGAAACTGCAAACAAAAACTGCAGAAAATACAGCTGTACACCTCATTATCAGTTCCATAAGATTCGGCTAGAAAAAAAGATTTCAGTATAATACCCTCTTGTAGAACAATAGTTTCACTTAATGGATAGAACGCAATTAAGGAAGGTAATTTTGCAGTAATTATGTAACAAACTAATGAGGTGGAAAGCGACCCTGGCTTGGGAATCTCCTACAAACAAACTTCACTTCTAGCGATACAACAAACTCTTCCACTTATACAACCTCTAGGTGTTGCTCGTGGTGGTCACTGTGTTCTGGAGGGGAGGTACGGAGCACAGCTGGTGTTCCCCACCTGCTGGCACAAACACACTTCCACTTCTCTTTTCTATTGGGATCTACACCTCGACTTGATGATCAGAAGTGGTCTGGACAGATGATGTAGACTGAGACGGAGTAACCGTGAGGAACACAACGTTTTTCATGATACCAAGCGACCAGAGGCCTGTGTTTCAAGACTTTTTCTCAGTAAACCACCAAGTGAAATTTAGTGGCTGATACTTTTATTGAGCCAAAGGTTTCAGTTTAAACCTGTACATCTATTGGCTATCGAGCAAACAGAAATTAGAATTTTCTAAAATGCAATGATGAAACAAGATGAGGGTTACAGATAACTTTGTCATGCAAATATAGCGATCTTGACAGTTAAGTGGAGATATGATAGACAGACTGTCAAATTATTCATCTTACAGTATAAAAGGAATAGTGTGAATAACCTTTCAGGAAGCTAAGTCTGCTACACGGCGTCGCAGTTGGTAGCACTATTGCCTTGCAGCAGAAGCTCCTGGATTCAATATCGGCCTGGGGTTTTCTGCATGGAGTTTGCATGTTCTCCCCTGTGCATGTGTGGGTTCTCTCTGTGTACTCTGGCTTCCTCCCACAGACCTGCAAGGATAAGTAGGTATAACGGATGGACGGACGGACAGAGCCAGGACTGAACACTGAATATTATATTAGAGAAAAAGATGCTTCCCAGCCTATAAACGAATCCACAAAGGAACTGATAAAATATATAAGGTTACTATTGCAGTTGCACAGGACAGTATGTTCAGGATCCACACAGGAGGTTAATACCTAAACAAAGGCAAAAAAATTAATAAGTAGATGATTGCTGATAAAAACCAGTCTGGTGTTCCAAATGTTCACATTTTTTCGCTCACTGCACTCTGTTCACATTAAAAAGGACTACACACAACTAAGATACAGTCTCTATTTTTGATTTGAGCCATATAGAACTCATTGTTAAGCACAAAGTATTCCCAGTTACCTGTCGGATTAACAAATAACAGAGGGACCAAAGTTCCCCAACAACAGAATGCATTCCTAAATTATTCACATCATCCATTTTTAAAACTATGACTACATTTGATTGCCCTCATTGCCCTTTTTTGATGTACTGAACTGCAGTTTTAACAACCTGAAACCAAAGTAATTAAATTATCCAATACAAAGCTAAAAAGTTGTAATTACAACTTCTTTTCATACTTTCAGCATGTGTACAAATAATTGAGAAGCCAGCATGTGGTCGAGATACCCAACTGCTTTAAGATTTTCATCGAATCTGAAATTCTAAGCATTTAGTTCTATATGTGAGAATTACCATGCTAATATTAGCATATTAATTCTAACATTTAGAGCTGTTGTAGCTTATGTACACATAATTTAGATGATGGTTGGCTGCTCAGACTGTGGTGTACACTGCTACACCACAGTGGCAGGCTAATGCTAGCATTAGCATTCTCGGTTCTCTGTTTTTATTTTTATATGTAGCTGAAGTACAAATAATGCAGAATAAAGCTCTTTGATGAAGTTAGGGAGAAGGTGAGCTGCGTTTGGGGAATACATTTGATAAAGCATTTTCAAGAAGTAAATTAAAAAAAAACAATTAAAGATTTGCTGATAATCTTAGCACGTAGCAAGCTATGTTAGCATGCTAACAAATTAGCTAATACCATCTGCTCAGGCTGCAAATTCATTATGTCCTATTTCGACTGATGTAGTGTACAAACTTTGTATTTCACTTTAACGCTTAAATTTCCAACATGGCTCCAAAATGGCATACATATTAGACTACATAATGAATTATTTTGAACGGACATCTGAACACAGTCCTTTGTAAAGTTTACAATAAGCAAAATCAACAATGTCAAAAGAAAATTTAAGTTAAAATAAATGTTTGAAGGTAAACTAAGCATAAAACAGATACAAAAGTTTAAAGAAATTATGACCATTTTAGACAGAACCTAGATTATTTTTGCGGACCACTAATAAAGTCAGAGACAAACCCAGAATCAACTAAGATAACATGAAAAAGAACCATGGAAAACTAAAATCCATAGAAACATTAACAACTTTGTTTGGACGGATGTGTCCATTTTCAAATAAAAAAATGCTTTCTTAAATAAATGCTTGAAAAATAAATGTTTTCCCTTTGACATTCAAATATAACACCTATCCACTGGCACTGTCTTACAATGGATCAAATATTAGTTTGTCCTTAATACATTTTCATATGACCTCATCAGAGACGCGTTTATCTGCTCTAATGAATCACCTTCTTTCAGCTCTACAAAAGGGACTTAGAGACAAATGTAACCTAATTTACTGTATGATGATTTGATTAACCTCCTCCATTTGTGCACTTTACAGCCGAGTCACCCACAAACAAGTTAATTAACACTGAACCCCGCTCTAATGAAACAGCTCTTGCTATTTGTTCTTTTTCGCCTGTAATTACACATGTACCAGAAATCAGTTAAAGTCTCCTTTAAAGGCAACATTTGTGTGGATATTGCCAAATCAATGCATCTTGCATCTAATGGGAAATTAATTTTAAAACAACAAAAACCTTTTATTATTAAGGCATGAATTTTTCACCATGCTTTAATGTAATTATTTGTAGATCAGACCACATTTAAAAAAATATATTTTTCCTAATCATTCAACTTAAAATGCTGTGGTGAATTATTTTTTCTAAATAATGCAGCAGGCAGTCCACAATATATTCACTTTTTAGAAACAAATCAAGGCTTTTGATGTATTAAAACAGATTTGAGGGCAGAAGAGAAAGGAAGGCGGAGATGGATTGATAGGGGCAAAATGATTCAAGCCAGGTGAAATGCATCAAATTGGAGAAGATAAGTGGAGAATAAGAGAAATTGCGCTATTAAAAGAGGTGCACGGCTCGGAGAAGGAGAAAAGGGAAGGAAAAGGAAGTGGAGTGAAGCACTCGCACAGACTAAAGAGAGGAAGATGAATAGATGTGGAGATGAACAGAAGGGGAAGAGAAGGGATGAAGGGTAGAAAGCTGGAAAAGAAGCAATGAAACAGAGAGAGAAAGAGACAGAGAGAGCAAGCAGGTGTAAGATTCATGGAGAGCACTTATCCCAGAATATATATGAATCTCTGGCAGGAAATGAGACAGATGGAGGGAAAAGAAGAAGGGAAGAAAAGTAGGAATAGATCAGCCAGGTTAGAATGACTCCTGCTATGTGAAGTTTCCTCGGAAAGTTTGCTGGTAATAGTGATAGATGTGGAGGAAAAGGGTGGAGGAGCTATGTGGTTGTGGTGACGGATGGAGGTGGAGGTGGTGCCGAAAGTGGAGGGTGAGGAGTGCCTCCATCATCTCCGGCTCGTCTAATAGCCCTTCATCAGAGCTGTCCAGCACCGATGTGACTCAGCCTAATTGTAGCGCCTTGGAGCAACACATCATTTTCCCTCTAATTGCAGAGAAGCAGAGATGGAGGTTATTCAGAGACGCTGCAGGGGTTGGACCAAGGCAGCTGCACTTGTATAAAGGAGAGCGGCGCATGCTTACCTGCCGCCTGTACTCACTGACCTTTGCATGGCTGCATCTCCTGCTGTGAGACGGGGCAGCTTGTCCAGAGTTATATTTAGCTGACAGGTGAAATGTGTGTGCATGGTTAGCTTGTATTCGTCCGTGTGTGCTGCTTAATGGAGCGACTGAATACGGAAAATGTTGCTACCACACAGAACTGGAAATAAATGCAAGAAATAGAACTGGGCTCATCCAACTTCCAAAATCTTTTCTGTTTTACAGAACAGTATGACTTTTAATATGCATTTGCTTTGAATTTTCTCACTTTTTTCCACATTACAACCACAAAGTTCAATCTATTTTTGGGGATTTTACATGGAAAAATTTTGTGCATTTTTATCCAGCCCTATTTACTCTGATTACAAATTTGTTTACAATGCAAAGACATTTTTGAAACAGTAAGTAGTCCCCCAATGTGTAATTTAATCTCAATATAAAACCGGCCGTTCTGTTTCTGTCCTCAGAGGTTTGTTGGAGAACATTAGAGAGAGCAAACAGCATCATGAAGACCAAGGATCACAGCAGACAGGTCGGGGAAAAAGTTGTGGAGAAGATACAAGAAGGATTAGGTTATAATACAATATCTGAGCACATATCAGTCTGGAAATATAAACAGTATGACAACAGTAAAACTATCAAGACATGTGTGCCCACCTAAAATGTATCCTTTACTGAAAAGAGGCAAAAAAGTCCAATGAAGTTTCATTTGTAGTTTGACACAAGCCATGTAGGGGACACAGCATGCATGTGGGATGGATGGAGATGTTCTGGTTGGACGAGACAAACTTGAACTGTTTGGCCATGACACAAAAAAACTATATCATGGCAGCATCGTGCTATAGGGATGCCTTTCTTCATCCAATGTTCATTAATTGTTTTCACTGACAAAGGAGCTCCTGCTCCAAATTCAACACCTTCAAGCATAACTACAATTTGCAGCCGTCCCCTTTTTAAGCCAAATAGATTCGTTTTATGGTTAGCTGAGACAGAGAATTATGTTTGGAGGCCTCAAGGTGAGATGTTTATAAAACCCAGGAGCATTACCCACTGACGAGTATGGTGGTGGAAGCATTATGGTGTGAGGCTGTTTTGCATGACACACTCATCTATACAGTACTACTGTGCAGGAGAACAGTAATGACAACTGCATTGAATGTAAATGTAGGGTAATAATACAGTAGATGATAGTCATCTGTCTAGTTTGAACACCAGGAAGGAACTTTGATGAGCAGCAAAGTTGGTCAATGCTCGTGGTTGGTTGCACAACTTCCTGCTTAAAATTTTAGCAACAACTTGAGAATACGCCAAGGGAATAATCTCTTCACTGTTCAGCTGACGAACAGGAAAATATCTGGTCATAGAGCAGGAAATAATCAGGCAGGGGTTATGTGTTTACTGATTTCAATATGCTTTCCATGTTAGATACAATGAAATGGTATTGACACCAACAATAAATATCATCAAGGGGCATAAAATAATAACAAAAAACAAAAAATATTTTGCGTCTTTGTTGCTCTATATAAATCCTACTCTGACGTATTTATAGAATTGTAATCTGCTGCAAGACATCATTTTAGTTTTTACACTAAACGGTCACCAGTTCCGAAAATGACAGTTTGTATGCAGTTTGGACCAAAAAATAGAAACTCTGATAAACAGGAAAGTCACAAACCTGACAGATAGGCAAATGGATGAAACACAGAAAAAGGTGGGATGAGATGAGAGAGGATGGATAAAAGGTTGACAGTGGAGGAAAAGACAGAATAGATAAGGGATGAAGGCTGATAATAGAAAGAGAGACAGATGAAAGGGTGAGAAGGCTGACAGTGTGGACGGAGAGATGGAAAAGTGAAATGAGGGGAAAAGGGATAAAGAGACAGGAGGGGCTGTGATCTATTTGAGGAGGGAAAACTAACGGGTTAAATCAAGGAAAAATGTTGGGATGGAAGGTGTTATTTATATTTGAATTTTTTTACACCCAAATGCATGAAGAAGTGTTTGTGGAAGTGTTTATGCTGACTGAAAAGAACGAAGCTGGCAGCAGGTGTCTGGCAGGTTTCACATACAGTGTCGGCTGCTCGCGCTCACCAATTCACACGTGTACACCCAGCACCTGAGGTCCAGTTCATGAGGCCACACAGATACATACCTGGCAGCTTAAATCCAGCCCTTTGGCTGCTTATCTTCAAAAGAAAAGCAGCAGCTTTTGTTTTTCGGTGTCCATATAGTGTGAGAGCCTGCTGCCAAAACAAGGATTCAGTCTTTTGTGCAAAAAAAAAAATTAAAACAAAGAGTTCGGGGATCAAGTTTGAATTTAAGGATTATTGTGTGCTGAATATAGAACGTGTTCAAATTACAAGGCCTATTAACTTCTCATTAGGAATTAGCATTGGTTGCAGCTAGTATTTTCTCTTTAGCAGCATGAAAAGGATTTGTCTCATTTGTGTGGACTGACCAATACTCAGAACTATGGGAACGTCCAAGGAAGCCTGTGAACATGTAAGAATTGAATTGCAAATTTACACAAATGGTGAAAGTCTTTTGGCGCCACCTCTAAACAGCTGCACAATCCCAGATCATCAGTTTGAACATTTGTATGCAGGTACAAATCATTTATGTGTTACCACTGGTGAGCTCAAAACCCAAACTTAGAGAACATTCGTTAGGACTAAGTGGTAACTCAGGGACTACCAGTTGTTTAAGATAATCTGTGACATGGAAATGACTTGAACACCAGTGTCTCTGTTCACATTGGAGCAGGTTTGCCATCAGCTAGGAAAAAGGTCCCTCCTCCAAAGTAGACACCTTCAGCCTCTGTTGAAACTTGCAGCTGCCCAAATTTACAATGTTTAGAGGAGACAAAGACTAAGCAGTTTGGCCATGATGACAAGAAGGACGTTTGGATGAGTCAAGGTGAGGCTTCAACACCTGTCACTGCCACTGCCAAGTCTAAAGCATGGCAGTGGTGACATCATGCTGTGGGGCCATTTCACTGCCAGGGGAATATAGATTGCATACATTCATCCATACTACTGTGTAGAAGAATACAGTGGTGTGGAACTGTCCATAAAAACATAAATAAAACAGAAAAAAAATAGAAACATGGCGAAAAAAAAATAGATTGCTCATCAACTTATTCAGGTAGTACCTGGTAAGTTATAGGTAAAGTAAGTTCTGTGTCTACCCTGGGATCTTCTCCCAGTGGGACGTGGCCCCAGAAAACCTCCAAAGGAAGGCATCCAGGAGGCATCCTGATCACATGGCAAAACCACATAAACTGACTCCTTCTCACGACAAACAGTGAGGGTTAGAACATAGACAGATTGGTATATCAAAAGCTTTGCTTTTTGGCTCAGCTCTTTACTCCAACATATCGGAGAAGAGACTGAAATACCATAGCCAAATCCCCCAGTCCATCCATCCATCTTCCGTTCCATCCTCAACTTTATTCATGAACAAAACACCCTGAACCACAGGGTTGCTCTAGTCAGTAGAAAGTAACCGCGAAACCTTTTTACACTCATACAACAGGGTAACATTATTCAGCAAAACACAGGAAATAAAGCAGAGATGCTCGTCAAAGAATTTCAGGTCATGCTCAGCTTTTCTGAGTTATCATCCAGGTATGAGATTTTATTTTTCTTAAAAAGCCAACATTAGCACAGTGAGATACAAATATCTATCTATCTATCTATCTATCTATCTATCTATCTATCTATCTATCTATCTATCTATCTATCTATCTATCTATCTATCTATCTATCTATCTATCTATCTATCTATCTATCTATCTATCTATCTATCTATCTATCTATCTATCTATCTATCTATCTATCTATCTATCTATGTCTGTCTGTCTGTCTGTCTGTCTGTCTGTCTAGAAAGGGGACCTGACATGCATACCAGTGACACCTGGAACAGGTACTGAGAGGCATGTGTGCTGGCATCACCAGTAGAGCATTACAATAGTAGACAGTATTACAAGCAGCTGATTGAGTTTGATAAGAATGTTTTATTGTGAAAATACTGTCTAAGTTTGAGTTTATACCCTTCAATTGGCCTGAGTGTCAACTCAACCACTGTGCACGTGTGGCAGAAATATACTCGTCTGTACCTGGTCTGCCCATCCCTTCCACAGACTAGAACATGTAGCTCCATTTTTACAAGCGCTCGCTTTCAAAAGGTGTTGCCAAACACACAATGTAGGCAGGGCTGATCCAAAGCAGAAGATGGAAAACCACAAAGAAGCTTTGTTTGAAAAGAATACAGTGTGAGGAGATCTGCTGTTATCCACATCTGAATAATGGATCCCTCAAGAATCACGAAAACTACCTCAAATCCTTGGTAAGAAATCATTCAAACACGTCATCTTAAAATCCAGTCCCCTTGAGTATGAGATCTAGCATCCAATTCAAGTCTGAAGTACTCATGAATGCAACCCCCCCACCTTTAATTGCAATTACAACTGCAAGTCATTTCTGTTATGTCTCTACAACCTTTGCGCATGTAGACCGTGAGACTTTTCCCCATTCTTCTCAACTTCCGTCAGACTGGTTCCCTGTTCCTGATTAAGAACACCATCCCCACAACATGATGCTGCCACCACCTTGTGTCACTGTTGGGATGATGCACTGTTAGGGTACAGAGCGTTCTGCATGGCAGGCAAGAAGTTAAATTCTCATTTGACCAGAACTCCTTCTTGCATGTTTCCCGTATCTCCTACATGGCTTGTGATAAACCTTGTTGTGATTATGAATATTAATATATTATTTAATATTAATACTTCAATATTTTATTAAATAATATTTCGGTCTGTTAAGGGTTGTCCTGTTAATACCAGCCCAATAAAGCAGTGGTTTTAGGACAAAATAGAAAGGGATGAGCCAAGCTCTGACATTACTGAACAGCAAAACTCTGCACACACACGGAATTAATTCACACATTTCTTAAAATACAAGAATTTATTAACAAAAATAAGTCACCTCAAAGTCAAACATATTTCAATCAACAAACTCTTTATCATGCTAAAACAATCCAACTAAACTACCAAGCAGAATGAAAGAATAAGAAAGACTAATGGGCTATGTACAATATAAACAAGTTGATCAAAGATGGTTGAGTGATGCAACATTACCATGCAATGTTTATGTTTGAGAACCAAGGATTACCTTGAAGAATCTGGAAATGGAGTTAAGTTAGTCTTGGAACTAACTTAGGCAATAATTGGTATACCTTTAAACAACCATTCACAATGAAAGATCAGATAAAACATTTTGAGAAAACATTAAAAAAAATTATTTGCTGAATAAAATCCATCTTTTGGATGACCAATACTCAACAATGTTTAATTAGCTGCCATAATTTATTAAAATAATATTTAGGAAAAAACTATTTCCTTGATTGAAAACTAACAACCTTTCTGGGTAAATGATCTTTAGCTGGCTCAAAGTGGGCGAGCACGTGTTCTGAGCTGTTAGCGGTTGGAGCTAAGAAAAGAAGCTTATAGCTTGTTACCAGAAACAAACACATACCTATAAAATACCACTAATAAAGGATTAAAATGCATCAGTGTGGACAACGCGATATGACCGATCTTTGTTTAAAAGTAACACTTTAAATACAGTTTATCTCAACTTTAAAAACACAAACACAGAAGGCATAAACTGAGCACATGCACTGAGCAGCTAATCTGCTATCACTAAGATAGCGGAGTTCTCAACACAAACAAAACCAAACGTCATAAAATGAACATTGTTTAGATTATTTAACTCTAAACTAACCTCCTCTGACCAAACACTACCTCTCACGTGAACCGTGCTGAGGAGAAGTTGTCCAGGGCGACGAAGTAGCTCTCACTACCTGGATGTGCACGCAGAAAAGCGTGCCATGCAGTCCTGGCCTTCTTTTCCAGGCCGTGGGGGAAATCAGCTTCGATCAGAGCTGCTTCTGGAGGCCTCAGAAGAAAATTCAAGTCAAGCTTCTCTCTTTACACTCTTTATATGAATGAATGAGGGATACTCGAACAGCAAATCATTACTTAACTTTGTTGCATGTGATCGTAGTCACTCTGGATCCAGTTTGAAGAGTTATGTCTGTTTGCCAGCAAAGAGACATTAGCACGCTGTGTCTCTCCTTCCAGTTCCGCTGGGGACTTGCGTTGAAGAGGTCAGTTTGTTGGGATGCAGAATTTTTATTGAAACAGTGACATCACGGGAAGTCCGCCGTTACTCCCTTATAGTTGCTGTTCCTGGCTGTGCTGGAAGTAGGTTAATGCGATTTATTTTGAAAGTTCCAGAAAGGTTCTTCCTGGCCTTTAATGTTGTAACCCATGGCTGGGGTCCCAACAACCTTAAGCAAAACGTCTTATTGCTTTATTTGAACAATGGCTTTCTTCCTGCTACCCCTCCTTGAGGTCCACATATGAGTGAAGTGAGAAACTAATAGTGTGTCAACAGATACCCCCACCTGAGCAGTGGATTTCTGCAACTCCTCCAGTTAGCATAGGTCTCTTGGCTGCTTCTCTGATTAAAGAATTTTGTCATCCAGGATTGCTCTGTATTTAGCTACGTTTATCTACTAATCAACTCTGACAAGTTCCCCTGACCATGCCGAAGAAAAACCACCCCACATCATGATGCTGCCACCACCACATTTCATAGCATAAATGCTATGCTCAGTGTGTTGGTTTTCAGTCACACAAACACCGTTTTGCATGTGGGATAGAAAGTTCACTGGAACACCTTCTCCTATATGCTTGGTGTTTGCCACGCAAACAGGACTTTCTAATGATTTCTTCCATCCACTGGTCAGATCTGTGAAGTGTAGCTGCTCCAGAATTGTCGTGTGCCTCTTGACTACTTCTCTGATTAATATTTTCCTTACTCTTTCAGTTAAAGTGGATGACCATGTCCTGGTAGTGTTGCAGTTGTGCCATACTTCATTTCCAGGTTCAGATGATGGATTGGACAGAGCTTGGTGAGATGTTTAAACACCAAGACATTGTTTAACACACTGTCCCCGCTTCACATATCTCCACAACCTGTCTGTGTTCCTTGGTCTTCATGTTGCTTTTTGTACTCTGATTTTTCCTAACAAACCTCTGATACCAACACCAACATGAACTTGTACTCGTGGATCTTCAGCTCATGCGGGACCAGGTCGCAGTGGCAGCAGTCTAAACTGAGACGCCCAGACCTCCCTCTCCCCAGACACCTCCATCTCCCTTCGGGGAAGCCTGAGGCATTCTCAGGCCAGTCAAGAGATATAGTCCCTCTTGCTGTCCCCTGGGCCTCCTCCCAGAGGGATGTGCCTGGAACACCTCCCGCCACCTCAACTGACTCATCTCGATGTGGAGGATTTGTGGCTTTACTCAGAGTGTTCCTGGATGGCCGAGCTCCTCACCCTATTTCTAAGGGAGTGCCCAGCCACCCTGCGGAGTCATTTTAGTTCAATTCAATTCAATTCAGTTTTATTTATATAGCGCCAATTCACAACACATGTTGTCTCAAGGCACTTCACAACAGTCAGGTACATACATTCCAATTAATCCTAACCATTGAACAGTGCAGTCAGAGTTAGTTATTTATTCAAATTGGATAAAAAGTTTTCCTGTCTAAGGAAACCCAGCAGATTGCATCCAGTCAGTGAATTGCAGCATTCACTCCTCCCGGATGAGCATGTAGAGACAGTGGACAGTCACTGGCGTTGACTTTGCAGCAATCCCTCATACTGAGCATGCATGTAGCGACATTGGAGAGGAAAAACTCCCTTTTAACAGGAAGAAACCTCCAGCAGAACCAGGCTCAGTGTGAGTGGCCATCTGCCACGACCGACTGGGGGTTAGAGAAAACAGAGCAGAGACACAAAGAGAACAAAGAAGCACTGATCCAGAAGTACGTTCTATGGGAAGGAAAAGTAAATGTTAATGGATGTAGCTCCTTCAGTCGTTTCACCTAGAAAGAAAGAACCGATAAACTCTGAGCCAGTTTTCAAGGTTAGAGTCTGAAAGAGAGCACATAGAGTTATTTACAGAAAAGCTCAATTAATCGCCATGTCTAGGAGAGAGAAAGGGTTAAACACTAAAAGACAGGGCCATGTGGATCATCGGTAGAGGGTGAGCATTAAGTTGTTGCCAGCAGAACCTCGGACGATTCCCCTCTCCAGAAAGGTGTCACAGGTAGACACAGAGTCACGCCAGGTGTAGCTTTTAGGAAGAGAAGAGAGAGAGAACAAAGTTAAAGCTGAAATAACAGCAAATAATGCAAAATTGGAGAGTAGTGTGAGAATGTAGCGAAGAGGAGGAAAGTGGTCATCATATCCTCCAGCAGCCTAAGCCTATAGTAGCATATAGTAGTTCAGATTATTTAGTTAAATGGCACTTATTTACAACAATGTTGTCTCAAGGCACCCCACAAAGGGTCCCACTGATGGTCATTGTTATACTAAAAACCACACGGTTGGGATACCTCTCTCTGTCAGACTGATTGTAACCATTGGAAAAGAGAAGGGGTCATACAGGTAGCAGAAATGGAGGATGTGTTTGCACCTCAACCATAACTGAGCCGGTTTAGGCTAAACCTGACTCCCCCTTACTCCATCCAACAGGGAGGGAGGAAGGCTCCCTCCCTGATAAAGTAAAAAGTAAATGGGGTTGAAGTAAAATAGTTGAAATTTTTCAGATTTCTATCTATAGAACAGTGTTTCGTTTTTGATCCATTGTGATTGTAGCATAACAAATTGCAAAAAGAAAAACCCCAACATATTGTCTATGTATGCTGTTATCTTGCTAGTTTTACACCAGATGTTCCTGGTCATTTCACAGCAAACTAAATAGCGAAAAAACAGCAAAGCGGGTACAGACAGAGAGAGAAAAAAAATGCAAAGAAATGTTTGAGAGAAAGAAAAGAGTTATTCTGCTGATGCACCTGCATCTATTTTCATATATAAACACTCGAAAACAAAGCAGATTGTGCATGACTGTAAGGAGACTGAACCGCCTCACAGTTCTTAACAGAGCTAAATGGAAGAATATAAACAGGAAAAATGGAGGCAAATCAAAGCTGAATACAACCTTGCACGACTGCACAGAAAAGTGCCGGCAGGTGACGGCGTGATTGATTTATAGATAGATTCCTGGTTGTGTCTCAGCTGTTAGAGTGATTTCATGTCAGTTGCGCAGACTGCGATGTACCGACACAGCTGGGAGCAGGCAAAGTGGGGAACAGGTGATAACAGTGCCGAGATAAACATCCAGTCCCTACGATAAGACATGGAGGGCATGAAAGGAGATGATTCTGGTGGAAGAGAAACAGGTAGAGCAATTAGAGTTGCAGAGATGGAAAGGAAGGAGTAAATCAGTGGCATTAAAAAAAATGAATACCATAAATGGTAAAAAAAAAGGGTTTTGTGTTAATTTATCAGAGAAGTAACAATAAGTTCATTAGCAACTGCTAAATGATTGAGATTTTCTTAATGACAATTGCAATTAAGATTTTTAGGTTTCATGGCTGCAATGGGCCGTCTTCCAGAAATAATGCAATACATACGGCTGGACCCTGCAGATGTCTAAACTCTCTTCCAACCTTTTTCTGTCAAAAACCAAGAAAAAAAGGAAAATTATTTTATGACCAAGAAATCAGAGCAGCTGCCATGACTTTGATGTCCCTTGAATTTCCAGCTGAAACTGTCCTCTGGTTGTCATCTTCTCAAGGGCAATGAAATAATGGCTTCACACCTAAACCCATATCTGCCCAGAAAGATGATTTAAAAACTTGATGAGGGAGACAGAACAAATTTTTTTTTTTTACCTAAGCTTGATTTGTATCGTTATAATTATGGTTCATATGCGACAACAGAGTTTAATCAATAGTACCTAAACTTTTGCCTTTTTCTTGTTAAAAATAGAAGAGGTCAGATGTTAGGACATGTTTCCGGTACCAAAAACTGGTGTGCCACCAATAATTTTAATAAAATACCGAGACGTTTGTGGTTGTAACATGACAAAATGTGCAAAAGTAGTAAGTATGAATAATACGGAAGGAAGGAAGGAAGGAAGGAAGGAAGGAAGGAAGGAAGGAAGGAAGAAAACAAGGAAGGAAGGATGGAAGCAAGGTAGGACGGAAGGAAGGATGGACAAGGAAGAAAAATAAGAAAAGACGGACAAGGGAGGGAAGGAAGAACCAATCGAAGGGAACGGAGGTGGAATCCAACGAAAGGAGGACAGACAGAAAGAAAAAAAGAAAGAATTCAAATCACTTCAATTCAGTTTTATTTATATAGCGCCAATTCACAACACATGTTGTCTCAAGGCACTTCACAAAAGTCAGGTACATACATTCCAATTAATCCTAACCATTGAACAGTGCAGTCAGAGTTAGTTATTTATTCAAATTGGATAAAAAGTTTTTCCATCTAAGGAAACCCAGCAGATTGCATCCAGTCAGAGACTTGCAGCATTCACTCCTCCCGTATGAGCATGTAGAGACAGTGGACAGTCACTGGCGTTGACTTTGCAGCAATCCCTCATACTGAGCATGCATGTAGCGACAGTGGAAAGGAAAAACTCCCTTTTAACAGGAAGAAACCTCAAGCAGAACCAGGCTCAGTGTAAGCGGCCTTCTGCCACGACCGACTGGGGGTCTGAGAGAACAGAGCAGAGACAGAAAAAGAACACAGAAGCACTGATCCAAGATTACTTTCTATGGGAAGACAAAGTAAATGTTAATGGATGTAGCTCCTTTAGTCGTTTCACCTAGAAAGAAAGAACAGATAGGTTACAAGGTTAGAGTCTGAAAGAGAGCACATATAATTAGTTACAGTAAAAGCTCAGTCAATCGCCTTGTCTAGGAGAGAGAAAGAGAGTTAAACACTGAAAGACAGGGCCATATGCATCATCGGTAGAGGGTGAGCATTAAGTTGTTGCCAGCAGAAGCTCGGACGATGCCCCTCTCCAGAAAGGTGTCACAGGTAGACACAGAGCCAGGCCAGGTGTAGCTTCCAGGAAGAGAAAAGAGAGAGAACAAAGTTAAAAGCGGAAATAACAACAAATAATGCAAAATTGGAGAGTAGTGTGAGAATGTAGCGAAGAGGGGGAAAGTGGTCAAGGAAGAAAGAAAGAAAGAAGACCAGAGGAACAAAAGGAAGGAGGCCCCAAGGAAGAACAGAAGAGCAAGGAAGGCAAAAAAGACGACAGAAATTACAAAGTTGGACAGACAAGCGAAATAAAGGAAGGAAGGATAGACAGGAATCGAGGCAGGACACAAGCAAGAAATGAAACAATGAAGGAAGGGAAGAAAACAGATACGAGGGTACAAGGATGGGGTAGAAGTAAAACTATAGGAAACAAGGACAAGGAAATAATGGAAGGAAAGAAAGAAGTGAATGAAGGCATGGGATAGAAGGAAGGACAGAAATGATGGAAAGGAAGAATTGAAGGAATTAGAGCATGAAGGGAAGGAGAACAAGAAGGAAGTATACATGGAAAAAAGGACAGAGGGAAGTCCATGAGGAGGGAAGGACAGAAGGATGCACACAAAGGAAAGTATGTAGAAGTATGGGAGGAAGGACAACATTTAGACAATGAAATAAAGAATAAAGTCTGGAAATAAACATGTTTCTTCATACTTGTTTTCTTTTTCCAAATTTATCCAGAATTGGAGAAATGAAATCAGATTCCAGCCATTTCCAACTTCCAAATAGGAACCCTGATCATTATAATCCTGTGCAGATTAATGAAAATCCACCATAAATTATAACCCATTTCTTATTTTTATTTTTTTCTGCTGAAGGTCCAGAACTTTGAATGAGACAATGAAATTACAAGCAACAGCAGCCTGGTTCAAAGTGTTGGGTACAAAAACTAATCTGACAGCAGATAAAGAAACCAAAACAAACAAACTGAACAAGAGGGAAAAGAGAGATTAGAACCGCTGTCCCTGAGGTGAACAACAAAAAGATGAATGCTTCATGGAGAAAATGGAACATGAAACAAGAGAAACAACAAATATAGCTTTTTCCCCTCTCTGGGGTCGTGCATTTACAAGTTTGTGCATATGTACCAGGGGGAGAGTTTGGCTTCAATGAAATCTGCTTTTCTGTGCATGTGTGTGAGTGAAGTCCCCTCAGGATCCTGCTGTGTGCCAACACCGGGCTGGTAGAAAGGCCTGCAGAGGAGAGTTTCAAATAAAGGAAGAGTATGAAGGAGAAAAAGTGTTGTAAAAAGAGGAAAAAGGGAAGAGCTGCAGTGGTAGAGGGGGCAGAGGAAGGTTGGCCTTCCTCCGCGAGTCCTGCTATCTCCAGTGAGCAGCACTGAGCCTCAGTAGACCACAGAGACAGAAAAGATGGACGGAAAGGAAACACTGGGCGCAGCGGATGAAAAATGTCTCTAGCTGTGCTGGCTGGCTATCAGGCACCTGCCTCTGACTCACTAATCTGCAGCTCTCCCCTCTGTCCAGCAGGGAGGGAAGCAGTTTGTGCAGGAAGTGGAGGCTGTATTTGAAAGAGGGGACTCTGGAGAACGATGTGGGGTTTCCAGGTAATGATGTGTGAGGACTGAGCAGATGATTCTGACTGGGCTCAGATGGAGAAGAAATGCCTCCTTCATTCACACCACTGCAACACACACTCTCAACCTGAGTGTCATACGGCGATGGCGTGTATTTTTCAAAGTACCGCAGATACTCCACTTTCAATTTCAGCCAGCGTACCACTTCTGTCTCAATCTATCGCTCCATCTCGCCAGAGAGCCTCAATGTTTTCAAAGGACCGCAAACCTTCTCCCCCTCGGTGACGCTTTTTATTGTTACTCTATACTTTCTTCTCACAATAAAAGCAAGACCACCACACCTCCTTCCACACGCTCTTCTACTGTATAACGCACAGCAATCTAGGACCGAGCTGTTTCTTTGTGCTCCTTCAAGACGTGCACTCAATTGTCTGTTTTTTTGTAGCTACCCTTTACAGTCAGAGAGAGGTGTCACATCTCAATATTTTACAACCACAAACTTCAGTGCATTTTATCAAGATTTTAAGCGACAGAACAACAGAAAGTGGATGAAAATGATTTTACAAATAAAAATCTCAAAAGAGTGGTGTGTGCAAACTTACAGGCCATCATTAACCAGCCAGACAACAGAGAACCAACAAACATGGAAAAACATGTTTTAGTCAGATGAGACAGATTTAGATCAGGTTATTTTAAATTATGATTAGATTTTCACTTTTATGTAAAACTATTCTTAAAATGCAAAACGTTAAGCACAACACAGTACTTGTTTTGTTAACCAAGTTTTTTGCTTTCATTTTAATTTAATCGTAAACAGGATGACAAAAATCTACTGACTTTTACTCACAAGCAGATTTGCACCCAAATAATTAAACTTGGCCACTCAGCTAGTGGTTCTGCATAAAAAAGTGACCCATGTTCTGTTCTTATTGCTGAGAACATGTTTTTCTAGAGCAAGAAAATGGAAAACAACCGGACCCAAGAAATGTAGGAAATAGTATGTCTCAATTTTAATAAAGCAAATGTTTCGGACAAACAATGATTTACATTTTTTCTTCAAGGTAGGATTTCTGTATGTTTTGAAATGTATTAAAAAAATCTAATTACATGCTTAATTTTTGTTGAGACTTTCTTTTGCCTTTTTAAAAATGTGACGATGTTGCCACACGTTTAGCAACAAGTTTGTATGTCACTGATATGGAGGGAAAAAACACGCTTTTTTTATATTTGAAAGAGGGTTTTTTTTTTATTGGCAACTAAAATTCATTAATGATTGTAACAAATCACAAAAGGCCATCATCCGAGACAAAGCATTTTAATTTCCAAAATTTCAGATTTTTTATTGTGTTTTAAAATCATGGAATAGTAATTCAAGTTATGTAACTCAAACATTTTTCCATGTCCAGTTTTCATTTTTCCACTCTTATCCTTCAGGACTGAGAAAACAACGTATAATTGTACAGTAAATAATCAACTGAAGGTTGATGAATCTCCCAGGTTCTAAAAGAGTTATGTGGTGTATTTTCTACATGTTGTTTTTAAAGATCTGACACCTATTTTGTTAAGCACACGCAGTAAAGTATGGTGTACTGGCCAAGAAAGAGGATTGGATTGAAAATGAGTAAAAGTCAAAGTGAAAGAGTCCAAAGCAGAACTTTTTTAAAATACCTCCAGAAACCCTAAAGACCAACTGATCAAGAACAGGTTAACAGGTTGCAAAAAGGAGATCTTTAAACCTGTTCTGCAGATGTTTGGGTCATGGTCCACTCTTAAAAACCACACAAGGAGGAATAACATTAAGCAGTGGATCAAATCAAACTATTATCACCAAAGCTTTACCAGCACAGCTTTACTTGTTGTACCCCCCCTCCCCTTACCATGACGCTTCTGCTCAAAACAAACGGTTGTCCTGGAGTGATAAGGAAAGAGTGAATTAGGCTCATTTAATTGTGAAAGGCTATGACCAACTTAAAGCAGGGTAACATGATAGTAATTGTCTCAATCTTCATTTAGCAAACACATTTAGCAATTTCTTTTTAAAACAAAACAACTGCTAAGTAGAGAAGTCTTCTAATCTGTAAGCTTTTAGATGATGAGTAAGAAAGTGGAGGTTTCCCAGGATCTTCAGGCTGTAATGGCATAACTAAAGGGATGGCTGCTCCTCGGATGACAGAGCTCCTCACCCTTTCTAAGGCTCAGTCCAGCCACCCTACGCTGGAGCTTGGTGTAGAGCTGCTGCTTCGAAAGGAGTCGGTTGAGGTGGTTCAGGATTCTGACCTGGATTCCCCCTGAGTGCCTCCCTTTTCTGTTTTTCTGGGCACGCCCCACTGGACTGGAGGTTCTGTATATCCCATCTGGCCTGAAAGGCTTGAGACATACCCCAGAATGAGCTGGAGGAGGTTGCAGGGAAGAGGGATGTTCCGGTTGTTTCCAGGGACTTTCCAACCAACCTAGGATAATAATTTCTACGGATGGCTGTCAGAACTAACCTGCTATAATGCATTTCAACTCAACTTCAATTCAATAAAGTTTACGCCCCCCCCACCCAAAAGATTTATGTAGTATTAGTAAAATTAATTCAACCCACCCCCAGAGCAAAAACTAGACAAAAAAGAGCATCTATTTTATTTCCACTGTAATTTATTGATGCAGAAATAATACATTTAGTCAGAAGCTAACAGGAGTTCATCATATATGTGCACTGATTAAACCATGAAACACACTTCTTTCAAATACTTGCTGCAATTTCATCACATCACTAACTGAGGATTCATCTTGTAAGGCTGTAGCGACAAAAAGAAGCTTCTTTCTGAGGAACATCTGGTCTCTATTTTTGCTGCTGTAGTGGAGATCATTACTGACAAGCAAATGTTAGTTCACAAAAAGAAGATCAAGGGCAAGAGCAAGTCTGCAGAAAAGCATTTCATATCTAAGCCTGGTTAATAAAAAACGTTTATTTTTCATGTTATTGCTTAATTTTTTTTTGTTGTTGCTTCAAAGGAATAAAAAAAAAATTTTAGGAAAAATGTTCTTCGAAGAGTCTTTGTTGTGCAGAAAGTGAGGACAAAACATAAAACCTTCAGCCCCTTGATGGGGCCATAAGAACTGTTTCAGTGTTACCTTTCCTCTTAACAAGCCATTTTAGAATCTCTGTTATGTTCCCCAACATTTAAATATGAGAAAAACGCTCATCTAAAGATGCATCTGCTTGTGTGTGCAGGTTTGTTCGGGTCCATGCATGCCCATATGCACACGTGGGTGGGACAGGTTCGGGAATAGAGGGAATCGGAGCAGAGATGGAGAGGACAGAAAGAGAGAGAGAGAGGAGGAGAGGGAGATAGATAATGAGAACCAGGGGGAGGTGAAGCTGGCATGGGGAGAGAAAGATGGAGACCAGAAATAGACATGCAAAAAGCAAGGTGTCGAGTCAGAAAATGAAAGAAGAGATGGCAGGCATGAAGGGAGGAGGAGGAGGAAGGGGAGAGGGAGAACGGAGGAGGGGGAGGAGGAGTTACAATGAAGATGGATGGACAAACAATGCAATGATAGACGTAAATGTGAACTGATGTGGAGTGAGGGGGCAAAAATATAGGGGGAAAAGAGGAAAATAAGGCAAAAGCTGTTGTGGAATGGAAGCAAGGAAGAGTTATGTTGTAGAAAAGAAAGAGACACAAATAGATGAGTGAGGCTGAGTCACACTGGGAAGCCAGCAGAAGCTGAGAGCACACAGATTTACAGCAGGAACCACAGGGATCGTCACATCCACACACAAACACAATCCGTATGCATATGCAGTGATGCTCCTATCAGGGGTGGAGTGACAAACCAAAGGGCAAAGAGTTCCTCCTAACAAGCTCAAAGGTAAAGGAGAAGAATCAGAGGAGGGGAAGATGGAGGCGGAGGTTAAGCAGCCAAAACGTGATCCGCACATAGAGAGATTAACGCTTATTTTGACTTCGATGATCGCACGGGTGCAAACACATTTCTGTCTCTCTCCATTTATACCCACATACCTTCATTAAGAACCCCGCTGCCTATTAATAACAGCCAACACATGGAGCAGGAAGAAGAATGACTCAGAGTTAGAAAAAAGAGACAATAACAGCAGCAACACAGTGAAAAGTAGTGTCAGGCCTAGTATTTACCCCCTTATTGATATCTTCTATTTGTTGCCTTGCTTGGGTCAAATACATTTTAGACAAATATAACCAGAGTAAATATAATTCAGTCCAGTTCAAGTGAATGAAATGTCATGTTAAGCAGGTTTCTTCTAAGAGTTGATGTAGATGCTGATGGCTGTGGGCAGGAAGAATATCCTATCTTATAACTAATATCTTATAACACATTAAAAAAAACAAAAACAACCCAGAGAGCAAAGTGTACCAGAGTCAAATTCCTTGTTTGTATGTACGAACTTGGCAATAAAGCTGATTCTGATTCTGTAACTGCCTGTGTTACAGCAGATATGAAGAAGCTCCTGACTGAAGACTCTCTGTTGTTGTACCACAGTCTGATGAAGAGGAGGCTCAGGGTTGGCCGTAATGTTCTTCCTTTAATGAAGAATCCTTCTTTGTAAAATCCTCTTCAGAGTTTCAAATGACGACTTATTTTATTGAGACAAATAAGCTATCCAAACCACCCTGGTCCTATGTGAAGAGGTTTAGTTCTACGATTAGTTTCAAGCTGAATTTAATTTCCTTAGCCACACCCAAGTCTTATAACGCCCAGGCCTGCAGAATCAGGATCACTTTAATAGAACCTGTCTGACAACACGAAGTAGGTTAAAAGATATCAAAAGCAACCCATTCATGAATTCATACAAATAATCCAAATGGTTTATGGTCATAAAAACAGGCCAGTTTGCTTTGATGCTGGATGGAGTCTTGATTTAGTAAAGTAATCACACAATTGGGATTCCATCTTGAGATATTCTTTTTGTAGGGCAAAACTGTCCATGCCAATGTAGGCAACCAGCTTCTACGCATAAGTTTACCTGAAATGCCAAGATAGGATCGGTCGGGACGAACAGCAGCACATCATGGACAGTGGATTGAACAGTTCTCCATGTCCAAAGCCTGTTTTATAGCCCTTCTTTAAACTTTCTCCCTGACCTGTCTGCTGTGTTCCTTGGTCTTCATAATGCTGGTGGTTGCCTAATGTTCTATAACAAACCTCTGAGGCATTCACAGAGCAGCTGGATTAAATTACTCATGTGGACTTGATTTATAAATTAGGTGACTTCTGACTGAAACTGGTTGTGTTAGAATTTATTCAGGGGTATCGGAGTAAAGGGGGGTCAGTATAAACCACAACACCATTTGCAGAGTTTTAGTTGTGAAAAGAAACTGAAACAATACATTATTTTCCTTCCACTTCACAATTATGTACCAGCTTGTGTTGGTCTGTCACATATCATCTCTGGTTGCAACATGACAGAAATTTGGAGGGGGAACTGTAGCTGTGGACTGTGGGTACACCTAAACTCTGTAGGGAGAAGAAGCGTCACTTTTTAAACTCCAAACATGAAACTCTCAGTAAACGTAGAGACAGCGAAAACATCTGCACAAACATTCCTGTCCCACAGGAACAGAGATGTTGCCACTAACATTTTTTGATACTGAAATACACAATCCCTAAAATGTTCGTCCCTTTTAGTTTTTTTACTTGAGGGTGAAAAACAAAGAAAAGCCAAACCCCATCCTTCACTCCAAAAACACTCGCATTCCTTTCACTCGATGCCTGTCAGTCACTTCCTCCTCTCTCTCCCAGTTAAAAATTTCTCCAAGTCGGTGTCAACAAGATGATTCGCATTGGTGCTTCTATCCTCACCTGATCTGTTAGAAAACACAGCACACATGTGGAGCTAGAGTCCCTTCAGGCGTAAAGAGTAGTGAACAAAAGGAGCTGTTGAAACTAATTAGAGGCTTGGTGCAAATGATGAGACCCGTTTAATTAAATGGGATCGGGTTCGACCGCCCCCCACGGGAGCCAACCCAGGAAGGAGAGGGAGTTGTTGAATCTGCAGGATATGACTGGATGCCTGCATGTGTTAGTGCATTTGTCAGGGTGTTATATCTAGATGTTTGTCAGTCTGTGCTGAGAACATGTATATCTGCATCCTCCCCACGAGAGACGGGAATGAGTTCCTATGTTGGTGATGCATCCTGATAGGTGTGATAAATACTCCAACACGTCTGAGTCGAAGCAAACGGTGATAATGTGTCATTTCTTGGATATGCCCCTTAGGGACAGGTGCTGTTGATGTACATGGTGAATGTTAAAGGGACGGATAGTGCTGGAGACAAACAAGCAGATGGTGGGACTCATTGGGACAAAACTAAATTAGACACTATTTATTATGCAGACAAGTTGATGCACGTCTGTGTTAAAGGTTTAAGCAACCTTTAAATGCTTTACATCTTAATGTAAACAACCGGGCAATCAGGTAACCTTTTAAAGTAGTCTTCATAAACAACTTTTTTAAGTTTTTCTGAAGGTCATTAAAAGTTTTTCACTGGAAATTTTATGTCTAGCGCTCGTCTGCGAAATAAATGTATTTAGAAATTAAACCATCAAAGGGGAAAAGAAGCAGGTTTACAGTTCTATCTGATAGGGGTCATTTCCAACTTTAGGACCTTTGTGTTTTGGTTGTTTCAGACCAAACATTTTCAGGTACGATAAAGGTAGGGAGCCGGGATGTGACGGGCAAGAACTTAATGCCATTTTCTATAATCCACTGATTGTCTACTGTAAGTAAATGTTATGTCCCAGTCTGATCCCAGTTTAAGAAACCATTTTAAATTGTTGTATGTCAAAGCGGCTATGAAATTACTCCAAGGGGTGTATAAAATTGAAGCACAGTCATTGCAAAACTTCCCCTGGCAGACGGCACCATTTTGTGGCCAAAAGAAATGTTGGAGCAACAAAATTAAGAACTGTGGGTAGAAAATATTGGTGCTAATTGGAGGCGGAGCGAAATGACCCAGAGCTTTCCTCAGCAGATGAGTGTGATCTGAAAGTAAGAGTAAGAAAGAAAATCAGGCTTATTTTTAAATTTTTTAAATACTTTTTAATAATACTTTATTAGAAACTGATTTGGGATTATTTCAATTGCAATGGAAACGAAAAGGAATAAAAAAGACACAAAAGAGAAAGAGGTGGGGCAAAGAGGAAAAAGGGACAGAAGGAGAAAAGAATAGAGAGAAAGAAAGGGTGAAGAGAATACAAGTACGAATAATTTCTGGCCTAACTACTGTGTGCCCAGCACCGCTTTGGGAATCACCTTGTTGGTGATTAAATATAATTTACTGGGAAGGAATCATGTCTTTGTAAAAAACTGCTGGCAACAAAGGGCAGATTTAAACTGGGTTCTTTACAAAGTATAAAGAAACAAGGCATGATATCACACTGATTCGGTCATGCTTTCTATAAAACATATGAGTTCAGGTTATTGCATTGCTTACAGTCATTACTAATGTCCCATCCTTATGAGTCACATCTATCTGCTCTGAATGTAGCAGATCATTTGTATCCGCAGCAAAGGGTAAGCACAGTGATGGAGCTCATGCAAATAAACCAGTTCTGATGTTTTCTGGTCTTCCAAAAAAAAAATAAAATCCACTAAAAAGTTGCATAAAAGCCACTTGACATCAGTCTGAAAGCAGATAACAGGCAGAAGGGAAAGAGAGAACAGCGTAATTGACTAATGGAGTCTGGTAAATAGACCACGGTTTTCATGCACATTTTCCAAATGGATCAGAGTTTATTATCGTGCTCTGGAAGCCATTCTGTCTAAATTCTATCACCGCTCGTGTCCTGTGGAGACCCACCAGCAACAGGCCCACAACCTATTTCTGGTTCCACCCTGAGTGGAAGAAACAGGTCAGCTCCCAGTGAAGCGGGTGAGATGGGGTCACACTCTTTTTACAGCAACCCTTTGCTTTCCTTTCAGTCAGAAAAAAATGTATTCCTTGTTATGTATTAATTATAAATCTAATCTCATTTTCACCATGAATTTTTAAGTTTCGATCTTAGCATCATAACAAAAAGGTAATTAAATGGTAACAGCAGTCATGTTCTGTGAGGCTCTTTGCCTAAAAGTCCAACATTTATGGCAGATATTTATCAGTAAGATGTTTTAAATCAGAAAAAGAAGCAACAAAATCTTCTGAAAAAAACGACCCAAATACCCCTAACCTGAAAGTCACACAAAATCACAAGTAAACAGTGGTGTTAAAAATTATTTTTCCCCTTTTACTTTTTTTTGTCAAACTGAAATGTTTCAGATTATATAAAAACAAACAAACAAACATAACCTGAGTAAATACAAACAGCATGTTTGAAATTATGGATCCATTTACTGTGGATAAAAAGGTGTCCAAACCAAGCAGGCTCTACTGTTAAAATTAGCAATAACTTATTTTTTTGGAAAGCAGAGTTCCACTTTGCTAGCCAGACCCAAGGCTGTTTACCGCCAGACCTGTAGAATGAAGAAACCACTTAAACAAAACCCTTTAACAGCATGGAGTAGGCTACAATATCTTAAAAAGCAACAGATCATGCCCTAATCCAATACACTAAACAGATTAGGAAGTAAATCATTTACATGCGATGACAGTGATGAACCTTCCCTGCAGTGGGAGACCTGTCAAATTTCCTCCAGCAGCACATTGACGGCTCCTGCAGGAGGTCACCAAGGAACCCAGAACAACATCTGAAGCTCTACAGGCCTCTCTTGCCTCAGTTACTTTCTGGATGGTGTGCATCCCGTTAACTTTGGATTAAAAATAACAGAATTTTAGAGCAACATTATACTAACAGTCAAACAAGGCGGTCATAGTATGATGGTCTGGGGCTGCTTTGTTGATTTTGCCGCTCTACAAAATAACCCCGAAGGGGATTGTCCAGACATCAGTTTGAGACCTTACGATCAAGTGAACTCGATTTATGCAGCAGATCCAAAGCCCATCGGCAAGTCCATTAGAAGTTGAAAAAGAAGAAAACAAGTTATGGGAGTGGCCTAGTAAAAGTCTGGACTTTACTTGTGGTTCTGTGGCCTGATGGTAAACAGGCTTTTTTTGTCCTTGAAACCCTCTAATGTGGCTGAATTAAAACAATTCTGCAAAGAAGAGTTGGCCAAAAATATCCCTCCACGGCGACGTAAAGATTAATTCCCATTTATTATAACAACTGATGGCAGGTTTTGTTGGCAATTACTTTATCTTTGTGTTAAAAAAACGTTTGATGATCTAAAACATTTAAGTACAAAAAAACACCAAAGTATAGATAACAATATTTCAGAAAACTTTTAGACAATGTGATTAATACACATAAGCCTAAAATGACCACGTTTTCAACTCGTCTTCAGACCAAGACAAGTGTTCAAAGATGCATCTGAAATGATTTAAAGAAAACAGATAAAAGTAAAAACAGCTGGAGAGAAGAATGTTTACCACTGTGTTGCATCAACTGAATGTTTAGGATCGGAAGAGAGAAGATGGTGCAATTTGTCAGAACGAAAACAGTTTGAGGCCTTCTTTGTTATTGTCCAATAATGAGACACAAACTTAGTATGTTATAAGGAGCCCTGTGTGCCGTTTTGTAGAAATAAAGAGTATTTATTGTATGTCTGTCTGTCTGTTTCTGATGAGAGGATTCAGTTAAATCTGTGATAGTAGTTATTTTAATAGGGTAACAAATGACACCTGCATCATTTTGAATGTTTTATGGAGAGTATTTTGAATAATGCTTGTAGTAAAAAAATGTCTGTGTAACTTCTTAACCTTCAGAGAAGGATTTAGAAGGTGTTTACTGAGTACTAGAAATAAATAGTCTGTATGCCAACTAAGGAGCACCAGAAGGCCTAGAATCACAGAAGACAACAACTTAATACAGAGTCATGCAGACAGACTGACAGGAGGAGCTGAACCAAACAGCTGGAGGGGTTTGAGCCACTCCTGGAGACTCCACACTGAAGGAGGAGAGACTTCTCCAGCAGCAGACTGATGGAGGTGGAAATGAGTAACCAGTGGAGCCTGTCAGAGCAGATGGTGGAGAATCCATTAGCTAATAGTGGAGGAGCCTCCCAGCTAAAGTAACAACAGTCTCATTTCTACACTGCATGCACTCCTGCCCAGCCAATGGACTCTGACTGGGCTTTAGTCTGATCCTGGATGTGGAAACACACACCGTTATAATAAAGAGCACCAATCTGCACAATTATGTAAAAGTTACCATGCTTCCAATGCAAACAAACCAAAAACATCAGCAAGACAAACTAAAGCGAGATGAAAATGTGGACAGTCACCATCCCATGCATCTATCCCTTCCTCTGCACACATGACTGCCGCTTCACAACATGCCATCTGCTTTTCACAGCAAGCAGGGACGCCGAAGCAGCAGAGATGAAAAATAGTGCATCACAGCTACATAAATAATTCAGTCAGTGGGTGCTCTGCATGTGCTAATGCACAGCTATTCATCTGTCTGTTATGACCCCGGTTTTTATGAACAGACTTAGGCAAAGGCTCCGGGGCGTGCAGACCCCCCGGTTCACAAAGTTTGGGTAAAAATTCTCAGTGACAAACACGGTCATACAGCCCTTGATTGTGCCAGTCTGGAAATGTTGAAGCAGATATTTTTACCTCCTTTATATTGGTCCACAGAAGAATGCAGGCATTAGTAAAGAAATAATGAAATACCACTGACAGATCAGTAGATGGCAACAAGATCTACCATAATAAATCAAATTAAAATGCAAAGAAAGAAGATTGTGATCATACGTCACTGGAAGATGATGATACAGGATCTATCAGATTAAAAGTTTTAAAAATCATCTTAAAAATTGTCCTTAAGTGCACAAAAATGTGTACTATCAGGATCTTTTTATGTAAAATGTTATGTCCATGTAATGGCCTGCACAAGTGTTGGAAACACTGCTGATTTGAAAGATGTTCTGCAGTCACAGAAACCACAGAAGGTTAATGCTAAAGTAGCCGGTTGTTCAAGCCTATTAAAGGAAAGCTGAGTGGAAGGAATGGAAGAAAAAAATACAACCGGAGTCAGTGCTTCAAGAGCCTCCAAACACAAAAATGTTGGACATGGGCCAAACTGTCGCATTCCCTGTGTTGAAGTATTCCTCAATCTTTCCCGGGCCTTGGAGAAAAGCACTGGACTGTTAGTTGCGAAAAGTCTCTTTCAGATGAAACTAAATTTTGCATTTGAGTTTAATGATATATTAAAATTGTCTGAGAAACAGAATTTTTGATTTTCATTTGCAATCAGCCAGTGGTGTCAAACTCCAGTGCCCGCAGGCCGGTCTCCTGCTACTTTTGAACGTACCGAATCCTGCCTGCCAATAACCCTATTATGTGATCAGGTCGTGTTGATGTATCTAAAAAGTTGCAGTTTCAATTTCATCAGAACACACGACATGACTCCAAAAATCAAGGTCTTTTTATCCTTCATGTGTCTCCACTAACCTCAAAAATCAGAAGCTTACAAGGCCTGTCGTTCATTTAGTATTTTTAGCAAACATATATATATACGGTATATACTGTATGTACTTGACGAACTGCTGTGGAAGAAGCTTTTGGTCTGTTTTGTAAGAACCTGATTGTTCAGAGCACAGTCCTGGATCTTCACTTCATCACCATCAAAATGTTTTCATGTTGCTGGAAATTTTAGCATGAAGAAGTTTGTAAATGCACCAAATAGGCATGTACGAACGATGCATGTTTGTTAGTGAAGCTTTAAACCATATGTAAAGATGACGTTAAGATCTCCTAAATGCACAATAATACACCAAAAAAAAAATGATTTCCATTAGTTTCTATCTGATTTCAACCCTATTGCTCAAATAGAAACCTTTGACTCACAAAGGAAAGCCTCAACAGGCCATTGACGTCAGCAGAATTAACATGCATGTCGGTACCGTTTTACCTGGTCCCGTTTAATTCTGCAGGATTTCAACAAGCCTGTCTCCTCAGACACAAAGCTATAAAAGTGTTGGTGCTCGCTCCAGCAGAGAGGTGAAGAGACGGCGACAGAGGATAAAGGCCCTCATAACGCCAAAATGTGTCCCTAATGCCTCACAGGGGGATCTAGCTGTGATCAAAAATTAATCAAAGAGGCTGAAACTTGGAAAAACAAACTTGAAAGGATATCATGATTTGACACCTGATCACAAAACCGTTTTTGCATTTCCTGTGGCTTTAAATGCAGAGCAGTTTCTGTTGACACCGGTCAGTTTCTTAGCTTTTACCTTAAAACGCTGCCTCTGTTATAAAGTCTATTAGCTTCAAAGTACAGCATCATTAGTCATGCACGCTGCCGTCAGCGGCCTCTCTGCGGGGCTGCCTTAATGGCTGCATGCTTTAGGATAAACTTCCATGGGAATAGCAGGGAGATGCTGCCAGTTCACCAGCTGAAATGTGAACTCAAACTGTGCTGTTGTTTCTTTTTGTGTCCAGTCTGCTTGCAAACATATGTGGTTAAACTTTTGGACCAAAACTAGGAGCAGCAGATCCCTGTTTCCATTAGTGATTACTTGGCTTGACTCAATGAAACTGAAACACCTGGTTTTAGACCACAATAATTTATTAGTATGGTGTAGGGCCTCCTTTTGCGGCCAATACAGCGTCAATTCGTCTTGGGAATGACATATATAAGTCCTGCACAGTGGTCAGAGGGATTTTAAGCCATTCTTCTTGCAGGATAGTGGCCAGGTCACTACGTGATACTGGTGGAGGAAAACGTTTCCTGACTCGCTCCTCCAAAACACCCCAAAATGGCTCAATAATATTTAGATCTGGTGACTGTGCAGGCCATGGGAGATGTTCAACTTCACTTTCATGTTCATCAAACCAATCTTTCACCAGTCTTGCTGTGTGTATTGGTGCATTGTCATACTGATACACGGCACCGCCTTCAGGATTCAATGTTTGAACCACTGGATGTACATGGTCCTCAAGAATGGTTCGGTAGTCCTTGGCAGTGACGCACCCATCTAGCACAAGTATTGGGCCAAGGGAATGCCATGATATGGCATCCCAAACCATCACTGATCCACCCCAATGCTTCACTCTGGGCATGCAACAGTCTGGGTGGTACGCTTCTTTGGGGCTTCTCCACACCGTAACTCTCCCGGGTGTGGGGAAAACAGTAAAGGTGGACTCATCAGAGAACAATACATACAATAGCGCCTAAATGGGTTCATAGTCACCTGGTGACATCGTAACGTATAGCTGTGTGTTGTCTGCATAGTTATGATAACTTGCGTTGTTGTTTATTAAAATCTGAGTTAGGGGGAACAGGTAGATATTGAATAGGAGGGGCCCTAAGATGGACCCTTGGGGAACGTTATATGATTTTTGTGGTCTCTGATGTAAAGTTACCTACTGACACAAAAAAGTCCCTGTCCTTCAAATAGGATTTAAACCAATTGAGTGCTGTACCAGAAAGGCCAACCCAGTTTTCCAGGCACTCTAATAAAATTGATTGATTAACAGTGTCGAATGCTGCACTAAGGTCCAATTATACCAGCACTGTGGTTCTTCCACATACTGCATTTATAGAGATTTAATTGAACACCTTGACAAGAGCAGTCTCTGTACTGTGGTGAGCAGGAAGCCTGACTGGAAGACATCGAAGCGGTTGGTCATTGTTAGGAAGTTGTTTAGCTGTTGAAACATAGCTTTGTCAATAATCTTACTGATGAAGGGGAGGTTTGAGATAGGCCTGTAATTCTGTAGTAGCAGCTTGTCCAAGTTGCTCTTTTTCAATAGAGGTTTGATAATTGCTGTTTTCAGGGCCTGGGGGAAAACACCTGAGAAAAAGGACGTGTTTATTATTTGTGTTAAATCAGATGTTATGACAGGCAAAACTTTCTTAAGGAAAGCTGTGGGTAAAACATCGAGACAGCAGTAAGAAGAGCTTAGTTGGTGTACGATTTCTTTTAAGTTTTTGTAGTTTATTTGGTGAAATTTTGTCAAAATCAGTTCTAGTTGGAGACAACTTTGGTACTGGAGTTGATGTGGATGTGCTGACTGCCCCTCTGATCTTTTGGGTTTTTTCAGTGAAGAAGTTAGCAAATTCATTGCAGGCCCTGGTAGAGTGGAGTTCAGTTGCTACAGTTACAGTTTGTTGAATTGAATCAATGATGTCTGAGATTTTAGAATGAAAGTTATCTACCAGCTCATCTACAGCGTTACAGGGCAAAGTGGAGGTAGAAGAGTAGATCTGGTTAAAGGTTTCAGCAGCACCGTCCTTAAAGATGCGTTTTCTGATAATGTCTCTTTGGCAAACTGAGCCATTGGAGATGATGCTTTCAAAAATAGCAGAAAAGTGGTCAGATGGGGCAACATCAGTTACAGACACCTTGGAAATGTTTAGACCCTTAGTGATGATCAAGTCCAAAATATGTCTCTGTTTGTGCATTTGCTGTTTAACACATTGAGTCAAACCAAAATTTCTAAGAGTGTCACATTGACCTATTGCACTTCTGTCTTCAGGATCGTCCATGTGAATGTTGAAGTCTCCCACAATAATTAAACAGTCATAATCAACACATATCACATATAAAAGCTCATTAAAATCACTGAAAAAGTTTGTTTTGGACTTAGGAGGCCTGTAAATATTCAAGAGCATGGTTTGGACCAGGCTCTTTTACCTGGAGAGCCAGATATTCAAAAGAGTCAAATTTGCCCAAAAATACTTTTTTACACTTCAGTAAATCTTTAAACCAAGTGGCCACCCCTCCACCTTTTCTTTGCTGTCTGCTCTCACAAAGAAAATTGTAGTTCGGAGGCTCTATCGACTATCAGAATGGGAGCTTCATTAAATTCATGTAACCATGTTTCTGTTAAAAACATAACATCAAGGTCGTGGTCAGTAATGAAGTCATTGATTAAAAATGATTTTCCTAACAGATCTAATGTTCAATAAAGCCAGTTTATATGACTTAGTTGCTGATATTAACTCTGTGTCTGGTTGTACCTGACAGTTTATGGCTTTTTTTGATTGTTTATTACTGTCTCTCATCCTCTTGGCTTTGTTCTTTCTGTCACGTATAAGCACAGAGATTTTACAACTATCTCCTATTAGGGGCCCAAGTTTTTCCTGGACATGATAATTTCTGATAGAGCTACCACTGGGGCCCAGACTGTATCACAGAGAGGTGATTTGAACGTCCTGATTAGGAGGAGATAGATTAGGAGGTGGTGGGGCTCTGCGGCATTTGGAAGATGTTGGTTCAGTAGCAGGGCCTCGGCCACGGGGGGTGTTGAATGGAGAAGATGTCAGAGCCATTTGGGTCCGGATCCTTAGAGCTCCTTTCATGTTATCAGAATCCAGTAAAGCAAAAAGCGGGCTCAGTGTGGGGATGGAAGAGTTCTGTGCGGTCTGGGTCGGGGTCTGGGCTGAGAGGGTCCACTTCTCCTGTGGATTTCAGCGTGGAGATCTTTTGTCTGCCGATAGGTTTATTCTCAGTGTTCTGATTGCCAGCTGAATCGTTGAGCTGGCTGTCACTGTTTGGGATCACAGGTAGAGTTGAATCATCGCTGTACCCCATAATCACCTCCACATTCACTTCTAGTCGATGGATTTTCATCTCCAAAAACTCCAATTTCTGTAAAAGTTTGTCGAAGTCCTCTGTGGTGAAGGGAGGCATCTTGTGCTGATTAGCTGGTCAAGTCAACTTGTCCTTCTTTCGGGTTTGATTATAAAAACATCAAAATCCTTTAGAAAAAAATAAAAATAATAATAATAATCCTTGGGAGTCTCTGGTAAGAAGTAGTTTTAGTCCAATATTTCCGTAATTTTGGCTAAGAGATAAAAAGTTAGGAGTAAAAGAATGCAAGCAAGCAGGGAGCTTAGGAGAAAAGCGTCTGAGCAGGTAGAGAGGCGGAAGCAGTCATTCTGGAACTAATATTATATGTATGTAAGCAGGGCACCGAATGTAATAAAACTTTAAAATCACCACTACATGCATGCAGACGGACCCAACAGAGAGGGCGAGGGATGGATTACGTCAGCTCTTGATGCATTCAAGTACAGTTAGATATTCAAGGTTCTCTTTGAAATGTGCAGAAAAATTTGAATTTTTTTGCATTTATTCAGGTGCCAACTGCCATCCCTGTCGGACATGACTTGGAGGTGCTGCCCTCTCCTAAACTCTGATCCCTTCATCTGCTGCAGGTGCAACGCACACTACTTCCTACTTAAGATCAACTTTAAATTTCTGGTTTTGTCCTCAAATTGTCTTAATATTGTAAACACGTAATGTATAAAGACTGTACAGAAACTGTGTGAAAAATCAGCCGAAATCCAAAGAAATGCTTTCAAGGAGACTTTGAGAATGTCTGGATACTTAAAAAAAACTTTCACAACACATCCCATTCATTAGCATGCATACACTATAATCTCACTTTCACACACCCAGAAAAATCGCACATACACTATTGAAATGTCTGACACACCACTAAAGCTTACACATAACCAAGCAACCCGTGATGGATGTGATATACATATATAATATATATATATATATATATATTTTATATAATAATTAATATATTATATTATAATATATTACTGTATATATCACAACCAGCTCTCCAAACCTGAAATTTTAGGATTACATAAATTTTAGACAGTTACTACGTCTTCTTGTGTTTTGTTGTGACATCAAACACTGTTGTCCTCTTCTAGATGAGAGTGGTGATGGGCTGTGACCAACATACCATGACAGCTTAGTTGACAACATGTAATGTTACACAACTTCCAGATTTACTTATGAGGACCACTGAGCATATTTTCTGTTCTCAGATCAAAAACATATTCCAATAAACCGTTTGAAACTGAGAAATATATAAAGAAAACATTTTTGGGGTTAAATCAGGTAGAAGCTTTATTTACACTCATAAATATATCTTTACCATCTCTGTGGGTTTACTTACACAGTGAAATATTTCTTCTAATGCCATTTGTGTCCTCATAAACACAAGCTTTTAAGAGTCCAAACCTGCTTCATTTTAATTACCTGCTAAAAATCTATTTTATAGTTGCGAAACCATACATATATTAGGCCTTATACATTAAGGATAAGACTAATATATCAGCTACAAGTGTCAGAACACGTTATATCTGGATCAGATGGACAGAATGACCTCTTCTTTGAGGATGCTCCAGAAAAAGCACAAATAAAAGACTCTTTCCAGCTTAGCAGACCAAGGACAAAAGGGCACTAATAGTAACATCATAGACATCCTGTTTGGACAGCTGCCTCACCGTCACACAGGCTGGACACCTTCACAGCCTGGAGCTAAGGAGTAAAAACACACATACGGAGTATAAAAAACATAAGAAATAAACAAGAAACAAAGTGAAGGCAGACAGAAGGGTTGAAGGATGAGAGGCTGTCGGCTTTGAAATAATGCGATTAGAATTTGCGTTGGAGAAGACCCGGTGTCACTGAGAAGGGACACCGTGCACGTAAAGCATGTCAAGACACATAAATCCATCACTTCCTATTCCCTGCCTCGGTGCACTTCAAAGATGGCTCTCAAATCACGCATCCATTCAGCCAGCCAGCCAGCCAACGCTGCAGCAGGAGGGGGATAATAGGTCTGTGAACCGTGCCTCAGTCTGTGCAGTACATGTAGGCTCTGAGGAGTCATGGTATGTTGAGAAAAGCTCAGCTCCTGGGAGGCTGACAGTACATACTGTGTTTATACATGCTCTGCTTCACTTATACCGGTACATACTGATACTGACAAATCAATACCATTGTAACTCAAACAGCTGGATTGGGGTTTTAACATGCCAGCAAAGTTTTAAATGATCAATAGGTAACACACAGTCCAATTCAGGAGTTGGCTTGGACCCAGATCAAAAAGGTTAGTGAGTGCAGTGCCTCAGCCAATCAGAACACACTGCCAGGCTTGGGCCTGTATAACAGTCCAACAAGATGATGACGTGGACAAAACAAATGGCAGTTTTACTGTACGATAGTAAGGAAGTGCATTAAAAATAAATTAAATTACATAATTTTGTATATATGTAAAAACAAAAAAACTACAATTACTACTGCTGCCAATTCAGTACCATGAAATGCTATATTATTTCAAGCGGATTGTCGATTCCTAGATTCTAGAAGCATAATGGTACACACAAGTCATGGTTTAGTACGCATCTCAATTCTGCAGTACCATTTATACCGGTATGGTACAACAAAACACTAAAACGACAAAAAAATTCATCAACATTTAGGGCCATGCCAAACATTGCAGGATTTGTCACCTGGAAACTTCACTTTAAAATTACAAATATCTTTAAAAGACCATTCCCAATTTGAACGACGTAGTCCTCTATAAGCCATATGTCAAAGTTCAATTAGGTCCAACATAGAAAGAGGTCCCGTTTGTTATAAAAATAGTACAAAAAAAGATTACAAAGAGTCTTAACTAATTTGAATTTAGCCTTCTAAAAAACATTAGGCAAAGAACAGAAGTTTTTACGATGAGAGAATATGAAATATATACAATTTGTATGATCTCATTTGAAGACAAGTGGTTGGTCGATTGATAAGAGCATTTCTGGTCTCTGGCCATTACATATTGTCAGTCCTCCAAATAACGGATGTTCCAGTCATTTTCATGGTCCTTCTTGTATAAAATCCACAAGTTGGCATAACTTACTGTTTCTACAAACATTTTAGCATGCCACCAGTGAAATTAAGTCTAGTAGTGAAATTCCTTAATAGTAAATATTTCACAATGGCTGCATAGTTCTAAACTTCCTGTGGACTGAATGAAATGGGTTTCCATGGCTGAGCAGCTGCTTCTAAGCCGTTCATCACCAAGTTCAGTGCAAACATTTTAATACACTGGTTCAAACCCTGATACTTGGGGAGTGACGAATCACAAATTTTTCAGGCAAGACACATTAGGGAATCTGGGTCTGGGTTTGGCAGTTGCCAGAAAAATGGTACTTGTGTGAGTTGGGCTTCTCCCCCTTTTTTCTAGTGAAAGTAACTCTTAATACTTCAGCATACCAAGACATTTTGGACAATTGTATGCTTCCAACTTTTTGGGAACAGTTTTGAGATGAGGACTTGAGCTCCAACATGACTGCACACCAGTGCAAAAAAGGAGGTTCATAAAGACATAGTTGAGGAAGATTGGAGTGGAAGAAGTTGACTACTCTACACAGAGCCCTGAACACAACCTGAAACATGCATTAGATCAGAGACTATGAGCCAGGGCCTATCCTTCAACATCAGAGTAACAGAGTAACAAACGGTCCCCCTGAATGGTCCCATAAACTTCAAAGCGTTGCACACAGCCATCCCAGAAGTGATGAGGTAGCTGTAGCTGCAATGTGTGGACCAATGGCATTTTAAAGCCATTACACATTATTAGTATTAAAAATGGGATGTCATTAAAGTTTATGTCTGTGTTCAGGCAGGTGACCCAATGCTTCTTGCAATATGGTACATGAATCCTAACATACGGTCAAAAGATCTAATAAGTAAAAGACGCAAGAGCTGCAAAAACAGATTTGACAACAGAAGTCACCTCTGGCCCAGAATTAAATGGAGTTCAATGTATTTTTATATAGCAGAAAATTATTTGATGCAATACAAAAAAGACAGGTAAGCAATTATGCTACGCAACTCAATGAAGGTGATAATGTACTGACCAAACAAAACAAATCCGTTGTTCACATGCAAGCCTTATCTCACACATCCAGCACACTTTTATGACCACTTGCCAACAAGTAATGAAACCATGAGGCACACTGATATGCGCAGGTTTATCAGTGAAAGACCCCAGCTGAAGAAACAAAATATAGTCAGAGTTACATCACAGTTCACTTTAGTTTTAATTAAAAAAGTACCGATTCAGTTTCAATTCAGTTTATTTATATAGCGCCAATTCACAACACATGTCGTCTCAAGGCACTTCACAAAAGTCAGGTACATACATTCCAATTAATCTTAATCATTGAACACTGCAGTCAGATTCTGTTATTTATTCAAATTGGATAAAAAGTTTTTCTATCTAAGGAAACCCAGCAGATTGCATCCAGTCAGTGATTTGCAGCATTCACTCCTCCTGGATGACCATGTAGAGACAGTGGACAGTCACTGGCGTTGACTTTGCAGCAATCCCTCATACTGAGCATGCATGTAGCGACATTGGAGAGGAAAAACTCCCTTTTAACAGGAAGAAACCTCCAGCAGAACCAGGCTCAGTGTGAGCGGCCATCTGCCACGACCGACTGGGGGTTAGAGAGAACAGAGCAGAGACACAAAGAGAACAAAGAAGCACTGATCCAGGAGTCCTTTCTATGGGAAGGAAAAGGTAAATGTTAATGGATGTAGCTCCTTTAGTCGTTTCATCTAGAAAGAAGGAACAGATAAACTCTGAGCCAGTTTTCAAGGTTAGAGTCTGAAGAGAGCACATAGAGTTAGTTACAGTAAAAGCTCAGTCAGTAGCTATGTCTAGGAGAGAGAAATGGTTAAACACTGAAAGACAGGGCCATGTGGATCATCGGTAAAGGGTGAGCATTAAGTTGTTGCCAGCAGAAGCTTGGAGGATGCCCCTCTCCAGAAAGGTGTTACAGGTAGACACAGAGTCAGGCCAGGTGTAGCTTCTAGGAAGAGAAACGAGAGAGAACAAAGTTAAAAGCTGAAATAACAGCAAATAATACGAAATTGAAGAGTAGTGTGAGAATGTAGCGAAGAGGGTGAAAGTGGTCATTATGTCCTCCAACAGCCTAAGCCTATAGCAGCATAACTACAGAGATAGCTCAGGATAACCTAAGCCACTCTAACTATAAGCTTTATCAACAAGGAAAGTTTTAAGCCTAGCCTTAAAAGTAGACAGTTTGTCCATCTGGAGCCCACTGATGGCCATTGTTATACTAAAAACCACAACGATGGGGATACCAGTTCCCAAGAAATGTCACCTTAATGTGCTCTCCATTACAAACAGGTCCAATTCACAGCCAGTTAAAGAGTATCCAATTACATCCTATTTCAGTTGCAATCAAGTGCAATACAGTCATATACTCCACACCTAGGTCCAATTACTTACTAACTAAAAGCTATCTAAAGTGGATTGCAATCAAAGGTTTGTTGAACAGATTCTGACTCTTAGTAAATTCTGCTCACCTTCATATATTAAGCATTGGTTTTGTCAAAACGTTACCATTTATTTGCATGTGTACCTGTAGATGAGTGCAATGAACATAGGGAGGCTTATGTGTAAAGAGAAAAATAAAATCCTCTGCGGCACACATTTCAATCAAGACTTCAGGACTCCTTGGCCACTGTATCACTTTTTCTTCCTCGCCGCAAGCGGCTCAACACAGCATACAGGGCACAGACACACACCACATGAACACCCAGGCACTGCATGGCTGTCATGCTAAGGAACGCAGATGACTGAATTGTGGGAGGCAAATCCACCTCTATTCTGTTCCAGTTCAAAGAGTAGTCAGATAGCTCCATAACCAGGCCAAAGCATGCTAAAGTAGGCCAGGCCAGGGACAGAAATCTGCTGCATTAAACAGGCTTTTTTCTGTTGACTGAGACTGGATTTGTAGAAAGCTGGCAACTGAGATGTTTTGCACAATAAATCTGAATGTTGGTGTTTGGGGATAAAACATCCAAACTTATTTAAAACTATAGAGGGGTCATATTGAAAAAAATGTCTTGCTAAAGAATTTAAATACTAGATACATCTGAGATGGTTTCAATAGCTTTTCTGTGTAGCAGCACCAAGTATCTTAACTGCAAGAGACAAATCCATCCAAAACAATTCAGAGTAAAAAAAATAATAATCACACTAGTTCATATAATAAAAGGTTGGTTATTTAACTTGGTTCCAATCGTTGGGCACTGAATACTCTTGCAACACATCTTGCCTAAAACAAAAGGAACTGTGGTAAGCATACCATGTCTGTGTCATGCCAAAGGCCCGCTGTCAAATAATCAGGCAATAAAATCTCAAATCTGTTAGTTAAGCTACTTTGATATGGGATTTACTATTAAAATCTTTAAGTTTTTTCTGAGTAGATATTAGTTGGGTAGCTGTCAGTCTGAGTGTGGCTGTAAGTCTGATTGCTGGTTTTCATTTAAATGCATGATTCTGAAAATTGGTTGAGAATCTTGTGAATAATTGTTAGCTCGACTCTGCTTGGTATGAGTTTTGACAGCACATAGCTGAGTACATGTTGGATTGATAGTAAATATCCATAAACTTGATTCCTAGTCGTTTTTAAATGCAATTCAGAGTAGCATCTGAATACAACAGCCTTTCTGATTAGGTGTTAGTTTGATTTTGAAATGTTTTTGTGTAGCTGTTCACTTGACACTGTGTAGCTGGTACATTGTCCAGGAGTGGCTGGCTATGTTGGCAGCTTTCTGGTTAACTGTTACTTTAACTCCTTAAAGCAGGGGTGTCCAAACTTTTTTTAGTGAGGGCCAAATATAGAAAAATTAACAAAGGGCCGGGCCACACACTAGAGGTGACATATTGACGCATATATTTTGTGTGAATTTCTTTTTTTAACTTTTTAATTACTTCACATAAATAAATCAAAAACATGCATTAAACACGTACGTTAAGAGCACATACTAGGAGATACTGTGTGTATTTCCAACTCACATATAATGTGAAGAACATTGCACTTAGTGGGAGCAGTGATGCTGTCCTTTGGATTGAAGGATGGTTGACATGTCAGGAGAAAGTTTGGTGGTTGAGACACGAAGGACTTCGCAGAGATGGCTATCGGTCATTCTGGTTCTGAGTCTACTTTTGTTCTGATTTAATAGAGAAAATTTTTGTTCACATATATATGTTGAGCCGAACAGGCTCATCATTCTTTTTGTGTTGCGTCTCAGAGGAAACTTGGCATTATCGAAACTCTGATAGAATTCAGGGAGGGAGAGAAGCTGATGTTGACTCTTCAGAGAATCATCACATTTTGCATTTCAATCAGTTCTAACTACAGACTCTCTTCCACCTCTTCTGCATCCACCAGGAAGGGGGTCGAAAACAGCTTGATTTGTTTTTCAATCTGTGAAACGCTGGTGGAATTCTGGCATGAGAGATGCAATCACAGACACGTATTTCTCCGTTTTAGCAGAAAGGTCGGCCTTTGGAAAAGCAGATTTGATTTCAGACAGCGCAGGGAAGTGTGCGTTAAAGCCTTGTAGTTGCGTCTCAAACAGATGAAGCTTTAGGCAGAAGGCTTTAATGTGCGCATACAGGTGTGGTCGGCCAGCCACAGAGGGTCAGTTAGTTCATGAAGAGGTGGCCCTTCTCTTTTAAAAACTGGTCGATTTCTGATCTTAGCAAATAAAACTGCTGCAGCACAGAGCCGCGGCTGAGCCAGCGCACATCAGAGAGGTAGAGTACATCACCGTATTCAGCATCCACATCAGATAGGAAAGCCTGAAATTCTCTGTGGTACAGTCCTCTAGCTCGAATTATGTTGACAGTTTTTACAACAGTGTTCATCACATCGCCCAGCTGGACAGTCTTGGCACACAGTGCTTCTTGGTGGATTATACTAACAGCCTCACCTCCGCTCTCTTTTACATTGGCGCACACCAACGAGGCCATTCCTTTGCGCTCGCCCGTCATGGCCAGAGCTCCATCCGTTGTTACTCCACAGAACTTGTCCCATTTAATTAAATTTCAATTCAATTCAGTTTATTTATATAGCGCCAATTCACAACACATGTCGTCTCAAGGCACTTCACAAAAGTCAGGTACATACATTCCAAATAATCGAAATCATTGAACAGTGCAGTCAGATTCAATTATTTATTCAATTGGATAAAACGTTTTTCTGTCTAAGGAAACCCAGCAGATTGCATCCAGTCAGTAACTTGTAGCATTCCCTCCTCCCGGATGAGCATGTAGAGACAGTGGACAGTCACTGGCGTTGACTTTGCAGCAATCTCTCATACTGAGCATGCATGTAGCGACAGTGGAGAGGAAAAACTCCCTTTTAACAGGAAGGAACCTCCAGCAGAACAAGGCTCAGTGTGAGCTGCCATCTGCCACGACCGACTGAGGGTTTGAGAGAACAGAGCAGAGACACAAAGAGAACAAAGAAGCACTGATCCAGGAGTCCTTTCTATGAGAAGGAAAAGTAAATGTTAATGGATGTAGCTCTTTTAGTCGTTTCACCTAGAAAGAAAGAACAGAAACTCTGAGCCAGTTTTCAAGGTTAGAATCTGAAAGAGAGCACATAGAGTTAGTCACAGTAAAAGCTCAGTCAATCGCCATGTCTAGGAGAGAGAAAGGGTTAAACACTGAAAGACAGGGCCATGTGGATCATCGGTAGAGGGTGAGCATTAAGTTGTTGCCAGCAGAAGCTTGGACGATGCCCCTCTTCAGAAAGGTGTCACAGGTAGACACAGAATCAGGCCAGGTGTAGCTTCTAGGAAGAGAAACGAGAGAGAACAAAGTTAAAAGCTGAAATAACAGCAAATAATGTAAAATTGGAGAGTAGTGTGAGAATGTAGCGAAGAGGGTGAAAGTGGTCGTTATGTCCTCCAGCCTAAGCCTAGGCCTATAGCAGCATAACTACAAAGATAGAGTGGCTTAGGTTATCCTGAGCTAACTATAAGCTTTATCAAAAAGGAAAGTTTTAAGCCTAGCCTTAAAAGTAGACTGGGTGTCTGCCTCACGGACTAAAACTGGGAGCTGGTTCCACAGGAGAGGAGCCTGATAACTAAAGGATCTGCCTCCCATTCTACTTCTAGAGACTTTAGGAACCACCAGTAAACCTGCAGTCTGAGAACGAAGTGCTCTGTTAGGAACGTATGGAACAATCAGATCTCTGATGTATGATGGAGCTAAATCATTAAGGGCTTTATATGTGAGGAGGAGAATTTTAAAGTCTATTCTGGATTTAACAGGTAGCCAATGAAGGGAAGCTAAAGTAGGGGAAATATGATCTCTCTCTTTAATTTTCATCAGAACTCTTGCTGCAGCATTTTGAATCAGCTGAAGGGTTTTAACTCCATTTTGTGGACATCCTGATAGTAACAAATTACAATAGTCCAGCCTTTGAAGTAACAAATGCATGGACTAGTTTTTCAGCGTCACTCCTGGACAGGATATTTCTAATTTTGGCAATGTTCCGGAAGTGAAAGAAGGAAATCCTAGAAACCTGTTTAATATGGGATTTAAATGACATGTCCTGGTCAAAAATAACACCAAGGTTTTTTACTTTATTATCGGAGGTCAATTTAATGCCATCCGGGTTAAGTGATTGACTAAGCAGTTTCTTTTTTAAAGACTCCGGTCCAAAGACGACAACTTCTGTCTTGTCTGAATTTAGAAGCAGAAAATGTAAAGTCATCCAAGTTTTTGTGTCTTCAAGACATGCTTGTAATCTATCTAACTGGTTGGGCTCATCAGGATTCATGGATAAGAAAAGCTGAGTATCATCAGCATAACAGCGGAAATTTATTCTATGCTGCCTGATAATTTTACCTATTGGAAGCATATACAGGGTTGGACAATGAAACTGGATTATATATATATTTAATATATATATATATATATATATATGTATAATATATATAATATATATATATATATATATATATATATATATTATATATAATATATATATATATATATTATATTAGTATAAATATATATCATATATTATATATATATACACACACACACACAAGTCCTGCACAGTGGTCAGAGGGATTCTAAGCCATTCTTCTTGCAGGATAGTGACCAGGTCACTACGTGATACTGGTGGAGGAAAACGTTTCCTGACTCGCTCCTCCAAAACACCCCAAAGTGGCTCAATAATATTTAGATCTGGTGACTGTGCAGGCCATGGGAGATGTTCAACTTCACTGTCATCTTCATCAAACCAATCTTTCACCAGTCTTGCTGTGCGTATTGGTGCACTGTCATCCTGATACACGGCACCGCCTTCAGGATACAATGTTTGAACCATTGGATGCACATGGTCCTCAAGAATGGTTCGGTATCATTGGGCAGTGACGCGCCCATCTAGCACAAGTATTGGGCCAAGGGAATGCCATGATATGGCAGCCCAAACCATCACTGATCCACCCCAATGCTTCACTCTGGGCATGCAACAGTCTGGGTGGTACGCTTCTTTGGGGCTTCTCCACACCGTAACTCTCCCGGATGTGGGGAAAACAGTAACGGTGGACTCATCAGAGAACAATACATGTTTCACATTGTCCACAGCCCAAGTTTTGCGCTTCTTGCACCATTGAAACCGACATTTGGCATTGGCATGAGTGACCAAAGGTTTGGGTATAGCAGCCCGGCCGTGTATATTGACCCTGTGGAGCTCCCGACGGACAGTTCTGGTGGAAACAGGAGAGTTGAGGTGCACATTTAATTCTGCCGTGATTTGGGCAGCTGTGGTTTTATGTTTTTTGGATACAATCCGGGTTAGCACCCGAACATCCCTTTCAAACAGCTTCCTCTTGCATCCACAGTTAATCCTGTTGGATGTGGTTCGTCCTTCTTGATGGTATGCTGACATTACCCTGGATACCGTGGCTCTTGATACATCACAAAGACTTGCTATCTTGGTCACAGATGCGCCAGCAAGACGTGCACCAACAATTTGTCCTCTTTTGAACTCTGGTATGTCACCCATAATGTTGTGTGCATGACAATAGTTTGAGCAAAACTGTGCTCTTACCCTGCTAACTGAACCTTCACACTCTGCTCTTACTGGTGCCATGTGCAATCAATGAAGACTGGCTACCAGGCTGGTCCAATTGCTGCAGCCAGGTTTCTGTGAGGCAAAATAAATCAATCTGATTGTCACAAATCAGGTCACTAACTAGCAAAGTCTTTGAAGAGAGAGATCTTATGTTCAGTAAGCCACATTTAATTGTTTAATTTTTATTTTTAGTCAGAGTTGTGTTTATTTTTATTAGATTTTCCTGATTTCCTCGTTTTAGATTATTTTTTAATCTATTCAATTTTGTCCGTGGGCGAGACACTGTCTTAATAGGGTAATGGGTGGGTGGCAGTACAGAAGCTGCAGAGAGGATTGTTAAACTACGACCCTGCTTCCTGGTCTGAACCCTGCGTTGTCAGAGGTTTGGAGAACTAATAAATTCGGCCAGATTCCTAGAAAGAAGAGCTGCTCCATCCAAAGTGGGATGGATGCCGTCTCTCAGGATCAGACCAGGTTTTCCCCAAAATGTTCGGCAATTATCAATGTAGCCCACAGTGTTTTCTGGACACCACCTAGACAGCCAGCAGTTGAATGACAGCATGCGGCTAAACATGTCGTCACTGGTTAAATCGGGGAGGGGACCAGAGAAAATTATGGAGTCCGACATTGTTTTAGCAAACTTACACACCGAAGCAACACTAACTTTTGTGACCTCCGATTGATGTAACCGGGTGTCATTACCGCCAGCGTGAATAACAATCTTACTGTATTTACGCTTATCCTTAGCCAGCAGTTTCAGGTATGATTTGATGTCGCCCGTTCTGGCCCCTGGCAGGCATTTGACTATGGTCGTTGGTGTCTCTAGGGCCACGTTTCTGACTATAGACCTGCCAATTACCAGAGTTGGCTTCTCAGCGGGTGTGTCGTGAGCGGGGAAAATCTGTTAGAAACGCAGACGGGTTGGTGGTGACCTGTGGGCTGGGTTCTAGGACTATGCTTCCTACGTACCGTCACCCAGCCGGCCTGAGGTCCCGGCTGCGCGGGCTCTGCTGAAGGACCGCTACGGCGAGCTACCCTTGGTGGCTCCCCGCTGGCTAAGGGGCCTCGGCTATCTACTGGTTTTTCAACAGCGCAGAGCCGGGCCACCCTCGCCTCCAAAGCTACAAAAATGCTACATTTATGACACTTACCAATATCACTAAAGGAGGCAGAGGAGTAACTGAACACCTGACAGAGAGAGCAGGAGAGAGGAGGAGACTCAGAGAGAGAAACAGCAGAACGGGTAGCCATGGTAGAGCTAAAGCTAACGCTAAGCTAGCGACCCCTTACCACTACTAGAAAAAACCGTGTAAGACACGGAGCGTTAAATGTAGCAACAGAAAGTATGTGTTTTAACGTGCTTATGTATTAGAACAAGTAAGAGATATCACAGTAGAGAGAAATCAGATCAAACGAGAGAGCCTTCACACATAAACAATCCACCGAGTGCAACAGCGAAAACGGGAAGTGACGAAGACGCCTTACCACGCCTGTCTAGCAGAGGCACCGTATTCACACCAAGATTCACACCATCTTTTAACTGCCTCTGACACAGCTTCAAAAATATCTTTTCCTGTCGTTGTGCCTTTTAGGCTCATGTCAAGCAGCTCCTCCGTACAGCAAAAGTTATCATCTACTCCCCGCAAAAAAATTAACAGTTGCGCGGTGTCTGTGTTATCTGTGTTCTATTCGCAGGCTATCGAGTAAAAATCAAAAGCACAAGCGTCGTCTCTCAGCTGGAGTTTCAAGTTAGCTGACAAGTCCTCGATTCTCTGCACCACTGTATTCCTGGATAAGCTCACATTGTTGAAATCCAGCTACATTATTTCTGTGACTTTGATGAGGCACTGCTTTATAAAATCACCGTCTGAAAACGGTTTTCTGTGCTGGGCAATTAGTTTAGCGACTTCATAACTTGCTGTTGTGGCGTTTTCCTGTATTTTGTTAGCATGAATAAAAAACTGCTGTTGAGCTTGCAGGCTAGCTGCCATTTGCTTGACTTTCAGTGTTCGTTCGGCACCGGTGTACGATGTGTAGCTCTGATGTTTGGTCTCATAGTGCCGACGGACATTATACTCTTTCATCACAGCAACATCTTCATTACAAATCAGACACACTTTCCATTGATTTCTTTGAAGAAATACTCATTTTCCCACCATGTTTGAAATTTTCTACACTTACTCGCTATTTTGCATTTCTTAAGTGCTGCCATTTTTGCATGCACCCATGTGGGTGGCAGACAGACTTTAGCCAAAGTCTACAGGGAGCGATGCTGGGTCTCATGAACAAAAAATAAGGATCTTGTTAAACCACACACTGTGTAGCTACCTCCTCTCGTCCAGCAAAAAGTGCCTGAACAGTGCTGATTCTGGCATGTAAAAATACACCCAGATAGGAAGCGGCAAGCGCTCCTAGTGAGTCAGCTTTAATCATTACTCATGCTCATCACAATTAATCCTCTCAAACCTTTGTCCTGTCACAAACTGGGCTGGACCCGATTTGATTTGTTAGGTGAGTTAATAAGAGGAAAAACCACTCACATTTGAGCTTGGACTTCTCTCAAGCATGGAGTGCATGTTCTGTTTAGTTCTAAACGACTTGAACTTTGGCTAATTAATGTGTTTTTTTTCTTTAAAGCCCTAGTCAGAATTGTATTAAAGAAACAGTACGTAAATCTACGAGGAAGTCTGAAACTTTGACATGAAAGAGAAAGCGGGGTATCTCTAATTGAATCCATGAGTTTGATTAGATGATACTGCATCTCTATCAGCGTAGAGGAACTTAATCTCAACTGCTGATTGCCTGAGCTCTTCACATGAAAGAAGCTGGGACGTTTCATTAAGGCTGTGATAATTCAACAAGATACACTTTAGAAATCGGAGCATATTCAGAAACTGTATACAAGGTAAAAATAGCATCCAGACTGAATTCTTTAAAACACAGACAGGGGCTTGTTACGGAGCAGCAGCACAGACGAAGGAGTACAAACAGAAAAATCAGGTTCCAATTTCTCTCCTCTTCAGTGAATGATAAGGCATTGTTACCATCTTACCACCAGCAGGCTGACCGTTGTGAAACAGGTTGACAATCTCACAGCATTGGTGCATCAGAATGGATGAGAAAATGCATATTTTTGCAAGGAATTATAAAGGCTAATTTCTGCAAATTTTAACACCTAAATTCCCTCACAAATCAGATGGACACTTTCAAATTACAAATATTATTGCCTGCTAAAACATGCAGTTGTATTATTAACTGTTGTAGAAAATTTTGTTTTTACCAAGACAGAGACCGATGATTGTCACTCAGAATCGGCTTTATTCGAATCTTGCAAGAGAGAAGGATTTTTTACAGCATTGGAGATGCGCTCAGTAGTGCTGCCAAATCGTTCTGACTAGACAAAGCAAAGGTTCTCCTTATAAGCTACAACAGTTCTCAAGGTGACTCTCTTAACAGTGTGGCATACATATTATCTCACACAGGTGCAAGTAGAAGGCTGAGAAACCATTACTCTAAGACTATATAAGAGAAGAATGGAACAACACAGAGGGGTTCTAATACTTTTGTCAGTTCCTGTAGAGTATCAAAGAGCAAATCAAGCACGGCACATACATTTCCATAACACTGTGCAACTTGTTTTCATGTAACTTCATCCAGCCATCTTAAAGAAATCAGGTAATATGCAGGATTCCTACACATTTTCCATGACAAAAAAATCACTTTTCCGAGTCAGATTTCTGGAGTTAGTCCTGCATTTTTCAATATTATGGGCATTTGAGTTTAAAGTGTTTACCTTAAACTTGCCAGATTAGTAGTGGGATCTTATTCTGAAAAAAATGAAATGGTTTAAAAAGTTTAGAAATTTTGTATTTTTCTGGGATCTGGACTAATTGAAAACAGTACTATTTCTTAAAGGTTCTTTAAAGCACCGCTTGTGAACTTTGGTTTCTTTATGGTGCAAATATTTCTATACAAAAGCTAGTTTTACTGCTAGGAATCATTTTAGTGTTATGAACCAGAAGCCTAGTTCATCCTGACTTTACAGAGGTGCAAATACCTAGCAGGTAATAAAACTGACCTTATTTGGATGAGCGTACATTCAGTCATACTCGTACTCGTACTCGTCGTCTTTCGCTTATCCGGGACCGGGTCGCGGGGGCAGCAGACTAAGCAGAGACACCCAGACGTCCCTCTCCCCAGACACCTCCTCCAGCTCCTCCAAGGGGATCCCAAGGCGTTCCCTGGCCAGCCGAGAGACATAGTCCCTCCAGCATGTCCTGGGCCGTCCCCTGGGCCTCCTCCCGGTGGGACGTGCCTGGAACACCTCCCGAGGAAGGCGTCCAGGAGGCATCCGATATAGATGCCCGAGCCACCTCAACTGGCTCCTCTCGATGTTGAGGAGCAGCGGCTCTACTCCGAGCTCCTCCCGGATGGCCGAGCTCCTCACTCTATCTATAAGGGAGTGCCGGCCACCCTACGGAGGAAGCTCATTTCAGCCGCTTGTATCCGGGATCTCGTTCTTTCGGTCATGACCCAAAGTTCATGGCCATAGGTGAGGGTAGGAACGTAGACCGACCGGTTAATCGAGAGCTTCGCTTTTCGGCACAGCTCTCTCTTCACCACAACCGACTAGCACAGTGCCCCCATTACTGCAGCAGCCGCACCGATCCGTCTGTCGATCTCCCGCTCCATTCTTCTCTCACTCGTGAACAAGACCCCGAGATACTTGAACTCCTCCACTTGAGGCAGGAACTCTCCTCCAACCTGAAGAGGACAAGCGTCCCTTTTCCGGTCGAGTACCATGGCCTCTGACTTGGAGGAGCTGATCTTCATCCCAGCCGCTTCACACTCGTACATTCAGTCAGTAAATCAAGATAAAGAAACTGATGGGTAAAATGTCAAAATAAGGTGTGATCTTGCAAATCAAAGAGAAAGTATTGGAAATTAACATAAATCAATGCGAAATCTACTGCATCTATTAGACATTATTAGATGTTTGGCTAATTGGAAAACAGAAAAACGTCTAGAAAATCTTAAAGTTTTTCCATACTCCCTTTTCTTTTATCCATAACTGCAAAATATTAAAAGCAAATTTCATACTTTTCATGAAACCCTGTGTTTCTTGACCTTTTGTGCTAAATAACTTGATTCTAATTGTAAAATTGTTTTACCCTTTGTCATTTTTTTTTTTAACTAATTCGTGACTAAATAACTTTCATAAATTACTGACACTTTAACTTAAAAGCATTTTTACCTTTATGTTCAAAATATGAAAGTTTGGTTTAATTTTTTTTCTTCTTTTTTATCACCATGTGATTCCAGCTAGTTGGCCCGGCGTTTATGTTTGTAATATTGTATGATGGTTGTTCCAAATAAGATAAATAAAACAATAACACCCAGCTGATGTCCCAAGATCTGGTTTTCATTTGCTGTGGTTGCAGCTACACACCAAGACATAAAAAATTCAAATCTGTTTGGCAGACTGCGACTGAGGTCTGAATCCCTCTCCTACTGACAGGTTTCCCCAAACTATCAACACTGACACAGCCTTTCCTGAAAGGAATTGGCCATAAAATCATGCATTATGTCCCCAGCTAGAGATTTTCTTTTTACCCGGTATTTAGCTCCATCAACCCTGACTAGCTTCCACCTCCATACTGAATAAAAACATCCCGATAGCATAACGCTGCCACAGCCATGTTTCATCATGGGGATGGTGTGTTCAGGGTGCATAGATTTCTGCCAAATTTTGCATGTCTCATCTGACCAAAACACCTTCTTCCACATGTTTGCTGTGTCCCTCACATGGATTGAGCAAAATGCAAACTTTCTTTCAACAATGGCTTTCCTTTCATTACTCTTTTTTAAAGGCCAGTTTTCTGGAGTGCATGAATAATAGTTGTCTTGTCGATTAATGTTCAGCTTGTCCAGTCTGTCAGTTTTGGTGAATGGCTGTGTAGACGTGTTTTGTTTCTCTGTACCACGTTCTGTTGATAGTCAGAGATGTTTACAGCTAGGTTCTACTTAACAACCTAACTGCTTTCAACTTTCTCCCCGACTTCTCTGCTGTATTTCTGGGTCTTCATGATCCTTTTTGCTCACTAATGTTCTCTAATTAACCTCTGAGGCCTTATCGGAACAGCCGGATTAATACTCAGGATAATAGTGGACTTATTTTACTCATTAGATTTACTATATCATACCAACTTTATTCATGCCCCTCTTCAGTTTTTTATTTGTGAAAATCTACTCTAGTTTTCCTCCTACATCACAGATTGTCCATCATTAACAACCAATAAAACACACTGAGGTTTGTGGATGTAATCAGACAAAATGCAAAAAATAATTATAAAAATGGTGGTATAAATACTTCAGCAAAACCCTGAACCTGAGCAGTTTCCAAGATAGCAATCAGATCGTACAACTTTTCCCTTGCGTGTAGTTCTGCAAAGTGTTCTGGTATTATATACATAATATAAATCAATAGGTTTACAGCTAAAGGTTCCTGCCTCCACACCTTTAAAGAAAAACCCTCTCAGTAGACAAACCTTCATGTAAAGAGATGAGTTTATATTTTTTCTTATTAAAATGGAATACTGTCATCGCTAAAAAATGTTTTAGATGTAGCAGTGCACACCTAAGCTATCTGTCATTATGCAAATTAGCCCTGGCTTCATTTCCATCTCTTGCCTGAAGCTCCATCTTTCTTTGCTCCATAATGGGAAGTTGTAATATTGCAGTAATTCAGTCTTACATGTTCAATCAGGAAGCGAACGGTGAAAAAGAAGGTTATCAAACCTGTAATCTGTCACTAATGGTGGATAAAACTTGTTTCCAATCACAACCTCTGACAAATCCTATCCAGTAAACTGACTGCTTCGGTTTCTTTAATCTTAGTATGTATAAAACACAGGAATGCCACAATCTGCATTTCTTTTAAGATTTAGAAACACCACACATTACCAAAACTATTTTCAATCCAATTACTTTTGAAGAAAAAAAAAACAACATTTGTTTTGGCAACGTGTTTACCTCAGCCCATCAGAACCGAGACGATGCCAACTCCAACAAATCACTGTAAAAATCTACATTTGTTTTCCAGATTAGATAGAAAACAACACGTTAGAGTGATGAAGAAAAGTGTGACATTTGAAGCTGTCTGACGAGCTCAAACCGACTCAAACAAACAGGATTAATCTCTGACAGGTACGCAGCAGGGGTGACTGATGTGCCGTCTGTTGCATTGCATTTAATGGATGTTAGTTGGTGACACCTGGAGGTAAGTAAACACTGATGGCAGTCTGTTCAGGTAACATTTAAACTGAGTGTTTGGAAGCTTCAGAGACAGCTCTGAATGAGGTAGTCCTTTTTAGTTTATCCACATACGGTTTATAATGGCGGAATAAATAGTCTAAGACTAGTTTAATCCATCCCACCACTATCTTCGGTTTACCTGAGACTCGGACTCAGAGGTAAAAGGTCCAACACGTAAATACAGACAACCCTCTCCCCAACAACACTTTCTAGCTCATCCTGTTCTTCAGGAGTTCCCAGACCAAATGGGATATTTTGTGACTACAAACAGGTCTAGGTCTATTGACGGCCTCAGTTGACTCCTTTTGATGCCGAGGCACAGCGGTTATGGACCAAGCACCCAATGAACGATGAGTCTGCAGAAGATGATGCCACTCTTTCGCTCATAAGCAAGATCTCATGAACGTGGTTGAGTTAAAATGCATCGACTTAGCTCTTTATTCTTTATGACAAACAAGGCCTCAACCACTATTGAAATCTAATTGGCTGCAGCAGGTACCATCAGCAGTTTGTCTTCCCCCACTGTGTGAAACCATGTATAGTTTCTCATGTTTACCCTGATTCAAAATATTTTTGCCAAATATTTTTGCCTTATTTTAAACAACCTGCATCCGGGGTGGCTCCCATCGAAGTCCTCTTCATTTTAATGACTAGTGTTTCAGCAGCTCTGCTCCACACAGACCGCTGTCTGAGCACAGCATGGAGACCAGGTCACATGACAGACAGATCGGGAGATCTGGGAGACAGCAGCCGATACGGTTTCTCTTTCACTAGGAAGGTCATTGTAAGATGGTGAAAAACAGACTGCTAGAGAACATCTAGAATCAATAGATTGACACAATAATGTGTACAGCCTGGAATAGTTTTGGAAGATGTACACATGAAACTGGCTTTACCACAGCTTACAGGGCAACAGAAATCCGAGACAGAACAACAACATGTATCAAGAGTTGATCCTAGTCAGGGACTCTGATACTGATCAATAAAAAAACAATTATTCAGGTTCACGATCCAATACTTGGGATCAGACCCGGACATTAGGATACATTTATACCTACTTTGGTAATTTGGGAAAATAAATGTGCTGTAGAGGCAAATTTAGATTTATTAAATAAATTAGCCCTTAACGTCTATCTTGGGCACGCTGGGATTTTCTGGGATCCTATTTCTGACCATTTCTGGGACTGGATCAAATTTTATGAGCATAATAGTTATGTCTGAATTTCATCTTCCATCTGTCCTGTTATCTTCTGGTTGTAGCTTGGTTTATCGTTCATAAACAGACCAGAACTAGGGGAGATTAATCAGATGAGTTCGAGAGAATGAAAAGGAACTCCTTGTGTTTCCATAAATGACCAAGGAATACCGTTTCACATTGTTGCGACAGAAGTCAGACCTGTAATCTATAGCATAATGAGACAGAGGCTACTACTTAGCTTTCCTAAAAATCTAAATAAAATCCCTATCCACAGTAATTTGAGCCAAAACATAAGTTCACATTTTAAACCTCTATCGTTTATCCTGTGTGTGGTCATACTGTTGAGAGGTGTGTAGCGGACCTGTAGTGGACCCATGGGTCAGTTCCTTCCTTTAGCCAGGTGCTGTACTGCTCCCTCCTACGATCTCCAACGTCATACGTTCACGTGCAAATAAAAGAGGATTGCAGAGATTTATGCGGAGGTTATCGTTTTGTTGTGAGTCATCGGGGGAGCTTTGCTGATCAGAAAGATGAGAGTGGAGGTGGGTTCAAAATGTGTCATGTATACCCTGGAGGACCTTTAGTTTCGACTCTTACAGTGCATCGAATTAACTTTTTTTTGGGGCGGGGAAATTGCGTCCATGATGTGAAAATTATGTGCTTATGCACCATCTAAATCATCTTGATGAGATGGGACAGGCCACAAGGAATATCTGATTTACTGATAAAAGATTCAAAAGGAGTCCAGCTCCTTCCATTGGCAGTGAAAAAATAAGGTAAAAATACATAAATAATTCTATTAAAAATAAGTTTTAATCACAGATTTAAAACGCTACTTTAATTTCCTCTGCGTATGTCACAGAGGAATACATCTATCCCTGTTTCATGTGTTTTTGTCAGCTCTTGCTTTTATATCTGAAATGTGAAGGCTTCTGACGAGACAATCCGTGTTGGTTTTCCAAGCAAAGGTAATGGAATCAAGGGCTGTTCTTACGTACCGCTGGTCTCTGATATCCTTTCTCTTGGGGAACAAAAATGTTCTGGAAGATTGAAGAACAAAGGCAGAGACTGGCAGAAATGAAGGCAGAAAGAAAATGGAAACCAAATTATGTAGGGATGGCAGGAGGAAAATGAAGGAGAGAAACATTAGAACCAGATGTTCACCACAAAGATAAGCAGATCCAAGGTTTAGTGTGTGTGAGCAATCTTCAAAGGACTTTGTCCTGAATCAGATATGAAGATGAACTCTTTCTGCATGTTTGCTTCTTGCTAATGTTGTTTTATACTGTTGTCTGCAGTGAAAAGATACATAAATGAGAATTTTATGCCATGCATTTGTATTCAGCCCCACTGACCTGAATATGTTCCACAACCTCCTTCTTTTCAGATTACAGCTGCAAGTCCTTTGTGGGTTTGTCTCTACCAGCTTTAAAAATCTACACTGAAAATGTTGACCATTCGTAATTACAAAAAAATGTAAGTTCAGTCAGACTGGATAGAAAGCATCTGTGAGCAGTGGTTTTAAGTCATCCCACAGATGGGTGAAAATTGAAAAGCTGCATGTTAAGAGCGCTGTACCTCCACCCTAGTCTCAGGTCTTTTCCAGCCTCCAACAGGTTTTCCTCCAGGTCTGCTATGTATTTAGATCTATCTGTCCATCTTCCCATCCGCACAGCATTATGCTGCCACTACCGTCGTCAGGTATTGTGTGCTTCCCACCACAGAGTTTTGCATATAAACTTAAAAAGAGCATTTTAATCACATCTGACACGAGCACCTTCTTCCACATGTCTGCTGTGTCCCATTCCATAACATGTGGCAAACTGCAAACAGAATGTATGACCTTTCAACTGTAGCCTTTTTTTTACCACTTTCAAAGTCCCGATTACCTTGAATTATTTTTTTAACACGGCTTTTAATTCCAGCTGAACAGAAATATCAGGCAGTTATTAGTCTTTTATTTTCTTTTACTCGCTGTTTTTTACAGTTTTTTAGCTGTAGTTTTATTTTCCTAGTCGTTTTTGTCTTATTGTTAATTTTTACTGTATGATTTTGTTTTCTTTTCAAATATGGATGTGAACAACACTTTGGTCACTTTGTGGTGTGTAAAAGGTTTTATAAATAAAGGTTGATTGACTGATTGATTGATTGATTGATTAGTAGAGTACACAACAGGTTGGGAAGAAGTTATTTCCATTTGACTCTCTTTCTTTTTGGAATCAACTGCAAACTCATTTGAAACTAAAGGAACTAATTGGATCTTTTTAAGTGGCGAATATTTACCTGTTTGATATACTGTTCTGTTAGATGCAGTTTATTTTTTTACTTTTTAAATCAACCACTCTACACTACTTTGATGGTACACATTTTAATGGCAATTAAATATGATTAAATATCACAGTTAAATAATATAAGATTATATGAAGTCAAATAAAAAAGTAAGAAAATGTTTTTCCATCCACTCTGACCATCTTCCATGTTCCTTATAAAGCATGTCCACAGAACAGCGCTACCACCACCATGCATCGATTTTCATACAGGCCAAAAGCTCAGTTTTAATCTCAGTTTGGGTCAGATGTCTCCAATTCCAATCCTCAAGAGCTGGCCTCCTACATGCCATAGATGTTTGTTTACTTTAATCCAGCTGAATTATCTCCTCAGTGCATCATTAAGTTCGGCAGAGGCCTCCTTACTTACCATTTATTTGATTCACGTGTCTTGAAACAGGAGAAAACATGCAGGCCACTGGCTCTTGAGGACCAGAGTAGGCCAACCTGGTTTTCAGACTGTTTTTGGAACCATGTATAATTTTCCTTTCACTTCACAATTACTGACTTCTTTGTAAAGCAATAATGCAAAGTCAGTAATGACATGAATACACAAAGAAACTTGCCACATACCTGGAAAACCAGGATATAGATGCACACCTTAACGCCCCCGAAACATGCATTGTGCAGTAAACAAGAAGGACGAGGGCATTTTAGGTGCAAATCCCAACAAAGAGGTGCAGAAGGTGCAGGGAGAAGTGACTGACACACAGAGGGAGAGGGGGAATATGGCGATGCGGCCTCCCCTCCCCACCTCTCGCTTGGCGTGCTTGGAAACCATGGCAGCATTGTCTCGCAGTGCTGCAGCCGTCTCCATGCCAACGCTGGTGGCAGTTTTCTGTGGAGATCAGACTCACCGGGTGACACCTGAAAAACACACATACACACAAACAAACATTCATATACACATGCAGGGAGCTGGCGAGAGGGAAAAGGAACAAAGAAGGTGAGCTTTACAGAGGTGAAGGGTTGGAACACATGCAAAGGTGTACACAAGCAGAAAACACGCAGTCCCACACGCACAGAGTCATGCTTTCAGCAGGTGTGTCGAAAGCCAACCTCTCTCTTATCCCTCTCCTCCTGTTCAGTGTCAGAGTGCTCCACTCTGTCTCTCTAATTAGAGAGCCAGACTCTATATCAGCGCGGGGGCCAAAGCACACACACACACACACACACACACACACACACTGTCATCCACAACACATCTTTATCCTTCCCTCTGAACAAATATCAACTGCACAGAACCAACAAGAGCCCTCCATCAGGCTCCCCTGCATGTTCAAAGATAAATAAATAAAAAAAACTTTATCTACTTGCTGCATGTTAATAAGCAGGCCACACACAGAGGGAGAAAGAAGTATCAGCTTAATGCATTCAGGTTCCTTATTCACGCCGATTCCCTCGCTGGGTGCACCGACTCATTTACCTAAACAATGCATTTCAGGCAGGGTGGAAAGGACACACAGGTAGAGGTGTGTGTGTGTTTTAGAGGTTGACTGATAGCCTCCTTTTTTTCTTCATAAAAGCCAGGCTATCTACACAAAACAGCATGCATGTGTGTTAGGGTACATTGGAGAAGAGCAGCTAGTGGCTCAAAAGAGTATATGAAGGGCGGGCTCTTCTAGCGTCTGCATCTGATAGAGCAGAAAGGAGGCATGAAAAGTCAGTCGAGGAACGGCAAATAGAAAAAGAGGGGAGGGGGAAAAAAAAAAGGGAAAGGTCCTTGAGTGAAAAGGCGGCTGAGAAATGTGGTACTTGACCTCAGAGGTCTGCTTAACATGAATGGATGACACTGAAACGTCTCTTTGTATCCATCTCTGATTTCCTGTGCATTAACGGCATGCATAATACAACTGTCTGGTTGCAGAGAAAAATGGGAGTTTCTGATTACATGTTTACAGTAATACTAATCCCAACCTATCAGCAATTACCAATCCAAGGTTGCAAAGGTAATTTTGCCTTGGATTTTATTTACATAAACAAATTCATTCAAATAAAGGCTCCTCTTGTATTTTCACCTCCTTTGTTTGGGCTTTATAGAGAGGATTAAAGCTACATGCCATTTTTCATTGAGATAATGGGAACAAAGAGGGCCCACATGAATGTTTAACCTCTAATAACACTGAAAACACTCATTAATAGTGTTCAAAATCTCAATCCTCCTCTAAAATTGAATGCAGTTAAAATACATCTAAAAAGGAGCAAATTAGAAAATATTTACACAGTTCTAAAATGACATCTCTTTTGTAAAAAATTATTAATAAAATGGTGTACAACCTGAAAATGATATCACAAAAAGTGACTGTGGTGAATTTTTGGAAACGCTAAAAGACTATTTCTTTTACGATATACACAAACAGGCCACATTTTTAAATATACGGTCTCTCGTGCTGTGACCCATCCTTTTCCTTCAGAACTGCTTTAATTCTTCGTGGCACAGATTCAATGTGTCTGAAACACCCGTTAGAGACTTTGGTACATTACACTTGACAGAATAGTGCAACAGTTGGTCTATAAATGTTGCACATCCCAAAGGTGCTCTAGTGGTTGAGATCCGGTGACTGTTGAGGCCCATGGAGTACACTAAACTGATGATCATGTTCAAGAAGCAAGTTTGAGATGTATTATCTCACTGGAAGCAGCCATCAGAAGGTGGGTACACCAGGGTCAAAGGAGTGGACATGGTCAGCAACTGTACTCCTGTGGTCTGTGGCATTTAAACAATACTTATTTGATATATGGGGGCTCAAAGTTTGCCAAGTAGATATTCCCCACATTATTATACCACCACTAGTCAGAACGATTGACACAAGCCAGGATGGATTCATGCTTTCATGATGTTTACTTTAAATTCTGACCCTACCAGCTAATTGTTGCATCTGAAATAGAGACTCGTTGGACAAGGGAAAGTTTTTTCAATCTGGAATTGTCCAAATTTCTTTATGGATTTTTGCCTGAGTTTCCTGTTCTTTGTTGGCACCATGTTTGGTCTTCTGCTGCTGTAGCCCATCTGCTTCAAAGTTTAAAGATATGGTATTCCACATACCTTGGTTTAGTGGTTACCTGAGCCACTTAAGGGATGTTTTCTCTTTTAAGAAACCATTCTCTGTAAACCTAAGAGATTGGGTCTAAAAATCCCAGTAAACCAGCAGTTTCTGAAATAGTCAGCAGTGCATTTAAAGTCACTCAAATCCCCCTTCTTCCCTATTCTGAGGCTCAGGTTGAACCTTAGCAAGTCGCCTTTAGACATCTTGTTGCCCAAATACAGATACTGCCATGTGACTGAGCTGCGATTTCTGTTTATTATCATAATAACAATATATCATTAGTTACTGATAAATATTTATGCGCAACAAAATTTGTACATTTTTACTCTGGCAAAAAATTCAAACAAAGCAAACTCCAAGTATTAAAATGCTGCATGAGCTTAACTCTGCGACAGTGCTAATGCTAGTTCGTAAATTAACAGAAAGGGAAGATTTGTTGCTTTCTTTATACTTCTTTCCACTCCAACAGTACAACTAACATTTTTTATTAGCATAACTGCTTACAAATTAAATTTTTAACTACTGCTTATTTTTCCATTAGGGTCTATGTTAACTTGCTGTATTTGTTAGTGAAAATGCTAATGCCCAGCTAGCATGATTTTATCAAGGACAACCAAGACAGATTACTGTAAACGTTGAAAATGTTTTGTTTTTTTTCCAACACATTTTTTCAAATATGCTGGGTCACCATCGAGACGTGATATATATTTGGCCCCAATCCATTTAAAGAAAGCAACCAAGTTGCTGATGCCGGTCCCTTTTCTGTCTAGGGGAGGGGGTTCGGAGGGGCCCCCCCCCAAATGTTTCGGGGTAAAGGGGGGGGCCCGGGGTTGGGTCTGGGGGTGGCCCGGGGGTCTTGGCTTCCGGATGGGTTTTGGTTTTGGCTTGGGGGGTCTCTCTTGCCCTTTTGGGGGCCCTCGGGGGGGCCTCCTTCCCGGGGCGGGCTTCGGGCAGGGGTAGGGGGTGTCGGGCAGTTCGGGGCCCCTGGATGCTGCGGATTTTTTTTTGGGGGCGAAGGGGGGGGGGGGGGGGGGGAAACCTTTGTTTTTGGGGGGCTGGGGGGGGGGGCATTGCGCAGTGGGGAGTTTTTGTGTGCAGTTTTTTGCTCGGGGTGTTTTTTGCTGCTTTCCCGGGTCCTCCCCCTGTTTTTGTGTGCTTTTGGTGTTGGGGGTGGCCCTGTGCGGGGGTGGCTCTGACCCCCCGGGGCGGGTTTCCCGGCCCCAGGGGGGGGTGTCCTGGGCTCTCCCGTTTGGGGCCTGGGGCTTCTGGGCCTCGTACTGGGGTGGGGTTTCCCCTTTTTGCTGGATTTTTTCCTGGGGGGTTCTGTGTGTGGGGTTAGGGGCCCTTCACCTTTCCCCTATGAGTGCACAGAAAGGATGTGGGGTTATGCTGTGGGCTGGTTTGGGGGGGATCCTGCGGCCCCGGCTCGGCCTATTGTTTCTCCCTGGCTGCCCGGAATGTTGTGGGTCTCGTCTCTGGAGGGGGGTGGGGCCTCCTTCCCTGCTGCCTGTGGCACCCTTGGGTTGCGGGGCCCGGGGGGGTTTTTCCCCTTGGGCAGGGGTAGGGGGTGGGGTGGTTCCTTTGGGGTCTGTTTTGGACTCCCGGCGGGCCCCGGGGGGGTCTCGGTTCCCTAAACTAGGGGGGGGGGTGTATTCCCTTCCGGGCCGGGAAAGCTTGCTTTTGGGTAGGGTGCTGTTTTGGATCGGGCGGGGGTTTGGGGGCAGCTCGGTTTTTGGGGAGTGGGATGGTTTTTGTTGCCCTGTTTTCCCTGGTTTGGCTGGGTCTGGTGCCCGGAAATCCGGGACGGGCACTCTGTTGGGGTCCCCCTTGGGGTTTCGGGGGGGGCCCGCTTCTGGCGGGCCTCCTTTCTGTTGGAGGCGGTGGCTACTTCGGGGGGCGGGACGGGGAAAGGGGGCCCTGGGGATCGGGTCTGGGGCCCTGGGGGGTTTCCGGGGGGTTTGGGGGGGGGGGTGGCTGGGAACTTTGATCCCGTTTTTCAGTTGGTTCTCGGGGCCTGTCCCCCTGCCCCTAGTCTTTTGCCCGGTGGAGGGCCCCTTGCCCCCGCCCCTTTTTGGGGATTTGGGCAAACGGGGGGGGCCTTTTGGGGGTTCACCCGGGGGGAGCTGGCCCCCGGGGAGAGCTTTTTTGCCCCCAGTCCTTCCCTCCCCATCCCGGGACCCCTCCCTCCGCCATCTCCATCACTTTACCACCATGGGGGGCCCTTTGGGGGTGCAGGTGCACCATTGGAGTGCCGAAAGGGGTTTTCCATCTCTGGGGGCCCCCATGGCACCTTTTCCCCAATTTTTTCTGTACAACTTAGACACTCTCACTTATATCTTTTTCACGACATTCACATGTGGGGCCCTTTTGGGGGGGGGCCGCACTCCAGGGCATCAAGGGAGGTACCCCTCTTTACCCCAAAAAAAAAAACCTCGGGGGCCCCCGCTCACCTCTAAGGGTTTAATTGCATTTAGACATTGGGGGTTCAGAGTGTGGGGGTGGGGGGGGGGTGGGGGGGGCGGACCCTTTTCCCCCAACCGTTTTTTTTTTAAACGCACCATACAAAAAACACGAAATCAACCCCCACTTTGAGCGGGCGGGAGGCAGGCTTGGGGTTTCCTTTCAACCCCCGTTCGCTACTTCCCATCTGTGGTCGGAGGCCGGGAGGGGGAGTGGGCCCTCTAGCCGGATCTGGGTTTGGGTTTGGGGGGGTGGGTCGGGGGGATTTTTTTCTGCGCCGGGGCTGGCTTTCGGCTTTTTCTCCCCAGGATCGCTTGGGTTTCCCCTTTTGGGAAATCTGGGCCCCCTGGCTTTGGCCCCGGGGTTCTGGGGCTGGGGGGGGGGGGGGCCGGGCTCCGGTGGGGGGCTTAGCCGGCTTTTGATTGGGTTTGGGCCCCCGCTCGGATGGAGGGGTTGGCCCGGGTTTGACTACTTGGGGGCCTGGGGGCGCCATGGGGGGGCTGGGGGGGTGGGGCACTCCCGGGGTTTGGGGGGGGGGTTGGCCGGGTCCCCGGGAAACTGGGGGGCCCGGGGCCCTTTCTTCCACTGCTTCTGGGGTTTGGCCCAGGGTTTGGGGGCCCCGGGGCTGCGGGTTCCCGGGGGTTCGGGTTTGGGTGGGGCGGGGGGAGCCGTCTTGTGACTGCACCGGGGCGGGGGTGGGCTTTGTTTGGTTTGGAGCGGTTGGCCTGTATGGCCCCGGTCCCCGGCTAGTGCATGTATCCCTCGTGGACTCGTGGGGTGGGGCTGCTGGCGCTGTCTGGGGATTTGGGGGGCTTTTTGGGGGGGGGGTGCTCTGCTGGCTGACATGTGTGAGGGGGGGGCATCGGGGCGGTGGGTGGGGGGGTGTCGTTTGGGGGGGCTGCAGGGCCCGGGGGGGTGGGGGGGTTGTATCCAAATTGGGGATAAAGGAGTCGCCGGGGTTTGGGTCGGCTGGGTGGGGATGGGGGGGAGCTAAAAGGCGGAATAGTTTTTTCTCCCTGGGCAGTTGCAGTGGCAGGAAAGTTGGGCAGGGGGAAAGTTTTTTTTTTGTGGCTGAGTGGGGCCTTTTGGGGGGGGGTGGTGGGGACACTGACCCTTTGGGGGCGGGTTGGGTTTGGGGTTGGGCCCCATCATGCTGGGGGGGTCCCGGGGTCCTGTTTGGGGGGCGGGGTGCTCGGGGGGGTCTGCCCTGTTTTCCCCAGTGGGGGGGGGGGGGTGGTTTTGCGCAGGGGCCCCTTTCCCTTGCTGTTGGGCGCAAAATTTTGTGGTGGGGGAGCGGGATGCGGCGGGGGTGCTCAGGGGGAGGCCTGTATGGAGAGCTTGCGCTGGGTGGGGGGTGACCTCATCGGCCTCTCGGCCCATAGAGGGTTCCACCTGTGGGGGGGATTCCGTGGCGTTTTGGGGTTTTGAGGACGTGTGTTCGATATCGGTGGGCCCTGTTGGGGGGGGCGATGTGGCGAGGGTTCATGTTGGGGTTCACTGGGGGGGGAGACGCATGGGGTCGGGATCGGAGCTCGTTGGGGGGTCGGGGATTTTTCTCCGTCCCCGGGGCGGCTCTTTGGTTTGGGGGGCTGGTTGGGGCCATGTGGACCCCCCTTTTGTACATAGCCCCCTTCTCCGGGAGGTGGATGGGGGTTTTGTGGGGATGGGTTAATTTGGGCGGGGGCCGGGAAAGGGGGACCAACCCCGGGTCTGGGCCCCGGGGTGCTTGTCTCTGCCCCGGGAGGAAAAAGGGGGCCCCAAATTTTGTCCGGGGGGTGGTTGGGCCCCTAGGGGGTGCCGGGCGCCCGGACCCCGGAAATAAAAGGGATGCATTTTGGGGGAAGTGATTATGTAGGGCGTTCCCTTGTTTTTTGTTTTTCGTTTGGGGGCGAGTGATTTTTTTGTTTTGTGGATGAGGGTGGGAGTGGGTTGGAATGTGACTTGTGAGTGCCTGTTTTTTTTGTGACAGGTTGGGGTCTTGGACTGCTCCCCCTCTCCTTTGGATCAAAGGGTTAAAGGGGGCCCCCCAATATTTTTTGGGGGGCCCATTTTTCCCCCCCGCCACCCCTGCCTGCCCGGTGGTTTTTTGGGGGGGGAGTCTTTTTTGCCCCTGGTGTACTTTTGGTTTTTGGTTCTCGGTGTCCCCGGGGCCTGGATCCTTCGGTTGTGTGCCTGCTCACTCCCCGGGGCTGCCTGCCGGGGCCTGGCCCCTGGGCTCTGTCGGGCCTCTGTCTTGGGGGTGGCGTGTCCCGGGGTCTTGGGTCTCTGGGGCCCTTTGGGGGTGGATCTGCTCGGGGGGTTTGGGCCGGCTGTCGGCCCGGGGGCCTGGGGGCTCGTCGCTGCGGTTTTCCCCGGGGGGTTCTGCACTTTTCCTGCGGGGGGGCTCCCTGGGACTCTCCACTGCTCTTTTTTTGGGGGGTTGGGGGGTAGTCCCGGCGGGGGTTCTCCTGGGTTTCCTGTGCCTTGGGGGGCCCTTTTGGATGTCTGTTGCCGGAAACTCCTCATGGGCCCCCCGGGGACCCCGGGGCAGGTCGGGGGGTCCTCCCCACTCGCTATTTCATATTTTTTGTGGAAAACCTTGTATACAAACGCATCACACAGGGGTTTATAGATTACACAGATGATCTATATTGGGTTTTCAATTCCACCAAGTACATTTTACATTTATAAATCCGTGTGGTTTTTTTTGCGTATAAGCCCAAAGCAGGGTGTAATTTTACTCTATTCATCCTTCTTTTTTCCTCCACTCTCTCCTCCTTTTTTCCCCCCTTTTTCCCTTTTGGCCCCATCTCTCTCTTTGCAAGCTTTGTTTTTCCTTTTCATTTCAGGGCCTTTCCCGTGCCCCGTAACAAATTTGAATATTCCCAAAAAAAGTTCATAATAAAAATTTTTCTTTTTTAAATATCCCAAAGCAGAGCCTTTAAAGCAATAGCTGTGATGCTCCGCTTGTGAAACTAAATCTGTTGGGCAATTTCTTGGCACTCAGACAACAATTCTGAGCGCTACTCTGCTTGACAGGACACGGGGAAAAAAAAAAAAAAAAAAAAAAAAATTTATTGGGATTTTCTGTGATAAACCAACACAGGTAAGGTGTACTTTTAAAGTACATTGGTTAAGACTTTTGGTTTTTTGTTTTTTTTTAGGTGGTGTTCATTTGTACTTAGCTCCTCTTAGTCAATACTCTGGCATCTAGAAACTGAAGTGTTTGTCTATTATTCTTCCAGAATAGTTCAAGCTCAGATTTGATCGAGTGTTCTTAATTTGTTCTAAAATACAAATATGCTTTCATATAAACCATCTCCAAGCGTCTGGTACATAGAACAAAACGTTTTATTTTGGTTATCTAACAAGAGCACCTTCATAGTTGCTGTGTTGGCTTGTGACGTACTGGACTCCTTGTGACTTCATTTCAATGACTTTCTTCTTCTCACTCTTCACTTCACAAGACCAGATTTGTAAAGTGCAGAATAAACTGTTGTCCTGTTGATGGATTCTCCCAAATGAGCACAGGAGCTCTGCAGCTCCTCCAGATTTCCTATTGGACTCTATGGTGCTTCTCTGGACAGTCGTGTCTTGGTGGGTTTGCAGCTATGCCTTACCCCCTACCTCTGAGATGTTCAAAGCCAGCGTTTTATGGCCCAACTCTACTTTGAAAGTTCTCCACAACTTTCTCCCTGACCTGTCTGCTGTGTTTCTTGGTCTTCGTGATGATGTTTGTTCACTAATGTTCTCTAACAAACTTGAGTCCTTCACAGAACAGCTGGATTTTACTGAGATTAAACTACATACAGATGCACTATTTTATTATATAATTCGGTGACTTTTAAAATTGGCAAAACTATTTACCATTTTCCTCTCATTCACAACTATTCACTACTTTGTACTGGTCTCTCCAATAAATCCCCAATAAAATATATTCAAAGTTTTAACATGACCAAATGTGAAAAAGCATAAGCACAAAAGATCAAGGCATGTTGATCTATTATATTAATTCTAACTAATCCTGTAACCCATAGAGCATGCATGAGTTTACTATGTACATTAAAGCATCCCACAGCATTTCTACCTACGTCAGTAGGTTGAAAAATGTCATGACGAATGACACAGTAGCACAGAGGTTGTTATAATTAGTGCCAAACCAACAACTCTGACTAGAGGTTTGTGGATCAATACGTTTACGGTTTGTCAGATTATGTTAGCTTGACCTGTCCTGCTTTCAACAGCCGACAGACAACAGGAAGGGAGAGAGAAAAAAACCAAAAACAAAACGCGCATCGATCCGGATACTTCAGTACGCCAGGCCGAGGTTTTCTGCCTGCTGGCACACAGTGCTGTCATTATGGCTGAATTTAGCTTACAGACCAAACAATAGGAAGATGGAGATTACCCACATACACACATACTGAAAAGAGAAACAGTCAATACTGCCATGCTGTTTAGCCGTCTGTGTCTGTGTATTTTCCATCAGCAGTATTCTGCTGAATTATTAGCCAAATGCTCACCGCCGACGTAACCGACTGCAACGCTGCGAAGCAAACCTTTCCGTCTCTGCAGCATTTAAGGAACTTCATTTTCCACTTGTTTTCTCTGCTCTTTAAATAGTAATGACATTTTTTAGAGGTTTTCTGGTCTTTTGAGCCATTGCTGCTTTTGAAATGCTGTTATATCTGTGTTTTGTCTTGTGTGCGGCAACTGCCAGAGGGCACGCTTGCACAACATGGCGTGCAGATCCACTGCAGAGTTGTTGGGGTTTATGTTTTTCAGGGTGTGAGGAACAGGTGAGAGACAAGCCTAGCCTGTGCTCAAACAACAGAGCTCGTACACCAAATGGAGAGGAGGAAAAACAAACTATGACAAATACTTTTCTGGCACACGGGAAAAAAGGTTGCAGTGCCCAATGTTCACTCGAGTAAAGTACACAATCCTGCGATTGTTTCAAACCCTGCATTTCCCAAAGATGCCTGTCTGGAACGAGTTAAAAATCAGAGAACCTTGCAGCAGATAATTGGGAACATATCCGCACAGAGCACTGTTTATATGAGGGAATGTTTTTGTACATTATGCCTCCGAAGGCAGTGAGAATATTTGACAGCATCTCGAGCACATGAGAACGCTTGTTTCGCAGGGTTCATGTGTCCGGCTTTCTCATAGATGAAGAGTTTGTGTAATTTGTGGAGATTATTCAGATTAAGATGACAGCAGGCCCGTGGACATGTATGTTTAGGTTTCAGTTCATGTTATAGACAATATATGATGTAGGTAAGTGAGTCAGTGCTACAGTGACATGTAGGTGTGTTTGTTTATAGAGAACAAACAAAACCAGCCTGGTTCTGTAAAGAATTTACTTTTATTGTGAAATAGGAAATTATGACGACGTGTCATTTCTAGACTTTCTGTTTCTCAAACCAACTATTTACAGTGGCTTGTTAAAGTATTAATACCCCTTGAACTTTCCACATATTGTCATCAAAACCACAAACATATATTTTATTGGAATTTTATGTGAAAGCGCAACACAAAGTGGTATACATTTGTGAAGTAGAAAGAAATTATACATGATTTCTTTTTCCTTTTTTTTTTACCTTTAAAAAACTGAAAAGGGCTTTGTGCAAAAGTATTCAGCCCCCCCGAGTCAATACTTTGTGGAACCACCTTTTTCTGCAATTGCAGCTGCAAGTCTTAGGGTATGTATGTCTCTACCGGCTTTGCACATCTAGTGACTGAAATGTTTGCCCATACTTCTTCCAAGATTGCCCTGTATTTGGCTCCATCCATCTTCCCATCAACTCTGACCACCTTCCTTGTCCCTGCTGAAGAGAAGCAGCCCCAGAGCATGATGCTGCCACCACCATATCCGACTGTGGGGATGGTGTGATAAAGTGCAGTGTTAGTTCTCCGCCACGCATAGTGTTTTGCATTTTGGCCAAAAAATGTTTTAAATCGTGTATAATTTTCTTTCCACTTCACAATTGTATACCACTTTGTGTTGGTCTTTCACATAAAATTCCAATAAAATATATTTATGTTTGTGGTTGTAATGTGACAATATGTGGACAAGTTCAAGGGATATGAATACTTTTACAACCCACTGTGTGTAAAGGCTTGAATTAAATCTCAATTTTGATCCCCTTCTCTCTACTTCTGCTTTGTTACAAAGAACTGACAAGAAGTGTTTACAATTACTGCCTTTTAAATAACTGTGGAGGTAATTTGGCCCGGTCTTGTTTGCAGAATTAGTTCTTTTAAGGCTTGCTAATTAACATCCTGTTTAATGTCTTGCTATTTCTGCTCAACTGAGTTGAAGTCCACATTTCAAGAGGTCACTTTAAACCACCAATTTAGAGGTGAAAGTGCAGCGACATGCGACCACACACCAGTACTTTTTCCAGGAGGAGTCCAACAATGGGAGTGGTTTTGTCCACCCATGGCGCTTCGAGGGTGAATCATGTACAACTTGTACAATGGATTGTTTATTAATTGCAACAAGTCCAAAGTGATTTCAACATTATGTTATTAAATGTTGAGTCTTCTTCAAAAACTTCCTACAGAAAACTACAAGTGGTTTCATTGCATAATCTACCCATCCATTAAGTGTTTATAGTTGCTTATTCAATCAAACCACATCTCCAATCACTTCCCTATGCTTGCCACTTTGAAAAATACTTTACATTTTTCTTCCACTTCACAATTATGCATTATGTATGTAAGCATACTGTTTATTGAAATTTGTAGCTGTAAGATTAAAGTTCTATGGATATGAATATTTTTGCTTAGCACTTCAGTTCTGTAAATGATTGCTTACTATGTAGACTTACTATGTAGGCAAAGTGTTTTTTACCATGTTGTATTTGATAACCAAACAAAAAAAGATGGACAATTGGTGGACGCGCCTCGTGCCATCTCATGTGCTCATCACCCCACGAAAGAACATGATGAAATAACGCTCAGATTACGCCGATGTGAGACAAAAGAAAATGAATTCTGCCAACTTTTAAAGGAAACAGCAGGAAACGGACCGAGCTGATGAAATATAGGGAAAAAGGCTTTATAGATAAACATCTCGTTTCCTCATACGTCTGGAAGCCAACTTTTTGTGAAAATAGGCGAAATTTAAGAAAAAAAGATCCACATGGGAACATTTACAGCGGAAAACTGATTTGCTAATAAAACTGAGTCTCTGGTTGTAAGAAACCTAAGGTTTTGAAAACTACCTGAAAGCTACCAGGCGAAAATGGTGTCTGACAGTTAAAAAACAGATATTTACACAAACTGTCAAAACAAATGTTTCTCTTGATTGCAGGAAATAAAATCACACTAAATGTCACCCATTCTATGCCAGGTAGGATTATCAAAAATAATTTCAATATACTAAATATAGGGGATAAATTATTTTTTTTCCTGTTTTCAAAGCCAGGTTTGTATATAGATTAGGTTTTAAGTTAGACAGTGATTTCAAATTGGACAGTCAAATTATAGCAGCTGTAAAGTCCTGCTTTTATCATTTAAGGTGGTTGGTGAAAGTGAAATCTCTTCTGTCCAGGCTGCACTTTGAAATAGTAATCCATGCTGTCATTTCGTCCTGCTTAGATTATTGTAATGGACTTTATGTTGGAGTGAGCTGGTCCTCGCTCTCTCGTTTGCAGCCGGTTCAAATCGCTGTTGCGCACGTTTTAACTGGTAATCATAAAACTGAACACATCACCCCTGTCCTGGCCTCACTCCACTGGTTGCGTGTCCATTTTAGAGTGCACTTTAAAATTATTTTTTCCGTTTTTAAATGTTTTAATGATCCCACCATACCTCTCTGAGCTTCTTCATCCCTACTTACCTCCTTGGTCCCTCAGGTCGGATGACAGCAGCCCTTGCAGCTACCAAGGTCTAGAACAGGGGTCAGGAACCTTTTTTACCAAAAGAGCCATTTTGCTCCCTCTTCCACCAAAGCAAAATAGTCTGGAGCTGCAAAAGATAACACAGCTACTAAAGTTTTAGATTTTTTCTTATTAATTTTACTTGTTACAACAATAGAATTCAACAAGCAGAAGTGCAGTGGACGCGTGTAAACCGAGCTTAAAATAAATTAAACACAACTACACAGACATTTTTTAGTCCTTGTATTTGTGTAAAAAACTTGAAGCCCACTTTAATATAGTAAAACTCATTTACAGCTTAGCTGTTTTAATGAAGTTTTAGAAATGTTTTTTGACATGTGTGCTCTCATCCTCTTTGGGTTTCTTTCTTGGCCAGCAATCAAGTGAAGCACCTCAACACACATAAAAAACTATATCAACCCCCTTATTTTTTAAAATTTTTTTTAGTAATAGCCAATTAAATGCTACTGTTCAAACCTGTTTAATGTGACTTCTGTTTCTGAAGCCCCATGCTGATCCACCCTATGTCAGGGCTGTAAGATGTGACTTTGATCTTCACACAGGACTGCAGGCTCTGATTTATGAGGCGGGAGCGATATTTTACCTTTAATGAAGTTCATGCTGGAGAAATCTTGCCTGCATAAGTATGTTGAACCAAAGATGGACAGGACTCCAAATGCATACCTACCTATGTTCATATACGTGTCGGGAATGGAAGGTGTTTCGGGAGGTTTTCAATATCATTCCATTTGTGCTCTTTAGCAAGAGTGGCCTTCTGGCGAGCAACTCCTCCGAGATCCACTGTCAGGATTTTGAATATGGAAACCCATAAGCCTTTATCCATTATGTCGGCCATTTCTAGATCGCTGTAAATGCGGATATGTTCAGCAAGGATGGATCGATGTCCAGCGGTGTGACAGGGAAGACCAGAGAGCCACTTGCAGGTAAAGGTGAGGTCTATAGACATGGATGTGACACATATTTTGATTGACAGCTTATAAAGACCATTTTAAAATTCGACGTTAATGTAACACTTCAAACTCCAACATAACTGTGCGTCAAAATAATACAAATTTTTATTTATATAAATAAATATTTTTTTATATTCATTTTTTTTCTTTTTGTCAAAGCCAAGGGAGCCACAAAAAGGAGGCTGAAGAGCCGCAAGCAGCTCTGGAGCCGCGAGTTGTCGAGCGGGTTGGAATAACCTACCCCTGCACATTAGAGAGGCTCCTTCACGACCTACTTTTAATATTCCTCCCATTTTTATTCTGTTTTTCAACATTAGCGACACCGAGTTTGACCTCGTTTGTTTTAAACGGTTTCATTCAGTGTTTAATATGATATTGTTCTCATGTCATCTTTGTATGTTTTAGTGTATGTTTATGTACATAACTTTCTTTCAGCTGTGGTTTTTTAAAAGTGCTTTATTACTAAAGTTGATATGGTGTGGCAGATTACTATGCCTTCAAAACACACTGAGAACGCCTTCTGGTTTATCCAAAACGTCCCAATTAAATGGAGCAACACCTCTAGATGTATTTTAAGGTAAGACTTCAAACACACCATTTCCTTGTTTGACATGCAATTTCCTGACAGTCCTGAAGGTGCCGCGTTCATCTGTTCAAGAAATTATACGCAAATATAAACAACATAGGAATCTGCAGCTATACAGTTTATGAAGAAGGTAGGTTCTGGGTTTCAGAGATGAAGATATTTTGGTGCAAAATTAAAGTCAAAGCTCGACCATAAATGTGTATTCCAAATAGTCAATAACCCTAAGCATTCAGAAAAAGTTGTTACAGTGACTTAATGACAAAGTCAGGGTTTTGGTATGCCTGTCACAAAGCCCTGATTTTAGCCCCACAGCAAATTTGCGAGCAGAAATGAGAAAGTGTGTGCAAGCAAGGCAGTCTACAAACCTGACTCAGTTACACCAGGTCTGTCAGGAGGAATGAGCAAAAATGCCAGAAGGTTTTTGTGAGAAGCTGGTGGAAGGATACTCAAATCATTTCACATCATACATTCATGCAGTTAACCTATATCTACCAAATCATAAGGAAATGTCAACTATAAGATCAACTGTTTCTCGTATTGTTTAGGTCTCAACCTTATGTGGTTGGCTGCTATCTATTTTTTTTACTCATACCCTGTTAAATGTTAACACTTCCTATAAAATGAATTTAACGTAAGTATTTTTGTACTTTATACTTACACACACTTCGTGCCAATCAGAAGCTATTTAAATGCAAACTGGTAGTTTGGTGGCATGTCTGCAAAAAAGCCTCATCTGTTCCACCATCACAAACTTAAACACTTGTTTTACTTGCGAGTTAGCTAAATGGGTCCGAGACCTTAATTGGTTCTTTTTCCAGGTAAAAATAAGAGGATTGGGCTTTTCTTTAAACATAACTCCCAATGGGCCAGCCAAAAAACAAATGATAAATATGTGGAAAGGCACTTCATGCCCACTGTTAATCTTAAGAAATTTTCCCTAGATTTGCTAGTACTCTATTTCCTCTCTACCCCCCTTTGATATCTTCCATCCTCTTTGGAGTTCCAGCTACCAACTTGTACCCTCCCCCCAACAACCCCAATCAGTAGCACTGGCTCAGGCTGCTAATTGAATCGGGCAGGAGGTTTAATTCTAATGTGCCACAGATGGCTGGGGCATTCCTCCATCAAACCAGCCCAGAGCGGCCACTGTGCCGCTCGATATATTCTACCCTCTGTAATGTAAACCTCCAAGGAGAAAGGGACAGAGCAACCCTCTCCTGAGTCACCTTGAGGTTAGGCACACATTTAACTCAGTTTTTGCAATTAGTTGCGTTTACATACTTAATCTTTTTTTTTTTTTTAAATCTTCAAAACTCTACAATGAAGACATGAGACGGTGCCACTATCCAGCAGGTAGAGCATTTATTTGTATTTTAGAAAGGCAAGAAAAAAAAAGATATGCTGTTACACGAGTGGACCAGACCACCACTGGATGGCAGTGTTGAGCTACACTCAGCCTCAGGTTCCACTGAAGAAATAATAAAGACACAAATCAATGGCCATAATTTGGACAGAGTCTCAGCCTGGGTTAGAGTTATAATTTCCCCTGGTTTCGAAAACTGCATTTGGAGAGTAAACACAGCAAACGCTAAATCACAACAGACAGAGCAGGAAGGACAGGGGAAACAAGGGACAACGATAAATAGAGGAAGAAACAGAGCAATATGAGAGAAAGAGAGAAAGGGAGAACTTAAGAAAAAAAGAAGAGGATATAATTGTAACAACTAATGTAATAATAACAGAGATGGGGAACGCTGCCTCTCACAATGGCTACTATCACAAGCTATCAAGTGCATCAGGGACAGCGCATCAGAGAGCGAGAGGGTGTGTTAAACATGTGTGTGAGTGTGTGCACCACAGAAGACAGCGCAGCATTTGCTTGCACGAGGCTGCTCCGAGATGACTCCCCAGAGTGCAGCCTGAGTGCTATGAGGAAGATTATGAGTGAGATAGAAAGCACACATGAATCTGGGCTTTGTTGTGAGGCGGATAATAAAAGATGGGGGTCTTTGTCAGCATGGCTAAGTGTATGTTTCAGGAGTAAATGACTGACAACAGAAAACAGCCATTTGGACCGTGACTGTGACAGTAGCTCTTTGTGAACATCCTCGACTCGTGAGCAAGTCTGTTTATACACCCCCTCCAAATGTATGAGTGCAAGTAGTTATTTGGAGCCATCTCTATGAATGTTCACTTTGTGGGTTTATCTGGAGAGGAGAGATGAGAATGTGGATTATACCAACAGGTGATTTTTCTTTTAATGGCCCATTCTACCACATGTATGTTGCCTGTTGTTCTTCAAAGACAAACTAGGGTAACTGCTGCTTGTTTCAATGGTCTGAGCTCTAAAACCCCACCAAAATGAGCCTGTATAGCTAATTTAGAAAAAAAAGGTCTTTCACTTTTGTTTTTTATTATTATTTTATTGCTTCTGTATTACAACCATTTTATGCCTTACACTTTCTGAAGCGCTTTGGTCAATGGAAAATACTTTATAAAGCAAATTTAAAAACTGATGTGAAAAAGTATTTGCCCCCTTATAATTTATGCATCTCCAGTTCAATATCTACTGTACTTTCATTTACATTTTACTGCAATTACCACAACACGGAAACTGATTATGAAGAGAGGTAGATCAAGTCTGCTGACCTGATCAAGTTTAAACCCAAAGTGCACTTTTGCAATTGGTCAAAAAAAAGAAAAGAAAATTCATACTATGAGAAACAGGTAGAATATGTTAGGTTATTTTGTTAACAGAGCAGTAACAATTGTGTCAATTATTTGCAAAGTCCTGAAGAAAAACTGCTATCAAAAGGAATTTAAAAAAGTTCCCAAAAAGAAAAAACAAACATTGATTAAACGTGTATTTCAGTGGCAACACTGACTACTGTTTTGTTTGAGTCTTCAATATATTTTTAAAAGCTGAAGTTTTCCTTTACTCACTGGTTCCAATTCTAAACCTTTCACAGAAAATCCAGCCTGACATAAAGTACTTCTCAACGGGAAACATTCCTTCCAGCTGCAACCCGTTAGCCGATATGCTGATGCTTTTATGTTACCAAATTGTTTAATATTACCAATCCTCTAGTTAGCTTTGGCAACTGTCTGGTGTTACCTTTAGCAAGCGTTAGCAAACATCTGGCATTAGATTTAGCACCCAACAAGCATTACTTACCTCTTAGTAGCTTCAAGCATTAGCTATAGCAGCAGTGTGTGCGATTGTCTCCACTAGAGCTAATGCCTCTTGTTGTTTATGGTGACATTTGATGGCTGCCAACAATGACTCAGAAAACACCGTCTTAGTGGAGGTTCAAGCAGTAGCACATCTAACAAAGCATTCATACACCTTGAACACACTTGTTCAAGGTGTACAAATTATTTTAATAATAACTGTAAGGCTGGGCAAATAGTCTGCTGACATTAGGATGAATTTATAAATCTTTTATCAACTTGAAACAAGGAAAGTGATTGATCAACCGCTTTGCTCTACCACCATTGTTTTTGACTCTTGAAATATAGGAGACCGTGGATAGTTACAAAAGGGTATGGTTACAGCATGTCATTTTTCTCTAATCAGAACGCTAGAGTGATGACATTCATACTGCACATGCTCAATTGGGCGCAAAGCAGATTCTAGAGCTGCTCCAGGAATTATTGGAAAAACTGTTTTTAGGGAATACAAGTTTGTATTTGCTTGAGCTTAGTTTTTGTTATACTGTTGTCACTGTTTTTGTGATTTAGCTCAAACCTATATGGTTTAAGTGAGTTTTAGGTTTACTTTTAGCTAATATGGTTAGCATGTATCAAGATCACCTAGTTTAGCTAGCACATAAGGTTTTATCATGGTTGACAGGAAGGGGGACAGTTGCAACCATCCCCTTAAAACAAATGCACAAGTGTCTCTGTTCATGCATTTTAATGTGTTTATGTGCTGGGGGTGATACAGTAAATAGTATGCCCCTCATGCCAGTTTTGTCAAAGGTAAATTTTCCATAATGAATGCATATACTGACAATTGACAAAATAAAAGTTAATTGGCTCACAAATTGTTGCATTCTTTCTTTTTCACTAAAAGCCTGTTCTATTTTATATCAATTTGAATCTTTGACATCTGCATATAAGCCTACTCATCTAGGCAAATATATAATCGTCAACTGATCAAAGCTGATAATTAACACTGTAATATTATAAAAATGTTTTTGTAAAAATAGTAATACAATATAGAATTAATAATAATTGTTTTGAAATATATGGTATTTGTAACATGTTGCAACCATCCTTAAACAATGTTTCGACTGTCCCCGGAGTCAGTTCCAACATCTGACTCTTTGCATTCAGAAGCAAATTGTGAAAAATTTACTTACATCCATCTGTTAATAGTCAAAATCATTTAAAGCTGATTAAAGTAAGTTTATTGTATAGAAATTGGTCTAATCCAAACCATTTCTGACTAACAGAGTCAAATTCAATAAGTGTTGCAACTGTCCCCGGTCTCCACTACAAGGTTCAAGTTCTCGGATCGATATTTTGACCCATAAATCTGGACAGTTGCTAAAGCTAACCCTACAAGCTGTTTAGCAGCCATCTAGCATTAGAATCATGAGCTAGCCTGATACAAATTCAGTTAGGTTTTCTTATTTTATTTACTCAAAACCCAGGATGACTTTGCCTAAGTGGGGAGAACACTTTCTTCCTACTGCACCTTTTGTTAGTATGCAGCTGTCTTATGTCACTAGAAAGAATTAGCAATCCTCTATCGTTAGCTTTAGTAGCTGTCAAGTGTCTACAGCCATCTGGCTTTACCGCTCAGTAGATTCGAGCATTAGGAAATGTTCCCATGTTTGAAACTTTAATTTTAAAAATCCTACATTAAATGTCAATATGTTCATATTTCAAGAAACTGAACTCTTAGTGAGGACAGAAAACATCCTTAAAAGATTATTAATATGTGATTAATGTTTGCCATATTTACCAGGCTTTATTTTTGAAAAATGTATATTTCAGGAAGTTTCATGGTAAATGTTTAAAGCTGCTTTTTAACATTGAAGTTCTTCAAATTTCTTTTTCCTGTAGTTAGATTTAGTCCGTAAGCTTCCAGACTGATATTGTCTTTCTCCCACAGTTTTTACAGATTTATTTGCATTCTTAAAATTGTAGCATCTTTCAAATACTTCTAGTTGTTGTTGCCAATTTCTTTCATCTGGGTTATGCAGCATATGCTCTATAAACTTGGGAAAATCACCAGTAGGTGTAGGACTATGGCAGCATGATGTGGGAGATGTTGCGATCCCATTTGCAATTGACACTGGCAACGGTCTACAATTACTAGCCACCCAGTGTCAAGTTTAGCAATGGTCTAAGTATTATTGAAGCAGCCATGAAAAATTGGCAATATCAATTGTTAATCTAACCATTTAACACCTTAAACTAAAATTGTCCTTCTGGTCTTATTTGCCTGCTTTAACTATAAGAAGAATACAAAATCTAATGTGAGTTTATGTAATTACAAATTCTTTTGGCTGACATGGACATTTCAATATCTGACAGTTAAGAAGCAATCTATCAGTAGGCCTACTTTTAGCATGTAAAGCCTGGCAGAAATTCTGCTGTCACATTACATTAATTATATATTTTTTAATATTCCAGACTGAAATACTAAGAGGTGCTCTTAATCTACAAAAATACCTAGCATTAGCAATCTTCTAGAGTTAGCTTTAGATACCATCTAGTGTTAGCAAAGCACTTAGCAATACCTTCAGCAACCTTACATTGGCTTTACTAGTGATCTAGAGTTAGTTTTAGCTGCCATCCAATGTTAGCAACCATCTAGCATTACCTCCTGGCAGCTTTAATCAGGTTTAGAAACTGTTAGCATTAGTAGCATCAAAAACACTCAGAAACTCAGCATTTACAATTAATATTACTTTTACAGTTGCTCCATCTTGAGCAAAATAATGAAACCACACACAATTGTGACCAAGTTACCAGAAAAACAAATTTGTCTTCAGACTTTGTATGCAGTATAAATTAAATAAATTTTCCAACAAAATGTAACATTTCAGTCATTAATGTAAAAAATAACTAAACTTTTGATTCTTTGTTATGAAAAAGTTTAAATCCAGCAAAAGAATGCATTCTTGAATAATTTTGTTTGTTTACAGATAATATTTGTAATACAATCAACTAAACAGACTATTTGCCTAAACCTTTTCAGTGGATTTATTTTACCTACAGGTTAAATGTGGCGAAGCAGTCGCTTTCAAATTAAAATAAAAACTAAGGGTATCTTGGGCCACACGGTGGCGCAGTTGGTAGCACTGTTGCCTTGCAGCAAGAAGGTCCTGGGTCTTTCTGCATGGAGTTTGCATGTTCTCCCCGTGCATGCGTGGGTTCTCACCGGGTACTCCGGCTTCCTCCCACAGTCCAAAGACATGCCTGTTAGGTTAATTGGTCACTCTAAATTGCCCTTAGGTGTATGAATGAGTATGTGCATGGTTGTTTGGGTGTTGCCCTGCGATGGACTGGCAACCTGTCCAGGATGTACCCCGCCTCTCGCCCATAGACTGCTGGAGATAGGCACCAGCTCCCCCGCGACCCACTATGGAATAAGCGGTAGAAAATGAATGACTGACTAAAGGTATCTTTGCTCAGGTGGAGACTTTTCATATTGAAAATCTCGTGATTCCACAACCTTTGTACTTTTTGTAGTTTTCATCATTTAAATACTTTCATTTTATTAAACGTTTTCTCTAAAATAGAGCCCATTTTAACATTATTTAGACAATTTCTTCACTCAAAATCCAAAACTGACTAAATGAGTGGTTATTTAGGTCCTTAAATACGGGAGCATATTCACTTGTCTTCTGTATTCGTATAGTTGCTGTGTTTACCTTCATGACATAACATGCTATACATAGTGTGATTCATAAAGAATACCTTGTTTTCAGTTTCCTGAAATTGTCAGTCCCAAGCTTGAAGATTATCTAGATATTTGCCAGTTTGGATTGCAACTTTTGGGCTTTACCCAGTTGATATATATATATATATATATATATGTACCAATTTACATTCCAGAGACAAATTCAATTCTTTCCAATAAAAATCGAGTTTTAGCCATTTTAAGCATCTCTCCACAGAGGTTTTCAAACATACCAGAAAACATATCATGAGTAAAATAAGCAGTCAACATTACAGCTAAACATTTCCACTGCAGTGCACTGAGGCTGTGACAGTCAAAAATCACAGATTCAAACATAACAAACCCACGGAACCAGTCCTGTCAACTTGCAGGGTGGGACTTGTCAACACTGCCAGTTGGAAGCCTGGTTTATCTAACATTAGTAACACATTATTAGCTGTTTGCTGACAGCATCAAGCTGCCAAGGATACGTTTCAGGGTTGCAGCCAGGCAAGTGGCAGGGTACATATTTACAGACTGAAGCATGTAAGGAAATGGGTGTAAAGTTACAGCCAAGATCTTTTAAAGAAATGAGGTTTTGGGTTTTAGGAAAAAAGGCTCAAATATGCGTCGATAAATGTGATTCACTTTAAGGGATTTTAATCAAAATCGGTGAAGGACTTTAAAAATTCATAGCATTTCAAGAGCGGCAGCTTGGGAATTTTTTACATTAAGCATTAGATTCATTACATTTATAGTAGGGAAAAAGAAGTGACAAGTAACCTAGGTTTTTCCAAATATGGGCAGATTTACATCTTGAGAAGAATGAAATTAAAACATCATAATAGTTACTAAAATGTTGCACTGAGTCTCTAGAGAAGATTAAAGACCTGATGAACAGATAGATCCAACATGGTTCAATATTTAGTTTAAATAAAAAGGTGGGAAGGCTGACAAAGCCTTACAAAAGCCTTATTACCACCCCTGGAACCTTTTCACATTTTGTCATATTACAAACCACAGATATTGATGGAATTTATTAGGATTCATACATGGTTTCCAAAAATAAAAATGCTATAAGAATGGGACAACTGCTAACCTACCGAGATGGCTGTCCAACTAAACCAACAGGCGGGGCAAGGAACGCGCCAGAAAGCAGCCACGAGTCCCATGCGAACTCTGGAGGAGCTGCAGAGATCCACATCTCAGGTGGTAGAATTTGTTGGCAGGAATATGAATTTTGTACTCCACAAATCTGGGGTTTGCGGAAGACTGACAACAGGAAAGCCATAAGTCGCCTAGTTTGGAGTTTGGTACATGCCATGTAGGCAAGACAGCTAAAGTGGAACAAGGTGATCTGCTCAGATGAGCCTAAGCATCAACCTTTTCCACTACCTGCAAAATGTTGTGTAGTGGCAGACTAATATGGCATCTTCTCCTAAACACGGTGCTGGACGCATCATGATGTGGAGATGCCATTCTTCAGCAGTGACTGGGAAGGATGGATGGAGCCAAATACCGAATAGAAACCCTGTTAATGGCTGCGTAGTACTTGAGACTGGGTTAGGAGGTTCACCTACCACTCCGTTATTTTTTTGCATGTTGAAAACCAGGCTTTTTTTTATTCCACTTAACATTTGTACACTATTTTGTGGTGGTCTATCACATGGAATCCCAGTAAAATATAGTGAACTCTGTGGTTGAAACGTGAAACTATGGAAAAGTTCAAGGACAATGTATTCATTTTCTGAGGCGCTTCATTTAATTGCTAGTCATGTAAAATTGGTTGGTCTGGTGAAAAACAAGCATTTAAATGTCTTTTATACAATAGGAATTGTGATGTAATGATTCTGACAGGATTTCTAGATTGTTTTCTTATTCCTTGAAATCAAATCAAGTGAAATTCTCAGCACTGACAGCTAAAGTCACCCATATTGTTCATAAATACTTGATTCAAGGAATTCTCCCTGGACAGGGGATTTTTGCAAGAAGTTGCTGATTTTTTTCTTCCGCACTCAGATTGTGAAATATTATTGAAGTCACAACAGTGTGCAGTGATGTCTCTCTCCGTTTAGTCTCTGTACGTGTATGTCTACAGGCTTACAGCTGATAATGTCTCAGTGTGTGTTACTCGCATTGTCCATAGTCTCATCATTAATCATTTCTCCTCCTCCCAGACGTGGCCATCAGTTATTGAGAGGAGCAATAATTTGGAATTGATTTAGTTCCCACACACACAGAGGCTGACACAGAATATAAAACGCTCCTTTGGCGAGACAAGAATGAAATCCAGATAAAGGACCGTCAGCATATAACTATTTTTTCCGATCTCTATATGCAGCTTTGCTGTCATATTTTTGCGATTTGTTTCAGATGTGTAAGTGTATTTACTTGTTCTTGTATTAGAAGTTGAAAACCAACAAAATGAATCCAAGTTGCATTAACAGGTTGTAAATTCAGGCAAAAAGAGTGTGAAAGAGTCAGTCCCACACCTTGAGATGGTTTACAGAAAAAACAAGAGCAGACCACTAAACATTTACAAACAGGAAACAGATTGACGTATGAGGGTTAAAGAACCTCTTAAAGCTCTTCTTTCTCCATCTTTCAAGAAGCTGAAAAAGTCTCAGATGAAGCTTCTAATATTCATCTCAGCTGCACATTAGTTTGGATCAAGACAGTAACTAAGATAAGACAGAAAAAGATAAATTTAATAGCATTAACCTAAACCATGCTCCTGATTCTGTGTAGGCCTATACAGTAGATCCTCTATTTTAAACACACATTTTCAGAATGTTTAAAAAGAGTTATTGCATAGCTATTTCCAATGGTGTATTAGTTTGCAAAACAATGTTTCCCGTCCTTGTATTCCTATATCACACAACCCAAGTGTCCTTGAAGAAAGAAGTCGTTGGAGGGTTCTGTGGAAGGGTTATAAAAAGTAAATATCTTACCAGTACCAAACAGTCTCTTAGCATTTTGATTAAACTGATTCGTTTTAGAGCAGGAAGTTAAAATTTACACTGTTAAAACCAACAGGAAAAAATGATTCATGCAAAAGCTGCTTTGTAAATATTTTTACTACAGATGCACCAATCAGGTCTTGTTGCCTATTTAAAGTAAGTTCCACTTTTTTAAGTTATAACGTGCCGACAGATTTTGAGAGCAGTCTTTCATTTACATAACAAGCAGAGGCAATGTCACACTGTGTGTGATAGAGCAGTCACTAGAAAACTGGGTTTCACTTTTATTTAAAGAAGACATCAGGATTACAGAGGGTACAGTTTAAGATGGCTTTACCATCTATTAGTGATTAGGGCTGTCAGCATTAGTAGGCATCATGCATGCTTCTATAAACATTTATGAAAGAATGAATTGCTTTTAGAAAACCGGTCATGCATGTTAGATTGCTGGGATGCCCCCTGTGAATTCGTATTCGTATTATATTACTTATGTTGTCTCCTCCACGTTTTCCTTTATTTGTTTCAATTTCTGTATGGATGCTGTGCATTACTGAACATGATGGGTCAACACTCCTCAACTTCTTAACAGGAACCCTTAAATGACTGCACTCAGCACCAATTACTCATAAAAGCAGCCAGGAAAAAAACACACGAAGTTATGGTCCAATTAGAGAAGAGGGCAACAATAAATCCACAAATTAGCTAAAGTCAATTAGGACAACTCACCAATTAAGGACAATTCTGTTACTTGAGGGCAAAGCTATAATAAGCCTGTGAGGGAGCCACGCTCAGACGATGTCCTTGCTTGTTTGTGTCACGCTCAGCAAACGTTGAGCTGGGAATGAGCTTTTTTGATTTGGAATTAGGCTGCAAATTGAATTTTGTGAAGAACAACTCCCTATTTTGGTCACACAAGGACACAGGAGTTAGCTTGAGAGAAAAAAGGAAAACAAGGGAGACAGAATGAGAGTGTGGGCTAGCGTGACTATTTATAGATGCTTTGTCAGTGTGAATATACTCCATCCAGCTTGTTGTGGGGCAAACTCCCTGATTATGATTTCTTTATCCAGCTGGCTTTTAGCTGCTGGGGTAAAAGACTTATACAAGCTGAGGATGTTTAAAATGTTAAGCCACAAAAAAAAACATGCAACTACTGTTAAAAGAAACCCAAAATGTATGACCTAATTTTCAGCATACTTGGTTCTGTCCAAAAATGTTGAGTCATTTCATAATTCTTAAATTTTCCTTTCAAGGATGTACTTTCTTTTAAGTAGTCCTGCTTAAGAGCTAAGCCTTGGGCAGGTCTTTCAGTTTTCTTTGGGTTTTGGTACTTTTAAATCAAGTTTTTTGTTTGTTTGTTAACACAGTTGATTCTGACTTCTGAATCATTCACTCATAGAAGACTCCAAAATACAAGGAATGACCAACTTTTATTTTGACATAACTGAGAACTTAGTAAAGAATCAATTTCAAATTGGATTCTTAGGCGTTTTCCTACCAAAAGCCTATGAGAAACCAGTAGTTGAATCCATTTCCAGTACCAATCGTCGTTTGACAAGCAGAAAACACAATTTCAGCACCAATAAGTTGATGTTTCAACAGCTATTAGCTGAAGACAAGCTAATGTATGGCATGTTATTTGAAAGATGATACAGTTATGGTAAAATAAAGTACACCCTCTTTCAATTTCAGAGTTTTAGGAGCATACAGGGGTTGCTGATGTCTTTCCAGCTTGGCATCTTGCCAACATCAGAGAAGCAGTTGCTTCTGTCCATTAATATGAGAAGGGGTATAATTTAATTTCCTAAAACACCTGATCTACACCATCATACGAGAGAAAATATTATTCCCAAATGGAAAGCATTCAAGACAGTTGCCAATCTTTCTAGGAGTAGATGTCCCAACAGATTTACCAAGGCTGAACCATACAAGGAAAACCCACAATACTTGCCAATAATATATCTGGACATTTAGGATCTATATCAGGTGTGTGCATCGTTATCAAGAAGCTAAAGCTCAGAGAGCGTGAGGTTGTTGTGATGTTGGAAAAACAGGAGGAAAATCTGGGTTAATTGCAATAGATATTGTCATATTTTGCAGCCCTACCCGAGAGAGAATATGGAGGCCTCAGTTACGTTTAATGTTACAGTTTATGACAAGGCATTACAATCTTAAACTCATCTAGATTCAATACAAATAGGGGAAAAATTTTTCAAGCCTTTATTTCTTGTCATTTTGATTATTATGGCAAACGGATAATGTAAACCCAAAATTCAGTGTCGCAGAAAAATTGAATATTCTGAAACAGTTAAATATTGGAAACATTTGGCGGTGTCACACCCTAATCAGCTAATTAACTCAAAACACCTGCAAAGGTTTCCTGAGCCTCTAAATGGTCCCAGTCTGGGCCAGTAGGGTACACCATCATAGTGAATACTGCTGACTGGAAAGATGTCCAGAAGACAGTCTGACACCCTCCACAAGCAGGGTGAGACACAAAAAAGGTCACTGCTAAAGAAGCTGGTTGTTCAGAATGCTGTATTTAAGCATATCTGTAGAAAGGTGAGTGGAAGGAAGAAGTGTGATTGAAAAAGGTGAACCAGCAACAGGGATAACCGCAGCCTTGAGAAGATTGTCAAGCAAAATCCATTCAAGAGATGAAAACCTGCAAACCGTAATGAACTGCATCACTGCCTTAAGGAAGTGTGGGTTAAAAGTCCTCCACAGCAATGTAAATCCAAAAAGGGTCTAACAGAAAAACAACTACTTCAAGTCACAGCTGGTTTTTGTTTAACGAAAGCTGAGGTCAGATTGAATCATTTTAGCTCTTTGTTGTACTTTTCATCAGACACTGCTCCCTCCACTGCTGCGGATAAGTTTTTTTTAGGTTGATGCTTCTGTTACCCAACTGTCGACTTTCCTCCATGTTTAGGCTCATACTGAACAATATTGCTGTTGTGCACAGGTGTTAGGATTGGACAGAAACCAATATTCAAAGAAAAAAAAAACAAACAGTTAAAGTCCAGAGAACAACTTTTCAAGTTCAGAAAGCCTGAAGAACTTTTGATTGAGAACCCTCAAAAAGATTAGAAGAAAGTCTGGATCCTTGGAAAGAAAAATAGGAGCCTCTCAGGTCCTCAAGGCATGATGAAACTTGAGCTTTAAAGCTGACTGGCCTTTGACACACAGGGCCCTCCTATTCTGATCATATCTTATGGTTTTTATTAACATTTTTGGTGCAAATAATAAACACAGACAGGAGACAGAAGACAGAGGTTATTCTCCTCTTTTCCAGAGAATAAACTGCATTCATGTGACGTTGAGGGAGCACTGGAGGCACGGAGCCACAACATGAGCACCTCTGAGACCATGAAGATTTTTAACAACAGGCCCTGATGATGACAGCATGTAACAGGATCCCTTTCTTGTTTGTTCTTCACCACCACTCTCCCCTCCATAAAGGCAACACATCTCAGCGGCGACGTGAAGCTGATGATTTCAGTTACTGAAAGGTCTCAATCATACACCTCCTAAGGCCAGATTTATTCATACACCAAATCTGCACTCGTGTGACCTCAGTGAGCAGCAGGCAAGTGGAGGTGGGGGGGGTCAAGAGTCCGGTTTGATGTTGACTCAGGCTGACAGGCACACAGGGCCGCTCCATGAGCTGGTTCTGTTGCCCCAAGACGGGGAGGGAGGGGGAATTAGAGTCAGCTCGCTGTTCCCGCTTCTCTCATCCAAAGTCCCACCTCAGGTATGACGGAAATTAAGCTTCATCTCCATTTCCTCCAGCCGAGACCTCATCCATGTGGGCCTTTGGAGATTTCTGGGCAGTAAGAGTCTGCCACAGGCTACATCAGTGAGTCAACCACAGACTCTTAACCCCTTCCTCTGTGAGCAGGGTAAATCTACACCTGGCAGCCATTCATCATTTCCAGCAGAGCTGTAGAAGTCCAGGGCTCATATACATATGTATAGTCATGCGCACACAATCCACAGTTTGTGTTTAAAACTATTTGAAAGGGTATCCACCTTTACCCTACGGCCCCTGGGACCATAACAAGAGTCTCACATGGTAGACCCAGGAGAAAAGCACTGTATACTAACAGATGGCAAGGTCAAATGAATAACTTGGCCTTAAAATTCAAAACACTAATGCCGCTGACCTTTGGAAAGGGGGTGAAGGCAGGAATGAAGACAAAAAAGGGAGAAACATTTGAGAAAACCCTTAAATTTACAAAAAAAAAAACCTCTGAAGCTCAAAAAATTGCATATCTGCATTTTAGAAGCTGACTTAGCCTAGTTTTACAAGAAAGGTAGAAACACGTTCATTTGCACAGAGAACCACAAATACCTTTTCAAAAGATCAAAATAACCTGTAGACCAGAACCAGAGTTTCCGCGTGAGCTGGGATGTTATACCCAAAGCAATGCAGGTTAGGAAACACATTCCTCTTTCTTCTACAGTTACAACCATTCAAAGTCTTTGTTTTGTGTGTAAGTTTAAAAATATCTCAGCATTTTTTTTTTTGCAGAATGGATTGTTTTAGTTTTTTAAGAGTCCCTTTGGGAAGTGACCAAAAGTTTGAAGCAACTGATGTTTTGGCAACTGGAAATTTAAAGCAACTACTTTAAGGAAATGTGGTTTTATGACACCGATGGATAATATATTTGAGCAGGAGGTTAATTACAGTTATTTTGGTTTGATAAGGGTTCCTAAACTGTCAGATTTTATAGCAATAGACTGGCCCAAACAGGGATCGGAAACAGTTTGGCGAGATATGATCATTTTTATTACCTCTTAATCTCCAGGTTTAATGAAACTACTTAGCCACAATGAAACATGTTGGTTTAAGCACATGGGGTCAAACTGTTTACATGAATCAATGAAAGGAGGAAGGGATGAAATGCAATGTAAAGATTCAAAATGGGGATATAAATTGGCAAAGGAGTGAACTGAACTGGAGCCAGTAAGAACCCAAGCGAAACTATTCTACTTGGAAATAATTTAAATCCAAACCAGGAATGGATTTGGAAGTGGTTTAATTTTACAAAGAGATGGCACATCTTGAACAGATATCAGAGGGCATAAGTAGCGTTATCACAAGTCAAGTGACCGGCAGGCAGTTGCCAAAGCACCCGACAGCAAGTCAATACAGTGACTGAAGTTCATCAGACATTGAAGGTGATTTCTACAAGAATGAAGAGTGGCAGACTGTAATTTCAAAAGCTGCACTGTTCTTGAAAATGCCACACTGTGCAAGGCTGATATGACAATAACTCCTGAAACTGCATGATGGACGATGACAGACTGCAGCACAATCACATCAACAGATTCAGGGTCACACATCAGCCCAATAAGACCGCAAGTTTGGACGTTAATATGATGATTATTACAGGTAAATTATTGAAAACTTGGGCAGTAACTTCATGCTTTTTCCAGTAAACCAGACACCTGTTAATACATTTTATTTGTCCCAGGTTGTCTTTGGTTTCAGGAGCCCAAGAGAACAAGATTTTAACTATATTATGAGGAAAACTAAGAATGGTTCTCAGAAAAAGAGCAAAGGTTTCATGGATTACAAACATTTGTAGAACATTTTTATTCATTGACGAATGCCAAGTTTAGCTAGTTTATCTTTTCTCTCTGATTTTAAGGTTGGTTCTTTCTTAAATTGTGTATACGATTATCAGGTTTGGGTTTGACCTCTAAATATTTTAGATTTTGAACCAAAAGGTGCACAATTGCAGTCCAGATTCCCTAAAAACTGAAACTAACCCCTGTTCAGTCAGTTGCGTTACTCTTGGAGTGTTTACAAATGGTTTTAGTCTCATCTTTCACTCTTTTTTAAACCTGGGTAACCCTAGGTACCCAAACCCAGAACGTTTGACGTGGTGGGGATCTCTTTAATGCTTTTGTAAGAAGCTGTTGAGTGTTATTAACCAGTCTTACACAGTTGTGATCAGCAAACTCCATCAGACAACCAGATAATTAAAGAAGTATTTCCTATCTTACTTCAAAATAAGAGATCCAGGGTGTTAAGCCCAGAAATCACCTTCAAATCCAGTGCTCTTGATTTATAGCTTGGACTAAAACAGACACCAATAGCGCTTCGCAAGACAGACTTTACTTCGATGAGCAATAATGTGACGATTTGACATCTCATCACCCCCCCAAAATTGAATCAGTCCCTCCGGGTGTTTTAAAGTATTTGGCATTGAGTACACGCTGGAGCATGCATCTCAGATGAACAGAGTAATCTGATTAGTGCTTGCTGTTTATGTTCACTCCTTCCTGAGAAATACATTTACTCCTTGGCCAAACTTGGATGATTGCTCACCTGTATGTTGTAGTTATGGGTCTATTCTTACTGATTAAATCCAGGACTTTGGTCACAGATTTCTAATTTACATAACTATGAAGTCTGTTGTCAGTTTGATGTTGACTTTAATGTGAAGACAAACTCAACTGGTATGCTGGGAAATATTGACTGATTCTTACAAGCTGTGGGTTTTGAAATAATTTGTGAAAGAAGAGTTCATTCTGATGTGACCTTATTCACACTATTTCAGTAGTGTGAATGAGGTGTACCTAGATTTCCAGTGAGAGTTGTGTGCCGTTGTTCTGCACAGCCTGGTATCTTCTTCCCAGTAACACGTTTAAGCAGATTCAAAAGATAGTTTCAGAGAGACATATGTTGTCGGTAACTTTGGGCTGGAGCTTTCTCTGCTTTTGGTTCAGGATCATATTTAATTCATATTTAAAAGGAATACCCATTTAAACCAAGCTTGCAAACATTCATTTTATAATTTGTTTAATAGTTCTTGATGAGATCCTAATAGTACTCAGACATTTTACTGCAGAATAAATAGCAGCAGGATTTGAAAATTTTACTTCTAAATGAAGGCTGTTAACACCCATTTATATGATAGTCTGGGTAAAGACCCCGTTCAGACTGGCTGCCGAGCGTCCATTAAATCATGATCACAAACACATGCTAAGCAGTTCCAGTCAAACTGCTTGTTTACAGTTTCAAATTAACCAACTGGAGATCTAATCATTGGCATCAGGTCGCCACTGATACGTTGACAGTGGAAATAAATGGTGATAAAAACAACCCAATGATCTTTTACAATGATGTAGTCATTTAGTGTCCTACCCTCGAAACATCACACACTGACTCAGCTGACCTGCTTCTGGTTTCACATGACTGGACTGTTTCAGGTCATTGTCAATTACCCACCCAAAGTCTTGGTATTTAGTACAATAGTTATACATTACTGTTAATCATTATAATTATTAAACATACAGCTAAATCCAAACTTATCCATATCTCAATTTTAACCACTGATCAACATGGAGAGAAAAAATAAATCAAGACGAAGAGAGTGAAGCTGGTGATGCAGTCATTTTAAGTGTGCTAGAGCAGGAACAAATTTAACCACAGTTCCCTCTCACAGGTCTATGGGCTGTAAATGGATAACCAACTCTACAAAGAGCCATGACAAAGTAAGAGCATGAACAATCAATCCAACTAGGATTCTAGGACATTGTAATTTATGTCGAACAATTTTTTTTTTTTTTACCTAGACAAATTTTTCTAGATCCAGATGATTTCCAGGGTATTGTACAATTTTATTTGGGTTTTTCAGGGTTTTTTTTGTCAAAAGCCATGGCTTTCAGCCCACACTGAAGGCGTTTGCAGCGAAATATGAAGCGGCTGAAATGACAAACCTCTAAAGCTGTGCAATCATTGGCTGTTTTGTCCAAAATCTTTGGTTGTTAGCTTAAGTTGTTGGTTTCTAGGTTCATATTTATTGAACTTCTAAGAAATACTGTTAAGAATAGACTTGTGTGAAGTGTTAAGAAAATAGTGGTGCAAAGCTGTGTTAAAATGTTTGTTTTCAAGCATTGGAGTCTCCCTTTGAGCTAAGTGTGGGGCTAAATGTTAAGTGTCAGTCTCGGAGCTGATTTACAACGTTTTTCTGTGCTGCAAAGCGATCCTGTAGATGACATATTTAGAAGACACAAGGCAAGGACCAATCCCTGAATTGGATTTCTTATTTAAGAATATTCTCAGACAGAATATCAGAGAATATCAGATACAAATTGTGAAAATATTAAAATAAGTTCACAGCACAACAACACTTTTTTTAAATGAAGAATGTCTGAAATAATCCAGTATATTTATGTAGTAAATTAAAGACTAACAGTTTCCGATTTGTTTTAGCCATTTCTTGGTGTCAAATCGGAAACAGGTGGTGGTTACCTGACCTGGTTATTGTGTATATAAACCCTAATTCTAATGATGTGTTCACTGCAGCCATGATTCTGAAAGGAAACCCAACTAGAGAGAAATGGAAACACTAAGAATGGTTGAGTTAGTTGAAGAAAACATAAAAGGAAATATATATTTTGTAGTGCATGCCTAAATCTATTTTCCCTGCCTTATCATGGCTTCTCTGAACATTATAGTTGATAATAACACCTAGGTGTTAAACCACCCAGGCAAGCCACTGAGCATGTGTTTGTCTTCTCAGTGCCATCACAGGTGCTTAGTGGTAAATCCTATCCGGTTGAGAGACCTCTGGAGTTGTCCTAAATAACCGGGAGAAAAGATTGATTATTAGCCTTGTGACTTGCATTTTTACTTATGACTGAAAGTAGGAAGACATGTCTGAAATTCTAAACACTTAAGACTAAAATTCCACTTTGAGAAGTTAAAAAATATGGGCCTGGTCATTTATTCAGCTCCCTTCCTTCCTGCCAAAGACAACCTTCAATAAATATGAAGCTGCTGGGACAGACGTCAGACTCTTGTCCTCTTTTTGCCATGAGCGCTTCCACTGGCGTCTCCTTTCCATAATTCTCCTCCTCTCCCTCTTTTTAGCATCCGGCTTTAATAATAAGCTCACTAACACCCTCAACTTGCTGTCTATTCATTGTTGGACTGATATCTTGATTGGATCTGTTGGCTCCAACAAAGCCGTCAAGTCTGGTATCTTCAAGGCCTGGAGTGTTGCATAGCTTTAAGGCTCACAAACCCATATACAGAAGCCTCAGTTCCCAACACAGCTGTCCTGACCCTGGAGAACTATGTCCTCGACCTCTCCACCCCAAAAACAAAAAACCAAATCTGGCATCTTGAAACGTGCTTTGGGCCATGTGTTACCTTTTAAGGTCTTGTGATGTGGTGTTCACAGAGTGACACGTTCAAGTCTTGTATGATTTAGTCTGAGGTAAAAACAGGAAAAAGGTGGATTGCTTCCTTTGGGTCAGGGGGCATCGTTTGCCTGCAACAGAGAAGTCGGAGTGCTTTGGCGCCTTCTGTTAGTTCTGGCTAAGAAAGGTAAGAGCGAAAAAGGGAAGCTCTCCATTTACAGGCATTTCTGTGTTCCAAGCCTCACCTGTGGTTCTGATATCTGGGCCATGACTGGAAGAACAAGATCCCAGATGCAAGTGGCTGAAATGAGCTTCCATTGTAGGGTGGCTGGAATCAGCCTTAAGGTGCCTTCAGACCAATCACGAATGACGAGACAGCAGCGAACGATTTACATGTTAACCCTATGTTAACCCTGATTCTGATTCTGATGTAAAGGGTCGTTCAGGAACGAAACAAGACGAAGCGAGGCGAAGGACGCAACAGTGCAATTAGGGTGAATAGAGTGAAGCGAAACCAGTTTCGCTGGAGTTGAAAAATCTGAACTTTTCTGTTAATTTGCGTTGCATCTATAGCCCTCTTTTCAGCACAACAGTTATACAAGTATGAAACTCACAGCAGATGCTCAGGGTACATCTATAAGAAAAGGTTTTTTTAATCATAAAAGTATTTAATTTACAGATGCATACAGTACAGACCAAAAGTTTGGACACACCTTCTCATTCAAAAAGTTGTATTTATTTTTATGACTATGAATATTGTAGCTTCACACTGAAGGCATCAAAACTATGAATTAACACATGTGGAATTATATACTGAACCTCTTGCTTTGATTACTGCAACGCGCACTCTTGGCAAGCTGTTGATGAGCTTCAAGAGGTAGTCACCTGAAATGGTTTTCACTTCACAGGTGTGCCCTGTCAGGTTTAATAAGTGGGATTTCAAGCCTTATAAATGGGGTTGGGACCATCAGCTGTGTTGTACAGGAGGTGGATACAGTACACAGCTGATAGTCCTACTGAATAGACTGTTAGAATTTGTATTATGGCAAGAAAAAAGCAGCTAAGTAAAGAAAAACATTACTATAAGAAATGAAGGTCAGTCAGTCCGAACAATTGGGAAAACATTGAAAGTGTCCCCAAGTGCAGTCGCAAAAACCATCAAGCGCTACAAAGAAACTGGCTCACATGAGGACCGCCCCAGGAAAGGAAGACCAAGAGTCACCTCTAATGCGGACGATAAGCTCATCCGAGTCACCAGCCTCAGAAATCGCAGGTTAACAGCAGCTCATATTAGAGAACAGGTCAATGCCACACAGAGTTCTAGCAGCAGAGACATCTCTAGAACAACTGTTAAGAGGAGACTGTGTGAATCAGGCCTTCATGGTAAAATAGCTGCCAGTAAACCACTTCTGAGGACCGGCAACAAGCAAAAGAGACTTGTTTGGGCTAAAGAACACAAGGAATGGACATTAGACCAGTGGAAATCTGTGCTTTGGTCTGATGAGTCCAAGTTTGAGATCTTTGGTTCCAACCACAGTGTCTTTATGCGGCGCAGAAGAGGTGAACGGATGGACTCTACATGCCTGGTTCCCACCGTGAAGCATGGAGGAGGAGATGTGATGGTGTGCTTTGCTGGTGACACTGTTGGGGATTTATTCAAAATTGAAGGCATACTGAACCAGCATGGCTACCACTGCATCTTGCAGCGGCATGCTATTCCATCCGGTTTGCGTTTAGTTGGACCATCATTTATTTTTCAACAGGACAATGACCCCAAACACACCTCCAGGCTATGTTAGGGCTATTTGACCAAGAAGGAGAGTGATGGGGTGCTGCACCAGATGACCTGGCCTCCACAGTCACCGGACCTGAACCCAATCGAGATGGTTTGGGGTGAGCTGGACCGCAGAGTGAAGGCAAAAGGGCCAACAAGTGCTAAGCATCTCTGGGAACTCCTTCAAGACTGTTGGAAAACCATTTCAGGTGACTACCTCTTGAAGCTCATCAACAGATTGCCAAGAGTGTGCGTAGCAGTAATCAAAGCAAGAGGTGGCTACTTTGAAAATCCTAGAATATAAGACATATTTTCAGTTGTTTCACACTTTTTTGTTCAGTATATAATTCCACATGTGTTAATTTCATAGTTTTGATGCCTTCAGTGTGAAGCTACAATATTCATAGTCATGAAAATAAATAAAAGTCTTTGAATGAGAAGGTGTGTCCAAACATTTGGTTTGTACTGCATGTCACAGCAAGCCTGATTTCTAGGTTGCCGATCAGCCATTATTACATAAATAGTCAATACACTACCATGCTACGTTCTGTTTCCTATCAGCTGACCTGGTGTATTTTGCCATATGTTTAGGGAAAAAAAGTGTTTTGGACAGTACAATTTGGCTGTTTAACTATTGAGCTACAATTTTACTCACCGAAGACAGATGAACAGGCGTTCGGCAGTGGGGATACAGCGCCTGTAGTTGGTGTCCCAGAGGCTGATTCGTCCCCCACAACAGAACAGCAGGTCCTCAAACTTGGTTCTTCAATAGATGGAAGTACCGCTGAAAGCGATGATGATCCAGACGCTGCTCCTGGAGTAGGTGGTGGTGCTCTCCAAACTGGTTCCGTCTCTGGTGAACCCAGGGTAATTGATGCCGGCGCCATTGTTTGGCTTTCCATAAATAAAGCACCGTGACTCGCTCCATGTTGAGTTGAAACCGGGAAGCAGCTGATAGAAGCTCCTCCTATTTGATGATGTGGTCAAGCGAGTGAAAGGGAGTGGAGCGTTGTTGCCAGTTGGCCACACCAATTGTTGGAGAAATGTCAGGCGAGCAACACCACACGAATGAGGCGAAAAATTTGCTCAAATTGCAGTCGGTCTGAACGCACCTTTAGAGATGGAGTCCGGTCATCTTTCAGGAGCTCAGGCTAGAGCCACTGCTCCTCTGCAAGGAAAGGAGTCAGTTAGGGTGATCTGTAGAGGTTTTCTGGAGACTTTCCATTGAGGGGAGACCCTTAGGCAGAACCTACTTAGATGGAAGGATCCTAGCCTAAATTACTGTTACATGGAGGGTCGAAAATCAAATGACTTCTACTGTTCAGGGTTTCTTCTCCATCTCCATCACCTTCTTTGCCAGTGGCCCTTTTCAAATCACTTTTTTCTAACTGGGTGACTTATTTAGAAACCTTACTGAAGCTCTGATTAAGAAATGTATAGGGGTGGGGGATAAAATCTGTCGATGTAGACTTTGATGATTCAGAATCTAAAAAACATAAAAACCTAATTATATAAATGTTAATCAACTCATTTACGAACGTAGATCTTGGAGACACACAAGTGCGGCAGCCGGACAGTTTGTGGTGAAGACTTAATGTCACATTCAATGAACCGAACAGCCTTTGGACTAAGAGAAAAATTATTTGGACAAGAGCCACACCATATGCAGGCAGTATTTGAGACCCCATAGCCTTTTAAAATCTTAATTAAATCCTGAACTGCCTTTAGATTCCCTCTCTGAGAAACAAGTCCTTTTTACCCCCTCTCTGACATCTTCAAAAACAGACAAATGTTAAATCTATCCACCTTCAGAGCTTTGCCTCGGGATTAACCTTTAAGACTGATAACCGGTACATATTGACCACATTATCCATCAGTGACTTTCTTGCCATCAACAGTTTAGTCTGTGCTTTATTCCTCTCTTTTGGAAGTGATTATCGCAGGTAATCTCAAAGCTACTCTAGCAATTACTGACAAAAAACACCAGTAAGTTACTTGAAACAGAAACAAACCGTAACAAAACATGGTCTGCTCACACAAATATTGAGTCACATCTAAATAGTGTTCTGAATAATAAGAGCCTTAAAAATAGGTGCTTCAGATGTAATGTGTAAATTGCCTCTGAAATTTATAATTAAGGAAGCAGTTTGAAGATTTGTCAGTCAGCCAGTCAGTCAGTTAAACTCTAAATAGCGAAGGTGTAAATTCGTTGACCTGTCTTGTTGGGTAGGCCCCTGCTCGACAATAAAATATATGATTTGCACGTTTGACAGGACTGATAACATCCTTGAAAAAAAAAATAGCACCTCAGTGACAGCACCCACTTTTAAATGGACTGGAAGCAGAAGTACTAAAATAGTCTGTCTGGGTATCAGTTTGTTATAAACACAGAGGCTCATGGAAGAAGTGTGAAAAGGATCTTGGATGTTGACCAGAGGTGATGTAATGAATAGAGAGCTTTTATGAATAATACATATTCTTAACCGGGCGAAAAAAACTGAATTATACAAAACTAGGCCGTTTGAGGACTGTTTACATGCGAACAGAGAGATATTTGGGCATGACAGATGTATCAGTGCACTCTGAGCTCTGTAGGAGCATCATTAGCAAACTGACTGACATAACTGACAGCTGGCACTGAGAGGAGAAGGATGCAGGGTGAAATGGAGGAGGAGGTGACGGAGCAGAATCTGTGCCAGCCATCACCCTCTGGCTGTTCTCCAACATTTTAATCACATCAACAGAGCTCTCGCTCGGCTACCCCTCGGAGACGCAGGTACCTTAGCCACACTTGACATTAACCACAAGGCGAATACGCCCATGTTTAATACAGACGGGGCTCTCTGCAGATCTTCCTCAGCTAGTTTTAAAACCCTCACTGAGTGGACTGACAACCTGGGGACCAAATGAACACAATAAATGCTTACCCATCTCAACTTTGCTTCCTTCTCCCTTTGATTGAGTCTTGGCACAGTTTCCCATGTCCTCTCTGAGTCTGTCAAATTGTCTAAGGCAATTTCCACCACAAGAGAACCACCACAGTTTCAACATTACGGTTATTAAGCATTTAAAGCTAAAACTTTACACAATAAATTGCTTTTATTAAGAACATATACCATTACCACTGCTGCTTAAATAAAAACTTGATTTATTGAATATATGTTATAATCAACATTATAATCATTAGCACATTTTCTTTGACTTATACAAATAAAAACAGACAAAAAGGTAAGAAAATCTGCCATTATATGTTCTAATAACACCGTTTAAAGTTTAAACAACAACAGCAGCAGCAATGAATACCAGCCTTACAAGCTATTGCTAATAATTAGCTGGGTTCTCTGCTCCTATTGTTCCTATTGTTGATCCTATTGTTGATTTAACAGAAAGTGTTAACAATTATATTAGTTGCCATCTGCTTTTTCACAGCACTGCTTCTTTATTAATGAGTGATAGGTGCTGAATTTAACCACGGTGCCAAAAATCTGATGTCAGCTGGAATCCAAACTAACTGTTGCAGTACAACTTATTCTGTGGCCATGAAATTTCAGTTATGTTTGAAAGCAACAGAAAATCTGTTCAAGGTGTATCTGACAGGTTTCTTTTTTTTTTAATCTGCTGCTGCAGTGCCCACCTTTCTAAAGCTGCCCCTAATCACTGTTAAGCTAATTTGTAAAGTAAACAAGCTACAACAGCAGTTAGCAAGTGGCTGCACAATTATTTATTCTTCTGCAGCGCGTGCCGCTTCCTACATGAAAACAGTCCAGCACAATGCAGGGTTTACTAATCAAGCCAAAACTGCTAATCAACCATCTAGTATCAGATTAATAGTGTTGCAGAACAAAAAGTGATAATACTCTGCACAATTAGCATGTGATCTTCTTCTAAATTCAGCAATTCAGTTTTCCTTTTGTTTATAGGATATTCTGTCAGTAAACAGCCTAAACAGGCAGCTGTGGGAAGAAAGCACGAACACCATGACTCCTTAAAGGGCTCCTGTCAGTGTTCGAGCTGTGAACCGATTGCAGCAAACTGTTAATTTGTTGGCTGTTCAGTTATCGGTGACAGTTAGATGATAAAATTTACTTTAACCCTTTAAGCCTTAGACTAGTAGAAATTGTCAGAAAATTCTTTTTTTTATTGACCTGTCTATAGGATCCTTCTACAATAAAAATTGTGTAGTTTTTTCAACAGTTTTGTAACAAAGGAAACAAGAATAAATAAATAAATGTAAGCGTATTGAGGTGATGCTAAGTTACGTACGATTTTTTTTAAGTAATTTTGTAATAAAACTATTTACACATTCTTAAAAAAAAATACATACAGACTACTTCCCTCAAAAACAAACATTCTGTATTTAATCAATACAGACCGAGTACAATACAGAGTGTTTTTGAGGTATTAGAGTATTACTGGGTTTAGAAAGCCGCAAATTCTCATCTAAATTATTTAACATTCATATCTTGATGTAACTATATGTACTACCATAATGTGATTGCGGTGTGAATGTTAGAACACATTGACTGTTATGTTAACATTGATATGTGCTTTCTTTATAAAAACATAGTCATTTATACAATCCGGAGGGTAACGTCCTTGATTGAAATGCAGTTGTCATAAAAATGGTAGAGGTCTGAGGAAATTATTTGTGAATCCCAAAAACGTATACTTTGTAAGGTCATAGTTTTTAGGTCCAATGGCAATGGAATCAGATCCTTCAAAAATAAACATGTTTAAACTGACATTCCTAATTGGCTCTGCCTGGGTGATGCCATTTCATCCACACATCGTGCAAGAAAAGAGGAACCAAATGCCAAATGATTTTGTAAGATAAATGCGACCCCCCCAATTAGCCCAAATCTGATAATTTTTCTTCATTGCCCATTTTCAGATGGTTACTGTGACACCACGCTGTGCAGTGACTCATTTAAAACTGCTAACTATCTGGGGATTCACACACATGAAGGGATCCTCCAGGCTGTGTGCATGGACTTTTGTGCATTTTTGGGATGTTCTGACATACCAACTGCTTAGGCCCATGCTGGGTTAAGCAGTAGTGAAAGTATCACATTAGACAACACAGGTTTCGACCCCCAGCATCTCTTGTGGCCTTATACTCAAAATAAACAGAACATTATCCCACCGTAGTAACGCTAATAAATTAGTGTATCCATACTTGCATTTTGCGAATTAGATCGATTTCTTGCCCATGAAGATACGGAATTGTCACAAATTAAAGACATTTCCAAGTGCTCATGTATATACAATTTGTGCCACAGTATAGATAAGTATAGAACCAAAGCACTTTGATCAACCAGATTGAGCATGATCAATGAGGATGATTTGAAAAACAAACTAATCTGACGGTGAAACACAAAATAAATTTACGCACGCATCACGCTTTACCGAGCCAGTAGATTACTCATCTTTTTTCATTAACAATTAGTTTTTTGGTAGAATATGTAACCAAAGATATTGTAGCATTCGATCGCATTCGACTGTCCAAATATAATTTTGTAAAATGTTCATGTGTTTTTTTTTTTTTTTTGTGTGAGTTCATGCTTAATGAATGTGAAAAGTTTTAAAAGAAAGAAGGAAGGAAGCAAACTTGGCTCTGGGCTATCACCTTGATGCTAGTTTGTTGTGAAGGTTTTTCAGTGAAACGCAGAGAGCCAGGCATGAAACAAAAATAATAAAAAAATACATATTAAGATTAGGGAGAAACTATAGGAGCTGTGCAGAAAAGAATAACTCTTCAGATATAAACACACCCCTACAGGAATTTGTTCTTTGGTGAAGATTAACTGCTGTTTTCAAAATCACATAATAAAAGTGATAGTAGAATAATGATGCAACATGTCAAAGCTGCAGTGCAAAAGTATTTATACGCCATGAACTCTTCCCCTATGTTTTCACTTTACAACCACAAACTTTAATGTGTTTTACCTGGATTTTATGCGGTGCAAAACTGAAGTGGAAGGAAAATGATAAAATGATCTATAGATTTCTTATTTATATATATATATTTTTCCTATAGAGACAGCAGTTATGCATAGTTCCAACACACAGTACAACTGATGTGCTGTACAGAGAGTTTATAGCCATTGCTAATTTTCAATGCTTGTACAAAAAAGTCTGAAGTGTGGTGTGCTTATGTATACAGCTCCCTGACTCAGATACACCTAAATAAAATAAAAGCCAGTTCAACCAACTGCCTTCAAAAGGCACCCAAGTAGTAAACAGAGTCCACCTTTGTGTATTTTATTCTCAGTATAAATCCAGCCATTCTGTGAAGGCCTCAGAGGTTTGTTAGAGAACATTACTTAACATGAAAACCAAGGAACACAGCAGACAGGTCAGAGAGGAAGTGGTGAGAAGTTTAAAGCAGGGTAAGGTTAGAAAACAATGTCCCCATCTTTGTAACATGTTAAACCCATAATGTTAAAATGAAGAGAATGGCACAGTGCACGATAGAACAACTATTCATCATACACTCTACAGATCTGGTTTGATGAAGGAGTGGCAAGAAGAAAGCCCTTATTAAAAGAGAGCCATGAGTCCTTCATATAGTTTGCCCCAAGCCATGTGGGGAACAAGGTGCTCTGGTTAGATGTTACAAAAAAGATATATATAAATTAGGCAATATGCATCCTGCTATGTGTGTAGAAAAACTAACACTGCACATTACCCTGAACACACCTTCTGCAGGGATGCTTTTCTTTTTCCCTGCAGGGACACAGTGAAATGAGTCCTTTCCCCATGTTGGGCTTAGAGGCTACTCAATGAGGAAAAAGCCTCATTACACTTCACCAATTCACCTAGGTATAAAGACTTTAACTGGAGACATCCTCTGTGGTCTAATGAAACAAAAAAAAAAGGAAAAAAGTTTTTGACCATAATGATCATCATTACATTTGGAGGGAAAAGGTAAAAAGCTTTTTTCCACCCCCCCCCAAAAAGCCCTTTGGAGAACAGCCTTCAGTTAGAAATACGGGAGTGTAAGTAGTCATGCGTGGTGGTGTTGTGATGCTGGAAGGACAGGTGCAAAATAGATGGCATCATGGAAGAAAGAATATTATGTGGAAAATACTGAAGCAATATCTGAAGACATCAGCCAGGAAGGTAAAGCTTTGATATAAAAAGGTCTTCCGAATAGACATTAAGCCTAACCCCCAAAACGGACTGGATACGATTTGGCATATGATCCGACAAAAAACTAAATTCTCATAATGGGATGTCCGTGGCATGGGGACAGCCTTTGAACGGAAAATGGGTCAGCAAACATCTCTGTGGCCCCCTCCTCCCGACTGTATGGGACCAGATAACCAGGGCCTCTATTCTGGGGTCAGGACCTACGCTGCGAGATGGGTGGACCGCGAATGTTAGGAGTCAGACAGGAAGAGAGGCTGAAAGTGAAACACATCCGCTTTGAGGAAAAAACAAACTAAAGTGGTCAATTGGCGACAAACATTATCCAGTGTCCGATCACGTTGGTTCATAAATAGTTTTGCTTGGTTCATTTCTAAGATGGATGACAAGCAATTGATTGTCGAAGTAGAAAACAGCAGTAGTACCAGAGGACAGCAGAAAATGACCAGATGCTCAAAACACACAAATTCTAGATGTTTTCTCTATTAGCTGATTAAAAACAAACTGCTTAAGTACAGCCAAGGCCCTTGCCTGGAGCAAGGATCTGCTTCTCCAACATCCCTTACCGAGCTCTGGAAGCTGGCCTGTGCTGAACCGAGTGGGGTCCTAATGACAAACCAATAACCTGCGGCAGCCATTAGAGATGTTAATGTAATTTATATAGGACTAGCCACTTTATCTTAATTGAAGGAGCAGCAGTGGGGTGACTAAGGAATCGGTAGGTGTCAGGGTAGCAGGATATGAATTCGTAATGTGCAAAGATGTAAGTAAACAGACAGCAAGTGCTAGTGAGGGACAGAGCTAGTGATTAAGAGAACTGTATGAGTGAACGAGTTGAGTGATACTGTGGTTGCTGGTTAAACATTGCCTGAAAATTCTCCCATCTTCTGTTTGCATCTGTGTGTGTGGGTGCCCTTCACATAAGTGCCGTAATGTGGCCGACCTAAATGACTGGCATGATATTGGGAGAGCATGGGTGGGGGACCTCCGCTGAATACTGATGAAGCACAACACATAGCGTCTTCCTGGCCTCATTAACCTGCAGAGTGCTGCTTTTGTTTTCTTTTGCAGCCCTCTAAACACTGTCTTTGACCTATCTGAAGGTTTTCACCGACGTCACGCAATTGACGAAGACCTTCTGGGATGGATAGAGGTCTGTCTCATATGCCTCATTTAGAAGTTCAAAGACACTTATAGGTACTACGCAGTTCATATAATGATGCGGGATTTTTAAAATTGTTCTTCTAAATAAACAGTGTTTATTCATGAAGACTCTACATTCATACATTCATTATACATTCATACACTTACTAGCCCCTTTATTAGGTGCATCTGTTTAACTGCCTATTGTCACCAATTGCAGGCTCTCTATACATTCAGGCATCTAAATGTGGTGAATACAACTTGCGGAAGTTCAGACTGAGCATCAGAATGGGGAAGAAAGGGGATTGAAATGACTTTGAACATGGCATGGTTGTTGGTGCCAGATGGGCTGTCTGAGTAATTCAGAAACTGCTGATCTAGGAAGATTTTTACACACTCCATATTTAGTTACAGAGAACAGTCCAACATACAAAAAAGTCTAGTGAGAGGCAGTTGTGTAGAAGGAAATGCCTTGTTGATGTCTGAGGAGAACGGACAATGTGGGTTGTAATGATCTGAAGGCAACATAAACTAATGACCACCCGATATGACTAGGGTTCACTGTCCAATGGCCTCCATAAGGGGGGGGGTGAGGGAAGGAGTAATGAGACAGTCACGCAATTCCTATCCAACGGATAACCTTTGGTATGGGCCAAGAAGGAGATTCACATCCATGGATGTTTGCGAGATAAATCGTGCAGCAACTGGTCATTCTATATTCGCTATTGTGCCAGAACGCTGAGGAATGTTTTCCGGGACCCCTTTTTGTGAATGGATTTGCCCATGCCTGACGTAATAATAATTTGATTCTGAAGTCGCGTAAAGATGGGGTCCAGTTAGTCACTAACAAACTGTAGCTAATAAAATAAGTGTATAAACCAACTAATATTTGTCCCATAGTTATCTGCAAGCTTCTGGCATAACTTTGGCTAGATCTTTGACCCATCCTCTTGACAGAATTGGTAGAGTTGATTTCAGTTGATTGATTTCATGGCATGAATCTGCTTTGAGTACATGGTTTCTCTGCAACTTGCTGAGAGACATCTACAAACCTTCTACCGAATCAGTTTTAAAGACTGCTCAGTCCTTTCATTTCAATTTAAAATACAAAATACTCAAGTTCACCATGAATCTATGGCAGATATTTCTACAGTGTACAGGCTTCAAATGTGGAACCTGGAAAAACTGAATTTAGAAGGAAAGAAAAGAAGGATGAAACAAGGCCATAACAAAGGATGGAAAAAGAGGTCACAAGGATGAGAAGAATGGAAAACCCAAAAGGCGAGTATACAACTGGACAGAAGTGCAACAGGAAAAAAAAGAAAATAAAAGGTAACGGGAATAGAAAACTGAAGGAAACGAGGAAGAAAAGAAAGAAAGGGTGGTTGTAGGAAGAAAGAAACATGGTAGGGTACGTATGGGAAGGAAAATGGAAGGAATGAGAAGGCAAGGAGGTAAAACATAACTAGGGAAGACATGTAGAGTCGGACAGGGGATAATAATAGGCACCCATGGAAGGTGAGGTCAACAGCAAAGCGATGAGCAAGGAAGTGTAGGGAGGAAGTGATTGCAAGGAGGCAGAAGGTGTAAGCACAAAGAAGGAGGAGGCGAAATGAAGAGAAGAATGACAGGTAAGAAGAGAAGGTAAATGATTGGTAGGAAGAAGGACACCAGTAAAAATGTCGAGAACCCGGCTGTGGCCCCTTTGAATGCGCCCAGGCCTGCAGTGGTGTGTGTTGGGGGTCACCCCATTCCCCTCAGCTATTCGAGCTATAGTTAATGTCTGTAATCTGTGCTCCCTGCATAAACTTATATATACACACCTACCGTCAAATATATTTTATTTCACAACTCTCAGCATAATTATAGAAATTTGTACGAGTTTTTAATTATACTGTTTGTTTTTAATTGGAGTCCTCTGGAGAAGGTCAGAAACTGCATTTAAAATTAGAAAATTAGAAATCAATTGTCAATTGTCAAATTAGAATCATTGTTTTACATTCTCTGGATGACGTGAGTTGAAAAGTTTGATGGATTTTGTAACACTTAAAAGATAAGACAGATTCTGTGGACAGCTGTTGCAACATTTTCATACAGTGTGTTTCGTGTCCGAGGCAGAATCTAATTGATATTTACCTGTTGCTGAATAATACAATCAAAACACACAGCTGCAGCAGAGAGACTAATTGATGTGTTCAACATGATATTATGTAGTTGAGATTATGGATTTAGAAAAATAAAAAAGGAGGTTGCAACACACAGTACCTACTGTAGCATTATTAGACAACCACAAAGTATTTTCTGAAAAATGCAGAAATGGTGGCACAAAAATAATGCTCTTTACTCTTCCATTCAAACTTTTGTTGTGCTGTTCTGGTAACACCAACAATGTGACAGGTTAATTTGTGAAATATATTAAAGATAACAATAGATGAGAGAGAAGGTGAAAAGCTTCAGCTTATCCTTTTCAATCATTTAAAACTGGGATACACTGTTCCCATTTTTTTCAGTAGCACCTCTTTCTATGTAAAAGGAACAAATGAAAGAAATTCAGTAACAGAATAACTAAGCAGATACTCACATTCTGTTCTCACCTAAATTTGACATGAATTACAAGTTAAAATAATAAACCTTCTGGCTTTTCATGGCAAAAAAAAAAACAATTTCAAGCCGATATGGCCTCTCCTTGGCCTCTTCAAACGAGGAAATACTGTTCTAACATCAGTAAACAGCTTTTTCAGGTGAAAAACCTGACAGTGCAGCTAGCCTCTGATCTTTAGCTTCCACTTCCACCTTTAAATTAGAGAAGCAGCTATTTTAGAAGCTTCACATCATATGTTAACTTTAGCTTGCAAAAAATAAATAAATAAATAAACACCTGCTAATGCTATTCAGCTAAACTGTAACTTAAGGAACATGTTAGAAAGGTTAGCAATCACTTTCACTCAGTAAATTCATTGAAACAAACTAACGTCTTTGCCTACTTTCGTTGGATCAGCTCATTGTGGCACATTTTTAGGTAGGTTCAGTTTTCCTTTTCAGCGCACTGATTGACAGCGGTGGGAGGTCCATCACAATGACGAACAGGGGGTTTTGTTTTTACATTTCTGAATATTTTTTTCAACAGAGAATAAGAAAAGGGACTATTTTTAACTCCATTTATTATATTTTGTTAGTTGTGGCAGAAGTGCACCCTTTAGCATCAGACGATCTAGGTAACTGCGTATTGTCCCTTTTCCACCAATGCAGTTTGGAGCCTGTTCCAGTTCCTGAACGTAATTTCGAACCGGTAACGTGTGTTTCCACCAACAAACAGAGGATCTAGAGAGCAAACTCTGGTTCAACTCGGGCACAGCAGAATACCAAGTTTTTCTCCAAGAAACGTAATGTCTCCCCGTGGGTGGGTCCAAGCTGCAGACAGTAGAAGCAACAAGTATGGTGGCGAAGACCATTATACTGTATAAACATTATTTATGTTTACAAAAACACACTAAACACACACTGTATAACTACTCGCTTCTGTTACACTCGCAAATGCTGAACATAAGCAAATGAAAACATTGTATACCATACCAGTCGCCAACTTCTTTTTGTATTAAGTAATGATGGAGACAGAACACCAGGAAGGAAAGGACACAGGGAAGGGAATGAAAGTAGGCACCAAGAATGTAGGAAGGAGGACTCTGGGAATCGACATCAAAGACATCGAAGGAAGGATGGAAAAGGGAAAGAAAAGGAGTAAGGGACAAGGAAAGAAAGGAGCACAGTACAGAAAGAAGCATATGAGGAAGGAAGGAAGGAAGGAAGGAAGGAAGGAAGGAAGGAAGGAAGGAAGGAAGGAAGGAAGGAAGGATCTTTTAGACAATGTGACAGGAAATAAAATCTGGAAGTAAATATTGTTTCATACCATTATTTTCTCTTTTCAAACCTATCTACCTGGAAGAAAACCAGGTAGATAATTCCGTACACTTTCTGACTGCGTAGGAACCGTGATTCACTACTGGCGGCAGTGGTTGTAAACTTCTCACCAGCACTGGTAGCATTTAGCTCGCATCTCCTTGTTGATAAATTTAGTCTCAAAGGTTTAGGCAAAGAAGTGAGAAAATAAGTTTTTTAATGTGTTGAAAAGTGCCAGACTGAGAAAGGAGAAGAGTCAGTTCCCTTGACAAAGCAAAAAAATAAATCATACCACACAAAAACAAGACAAAAGCGTCTCCCTTTCGCACTTGCAACAACTACAGAATGAGGAGAAGTCGGTGTTGGCGGATGAGACGAAGGTAAAGCAAGAAAAAGTAGGACGAGAGGTGTGTGCTCTTTCACACACCGAAGCACAACTCGCTTTGTGTTTCTGTTAGTTGCTGCATCTGGTGTGTGCTGGCACAGGAGATTTCAATTTCATCTTTAATGGAAACAGCAAATAGAGGAACAAATAAAATGTGAAAAAGACTAGGAAATCCTCACAGCAGAGGCCCAGTCAGAATGGATGATGAGGCCGACATGAAGTAAACATTCAGCTGCTCACAAAGTGAGCTGGGGATGAGAAAAATGAGAGGCAGAGAAAGATGGAGGACACAGGAAGAAAACTGTGGTGAAGAGGAATACAAAAGGTGAGGGAAACAGGGTGAAAATGGAGCCGATTGAAAGAAAAGGCAGGAAAAAAAATGGAAGGAAAAGACACATTTCAGCCATTTTTACTGTGGAAATCAGCAGCCATGTAGTCAGAACTCATCAGGAGAGGGAAGAGATTAGATACAGGCCATTTCTTCTCGTGAGGCCTCATGTAAATCCATGATGTCTCAGTACCAATGGAGGAAAAGAGCCCTATAGAGTAGAAGTGAGAGGCTGCAAATGATGAAAGTATTTTTTTATTCAAGGAAGTGATTTTTGTGTTTTTAGAGGAAATGAAGACAGAGGAAATGATTCACACCAGTATGTGTGGCTGATGTTCCATATAGCCCTGATTGGAGAGTGACTGGTAAAAAAAAATAAAAAATCGTAAAGTTATGCATATAACTACTGTTCCCTGAAGGAGAGTAACGAAGTACAACATATGAGTATGGGATATCACGCCCTGCGTGTCCTGGCTGAAGCCACCTCTAATCACGCCTCCTAGGCAAATGATGTGATGACGACAGTGAACAGGCCCACCTGCCACTATGTACCGTGACCTCATCAGTAGATCAATACTCAAGTTCGATTACCGCCGCTATTCACTCGAGCCCAGCTGCCGCAGCAGCGGGGCAGCCATGTGTTGTACTTCGTTACGTCCTCAGCCTTCCGGGAAAACATTGTCAGGTATATGCCATAACTCTTACGTCCCTTCAGTCGATTTCACTCAGTACAACACATGAGTATGGGACAATAAAACGCCCCAGCATGAACCGCCACAAACCTGGATCATTGCACTGCATACTGTGTCAACAATTCAGACCAGCAGAAAGACAGAGGTGAGCCACAGAAGGGGTGGTCACATCCAACACGATAAAAAACTTTACAAAATTTGTGCCGGCGAAGACCAGTATGGCTGCAGCAAAAATGTCACTCATGGGCACCCTCTATAAGAAAGGGCCAGCAAGGTGCTATTGCCCATGGGGGCGTGTGATGCCACACCACGTATAGTGCATGGGAGACCCCTGTTGCGTCAAGTAGGCGAATATAGCTCCACCCGTCCAGTGGGAGAGTTTGTCTGGACAAGAGCTTTCCCCTTCCCTGGGTTAGCAATACCACACAAACAGTGATCACACAACCTCACAGTCTGTGTACGGTCAATGTACTGCCGCAGTGCATGTTAAAGGGACAGGAAAGTGTAACCTCCTTTGTTTCTCAGATCAAAAGGAGGGGAGAAAAACTAGCAAAGCTCATAGTCATGGAGCTGTTAGTCACGAAGGTATAAACTTAGGAAGATAAGCTGCACTTAGGTCGCAAGGTGACCTTGGACAATTCAGTGAAAAGTGTATGCAGTAGGATTTACAGACAAGCATGGAGGTCTCCAACCCGCCCTTAGCAGTTGTAAGAGCAAGAAGCAGAGCAAGCTTTATATGAAAGGAACTTCACATCTACTGACTCAAAGGTTCAAAAGGAGGTCACAAAGAGCTTCTAGTACCAATGTAGGAAGGAAAACTGGTTTAACTACAGGTCTGAGTCTACGAACCACTTTAAGAAGCGTACAGCCAGCGGGATGTAGCACCTGTGTGACCATACACAAACCAATATGAGGACAGACAATGGCAGCCAACGTAACTTTAATTGTGGAAAAGAAAGACACCTTTATCCAGCAGATACTGCATAAACGTTAAACTACTACCATTGAGCACTGAAAGGGAAACAATGTGCTTGCATCACACACACTGCACTCAAAAGCCCTCCATTTATAAGCGTATAAGCCTCTATTGGAGATGCTCTTGCATTCTGGAATGTTGCCACCACATCAGGGGGAGAGGCCTTTGGCTATAAGCGGGACCTCTCAGCAGGTAAGCATGCAGCTCTCCAACCAGCTCTGGTGTGGATGAAATATATCTCCCTATGCCGAGTGAGAGAATATCGGCAGAAAGACAAGGGGAGCTGCCCACGGCTCTGCTGCAGCAGGGCTGATCTATCTCGGGAACTTACCATGACTTATGCAGGCCACAACGGGGTGATACAAAATTAGGGACAGACCCTGTTGCGCACCCTCTCGTAGTACAGGTAGTCTCATTGCCATCCTGGGGGGAAGCATACAGAAGTACATTGGGGCATGATGGGCGCAGGGCATCCACTCCCAGTGGAGCATCCTGATCGGTTATGGAAAAGAAACAGAGGACAAGTGGGTGTTGGCTCTGGGGGCCCAAAATGATTACTGCTGACGTCCCAAAACAGACACCATATCTGTGCCACACGGAGGGGTGAAGCCTCCACTCTCTCCCCCCCAAGGTCCGCCTACTGGAGAGCAAATCTTGCACCCAGATTCCAGTCGTCCAGGGACATGAGTAGCTCGTAGACAGGAAAAGCGTATGCTGCACAACTGCAAGAGAGTGTGAGATAGCTTCAGGAGAGAATGCCAACGAGTCCAATCCCTGTATGTGTATTTGTATGAAATCTACAGTGGTGTTGTCTGTCCCTGACCACGAACATGTGGTGGTTTACACAGAATACTGGCATGAAATGTTGAGAGCCAGCAGACCGCTAAGGAGCTCCAGTAGTTTATGTGGAGTTTGGATAGTGCTGGGTCCAAACCCCCTTCACAGCCACGCCGTTGCATCAAAGCCCCCCACCCCCTCAGGAGGACATCCGGGATACCAACCTGCGCGAAAGGTACTCTCCCCTATAGGCGAAACTCGAGCACAACAGTCCTGGTCCCGCAAAGGGCTGAGAGGCCGACATACAGGCAGAGTTCTATCGTTAGCTTTCTGCTGCGTGACGCCATGCACACAACGGGACAAGAGGGTCCACCTGCTGGAATATAGGTGCTATCTTCAGTAGACCGAGTGGTAACTACTGCAATCATCAATGCCATAATATCCTCCATAAAAGTTGTAAGAAGTCTGGAAACGCCGTTTGTTTCCCAACTGAAAACTGAGGACGAGGCAGCGGTAAAACGCAGCCATCTAGTGTTCAGAAGACGTGCCCTGCTTGTCATGGGAGCATATTTCCAGACGAGAATGGAAGAGATTCACTGTGTTGGGCATCAGCGAGCTTTTCCTGAGAGTTTACCAAAACATCCCTAAGGGCCTAAATGTGTGACAGAACAAGACAGCGCACACTGTCGCTGCTCTCGGGAACTGGCTATTAAAGCCCCAGTCGGCCAGATAGTTAAAATCGCGGACGCACGTTATTCTCTACGAGATGTATGCACAGCGCGACTCTTGTTACACATTTTGTAAAGGTGCGAGTGCAAGAGAGAGACCGAAAGGCAGTCCGAGGTACTCGTAAGCACACTTGTCCCCTCGGCTTAAGGAGAATCCTGAAACTATCTGTGGATCGGATGTATCGTTGTACGTGAAAGTAAGCAGTCTGATCAGGCGATCGTGGCAACCAATTCTGCACTAGGGCTGATGGCACTACAGAAGCTGCTTGAGTGTAAACATCGAAATTGTAGTTAGGAGGTATTGTTCAGAACTAAAGTCCAGGATTGGACGAAGCCCGCCCCCCTTTTTTCGGGAACACACACGAAATAAAAGTTCGATATAGCCGAACCTACTGTTCATCGTCCGACTCGGGAACCGCGCACAGGAGTGAAGCTCCTATTTGCAACAGTATAGTTACTCCTTCACTCTCAGAACCTTCTGCCTGCTTGGCTGATTACCGCACCGGTGTTGTACCACACAACAAAGCGGGGTAGGTCTCACGGCGAAACTGTAAATGGTAAAACCAATAGCAACCGGTCCTACCACCCACAGGTTGGAGTGGCATGGCGCCGAACACATATGGAGAACGTGCAGCAGGCGACTTGGCCTGCGGCGAGAGTGATTGGCTGGAGCCGTATGCTGCCCTTCCAGACGTGGCGAGAGAGTGCAGCCTCATGTTGGTCTGTGTCGCCCACATGCCGGCGCCTGATTTTGAAGTTGATTTCCATAAGAAAAAAACTTGTCTTTTTTGAAATGTTTGGAGCCCTTTGATTTCAAACATTTTGGGAAAAAACTGCAGTGCCCCCCGAAACCCCATTCAAACGCACCCAAAATGGGGGCTTTTAGTGCAAATACATTTGTGGGGGGAATTTTGCCCTTTTGGGGGACTGGGTGGGGGAAAAGCAGCGCCTTTGGGGGACTGGGACCCCCAAAAAACACCAGCCAAAACCCCTTTTTGGGGGGCCCCCCGCCCAAAAATGGAAAAAAATTTTCCTTTCCCCCCCCTGAAAAAAACCCGAATCTCGAGTCCCACGCCTCGAGGGGCTGTGTTTTTTTTCCCGGACGCGAGTTTCCCTTTGGGAAACCCCCCGGAGGGACCCCTGCCCTCCAAAGGCCCTCTTTCGGGGAGCTTTGGGCCCTGGTTCTGTGGTGGGCCGTCGAGGGCTAAAACTCACGGGCCCCCTTTATCCTCTTCGGTGGGGGTGGTGGTAAAAGCTTTTTTTGCGAGTGCCCCCCAAAATGGATTTGGGTCAAAAAACTCGCCCCGGGGGTGAACTTTGGCCAGTGTTTTAGTCTGCTTTTTTTAGCCGAATTTCGCCGGGAAATTTGGGGAGAGATGCCCAAACCCGGCCCGGGCAAACTACCACCGGTTTATCCAGGTAGACGGTCTATCTCTTTCCGAGCTGTCAGAGAGCATCAAACCCAAAGGTGCCTTTGGCAACCACCATTTGGGGCCATCCCTTTTTGCCCCAGTGACAAGAGCCAAAAGCGGGATAAAACGGAGGATGTAGTCAGTGGTGTTTTTCCAAACCCCATTAAAGAGCGGCCAAAAAAAGGGGTTTTCCCCGGTGAGTTGGGAATTTTTTGTAAAATTTTAATGGAGCTCAGGGCACGAGCGGGGGGTAGCTTGAAACCCCGTTTGAAATTTTTTCCCAATTTAAAAAAAAGGGGGAACCCAAAAGGTTAGAAAAGGAAAACGATGTTGGACCCCCCAAACCAGATTTTTGGGATGGGGGCCCGATATGCTGCCCAAAAATGGTTTCCCTAGGCGGAATTAAATTCCCCCAGCCCGGCTTTTTTTTGGCGCCCTTTCCCGGGCCAAAATACTGTCCATAACCCGGCCGTGACGCGGGGGACCCCGGGGTTTTTTCCAGAAGGGCGTCAAATCAGAGGGCAAAGTTGGGAACATGGGTAGATGGGGTGGTTGACTGCGGCCCGGTCCGAGGGGAGATAAACCACCCCGAATGGCAATGGGTTTGCCACTGGGGGTGGGGAGGGCAATTCCCCGTCCAAAGGGGGCAGTGCACGGCAGCAGAGAGAGGAAAAAAAAACGGGCCCCCCGGGTCTGTGGCACAGCAAACGGCAGCCCGAAATCGGGAGAGACTTTTTCCTCATATCGGAAAAAACCATGAACTCCCAAAAAGATGTCCAGTACGTCCTCCCTTCCCCGCCCGGGGGGTTAGGGTTTAAAACTGAGACCGAGAAAACCGGGATTAATTGGGGTAGCCCATCAAAAAAACTCCATATGGTTTTGTCCAGTGGAAACGGGGACCCCCGACCGAAAAGCCCTCCTCGTTTCCCCAAATTTGGACAAAAAAATGGGTTTCCCCCCTGGAGAGCTGGGTTCGCCCGTGAGATAGCAGCCTTCCCAGGACCTTCCCAAAGGGAAAATTTAAACCCCCCTCTCCCGGGTCGAGCGACGAGCTTTGGGGACAGAGGCACATGCCTTCGGGGTCCGCCAACGCCCACGAGCGTGAAACGATCCCCAGACAGAGGGGCAAGCCTCTTTCGGTTTCCCTTTTCATGAAAAGGGGAAAAGCCAACCCTCCCCAAGGGGGAAGGGGGCGAATAAAGACTTCTATTCACTTTTCAATTTGCTTTGTGCTCATCCCCAAACCCTTTAAAAAACCCCGACAAACTGCTTAAATTTGCGCTTCGGGCAGACACGCTTACCCGGGAGGGAGAAGGGGCAACTCCAACAAAAGCAGGAATAGTTCCAATTTAAAAACAAAAGAGCTAACCCGCAAGCAGCTAGTAGCTGACTCAAAGAGGGGTTTTTAGCCCAGGTGAAGAGCGTTTAAAAACGAGAATGACGACGGGTGGGCGGACAGGTACATAGTTAGGGGGGGCCGTCACCTGTCGTCATCAAAATTTATTTGCCTAAAGGGGGAGGGGGGGGTGGATTAAAAGGGTTGGGCTTTTTCAAAACCAGGGACACCCGGCAAGGGGCGTGAAACCAAAACTCATGTGTTGTAGAGTGAAAACGACTGAAAGGGAACCAGTATTTTTCAGAACCCTGGGGGCCCTTGGGGATGGGTCCAAATGAAGCAAAGGGGGAGGAAGCAAGAAGTTTAGCTCTAGAAAAAAAGAGAACAAGTAAAAAATTTTTAAATTTTTTTGGGTTTTTAACATTTTGTTCTGGGATCTGCTGAAATTTTAATAAAGGTAAAATACAAAAAGCTGGGTTTTTAATTTAATTAATCTTTCCCCAAGGGGAAAAAAAACCCATTGAAAATTAAAACCATGAAACTGATTTTAAAAACTTTTTTACCACCAGAAATCATCCAAATAGAAACCTTGGACTACATGAAGTAGGCCCAATAATATCAAAAAGCAAAAATATCACGCCCCGATCAAATAAAAACCCGATAAGAAAAATTTAATTGACAAAATCAGGCTGGAAAGGGAAATTTCCAGCCCACCCAAAGGCCTTGAGACTTCCCACAGTGAGAGCCATCATCAACAAAACAGAGAAACACATGGGAAAAGTGGTGGGAAACCCTTTCCAGGGTGGGCCCCAAAGACCAAAGTTTCTCCATGATGCCTAGGGCCCACAGGAGAAATGAACCAAAAC